>JAOXOE010000441.1:37515353-37560040 GCA_028565055.1 Phoeniculus purpureus
GTCTAGCAGTTAGATAATAGGATAAAGATTGGACTCGATGACCCTGGAGGTCCTTTCCAGCCATGATGATTCTGTGACAACATTCCCTGACTTCACCTTCCATTTTGACTGGAAGGAGCATCCAGAAGCCACTACACAAGGATGTCAGTAGTTGAGGTCTCCTCTCACCAGTATCTCTGTTAACGAGAAGCCCTTACGTAAAGTTCAGGCATTTGGAATTCTTTCTGTAGAAAGATAATCTGTGATCTCAAAGCATTAGTTCTAAAAAGTGCAGTTAGTCAGTGATGTGTTCTGACTGCGACAGCACGGATTTTTGTGCGTTGAGCTTTCAATTTTGCCCCAATGACTTCACACAATAATGTGGAAAACAGGGTTTCTGGCTACTCTCCTGCAGCACTAGTGTTCTCCTAATGAAAGCTGCAGCCTCAGATTTTCCTTGTTAGGGCTGGAACCTACACAGAGAAAAAAACTGTCATCTCAGGAAAAAAAAAAACGTGTGTGATTATTCATCTTTTTATTCAGTACAATGAGAATTAAAAAAACCAGAGCATGAAGAAGTAAAAATAGCTCCAGAAGAGCAACATATTCCACTTAAGATGTTGTGAAACAACCAACCAAGCTTTTGAAAGCAAATTTTTGGATCAATGTGAAATTGCCAGTGAAATTTTATTGGTACGTTTCAAGTACCAATATGTAGTTTAGATAACTTCTCGTCAACTTTTGAACTTCTTCAGCCTTTTATCGGTGTTTGTTTAACTTAGGTCATCACTTTAAATTAAATATCACTTTAAAAGGGAACATCAAAAAATTGAATTCTAATTATGTCCAGAAAATCCATAGGCAGTCCTTGGTAAGCTGGATGTTAGGAAGAAGTTCTTTACTGAGAGGGTGGTTAGGTACTGGAATGGATTGCCCAGGGAGGTGGTGGTGTCACCATCCCTGGAGGTGTTTAAGGAACGAGTGGACGCGACGCTTAGGGATCTGGTCTAGCAGTTAGATACTGGGATAAAGGTTGGACTTGATGACCCTGGAGGTCCTTTCCAGCCATGATGATTCTGTGATTCTGTGATAGATTCAAAGAGAGTTTAACATGATAACAAGTACTGTGAGTTTGTTTATCTTCTTTTCAGTTTGTCTGTTTTAATCTCACAAGTCAACAGTCTTTTGCCATCTCTGTGAGATAGAAATGGGTATTTATCCTGTTTCTAGAAAACAAGAATCCTGATGTGAATCCTGATATAATTTCAAAGAATCCTCTTTGAAATTACAGACATCCACATGACTTGTTAGAAGTCTCTCAGTGGAACTTCTTTGGGTGGAGACAGATGAAGGGGGTCCCATCAGATCCCTAATGATTCTATGAGTCTATGAAATGTCAAAGGCTAAATATGTTTTAGAAATAGTATGAGGCTGGCAGAGTTGTGAAGAAGGATGTGTGATTTTTCAGAACCTTGCAAACCTTTCTTTCCATGGGCTGATTGTCTCTTCATCTGCCTTGCTGATAGGCCAGCAAATGGATTGCTAGGGAACTGAGTCTGAAGGGTGCCAGGCAGCCCCTCTTCAGTTCGTAGAGTAGACAAATAAACAGCCCTGTTAAATATATGATTCCCAGAAGGTTATTCCTGTGCCTATTGCTACTTGGTACGAAAGCTGCATGACATGCATGCCCACACTGGTCAGCATTAGCCTGCATGTCATATGTCAGTAAGTTCCTCCTGAGCATCCTGAAAGGATGGAAGGGTAGCTCTTCTAACTCTGAAAAAAGAGTTCTGAAAATAGGTATGGAATTGGGTAGGACAAAACAGACCTTAGTAGCAAAGAAGAAAATTAAGTGAAGCCTCCAAAGTGTAGAGAAGGAAGTCCATGAAGAGTTCGTTGCGTTGCACAGTCTAATCCTGTCACCATCAGAGTTAATCAGTGTTAGCACTATTCATTTTTTCAGTTATCACAGCAGAGAACAAGCACAACTGGGCAGTTATTAACCGGAGTTAATTGTGTCTGAATTTGAACTGAAGATAAACAAATGTGTTAGAAAATTCCATGTTGGAACTGCTAGTGTGTAGACTTTAGCATCCAGTGTAACAACCAGTCTGTAACAGGAGAAACCAGGAGTACGTGTGTTTTTAGAGCTATGTGACTGTTTTGAGTTCAACCTGACGGGACTATATCAAAAATACTCTCAGAAAGGATGCGATTCAAGCTATTTATGGTGTTAATGATTTATTTTAGTCAAGAAGGTGAGGTGCTGCATTTCAGGGCATAACATAATAAACGCTTAGTTTGTGTCTTACTATGTTCCCTTTCGCACAGTGCTGTCTGATTGTAAGAAATAATACAGTCTATGTTTTAAACTTACATTTGTGAGGCCAGTTTTGTGGCTTTAAAAAAGAATAAAATAGAAATTTGAGTAAAATTAGATGGAGCCAGGCTCTGCTCAGTGGCATCTAGTGATAGGACAAGGGGCAATGGGTGTGAGCTGGAACAGAGGAGGTTCCACGTCAATATGAGAAGGAACTTCTTCACAGTGAGGGTGACAGAGCACTGGAAGGGGCTGCCCAAGTGGGTTGTGGAGTCTCCTTCTCTGGAAAAGTTTAAAACCCACCTAGATATGTTCCTGTGTTAGTTGGTCTAGGTGATCCTTCTCTGGCAGGGGGATTGATCTTTCGAGGTCCCTTCCAATCTCTAATATTCTGTGATTCTGTGAAATCAGGAAACTATGTTTTGCATCTAATTACTGAGGTGAAAAAAAGGTAAAGGGAACAGTCAGAGATTTTGCAGCTTGATATGAATAATAAGATCAGAACACTGCCTTGAGTGAACAGTAACTATGTTGAAGGAGAAACTCTGGAGGCTTAGATATTACTGTTTTTATTAAACAACCAAAACACGTGAAATGTGGGTCTCTTTCTCAATTAAACAATAAAAACATTAGAAATATGGGTTTTTCTGCTTCAGTTTAGTATCAGAGAGTGCATCAAAATCCAGTACAGAGCAAGGTACAACCATTAACCTAACTGTAACAAGCCCGTGGCTAAACAATGCAGGGTCCTCTAAGGTCCTACATCTGCATTGGGGTAACCCCAAGTACAAATTCATGCTAACTGGTGAATGGATTGAGGACAGTACTGAGAAGGACTTGGGGGTGTTGGTAGAGGAGAACCTCGAATGAGCTGGCAATGCATGAGTGCAGCCCAGGCAGCCAACCTGGGCTGTATCAAGCATGATCAAGGGAGGTGATTCTCCCCCTTGTACACTGCTCTTGGGAGATCTCACCTGGAGCACTGTGCTATTTGTGAGCAATACCCACCTTTCCACAGCCTCCTTTCAGGACACTGTAGACAGCAGTAAGTCTCCCCTCAACTACCTCCTCTTCATACTAAACAGCTCCAGCTCCCTCAGCCTCTCTTAAGGCTCATTTTCCAGACCCTTCATCAGCTTAATTACCCTTCTTTGGACATACTCCAGCACCTTAATTTCTTTCTTGTACCGAGGTGCCCAAAACTAAGCTCAATATAGCTTCACCAGGCCCAAGTGCAGGGGTACAATCACTTCCCCAGTTCTACTGGGTACAGTATTGATGGTACAAGCCCGGATGCAGCTGGTCTTCTTGGCCACCTGTGCACACACACTGCCGGCTCACGCTCAGCTGGCTGAATCAATCAATACCCCGGGCCCTTTTCTGAACACTCAGATTTCCAACCACTCTTCAACAAGCCTGTAGCTTTGCATAGAGTTGTTGTGGCCCAAGTGCAGGACATATAACTTGGCCTTGTTCAAGCTCATACAATTGGCCTTGACCAGACTGTTCAGATCCCACTGTAGAACTGCCCCGTCCTCAAGCAGATCAATACTTTTGCCCAATCAGGCATTGTTTGCAAAGTTACTGTGGGTCCACTTGATCGCCTCATCCAAGTCATTGACAAAGATACTTAAACAGAACTGGCCCCTATACTGAGCCCTGGGGAACACCACTTGTGACTGGTCACCAAATGGATTTAACTCCATTCACCATCACTCTTTGGGCATGACCATCAACCCAGTGTTTAACTCACTGTCCAAGCCATGGGCAGCCAGTTTCTCCAGGACACTGATGTGGGAAATGGTGTCAAAGGCTTTATTAAAGTCTAGGTAGAGAACATTGAGAAAATTGAGACTTTTTAGTTTGGACAAAAGAAGATGACAAGGGGATTTAATTACTGTATATAAATGCATGAGGGCTGGGTGTCAGGAAGAAAGCAATGCTCTCTTTTCTGTTGCAACAGGCAGGATGAGGGGTAATGGATGCACGGCAGAACACAGGGAGTTTCACCTCAGTATAAGGAAAAACGTCTTTACAGGCAAGCTTATCAAATATTGGAACAGGTTGCCCAGGGAGGTTGTGGAGTCCACTTCTCTGGAGATGTTTAAGGTCCATCTGGATGCGGCTTTGTGTAGTTGATTTAGGCTTTTTAGGTGATTATGCTTTTCAGTAATTTGTACTCTACTTGAGCAGGAGGGTTGGACTCAATGGCCTTTGTAAGCCCCTTCCAACCCTGATCATAGGATCATAGGATCATAGGATGTTAGGGGTTGGAAGGGACCCGAAGAGATCATCGAGTCCAACCCCCCTGCCGGAACAAGACAAAACTATCTAACTGTGTAAACATCCGTAGCCTTTCCCTGATCCACTACACAGGTCACCTTGCCATAGTAGATCAAGTTAGTCAAGCAGAACCTACCTCTCATAAAACCATGATGACTGGACCTAATCAACAAGTTGTCCAGTATGTGCCATGTGATGGCACTCAGGATGATCTGCTGCATAACATCTCCTGGCACTGAGATCGGGCTGACATGCAGCTGAGCAGATCCTCTTTCCAGCATTTCTTTCAGATGGGCATCGCATTTGCATTACCTCCAGTTACCTAGGATGTCCCTGGTTATCCAGGACTGCTGATAAATGACAGAAAGTGATGCGGTGAGCACTTCTGCCAACTCCAAGTAACCTTGGGTGGATCCCATCTGGCCCATAGACTAAGTGATGTTGATGTAGATGTTTGGTTTAAGATAAGAACACATGCACAATGATTTGCTTACGGACAGCATAGCCTAGAGTAAATTATGTAGACCTGCATTGCAGTTTAGGAGTAGTTAAATCGTGAATACTATCTCTGTGTTTTTTAGAAGACTTTTTATTCACCCTTCTTGAGAATGAACCCTAGAATGGTTGTTTTTCAACATGTATACTCAGTTAACGTTCTTCATGTCTTACAAACGAATATTCCCTCAGAAAAATCCTAGACAGTAGGAAATCCTGTTAAAGTTCTCTCTGTAATGTTTTCTCTCCTCAAATAGCTGCTGCTATGAAACTTCAGGAAACAAAAATTTCATGTGAAAATTCAACAAAATGGTAAAACAGGTTCACCCTAGATCATACTGGAGGTTCTTGGATTCCAGCCTTCTCTGTCCTATTGACATGTCCATTAATGTTTTGTATCAGTTCCATGCACCATATTGCCTACCGTGCTAGCTATCACTCACACTCTGCAGTGGTCATCCTCTATTGGTAGTCATCTGCAGCCACAGAATGCTTCCACACACTGCTAGCAAGTCATACAGAAAATCATCTAAATGCATTTTCTGAGGCTGTATTTAAAGACCAAAGTTTGACAGATGTGGCCTACAACACTCAGGATGTAGCTACTATCATTCCATTTCTTTTTCCATAACTATAAACCAGTGACTGTTTTGAAGTCACATTTTGAGCAGAGTTGCAGGGAAGCCAGTGCTTCAGGACCAGGGAACAGCACTGACCTTATTTAACACATTGTAGTGCTGTGGCAATAGCTGATAACACGCAAGAGAGAAAGGGAGGGGACAAAGGGGAGAAAGGCATGCCAGGGAATGAGCAGCAAGTGCTTGCACAAACCTTTCTTTCAGTTCAAGTATGTAAAGTGAGATAAATGGTCAGACTGCAGACATACTGTACACAGCAGGAGCCAAAAACTGCTCCCTGGATTGGCAGCTCCAGAAGCCATCAGCACCGGATCCTCTTAGCAATTACCAGCTCGGAAATGTCCTTCCATTGATTGTGACAGACGTAAACCAGCTGTGCCTCAATAGCAAGAGAACAGAGGGAGGAAGAGCCAGATGGCAGGACACAAACAGTACCAAACACTGGGACCAGCTGCAGCCTGCAGGTCACACTTCCATGTCAACAAAAAAATGTTATTTAATATTTGCCAAACAGTGAAGTAATTCATCACAAGGTATAAGTGGATCTATAACATCCGAGACCTCCCGTTGAAGATTAACTGGACATATCGCATTTCCAGTGGAGCAGCTTAAATGGGGAAACAAAACAGGCTGAACCTTGCAGGCAAGGCACTTAGTCATTCCCTGCAGTAGCAGGGTTCCCATGCTGGTCAGCCTCAGCCATGTAGTTTAGGAAACTCTCATGAGGGAGTATATGTGTGCATGAAGGGTGGTGCTAAAACAGGACAGTGCCAGCCTGTCATAATCCAGCTGATGTGAGTGTCTGATCGAAAGTGCACAGCTGCCTTCATCTAGTCTAAAGACCACGTAAGACAGAATTACTGTGAATCACCAACTGACAGCGGAAGAGTCTGATTGTTGTTTAGACACAGAAATAAACTGGCAATGAATGGCTCACTGCTGGAGGGTGCCTCTAAACAGATCAGACATCACCTGTAGAAGTTCTTCAAATAGAAACCAGGCAGAGGTGGCACTTCCAGAGACAGAGCCACAGCAAGCTGCCTACACTCACGTGCTGTACTTGCTTCGAACCAGTATCACAGTATCACAGTATTACCAAGGTTGGAAGAGACCTCATAGATCATCAAGTCCAACCCTCACCACAGAGCTCAAGGCTAGACCATGGCACCAAGTGCCATGTCCAATCCTGCCTGGAACAGCTCCAGGGACGGCGACTCCAGCCTATATCTGAATGGCCCTTCTGCATGAGCCTCCGAGGGTTGCTTGTCTGCGGCATTGTCTTCAAATCCTTCGGCGTCCTTGTTTGCAGCCGAGCAACCATCCTTCCTCATCTTGCGTGTTTACCTTTATTTGCTCCTTCTGCAGCATAGTTCAGATGTTAACCTGTCCCAATCACAAGCCATGTGGAAGGAATAGCTGAGATGCCACACGTTTTGTTCATGACATCGTTCCCATCCAACCTCACTGCTCCTCCTGTCTTTTTTCATTTGGTTGCGGTTGTTCTAAAGGGTAAAGCTAAGTTTTGGTCTGACTAAACAAAATGACTGTAGTGTGTGTTTGAGTGCTCTCTCATTACTGCTGGAGGGGGCAGTTTAAAAGATGTGTTTTCTTAGACTATTAAATCCTGGACCTTTCAGTGCCGGGTGTTTTGATGATGCACAATGTCAGACAGCCCTGTAAGTTCTGTAATGCAGTGCCTGCAAAAGACCCCAAATCTATTTACCAGCTAGGGGCAGAAAGTGGTCAACAACACTCTGGAGAGCGACATTGAATCCTTACAAAGATGGCAGTACAAAGGCAGGCTGAAGTGTGGAGATATATATATATATATATAGTGCTGTCTTAATTCCATTCTTCTACACTAAGCAAACAATTGGAGCAGATATTCTACTCATCTCTTATGAAATCAACTTCAGACAGATTACTCTCATTTCCACTTGCAATTATCCTTAGTTCCAGCAGGATAGCCAAAAGGAGAAAGTTCTCCAAAGCTCACAGACAATAAGTACTATGTGTGTTAAAGCTTTAAAACTATGCCCATCCTCTCCCCGCAAAACTTCTGAGAATTAACAGGCTCAACATGGTGTCAATTGTGCCAAGGTTCCTGGGAACTTGCAGCCCAGTATTTGGACTATTTCAGACCTTTAAGCGGACTGCAGCACTAGCAAATAACTTCTGTAGCACTCTGAGTGGAGAAATGGTTTGATTCCAGCATGGCTTGAACTCACCACAGCTATTTTTACTGAAAACCACACTCTTTTCCTGGCTGGACTGGATGGCGTGTGAATTCTGCTCTACAAGGAGTGTGAAAAACAGTGGTTCTGGTAGTTTAATTTCCTGACTGATGAGGAAAAAACAAAAAAGAGTGAAGAAAGAGAAAAGAAGGAAAAAAGACCAAGAGGCTGCACGGTGTGACACACGGATTGTGTGGCTCCATGTAAAAAGAGAGGCAGGGTGCAACTCAGCTGTTCGTAACCACAGCAACAAAAAATGTTATTTGGCAGGAAGGAGGAAGTCCACCAAACCCACCGTGTCTCAAAGCTGACAGTGTCTCTTTAAAATGTTCTTAAACCTGTTTAACACACCCCTACTTTTCACCACTCCCTGGGAACATGCACCTCTTATAGCAACTTGTAAATCAAGAAAAACCAAACCCGGCAATTTACTCCCCGGCGTGCGGTGGCTATTCTCTCACACCCCATTTGCCCATGTAATTAGGCTACAACGCAGCTCGCTGACTTGGAACGTTCTGCTTCAAACTAAACCAAGTTCAGTACTGGGTTTAAGAGTTTCAAATGTTCTGGAGTATATTTGTGTACTTTAAAATGAAAAGTTGAAGGACAAAACAATTGTGGTTTAGGTACATAACTGCAGAGGTTCTGCTCACAGATTCATAGAAGGTGCAGAACTGGTTTGTATGGGGCTCAGTTATATGAGTGAAGTGAGTACAGTTAGTTACAAGTAAAGCAGCTGAACCCCAAAATTCAGGTCTTTCTGTTGCAATAGCTAGAGGGTTCAAGTGCAGGAAGTGCTGACATATTTCTTCTCAAAACAGAAGGTCTAAGTCCTTTGTACCTGTGAATGAAAGAGATGCAACTGCCACCAAAGCACAACGATGGGTTTTTTAGTTGCTGTCTTCTCCCTCCTCTCGTCTTGCAAGTTCTCCATGGGTCAGACTCACACGTGGCCAGATGATACTTTCCTGGTCACACTGTTTGTGTCAGTGGCCACAGTGTAGCGGGGAAGCTGTTCTCTGCAGCGCACCACAGGACACACAGTGTGCTCAAGAGCGAGATGTAGTCTAGTCCTGCAGGATAGGCTTTGTGCCTTCAGTTTTGGCCAGTGAGAAAAAAAAAAATCCACATGCTTGCTTCCTTTTCCTCTTTATTTGGCAAGAAATCATTGCTTTTGGCAAGACCAACAATTTTATTTGAAATCCTGCCATTGCATGGGATTCTTCTGAGAAGTCTGGATGTTTACAGCATAGATGCCTACATCTGACTTGTCATCTTAGGTTTCTTTTCAAGACCGTGCTGAGGAACAGTAACTTCTAGAACTCAGTGCTTTGACCTACTTTAGTCATCTACATTAGAGCAAGACTACATTAAGGGTGTTTGGAGTGACGAATGTAGAGGTAGGAGCTTTTGATGTAGCCTTGCTTTTTTGTTAAATAGGACCTGTAATGGAAAGTCTTGCTCAGCTCTGAGAAAACAAGACTTTGAAAATAGCTGTCACCAGTTTGGCTCCTCTTTTCACTGAGCAGAACCCAGTCTGTGATTATTTACCTGGGCATTAATTGGCATTTGGTTTTCTTAGGCTACACAATGATCCAGAGCAGACCACGTGAAATTGCTGGGTCCTTCACAGTACGTTCCTGTAGCAGTGCAGTGGGATCTGGAACTTCAGGAACCAAACTGAGACTCTGTGATTACTACATCAAGATAATGACAATAATTTGGTGCTGATTCTTTCCCTTGTAATATCAATCAAATCCGTCTGAAACAATCTTGTTTTAAAGCTCAACTAACTTTTGCACTTAACAACAACAGCAACGAAACCAAACAACACTTCAGCTCAATTCTTTGTGCACTGAACATGAAAACTCATGCTAAAGGTTGTTTCTGCCAACATTCTTTCTAAGCACTCACAGCTTTGAAAACAATTACTCAGAACAATACAATCGAATTAAAGGGAAGGAGAGGCTGATGCTGAAAACGTATCAAGTTCCTCACCATTGTAAGAGGTTATTGGGCAGTTTATATCAAAGGAAAACGACTTTGCAAAGGCAAGAAGAGAACTCAGCTTGTCAGACTGTGATGCCCTACTTCCAGATCTGTTAACTTAGGAAGTGCCGTCTCCTTTCTTTCACATCGTTCTTTCTGTTTGTGATTGAAATCTGCACCTGAAATTTATTCCTTGCACCATGCTGGGAAGTGCAATTAATGCTTCTGCGGATAAAGGAGCACAAAAAAGCTAGGAGTGGAGCACAGAGGGAAGATGACACTTCTATTTCACTTCTATTATAAGTTATTTTCTATTTCACTCCTGCAAATGACCTACATTTCAAAACATACAATAAATCTGCCTTGCCTTTCTACCAGTTATTTGAAGAGAAGAGCCACCTTCTTGGAGTACAAAAGCCCTCATGAATAAGGAAAGGGTCTCAAACCTGTGCTAACAGAATGCAGTGCTTTCCATATTTACATCCGTACGTGCTCCCCACTCTGTCATCTGCCAGGTAACTAGAGAAGAAATTCAGTCTGAAAATACTGACACTGCTGACTCACTCTCAGCTGAGGGGCTGAAAGACATTAAGGAACCTAGCATACTGTAATAGCTAAAGCCTCAACATTTAACAAAAGGCATGCATCACCTTGATTGCATTATGGATTGTTTACCAAAAAAATAGGAGACAATTTTAATCCCATTTTGGATCTCTGTCTTATAAACATTTTTACCACAGGGGCATAACATAGGAGTAGCAGTCCCTGGTCAGCCCAAAGGTCTATGTATCCCAATATGTTGTGTCCAACAGTGGCCAAAAGCGGATGCTCAGGGAAGAGTGGAAGGACTGAAGCAATTTATACGCTTTCCCTAAGCGTGTTTGCCTTACACAACTCTGTCGAGTTGCATACTAGGGCTTCTCTAAGCCAAAGTTTATGTTTACTTAGTAACCGTTGATGGATTTCTTTCCACAAGCTTCTCTTCCCATTGATCTGATTTACACATGGGCTCACACACATGCATGTATGGACACTCATGCACATACACATGTATGCACATACATGCATAAATACGGGTATACACGGATAGAAATGAACCCTTGCATCTAATAAACGATTGGAAACAGCTTCCTGCAGAAAGGAAGCAGAAGCATTTGTTTGTTCCTTGTGTGGAGAATTGATTTTGCATCTTTGATAATTTTTGTTTGCTTCTGTGAACTTTTTGAGTTCTTTCTGATTCCCACTTTCAGCCTTTGCTGTATTTCTGCAGTTACTGAGTTTGGAACAATTGTCTAACAATTTTTTCTACAGGAATCTGTCCTTTATTGACAGCCAGCATCTTCCAGGAATATTAACCTTTCTTCAATGCACATATTCAACTTTGATGAGGTGGGAGAACGGGATCACAGCCTGCTACATTTGACTGGTGTGCATAGCAGCTCTGTGCACCATAAAGCCTAGCGCGGAACCCACCTGTGAAATAATCCTGTGCACCTCCAGCAAGTCTGCAGATGACAGCAAGCTGTGTGGTGTGGTTGACATGCTGGAGGGAAGGGATGCCATCCAGAGGGACCTTCATCAGCTTGAGAGGTGGGCCCAAGTCAACACTAGGAAGCCAAGTGCAAGGTTCTGTACCTGGTTCGAAGCAATCTCAAGCATAACCACAGGCTAGGCAGAGTATGGCTAGAGAGCAGCCCTGCAGAAAAGGACTTGGGAGTGCTGGCTGGTGAAGAACTCAACATGAGCCAGCAATGTGCAAGTGCAGCCTACAAGGCCAAGTGCATCTTGGGCTGCATCAATAGAAGCGTTGCCAGTGGACTGAGGGACGTGAATCTCCCCATCTTCTCTGCTCTTGTGAGAACTTGTGATTCTATGAACCCAGCTGGAGTCCTGTGTCTGGTACTTAAGCCCTCATCACAACAAAGACAGAGAGATATTAGAAGAGGTCCAGGGGAGAGCCATGAAGATGATCAGAGGACTGGAACACTGGAGTTGGGGTTGTTCAGCCTTCAGAAAAGAAGGCTACAGGGACACATTATTGCAGCCTTCCAGTGTCTGAAGGAGGCCTGTGAAAAAGCCAGGGAGGGACTTTTTACAAGGACTAGTAGTGATGGTATGAGGGTTAATGGATTTAATTTGAAACAGGGTAGATTTGTATTAGATATAAAGAGGAAGCTTTTTACTGTGATGGTGGTGAGACTCTGGAACATGTTGCCTGAGGAATCTCTGGATGCTCGGTCATTGTATGTATTCAAGGACAGGTTGGATGTGGCTTTGAGCAAGCTGGTCTAGTGATTGGTGTCCCTAGCCGTGGCAGGGGTGTTGGATCTAGATGATCTCTAATGAGCCTTCCAACTCAAATCATCCTTCATTTCTATGATGCTATGAAGATTTCATTAAATAGGTGGGATATTGGTTCACCTTGGATGTTTGATTGGTATAAAATTTCCACACAGGTTTTCAAATGTCAAATTGCAATTGAATTCTCAGGCAACTAATTAGATGCAAATAGTAAAAGAAAGACTCATTATTACATGAGAAAGGGCTGCTTAGCCCTAGCAGATAAAGTCAGCAAAATGCTAGGATGAAGAGAGAAAACCAATCTATCAGATAAGTGTAATCTGAAGCTCCTCACATGAATATTAATGTATGGTGCAGATATAGCTCCTTATCTACACCACAAAAACAAACAGCCTGGGAGATTTGTTTTGTACGTATTTACAATGCTCCTGACCAAATAATTGCTATAAGAAAGTTTCAGGTAGGGAGCAGGAAGAACCTTTCCTCTCTTTAACTTACCTAATATCTTTTTATAGGATGACTTTCCCAGAGATCAGGACAGTTGGTTCTTTCCCAGAACTCTTTCCATGAGGATTTTTAGGTCATGGGGATGTTATAAAGTCTTTCTTATTCTTTCCTGAAAAATGCGCATCTAATCATAATTCTCACGCTCCCACTACTACTGATCAGAGTCTGACTTCAATTTCTTCAGTCACTCATACGAGTGCTCTTTGTTACACAGATCATTAGGGATCAGAAGGGACCTCTGCGGTCATCGAGTCCAACCGTCCTGCTTCAGCAGGTTACACAGAAATGCAACAAGATGGGTCTTAAAAGTCTCCAGAGAAGTAGACTCCACAACCAACCCAGGCAGCCCATTCTAATGCTCACTAACCCTTACAGTAAAGATATTTTTTCTCATACTGAGATGGAACATCTTGTGCTTCACCTTATGCCCATCACCCCTTGTCTTATCACAGAGCACAAGTGAAAAGAGATTGTCTCTTTCTTCTCGACATCCAGTCTTCATGTATTTATATACAGTGATTATTTCCCCTTGTAACCTCCTTTCCAAGCTGAAAAGTCACAGATCTCTCAATCTCTCCTCATTAGACAAGTGCTCCAGTCCTTTAGCCATCCTTCTGGCCATCCATTGAACTCTCTCAGTCAAGTCTGTATCCTTCTTGAACTGGACACGATATTCCAGATTTGCCCTCACTAGGGCAGAGTAGAGAGGGAGAAGAACCTCCCTTGATCCGCTGGACACATTACTCCTTCCCAGGTGAAGGACTCTGCACTTATTAAACCTCATTAAATTCCTCGTAACCCATCCCTCCAGTTTGTCCAAGTCTTCCTGAATGGCTGCACATCCATCAGGTTTATCAGACCCAGCTTAGTGTCATCAGCAAACTTGCTGAGGAGACACTCTACCCCATCCTAAAGATCATTAATAAAGACACTAAACAAAACCAGACCCAGCACAGATCCCTGGGGGGCACCACTGGTTACAGGTCTCCAGCCAGACTCTGCAATGGTACTGTATTAACAAATAAGCTATTTATCAATAACACAAGCAACAAAACCAGTTACAGCCATTCAGCTGGTACCACACAGATGTCATTTGACTTGGCCAGATTTTTCAGCACAGTTCTCTTTAGGTAACTGATTTTATCAGTAGCTTTGCATTCTTTAGCTAAGGTAGTGATGGCAAAGGTGGAAGATTAAGACACACGAGTTTAGCACGCTATGGAATGGACTTCCAGGGGCTTCTGCAAGTTATTTCACTCATTTGCAGAGTAAAGAGATACTCAAATACTAATATTGAAAAGAGTGTACCTCCATGACATACCCTGGCATCTGCTACGATTAGTAATTTTCTCTGACAAGCGATTGTAGAAACCAAAACAGGAGACACTGAACAGCTGTTTTCCGTGGCAACCAGCAGCAGTGAAAACTTTTACGTGTTTTACATACTATTTACAGCATTTTCTTTTTCTTCCTCCTCTAGTTTATGAACCTGGCCACACCTGTTGGGATGTGCAATACCTCTGCATTGTCACTAAGGTTTTCTTAGCATTTAAAGAATGCACATAAAAAACTGTCTGAGAGAGCTCCTTCCTGTCCCAAGGAGGGTGCGGTTAAACAACCAGACTGCACACCTTACTTTAACCAGCTGAAAGGTCTTCCCCAGGAATGGCAGTGTGCAGGCTGTTGCGTTCTCATCCTGTCCTCTGAAAGAATTAGGCATGCTTGGAGATGAGCTGTACGTGTGGAATAGAGAGAGGAATTCTGATTTTCTGAGTACCACGGGAGGAACAAAGTTGTTAGAAAGGATCCCTGGTGCTTGGCACTACCAGTAGTTGGCCTTTGCAAGGCTGCCCAGGGCATTGCTTATCAGCCTTTAAAACCTGAGTCTTAATCTGAACAAGGGTGCCCACAGAGAAAGGGAGTTTGCATCTTACACCAGTTCAGTAGTTTAGTATGTTTTGAAATGTCTGGCTAGTGGCAAGAGGACCAGAATCTCCATGGCAAAGCTAAAGAACATGTCTTTGCCTGGATATGTTCCTATGCAACTTGGTCTAGGTGATCCTGCTGTGGCAGGGGGATTGGACTAGATGGTCTTTTGAGGTCCCTTCCAATCCCTAATGGTTCTATGACTTAGGAAATGGTTCTTCTTTCTTTGTCTGGCTTCATGGACATCCACAACATGGCCCATCAAGCCAAGTCCCCTGCGTAAGGGATGATGTGTGTGTGTGTGTTAATAACATGTGTTTTCAGTCTTGGGGCACGTAAAGAGTGCAAGATGCTGGTGTGCAGGTATTTCTGCTGATGTGGCTTGTTCCTTTCTATGAACTAGAAATAAGCTTGAGCAGTGTCAGGCATAACTGTGTATGTTATGGAACAGGCTAGAGTAAGCAGTTCTGTTAAAAAAGATAGAACTGTCAAAAAAATTTATTGCAATGCAAAAAGTGTGAGGTCCAGGCCTTTGGGCACCTGCCCTCAATCTGAACCAGCTGGGCACTTGCATAAATACACAGTTCTTTGTAAAAGTAGTCTGTGCTACATGGCCAGTAAAACACGTTTTCATGGCCAGAAGACTCGCAAAGATAATTTTATAATTAATGAAGATCTAGGTGCTAGGGACAACAAAACCCTAAAAGAGTATTTTACTGTTTGAGACAGATGCAGCGAAGACTTTCATATCTCAAAGTCATAATTAATCATCAAAGCAGTATTATTTCAATGTGTTTAAGAGCTTTTTATTTATTTAGGATTTTATTTGAAAGTGAAGTGATGCATTTTGTATATTTTTGCACTACTTGACAGCAATCTCAGAAATCATTCACATTCAAACTCTATTTATGTGTCTTGCAGAGTTTTGCCAAATCAAGACAGCTAAAGTAAACATGACAAATGTCATTTTGTAGTAGTTAATACCGTTAATCCTTAAAGCACGGAACCAGGAAACCCTTATTGGTATTGGTATTTGAGACCTGTAAGCAATCTCATGTTTCTAATGCTGATTTTATTTTTATTCCACAAAGAAAACAGTATTAAGGCCCTTTTCCTGGAATATTACTTGAGGCTATTCAGAAAAAAAAACACAACAGGAAATTTGGCTCTTTAGCCCTAATAATGGTCCCTTTATTGAAGAGAGACTTGCTTTTTTGTTAAACAGATTTTCTTATGAAAGGGTTAGAAGTGAATAAACGACAAGTTCAAGCTCATCTGATTTCTTTTGATTTATGCTGACCTTGAAAGAGAGAGAGGTCGTGCTGTTGGCAGGCAATAAGAACTAATCTGTTACTAAGTGAGTAATTAAAAGAGAGGCCTTATATATTTTTGTAATGAGTTGACAGCAATTCCATCCCCATGTCATACGATTGCTCTAATCAACATGGTCATTGCATTTAGTGCCAAATGAGAAGTTTACAAGAAGTCAGAGGACAAACTCTGCAACGTGCAGTTCTTTCAGATGTGCAGATGAATAGACTGACTATATTGCAGAGGACGAAAAGCTCCAATAAAAATTAACTGATGTTCGTAATTAGGAATTTTGTGTTTTTGTAATGAATTGGAGTTGGTGCTAATTAGGACCTTCAACTGAAAGATGTAAAGTTGTGTTCAATTAAAAAAATCCAGCTTTTGGCAGCTGAGGCACTGTAGTCTTTAACTCTTTAAATGGAATGACTTAAGACTGTTCTGACATCAGCCATGACAGTATTGACTTCCATTTTCAATACACGTTATGGAGTCTGTTTTTTTTTGATTCAGGGCATTTTTCTAAGGGCCAAGAAAACAAGTCCTGATGGTCATTGAAGAGCTGCCTGAAGGCTGAACTTGAGGACAAATCCCCTCATAACCCACACTTTTCACTGTATCTGTGAAGTGGTAATCACTAAAGTCAGGCTTGAAGACAACTGGAAACACAACCTCAAGTTTGTTTTCTGTTTCTCACCTAGTCTTGCAAAGATATTACAGAAACTATGACGGGCAGGAGGTCCTAGGAAGTGAATAGGGCAAACTTATGCATGATACGACCCACAGAAGGATTCTACCATTCTGCCCGTTGTGAAGATTGGCAGGATTTGAAGGCAGTCCAGATTACTGTAAGAACAAAAGACTGATGAAGCATCTTGGGTCTCTGGCCCATGTCAGAACCAGTTATCTAAGTGTAGTTACCTCAAACGCATACTTAACTATTTTCTCTTTGTGATAGTAGGACTTTCATTCATAACATGCTCTGAGTTTTCAGACATATACCCAAATCCTTTTCCAATTTTGGGCAATACCTGGCAAAAGTGAGACTCTGGAATCAGAGGTTTCTGTAAAAAAAGAGCTGATGTAACCTCAGCTGGTGACTGTCAGCAAGAACTACAGGCAGATCATGAAAGTACTCAGAAGTAGTGCTGAAAGCTCATCCATTTTTCCCCAGCTATACTGCTTGGTTTAATTAAGGTATTGCCTTACTTACAAGTTTTGTTGTACCAAAAATAGGGAAGAATTATCTCTCCCAGAGGAATGATTAAAAAATATTTCACTTTTTATCCATATGGAAGTATCTGGTTTATATCTGTCAAACATAGGTCCTCTCTTCTTTAAGAAACACTGACAGGGAAAAATATAGCAAAGACATAAATGTTAACTATGAGATGTTTTTTAGCATCACTGCCAAATTTGGAATTGCGTCTTCCTATCTTTCAAATAAATAGAAAGACTAGTCTTGTTCACAGGTTTACTATTGGGTTAGACTAAAATATAATAGTGGGGTCTCACTCGGGTAGTGTAGTTTTGATTTGTATTTCCTACACCTCCATTAACAAAGCTCCATCCTATACATGCAAGCAACTTCTGTTTTAAGGTCTTCTGCCCACAATAACAAAATTCATGGCTTGTTCTCATGCTGCTTATAGCCACGTGAGATCAAAATATTTGAATGTACAATCTAATGTTACTCAAGGTGGTGTCAGTTGAGTATCCCTATCAGTCAGCAAAAGTCGGAGACACTTCTTTACCTAATTTCCTTAGATTATTAAGCAGCTTCTACTATGAAACAGCAGAGCTACAAGTGCCTATAAAGCACTTTTCTCATTATTCACTTATTACTCATTTTAGCTGTAAGTTCTGTTATGTGTGATAAAATCTGCAGAAATATGCAACATCGGTGTGATTGGCATGATAGTCAGGGCAAAGATATTTCCTGTAAGTGGCAACAGCACAATTGTGTATCTCAGCCACCATTCGCTCAAGTCCGAAACTATTGTGAAACAGGCTGGAACTGTTTGTGAATGGGTGATTCTGCCTAACAGATGGTTATATGTGAAGGCAGCCAAGAGACCATGTAAGAGCACTGTGTGTTTGTGGGGGCATAATCTGGAGCCAGAAATGTCTATAAAGAATCTGCCTTGAGCTTTCTGGTCCGAGATTAAGCAGATATGTCATTTCTAATCCAGTATTTGGGTAAACTTCTGAAGTATTAAAAAAGAATGTTTCTGCAGCTGTTTCTCCATGGAAAAAAAAAAAGTTTAAAAATGTGATGTCCAAAAGAAGAACTGAGAAACGTGAATCAGGGAGCTTGAAAGAGCTGGTTTTTCAGAACTGCTTTTTTGTATTTTCTAGCCAGACCTTTGGCCACCAGCCAGCTTTTTGGTGAGTAGGTTGGCAGGGTACAGCACTTGGACACACAACAGTCTGCTGCCTCCTTCCGTGCCCACCCCCCCATGTGTAATGTTCCTGCTGCATAAAGCCATTAGTGACCAGATTACAGAAAACGTAAGGTTTTATTTCATAGCTTTTATTTGTTGTTCCATTTCCTGTTTCATTCCTATTTAACCTCTGCTCTTTCTAGTTCAGACACAGTATCAAAGTGAATTTGGAAATGAACTGCATATGGATGAGAATGAATTGTAAACTATACATCCTATGTCCAATATAACATTTTTTAAAAAAGAAGCCTTATAATTGTTTTTTAATAGAATGCTTTTTATTAATCTACTAAGGTTTAATAACAGTGTATTTTCCCTTCCCTCTTATAAAAATTTTTTCCATCAAAACCATCCTCAAAGCAAAGAGCTGCAAGGTCTTTTTTGCAAAGTCTTCCAGGAGCGCGTTGGCTTTGAATCACACAGACTGAGCCTCTAATGGATTGGAGACCTCAATGTCTTGATTCTCAGGTAAGGTGTTTTCCTCGTATAAATCTATCTCAGTGTTTGGGTGTCAACAGTATCAGAAAAATCACCTTGAGTTAGACAAAAAGGAATCTTCCAGGAGTTGCAGTATTGTGAAGAAATATCTAGGAGGATGCTCTCTGAACATGGTCAGAAGGAAGTGCTTCTGGCCTTCACAAGTGAAATCTTCATGGGGTGTTTCTTTTTTGTAAAGCTGAATTAAATATGTTTGTAACTTGGCGTTAAGGTTTTAGGAGTCTGTCTGTTCATGATTTTAGGAGTTGTTGTACTGGCTTTGACTTTAAGTCCAGGGGGATGGATCTGAGAGCAGTGAGCTCCAGATGTTTTATCTTTTGTACCTGTCTGCTTCCATGTGCTAATTCCTGTTGGGCACACAAGGAGGAAAACTCTTTCTGTTTCGGCAAACAATGCATTGTAGGCAAAACCTTACCTCTGCTGATCTCTGAGATTCCCAAACTCCCACTCTCTCCATTCACCATGTTCCAAGGACAAGATGGCTGCTGTGTCCACCCCAGTGGCACATGCTTCTGTCTAAACAAAGACCAGCAAAAGTAACTCCTCTACGTAGTCGTGCTTGTTTGCAGAGTCACAAATTCAGCTTGGAATTCCATGCTGCTCAACAGAGTGGTTCCCATAGCAACTCTTCAATCCCTAAGGCTAAGAAACCTGCCCAAATTTGAACCACAACACATGTCTGTGGTTTGGTCTCTATAATCTTAATGCTTTAAAGGCCTGTGAAAGACCTGGTGAAAGACACAGATGTGAAAAGCTTCATGAGCTGGACTAGGTGTGACTTCTGAAGGTAAGAGATAGAGAAGTGATCTTCAGAGTTTAAACATCTGTTGTTACAATGTGTGTGTTGAAGTCTCCCAGAATGACAGATATTTCTCAAGAGTTCCCATCACAGTACTCCTTGTCTCACGTTTGTATTTATGTTATGTGCCTTGACATTAGATTTGTTTCTGGTGCTAAGGAAATAAATCCAGTGGTATAAGTCTTACATAAGGGACCTATCTTTTCAAATGTGATGGTTGTGGAGAAGATAGATGGAGTGTTGGCATATGGTTTGTCCTGCCTGTGTGGGGTGGAGAATAGGTTGGTTAGTACAAGGCTTGAAATGTCATCTAGCTGGATCTCAGTGTTGCAAGCTGCAGTTGATGATTTGTTGCTCATGACTCAGATGTTGTTTGTTCTTGACTGGTCTTCCACTGATCATAATTTTATTTTTTTTCTGTATCTGGTTTTCTCCTGGATTTATTTCCAGTTTTGTTCAGAGTTGTATATTAAGTTGAGCTCAATTTTCTGGGCTTTTTGTCTAATTATTTACCCAAAGCTTCTCTTTGGAATAGTGTTTATATCTTTTTTAAAAATCTCTTTACTGTTGACACACATAAAATCATGATTTTGTAGCAGCTTAGGACTTACATGAACCGTAAGTAATAAATAACTTAAGAAAACCCAATATTCTTAAAACCATCTGTTCCAAATTGCAACAGCTTTGTCACTGAGGTGAGACCTTTGCCCATCAGAAGGTGGCTAATGCTGTGATTGTCTCATTAGAAGCTTCATCTTCAGTACGTAGCACTTTATTAATGATTTTGCAAGGCTGTGTGAAGAAATGAAAATCAGGGCAGGTAGAGTGGGGAGGTGGCTTCTATAAAGACACCAGCGGGACTTCAAGGACCCTGCTCTTGTGTAAAACATCTGAATGTTTGAACACCTTGACTCAATTCCAAATCTACTGTAATATAGTAATAGACAAACACTCATCAATATTTCAGTGGCATAAAATGCATTTCCTCAGAAGCTATTAAGATCAATTAAGACCGATTTTTGATTTGATCTTCCTGTTTTCGCATCTGTCTGTTGTCTCATTGAGCCACATTGCTTTCATACACTCACAGTTTCATAAATATCTTGGTCTGATGTAAGGCCATGCTGCCTGCGATGTGCAAGCACAGCTTTGCCCTGGAACCTGTGCTCCTGCCTCTTCCTTTACATCAATTCTTGCACTAATTAGGGTATGGAAGAAGTTGCTCATCCAGATGAAATTTAACTGAAAATTAAGAAGTGTTTTAAATCAGATCAGTGATATGATCTGATGTGCAACGAAACTGAGTAATTGCTAGGGCTGAAAAAAAAGTACGGGCCAGGACTACCACAAAACCTGCCAAAAAGGGTGGGACTGACCCTTACGCAGTAGGCTGCAGGTACATCAGTTTTGGGCAATTGTGAATTTATTTACGTCTTTGGTGTACTTAGCAATCTGTGTAATACACTTGGCAAATCACAAAAATTCTACTTAGGTTTCCTTTTCGTGTAGGTGATACAATTGTAGAGTTCTTCTAAAGAGTTTATAATATTTTAAAATATTTTCCATTTGTAAATAATCTTGTTTTGTTTTTAACAGATAGGTATGTCTCTTACCACAGTTATTCTGCTATATGGAATTTTAAGAATATTTTGGTCTCACCTTCCTCTTTTCCCCATCCTATTACTTCTGTTTCATAAAACTCATTGTTAACTTTGCTACTGCAGGTAACCATGAAACTTAAAGAGTGTTTTGTGAGAAACTGCCACAAATGATCACACAGCCCACCACTGATTCTTCTCTTTTCTATTGCACCAATGTTTGTTGCTCGGTCTAAACAGAAAATGTATCACAGCTTATGTCTGTGCTGCAAACAAGCACCAAAGCAGCGGAAATTAAACAAGTGCTGCACAGGTTCTTGAAAGCGCTTGAATTCTATTCATGGTTTGTCAAAGTTTGCTGAAATTTTCATCTCTCTCTTGGGCGTGAAGTCATAAACATCCTTGGTATCATTCATTTGTCTGCTATAACCGATGCTTCAGCAACTAGAAATGTTGGCAGTATGAGATGCTTTAAAAATGAACAACACGGTTATTACCACCCTTATTTTTCGCCTTTTGATTTAAGGAACTGCAACCATTCATGCAAGGATTTTCTTTTTCTCTCCAAGTTCCATCCTTGTGCTGACTGCAAAACCTTTTTTCTAGCTTAGATCAAAGGCAAACTACAAGCAGAAAGTTCTACTAGTATCAGTGATAACAGAGCAGGTATGCAAGTGTTTGGCTGAGCAGGGTATTTAATTTTTGCAATTCAACCACAGAAATGCTTATGGGGGAAGAAAGTCCCTTTGCATGGGTCTGGGAAACATCAGCCTGAATTCCTTAGCCAGGGAATTAAGCCAGCCTAGAATGCTCCAGATGAGAACAGCATGTTGTACAGAATGCAAAGTTGCATTTCGCGGATCTGGTTATTTTAATTCAGAGTGAGGTCATCAGTGTGAATGTTTCCTTCAGCATGGTGATGACTAGAAGCCATTGCCTATTGTACTGTGAGTAGCCTTTACTGTTTGCGGTTTTAAACAATTTCCACTGGTTTTTGTGTATCTGTCCTCCTTTATATTAAATATTATAGTAGAAATATTTTTGCGGTAATATCTGCTCAGTTAGAAGAAGAAAGGCCTTGGAGACTTTGAAAGGAAAAATATGGGTTCATTATCATATCTACTTTCCAACCTTAAGCAAGCTTAGTAAAGTATGTGGATTATTAGATATGTAATTATACTAAAGTATCTTCTGGTATCCATTTGGCACCTCATTTAATGGTAATGATTTTGAATAACTTATAATAGAAATCAGCTGAAATGAAGCTAGTTTGTAAAGACATCCAAGCTTAAGGCCAGGAACCCCATGAATTTCGATTGTTATTCTGGTCCTTAAATAAGAACATGAACAAAGATGAATGACAATAATTTCATTATTTGGAAGTATTATAACGTACTTGGGTCTGCACTTGGAACAGATGCTTATGGCTCATTTTGAGAGCGTTCCTTAGCAATTTCTGAGGACCTGGCATTCCTTGTGAGTACAGTCAAAAGAACCAGGAAAGGGCATTCAGGACTCTCCTTGAGATGATTTCCAGAACGCGTAGTCTATTCTGAAGCAATTTGTTTTCAAAAGGTAAAAGACACTTCAGGCTTTTTCAACAGCTCTCTAGCTGGGACTGGGAAGTCATGTCTGGAATACTCTGCAAGAAAAATGGGTACCGCTGCCTGAATGTCGTGCATAAATACTTTGTTTTGGAAAATGGTTTTGAAGATTAATGTTCTTGAGAAGGTCTGTCTAGGCAGAAGAACTTCCACATTCTAGTCTTTCAGCATGCAAAGGATCTTGACAATTGTAAGAAATGTAATAGCTTGTTATATTTTCAAATGTCTTAGCTTATGAGATAGAGCCAAAAATTTTCCTATTAAGTCATTAGAAAATGTTGTATACACACCTCATCTAGGTAGTCTTTTGTTTTTTGCCCCCAACAACCTAACCTACAGTCTTGTTTAAATGATCTGTGATTTATTACTTGTATCTCAAGGATGGTTTTTGCTTAGAGTACTTTCTATACCATGTGATTTCCACTAAAACTCTGCATCCAAGGAATACATTACAAATCTTTATTAAAACTGAAGCTATCACAGAATAACCTCTAAGATCATCAAGTCCAACCATTGACTGAACCTTGCCAGATCACTACTAAATTGTTTCTCCGAGTCCTACATCTATATGTCTTTTAAATACTTCCAGGGTTGGTGACTCCAATTCCAATGCTCGATAAGCCTTCTGGTAAAGAAATCTTTCCTAATATCCAACCTAAACCTCCCATGGCACAACTTGAGGCCATTTCCTGGTGTTGCTTGTCATTTGTCGCTTGGGAGAAGACACTGACACCTACTTTGATTTAACCTCCTTTCAGGTAGTTGTAGAGAGTGATAAGGTCTCCCTTCAGCCTCCTTTTCTCCAGGCTAAACAACTTCAGTTCCCTAGCTATCCTTCATAAGACTTGTGCTCTTTATCCTGCATCAGATTCTTTGCCACCTTTGGTCATGCTCCAGCACCACAACGTCCTTCTTGTAGTGAGAGACCCCAAACTGGCCACAGTATTCAAGGCAGAGTCTTTGCAGGGCCAAGTACTCCTGCTGGCCACGCTATTGCTGATATAGGCCAGGATGCCGCTTGTCTTCGTGGCCACTTGGGCACAATGCTGGCTCATATTCAGACAGCTGTTGACCAACACCCCCATGTCTTTTCTGATGCCCTATTTGCTTATTTGAGATTGGCTTGTGCCCACCTCTCCAGGTCCCTCTGGATGGCATCCCTGCCTCCAGCATGTCTGCTGCACCACACAGCTTGGTGTCGTCAGCAAACTTGCTGAGGGTGCACTCAATGCCTCTGTCCATGTCACTGACAAAGATGTTGAACAAGACTGGTGCCAGGACTGATCCCCGAGGGACTCTCCTTGTCACTGGCCTCCACTTGGACATGGACCCTTTGACAGCCACTCTTTGGGTGCGGCCATCAAGCCAGTTCTTTACCCATCTAGTGGTCCATCAAACCCATGTTCCACCAGCTTGGAGGCCAGAATGTGGTGTGGGACAGTATCAAAAGCTTTGTCAGTTCCAGGTAAATGACATTTGTGAAGCTTTCACAAATGGGGAGCAGAGTCAACATTTCCTTTTTCAAAGTGCCTCTAGCAGGTTTGGTTTTATTTCTAGAATCTGAGCTTAGATGACATTTTCAAGGCACAACCTTATCTGAAAGGTGAAATAGGTGGAGTTGTTTCCACTTGCTGCCATGGGTTCTGAGTGATCTGAGTTGCTATAGGCAGTTGTAATTGAAATGTTTAGTGTTTGCTAAATATGGTTATTACCTGAGGGTTTTTGAAATACTATTTGAATTTTTTATGGTCATTGGATTCTCCTGATTACCAGATGTAATAGACTTTTTATGCTACAATGCAACTGTTGAACAATTTAATTGGAATGCCATGTCAAATTTTTAAATTAAAAATCAAATACTCAAAGCACCAGTGCTTTTTTGATTACTAAAATTAAGATCTAATTGAATTCTCCCACCAAAAAATATCCTCTGGAAATTTAATTAGAAAAGTGTAAAGGAGTTGATTTTTAGAACATATTGGTTTTTAATTAGGAAAAATCTGAAAGGCAATTAGTAAGTTTTGAATGTTCCAAAATTTGAATACAGAGATGCCATGTGGCATGACAAAAGGAAGAACCAAGATCTACCTTCCCAAACAACTGTCTATATATCACAGGGCTTGAGCCTTGCTTGAATAAAATCAAAAGTTATGGACACCTGTTTCTCTTTCGGATCCTCTCAGAAACTTTCCATGTGTGTCAGCATATCGAAGGACTACAATGAGAAGTTAAAGTAGCTTCAAATGAACATCCAGAATAGGGTGCAAAGAAGGTTAGCAGGTTTATTTTCAAGTACAGTATAAGCTTGTCTTCAATGTTTAGCAGTTGACAGGCAAGGCAGCTCTGCAGTAAGCACATTGGTTGGTGTAGATCCTGTTCTCAATCTCCATTGCAAGGGCTCAGAGCAAACTGTTGCATTACTGAATTGCTCTGCTTTTGTTTGATCTACCTTTGTAAATCCAGGAAGATTCACGGGGCGTTAATAAGAAAGAAGAAATCATTGACAGCCTAGGTGAGCTCAATTTGGCCTTGTCAGGGCATTTCCATTTCCCATTGATTTCAGTTGTTCATGGTTGCACACAAAGTGTCAGAGTCAGCAAATTAGAACAGGTGACAAGGGCCCTTGGGAAAGGACAACACCATCGTTAGCCAGGTAGACTGAACATGATTACAGCTCTACTTCTTTCTTAACCATTTTTTCTTTAAAAAGTGTGTTCCACAAACTAGCTTTCTATTTGGTGATGCACTGCAATTTCATGACACAGCATTTAGAAGTTAAGTTGATTTACAGAAAAAAAGCCTAACTACAGCTCTCTGGAGGCTTGTTGCTCAATGATATACACTTGAAAGTACAAGAAGTAATAAAATGACGAGGAATAGTGCTGCAGAGTACATTCAGATCTGGGGTATCTCAGTCTCTTGCAGCTACAGCCAGGGCAGCATGTAATGGACACTCAAGACTTGCACACATCAAGCCTGGGGAGCTGTGGGAGACCTACCTAAGCAGACTCTTCAGGGTATGGGCAAACTGCAGTACACTCTAGATCATCTTCCCCAGTTCATTACTTGGAGCATGGAGCCAGTCTCATTGATTGCTTGCCCTTTCCTGCTTTTGAGAACAAAGAAGGGATCTGCTCATGGTTAAGATGCTCAGCTGGGGAAGGGAAACGGAAATGTGAACAAGAAATCTTTCCCCCTCCTCTTTTCCTAAACAGTGAAATACAAAATAAGGCTATTTCTTGCCAGCCCCTTTTCTTTTTCCACAACTTGCAGACTTGACATTTTCCTCATTGTTTTACTTGAACTGGAGGAATCATACCTTTGCCCATGAGTAGCCTAGCATCAGTGGCATACTCCTGGGAAGAAGACGAGAAGGTTTAGAAAGATCATCTGTTGTATCCTCGGTGAACGTTTTAGCCATTAGTGTTGCGTGTGAAACAGATTACATGCTCCCTCTCAACCTACCCACATAAAGGCAGAAGTTATGCCCCATCTTCTTTTTGACAACAGGATTCTTCAGGCAACCCGTTGGGTTTTTTGGCCAGATTTAGTTCCCTAGATTCTGAATTAGGTGTCGGAAAACTGCTTTTCCTGGGCTTTTGTTTCTGCCCCTTTTCTACATTTCCATCTATGATCCTAAATCTTTCAACAGAAGCGGAAGTCACGTGTAGGAATCTCATAAAATGTTAATTACTAATTTACAAAAACTGGTCCAAAATGTTGTGAATATTCAGGGTAACTTTGCAATCTTTGTTCTTCTTATGCTAATCTAATGGAATGATATAAGGGAAATGAAAATGAATGAAAATATAATGTGGTTATCATGTAGGTTTCTGCTTCTATTCTTCAGATGCCACCTTTGAAATCACTTGCAATCAAACAATCTCGTTCGCGTTCATATAATCTCTCATTTCATACTTACTTTGCTGTCAAAAACCCGTTAGTACAATAACCTACATTTTTTTCCGCTTACATATAGTAAGTTTACTTGTTTCTCAAAACTTGGTACCTTTTTATAACAAAATGGGAAGAACGTATATTTATAGAACAAGATTTCAAGAAAATGTAAAACTTAAGCAGCACTATAGGCTGAAAGAAACCTTTGAGGTTGGCATACATCAGGAAGAAGAAGGAAGTAGATGAAGAGAGAGATCATGTGATGCTTAGTTCATCATGGTACCCCACTTTCATGCTGGGCAGTGATTCTCACTAAAGCTTTCTGAGAACTTCATAAAACAACAACTCTTCTTTAGGAAGCGCTTATTAAAAAAAAATCCTAAAAATTATATCAGTTTAGACAAAATGTGCACAAAGATTTTGAGATTAAAAAATGTAATTAGGCATAAAGAAGAATCAGTTCAAACCAGTCCCTTCCTTTTGTTATCATTTGTCTGTAGAGTGAAGGTTAATGCATCTACCTGGGATACGCTAGACCTCAGCTGGAATCCCTTCTGTAACAGATTTGAAATACTGTGCTTCATATTTCTGTGAAATACCCCCTATTTAAGTTATGGGTCTGATTTCCCTGCCAAAGGCTACTATCTTCCTTTGTGATGTAGCCTTAGAAATATATCTCCCACCGAAATCAAAGACAGTGTGGGTTTGGCCTTTTTAGAAATGCTTGATGTTGGGGTGACGGTGCTCCATAAAGCTGAAGATCGAGTGTAGACATGACATGGACTGTGGTGGATGAGTTGCAAGGTATAGCAGCAGAAACACACAACTACTTTTATTCCAGCTGATCCCAAAGAAACAGAAAGACAACCACTGGCCTTGTCTCACAGAACTTTTTGTCTCAAAGCTACTTTTCATAAATATCTCTCAGATTTCTGAAGAGCAAAAGGTGAGTAATTTAGACATTAGTTTTGAAACTCTTATTCCCCAAATACGTAAGAGTAACATTTATTGCCCTAATAGACAACCTTTCCATAATGAACAAACCCTACATTTTCCCTTCTGCCAAAGCACAGGGTACATGCTCAACATTGTGCTGGAGGAGAACTTAGTTCTACTAGAGCTAAGCAGCTCCTTTTGGCTACATAGAGTTAAATCTGTGACTAATTGCTTTGGGTGAACCTCAACTTTGAGAATGAGGCTACTGCCACCCGCTGTGGTTAGCTGATGTTCTAAAAATTTAACATATGCAGGGGTGCAGGGCTCACTCAAACGCTTATGAAAATGCAACCCCAATCAGTAGGCACCAGAACTAGAAAACCATCTTAATGCAGAAAATGGCTACTTTTAATTCTGGTGCTTATCAATAGAAGAGCAGAAAGGCAGCTAGAGATGTGCTTCATGCTGTGCTCATCATGATGTCATGATTAACAGCACAGATACCAGATAAAAAGTGCTGACACCACAAAATCTGACTTTTCACTTCACAGCTGAAACTTATTTCTAGTTCCATGAGAAGCACCACGAAGTTGCTATGTGTGCAAATTGAATGCTGCGTCTTACTTGCTACCCGGTGGTCCCGACCTCGACTTATTTCACGGGGATAGGGCATCTTGCCATTAACTCCAGTGGACTAGTTGAGGCCTTCAGCACTTGCCTTCATGGAGAGCTTGCGATGGATCAAAAGAACAAACATCAGCCTCTAACCGTTGGCTGTGTGTGGTTATTGGAAGTGATCCTTCCCAACTGCTGGACATGGTGGCACCTTTGAAGGTTCAGCTCTGTGTATCCCCGCTCTCCCAGTACTTGGCAGTCTGTTTACTTGCAGCAGTCTTTGAAAGGATTTCAGCTTCAAGCTTCAGCTTGCATCTTCCCCCTCCTCCCTGAGTGCCAAAAATGTGCCAGTTACAGAACAAAGGAACTATCAGAGAGCCCGTTTGGTGGGAGAGCTACAGAGCCCAGCAATTACCTGCTGTTATCGCTGTGGCTGCGCTTTCTGTCATGTTGTATTTCGCATTTGCATAGCTGTGTGTATTTGCTCTTTCATCGCCGTTGTGTGCAAGCTGTAATCAGTTCATTTTATGGCTGTCTCGAGCTAAATTCTTTGTTGATTTTAACATGACAGAAGTTGAAAAGATTACATATTATAAATAGATAATTAATATATCAGCACAGCTTGTTGCTCTGTCTCTCCATCTCTTTATGAGAACCAGTTTTAATGTTTCCTCGCCCTTTCTCTCCTCCATCTAGACTGCCTGAGAATTAGAATGAAAGCTGACAGCTTGATTAAAATTTCACCTGGTACATTTCTGTTTCAATTGAGGACATCTCTGTCTTGAATAAATAAGTCACATGGAAAAAAATGAAATCACCAATCATTTTCAAGTAAGGTAATTTTTCTTAATAATATTTTTTTGTTTAATTTTGACCATAGCCTGGGCATGTGCTTGTATTCTAGGATTTTCATTAAAGTAGTACAGGAGCCTTTCATAATGTGAGTAAAATTATCTTCTGAATGTCAATTTGGGGAAGGGTTGTACAGTTTTCATTTTATGAATGCTGAACTAGGTTGCCTTACATGTAGATGAGGTTAAAATTAATCTCATGTATCCTGAGACTCCAGCCATCTCCCAAACACCATTCTACTCCCAAATCGTGAGTAGTAGCCATGGCTAGCACACCAGAGTACATCAGCTTTGTTTTAGTTTGTGCAAGTTTCAATAGTTAGTCAATAGACCCATGAATTTTCTCAAAACAGATTTAATCTCTCTAAGTTCACTTCTCTTAGCTACTTTCCGTAAATCTCTTAAAAGTACTTGATGAGCCATGAGATTCTGTGGCCCTGCTATTGAAAACTAGTGCAGCACAACCCACGTTTTTGGACCTCTGTATAAGTCACAGGTCACTTTGCAAGTGCTGTGCTTACCAGTGTGAAATTTTATGGGTTTTTTTAATGTACTTTGTGTGTAAAACTCCCACTTGGTTTAGAGTATGTATTTATGTGTGATGGGAGCAACTCCAAGGTGTTTGAGGAAGCAAAGGAGGAGCAGAGAAATTTAAGTGCTTGAAGTAAGAGATGTCTGAGGGTGTACACTGGGGCAGATTTATCAGGACCTATGAACCCTCCCCAGTCCAAGCCACCCATTCAAAAATTTCTGTGTGCAGGATCTCTACAACACAGACCTCTTGGCTGAGCAAGCTAAAATGGAGCAGCGGCTGAGCAATGGTAGTAAGAGCTATGGGGATGGGGAGCAATCAGTATTTTCCTGAGGCCTGACTGGGTGTTTTGGGACCACAGCACCACCTGTGAAGCTATCTTTAGCCTTCTCTTCTGGGCATCTTTGTCCACGGCATGGAGCTCAGAAAAAACCTGACAGTTAATCCTTGGCCAGCTTTTGCATCTAGTGAAATCTCACTGAATTCAGCTGAGGTGTTGGTGAAACAGGAGTGTTTCTGTCAGTGTATATGTTATACTTACTTGCAGAGCACAGCATAACAACACCCAAAGAACGCCCAGAGCCTCAGCTGAAGGGTACTATATACAGTAACAGCAAAGGTTTGCAAACAGAATTCAGTATGTGAGGAAACATAGCCAGGAAGCTGAACACTGTGTATTTTCTTTCACACACAACAGGATCCCCAAGCCAAAGCTCTCACCATTTTATGCAGAGTTTTCAAAGGTGAACGTTGATTAATTTGTAAGAATTTAGTTTCAATTGACTGCTTTTTCCTTCCTGGAGCCAAATTCTGTCCAGAATTACAGCCTTTCTAAATCTTTCTTGTTTCGATGGTGGGATAGCTAAGTAAGAGTGAAGGTGCATTAATAGAACACACTGACCCAACAGTGTGTTTTGAATATAATGACACTCGTGTTCACACCCTGCCTGACTTCAGAATGTCTAAAAATCCAATCAGAACATTCATATTTATAACACTTGAAACAAATGAAACGTTATTTACCTGTAATGGTAAATACCTTATACACTGTTAAAGCAATAGAAAGTGCCCAGTGTAAATTATGACCAAGCGTGGTGGGTTTGATTAGTGTTTGGTGACAGTTTTTCAAGGATTCTTCCCGAACAGGAAATCTTTTCGAGTGCAAATGAAACCTTTAGCTACACGAAAGCACACTGTATGTAATTCTGGTTTACAAAAAGACCCTGAATGCTGCTGCAGAACATCACTCACAAGCCACTTTGGAAATTCTCCTTTTTCTTTAATGAATAAAGCATTACAAAAAGAATCTCATGAAAGGAACTTGCATTTGTTGTTAATCCTCTTGGTCTCTGTTGACTGTTCTGCAAATCTCTGATGCATTGTAGTTCAATAAATGGGCAACTTTGCTTGGTTTGTGTTTTGATACTTTCGGCTTTAATGTGAGATAAAACAGCCTGCTTAGCAGGAAGGGAATTTCTAAAGGCACCTGTAAAACTAGAGAAAATGATAACATATCATTTTCAGTAGTTTATGGGCAGAGACTAGAACACGTGAAGTTCCACCTACACATGTGGAAAAACTTACTTGCTTTGAGGTTTACAGACTGTAACACAGGAACAGACTGTCCAGGTTGTCTCATTCCCTGGAGACACTCAAAACCCACCTGGATGCCATCCTGGGCAAGCCACCCTAGGTGAGCCTGCTCTGGCAGGTGGGGTAGACTAGATGGTTCTCAGACGTCCCTTCCAACCCCCAGCATTTCATGGTTCTGTGATTAAAATATAGGCACCGAGGGCTTTTGGTGTTTCCCATGTTCTTGTAAAATATACTGAAAAAAAGTGCTGGTTTTACTTTACAAAAAAACAAACCAGCTTTTCTGGAAGGGCTTTTACATTCTAGAGCAGCCCTTATTATACCTGGTGTCACAATGCTGATGAGAGCAAAACGTTGCAGTTTGCCTTCACATTCTCAGTGCCATTTACCAACCGGGAATTCAAAATCGAGTTGAGGGCTAGACTAATTCATAGGGCTGGTTAAAAACCTGGAATTGCTTTCACAGGAGAAACTGCTATAGTGTGACGTTTCTTTTGTCCTAAACAAGGCACGAACATCACAGTACTTCACACTACAGTTTGGTTTGGAAAGACCAAAATGCTTCAATGAGACACATTAGAGAGGGCTGAAACATTTCGCTTAGACTTTAGTAGTTTGCGTGGAAAAAGAGACTGATATAGCTGATATAGGATGGAGATGCACAATAACCTTTAAAATAAAGGACTCTGATTTGGCAGCTTGGAAAGGGAACACCACTGGTCAATTCCCATCAAGTGCCTTTTATTGGGGTGTGAAAATCAGCTTGTAATAAAGACAAAAGTAAAACACTGAAAATCTCAACTAAAACACTTATCTGAGGTAAATACTCTTTTGAGCTAGTTGATACCCATACAACAAGTGAGATGTTTCCTGTGTTACTTGTTTTGGAGGTAAAGTAATGAAGTAAGGTTTGCATTAATTGAGTTTGACTTGTGAGTCTGCTGTTGGTTTCTGATGTGACTTCACCAAAAGATGTAATCTTGCAATATTTAATTTCTCCTTTCCGTAAAGGAGAAACTTTTGTATATATTCAGCCAAGTCGTGGTCTCTGAAGCACGATCTCTCACACCCTCCTTGGCTTTGGATGAAATTTGCCTAGAGCCTTCGTGTCTATAACATCCCTGACACTTTTCAGAGACAGCGAGTCCTACAGGCCTGATGTGACCCACCTGCAGCTTGAGACAAGCAAGGGACATGTAGGCCATGGTGACCTTGAAGAGAAGGATCTACAGTTGAAATATGTCTTCCTGCTGAAAGGACCCTTCTAATACCAAAGATACCGGTAGATGGTGCTGAACAGAGCTGCTCATCATCCACCATTAAAAATTCCTGTAGCCCTCCACTATGTGAAAACACATGTCAAATAACAAATCATTCCAAAAGCTGATAAAGCTTGTGGCATAGTCTACAGTATTGAAGTGAAACTGTCATTTATTTTACTCCATTGCATCACCACATTTCAATAAAAAAAAATTGCAGCTGGTTAAGGAAGTAATAACTGCACGTTAAGTTTGTGACACAGGACCGTGTGTCACAGTGCAGACAATTCCAGCCATACCAGGAGTGTCTGAGCCCTTGGTGCTCACGCACCAATGTTTTGGTGAGGTAACCGGCAACTGTCAAGCGGACAGAAAGATAATTTAGCTGTGTAATTAAGACATTAAATGCATAATCACATTCATTAATTTAATTAAGTTTGGCAAGTTTGTCTTGTGATGTTAGATATAAATTGCTAAAGATTCACATTTACATTTAGTAAGCGTAATTTCTGATTTGCCTTATTTTGTTATTTGTCAAGTGAACACCTAGAGAACCCTTTTAAATGGATTAAGCAGGAGTATAAACTTAATATATTGCAAGAGCATAATTACACTTTTATTGCTCATTAAATTTTGAGTTAATTATGCAGCAACTAGGTTTATATTTTATTATATCAAACCTTAATCCATGGACTCTTAGAAGTAGTCTAAGGGAAGGAAAACAGTTTTTGAATGTACTGTACTAGTCCTATTTCAAATATATTTACTTAAAGGAACTGTTAGCTCTGCATTTAAGAGGAGGCAAGCATCCAGTGCCAGAGCTGTCCATCCAGAGCTGAGAGGCAGAGCTCACCTGACAGCTCCTGCTGAGCGCACCGTCCTTTGAGCCTGCCGCTATAAAACCTTCTTGAAATATGCAAAGGTGTCTTACTGTGGGACACTGGGTTTTCTCAGAGAGATGGCCATGCTTTCTTCCTTTTCTACCCAAGTTTTGTCATTATTTTCTCTATTCTTTTATCTTCCTGAAAAAAAAACCTGAAAAACTAAAAAAAAATTTCCTTCCTGTAGGGAACAGTCTGTCCCGAGTGAATGTCTTATCTAAATAACCATTAGAAATGTCAGTGTCTAGTCTAAAAAAATTACCAAAAGAGGTACAGATATCCAGAAATATTTTTTCCTAATGATCTCTGGGTTTTTCTTTTAGAACAGAATCTCCTTATCTCTTTACATATAGAAGAAACTCCTAGATACACACATACACAGAACATTAGGAGCTGGAATGGACCTTGAGAGGTCTTTGAGTCCAACTCCCATGCTCAAGCAGGATCATAAAACCTAAGACAGGTTACATAGAAAGGCATCCAGATGGGTCTTGAAAGTCTTCAGAGAAGTAGACTACACAACCTCCCTGAGCATCCTGTTCCAGAGCTCAGTAATCCTTACAGTATAGAAATTTTTTCTCATATCGGGATGGAACTTCTTGTGCTCCAAATTACACCCATTATCCCTTGTCCTATCAGACGGTGCAAGTGAAAAGATATTTTCTCTTTCTTAACACCCAAGTCTTCATGTATTTCTGTACAGTTATTAAGTCCTCTCGCAACCTTTTCCTCTCCAAGCTGAGAAGTCCCAGATCTCTCAATCTCTCCTCATAAGGCAAGTTCTCCAGTCCCCTAATCATCCTTGTAGCCCTATGTTGAACTCCCTCAATCAAGTCTCTATCCTTCTTGAACTGAGGAGCCCAGAACTGGACACAATATTCCAGAGATAGCCTCACTAGAGCAGAGTATAGAGGGACGAGAACCTCCCTTGATCTGCTGGACACACTCTTCTTGATCCATCCCAGGATTCTACTGGCCTTCTTGACCACAAGAGCATGGTGCTGTTCCATGGATAACTTACAGACTACATGAACTCCAAGATCCCCCTCCATAGAAGTGCTCTCCAGTAGAGCCTGTATTGATGCATTGCATTACTCCTTCCCAGGTGAATGTGTCTGCACTTATTAAACATCACTAAATTCCTCTTGGAATGGCCAAGCTGGGGTAGATGGTTTGTGTTCAAACTTCATTCAAATTCCATTATTCCAAAAAACACTTAGCCAGAGGCTGTGCATAGCTGAAAGTACTGAGGGAGATTTTTTTTTTTAAAGAAAAATAAAATTGTAAAATCCCTTCTAACTATAACATGGCATGTAACTGCTGAAAAAATCTTAATGATGCAAAACACACAGACACTCCCACATGTAAGCTTTTGTTGGTTGAATATCCAATCCAGAATTTAGTGTTATCTGATTAGGTGTGAACAGAGTTATCAATGACGCAGAAAACAGGACACAGCTGATAAAACAATGGAGTTAAATAAAGATACAGCAACTTCACTGCAAAGCCAAAAAATTCCATTTGAATGATTCCAGTGTAGTAATTTCAGTTCTGCTAAACTTAATTGTTTGGAAATGTAACCGGCATGAACTTTCCTGCTTCCAGCGAACCTGTGTTTTATTTTTCAAAATATGAAGAATTTATTAAGTTTCATGGAAATAACACCTCAACGTTATTAGAATTACACATTTATTGTTGTGCCTGGGATTTGGATACTTTAATGTCACAGAATGATGATCTTAAAATCTCCACAGAAAGACAATTGCTTTGGCCTCCATTTTGGCAAGAACTTCTACCAAATTCATTGCCCAGCTTTGCCTCACTTTCCAGGATTACAATTAAGTACAACTTCACAAATGCATCTCAAATATAACTTCTTTTTATGGATTAATTTGAAGGAAACTCAGGTTTGTTTGCAACCTGTGCCGTAAGAGAATATGACTGTACAAACACTTCAGAACCCTGAAGCAACGTCATGGCTGATATAAACTTCTTTAACCTATTCTGTAATGTATTTGTGCCACTTTATACAACAGAGAACATGAACTCTTTCCTTAGGAAGACAAGGTTATACTTGCCAGTGGCAACAAGTGACTGTATAACCAGCCTTTTTGGAGTTAGCTCCATCTTGCGTCCATGTGGCATCTCAGGTACCACAGAGGTGAAAACTAGGTGGAATTGGCTTGACCATTGACTTGCTACCTGAAGAAGCTCAGAGTCTCCTGCAAGTCTGTGATGTGCCAGAGTGCTTTCTCTCTTTCCAGAGATGACTTCACTCAATAACTTCTGATCCCTTTTGATGTCTAGAGCCCTGAAACTTTTCTGGCACATGAAGCAAAACTGTGTGTCATCCTTTGTGGAGCTCTCAAAAATAGTGCGATGGCTATTAATACCGTGGTCACACCTTTGACTGCAAAGGAAATATGCCCTCCATGTGCTAAGAGGCACTGCTCTGTAACATTTACATGTCAGTCTAGCCCAGTCATCGTTCAGTCATTCTATTCCACAAGATGTCAAGGCCTTGATTGACACTGTTGCCTAGACACATTCCCTCGTCTTCTCCCAGCTCCCACGAGCACCTTGAAGGACACTGGCTCTATCAGCAATGCCCTCCTGAAGAGTTCTGCTGCCTGCTTCCATTTTCTACCAATTGAATAACAGCGAGAGAGTCTTTCAGGGGAGGTGGAATTCTTGAACGTTGTGTTTTCTTTGTGTTTTGTTTTTTCCGAGCCGTACTACTTTATTTCAGTTACTTGAAATTAAATGGGGGAAAAGAAAAACTGTGACAGGATACCAGTACTTTAATAACCAATATCCAAATGGCATACAAACGGAAAAGAGAGGAAGCATCTCAAGTTGAACATCCAGTCACCACTGGACATTTACTTGCCTGCATGACCAATTCAATGCTCATGTCTCCTGAGGACAGGGACTTAAATCTCCAGAAAAATCCCTTTAAGTGCAAGACTGGTAGAATGGATGGGACATTGGCAAACATCTGGATCTCTTTATTTGTAGGCTCTGCTCTCTGCAATTCCACTGAGGCAATATTAAAATAATTCTATTTTCACCTAAATTGTATTGCTGAATTTAGTGTACCGCAGGGTCTAGGGTTCCGAGTTGTTTTTAAAGCCCTTTCCCAGACATACATTCAGCTTAAGTCTTTACTGGTACACAACGATAAACAGAGGTCAGCTGGCAAACAGATTAGTGTCAACATTATTATCTCTCTACAAAATGGTGACTTCTTTGGGCAGCTGGTGTTTGCGTGATGTGACTGGACCCTTCTCAAATAAATTCTCTGCGATTGGGAATAAGGACAGTTCTTATAACACCAACATCGCGAGGTCACATCTTAAAAGATATTTTGGGTGAGAAAACGAAATTAATGTATTGAAAAATGATAGGAAGATGATATTTAAAATTCAATCCATAAAGAGCCAGTTTAAGTGGAAAGATGCAGTAATCTATCTGGCTGCTGCTGTTGCTAGATGAGGAAGATTATTTGCATTCCTTATTTTGCTAACGCTCAGAAGGAATGTACTGTAATACTGAACTGATAAAAATGCTTGGTACAAAATTGAGACATTTTCATGGCGACTGGTCAACTGCTGAAAAAAACAACGCTTGGAGCAGAATAACAAATGCTCTGTGATAGCTTGTGGGAACAGCTAATGTGAGCTGTTCACTACTCTCCCTCCGTGTCTGCGCTCAGAATTGACAAACTGTTACTTACTCCCGTCTTGTTTTCTCTGTTTCCCACTCACCCCTCATTTGTCCTTCCCCCGCCACAATTTAGAAAGCGTTTTTCTAGCTGTAATGACCACTGATAAAACAACGTATTTACTAAGCGACGTCATTTTCCTTTGCTGGTTTTTTCCGTATTTTCACTACTGACATGACGCAACCTACTCGCTTCTCTCTGAGTTTTCTCTTAGTACCCAGCACCTGCTTTGTAGAAAAAGGCATCGAACCATGGGTCTGCACTGAACTATTAAATATGACATATTATCAAAGAAAAGGAAAAAGTTAAGGACGATTTCTCAGTCCCTAGTCTCTACAGCTACGCTTAAGAACCCAATATTTACCCATATTTCGTCACTAGTGTGCTGCCTGGCATGGACCTAGTCCATACATACCAGTCCTGGGCATCGATACAGCACGGATCAGAGAAACGACCAGCTTTTGGATGATGTGATCCTTTTTTGGGGTGGTTTACTCCGTGAGTTGTGCCCTGCCACTTGTCTTCAGCCATTTTTGCTGTGAGTGGACAGCAAAAGATAGGTAAAAGGACAAGAGAGGATCAAAAATAGTGAGAAAAGAAAGCCGAGGTAGAAGTACCATTTGGCACAACACTTGTGACAAAACTTCATGAAGAAACAACCAGTCAGCCGTATGCAAGGACAGTGTCACTGAGCCTTGTGCATAGTGACAGAGGTAACAGCAACTCAGAACACAGGTATCAATTGGTGGACTTTATGAGGTTAAAGGTCTCCTCCAACTGAGGCTATTCTGCAGATCCTGTGATCTTTGGCCAGTGCAGTTCTTGCAAGGGAGGTGTTGGGGCAGCAAGCAGATAACCAGGTGCTGGCTGGGCTGAGTCTTAGCTACCTGAAGAGAACATGGAAAAGTTCTGGACTGGACATGACATGAGAAGTTGCTGGATACGACAAATCGCAATCTGAGAAGCCAACAAAAGCGACAAACAGCTCCATGGAGGATCATAACTCTAAGCTGTGCAAGGAAGAGCTGAACTTCACAAAAAAAGTGCAGGAGATTCTGGAGCAAGTAACATCTTGTAAGTCCAGCAGTGCCTACACAGCAATATCAATAACAACACACAAGAGGTACCAAATTTGAGCATGGGTACAGCAAAACCGGGCCCAATGTAGAATAAGCACTCTGGCTGAGTTTCTAATTGGGATGTGACTGGGGCAGAGAAAGACAGATGTGTTTCAGGTATTCCAAACCTTGTAATTAGCTGCTGAAAGAACATGCACACGAACCCAAGCCCACCACAAATTTAAGTTGGAATTGAACATCAATGTTATAGTCATGTCACATTGCCTTACCAGAATTCAGTCTGAAAGCAAATTGGAAGTTTTGCTTTCCAGTGTGCTTCAGGAACTGCATTGCAGGCTGAGTGAACGCACTTCAACTTTTCTTGGAACAGTGCTTCTGAAAGGAAAAGAAATGGTGGGGAAGAGAACAAAGGGAAATGTGCACGGGCAAGATTGTAGAAACAACATCTGCGGGAGGAAATGAGACTAAGCTGGAGAGGGTTTCATTTAGGCTTGTACCTAAATATCTCGTTTAATTGTACAGGACAAGGTCTAGGAAAATATTCAAAAATCTTGGTCACATAAACTTATGCTTTCATTTATCTCCTAACCGTCAGATTTCTTGTGCCTTTTAAGTTTTTTTTTCAGCTTCTGCAAAAGGCTCAACCCAAATGTCACTTCTACTCTCCCAAGCGTTTTAATTCTCTCAACTGGTTCTGAATGTGGAAGCTGTATGTGGCCAAACATGCCTTTTCGAACTGCAGGTTACCAGAGAAGTTGTTATATTAAAGGACAGGAAGGGAAGTGTTGAAATGATAACAAATAGTTTATACTGGATTTTCTGTCTAGGAAACTAGAAGAGCTTAATTGTAGACCTAAAGCATCACCACATAACAGAGCATTTCAGGAAAATGAAGGATGTCTGGGTTTGTGTGTTCAGGCAGCTCATGAACATATCTAGATGGAATATGTGTGAAGTTCCTGCTATTTTTTTAAAGAAGCAGCAAATCTAGTAGAACATTTTAAATTAATGATCAGATTACATCTGATTGTAAGGAGCAGCTGCTTCACTTGAAGTTATTATGTCACATCTCAAGACTAAAAGCTGAGGATTCATAAGACATTCTAAATTGCTAGAAAAAGTGATGCATCTTATCCGGTAACACTTTTATCCTCTAAAATAAAATTAAACGTCTTTCCACCACGGAGTTAACAAGTTTAACTTTCTGCAATTAGCAACACAAAGATTTAAAACTTAAGACATATTAGCCAGTGTTCAAAAAACATTAAACTGTACTTTTTGTGACAGAGTAAAGATAGGAACCCTCTTGGCATAGCATATAGAAGGATTACTGCCTATTTGACTGCTTTACACTTTAATTTAGGTAGGCTTGTCTTCTTTTCTGATCTGAAGTTCTCAGGCAGAGTTGCCATGTGATATTAAGCAGTAAGAGGTGCACAAAACTGTCTCAAGTCTTATGAAGAGCTTTGCACACAACTGAGCTATCATTGCTATTAATACATTTGTGCTAATATTGCTTATAAATGAGGTTGGTTCAAAGCCAACAATTATATTAGCCAGGTAGTATAGCTGAGCAGTTCTTACTCTCTCTCGCTAACTAAGAGGCAAATCACATGAAAAGGAGTTCATCATGAGTATAAAATCACATGTCTGTTGCTCACCACTAACCTGATAACGCATCAAAAACTGCCTGTGCTTTGCCCCTGCATGGACATTACAAGTATCAGGCCATTGTATGAATCAACAGGTAAAAAACATAAGGCCTCCTGGCATACCCCTATGCTTTGTTCTGAACTCTTTCAAGTCCCTGTTTGTTCAGATAATTTGATGTGAAACTTTGTCTTTTGTGTGCTGTCTGGAATCACCTATTTGTAATTCTTCATTAAGACCCGTGTCTTCCTGCATTGATCATTGCCTCTTCTGTTTGTCTTTTATCAGTTTATATATCTGAGCATACAAAAAGCAACGCATGGATTGGGGAAGTTATCAATCAATGTCTCATTAAATAAGTGGCATACAAATATCTCAGGCAAGCCCATTTCATCCTCATGCATAGAGACCTTTTGTCTGCAGCATTTCATCAACAGGATCTAATTATTGTGACATTTTTTCTTGGTCATTCTGTAGTGCAAGAGCTGACATAGAAATGTCACATCAGTTATTAAGGATGAGGAACCCAAATTTCAGGCTTTCTTATTCCTAACTCAGCCTTCTCCAAAGCTACCATGTGTAGACAGCTGCCTGAAAGCCCACAGACTGGGAATAAAACTTTTGCACTAGGAAATAAGTGATAAAAAATAATCTTGTCCTGACACAATTAAGCATCCTTGATGGATGACATAAGACCATCTCATTTAGGATGCAGTTCTTTTCTATTGTGGTACAGGTCTGAAGAGCTAAGCAAGCAGGTCTTGCCACCCATTTTGCTTTATTATTATTATTGTTACTTTTGCCTTCATTATTTTATCAGATACAAGCAATTTTTCCCCCAGGTTCACTTTCATTCAAAATACTGATTAGTCTTCTGGAGCACATTCAATAATTGTGTAGCTTCTACTCTTTCTGTGCAATGCCAGGTGATGTAGCACTAACTGTAGTAGTTGCAGTTGCTGTCTTACTCATTTCACTCTTTAATATAGTCACCATGCTCCTGTATTTTAAACTGAAGGGCACCTTGCCTTGCAAACAGCCTCTGTGCTCTCAGATGAAAACTTAAATACATGCAAGAAATCACAAAACAGAAGAGACAGCTTCAAAATTTGCAGCTCCAAGAGCTTTTAAATAAAGAGAAGGCTGGCACATTCGTGTTACTGTAAGCCACACAATTGTGTTTGTTGTGCAAATGTTAATTGCATTCTATTCATGTTCCTTGTACTTGAGATGCTTGTCAAGGTGTATTTCTTAATCAATATATTGATTATTTGACCACCGTCATATTTGACCACCTAATATTCCTTTTCATCTTACTGAAGGGCTGTTTTTAGAAACAATATATTTATCTATGTTTCAGTAGAGTTCAGCAAAACATGGGACACTAACCAAAGTCCTCCTGTGACAAAAGGCTTGAGGGACTCAGCACTACTAGCAGGTTAGCTGACATCTGTGCTTACTTTTTGTAAGAAATACCAATAATTTTCCCATTAAGATGACAAGAATATATTGCTCTAGAAAATAGGTTTAGCTGGATTTCTTCATGGATTTAATGGATTTCTTCCTTTACAGACACTGGAGTATCCAAGCAACTTGCTCAAAAAACAGGTTAGGGGAAAAAATCTGTTTTCATGGTGAACATTCTACAACAAAAGATGACTTGCACATCTCTTTTTGTTTTTCAGAATAACCTGTAAAATCAGCAGGCAGCCAGGAAACCCATTCTGCAAACAACTCATTTTGTCCCATGCCAAGGGTGAGATACCAGGCTACCATTCTGGGTACCTTCACAGCAGATATTGTCAGAAAGTCTTGGCACCACTGTGTAGAAACAGGAGCGGCTGATGGCTAGCAGACCAGTTCACCACAACAGGAGATCAGTAGCATGGATTTGCTCATCTGGTGAGGCACTTCATGGTGCATTCTCACTATAATAGGTAGGTGGGCACACAGTTATGAATTTCTCTGGAATGAGACATCCACCTGATCACTCAAGTTGAAGTAATGGGGTGAAGTCTGGCACAGCTACTCCAAGGGTGACATTTTCCTCACAAAAGTGCAGGCTTGTCCAGAGCTCCAAGAAGATTGGAGCCCCTTGGCACTGCCTTTCCCTAACGCTGGAGGAAAAGCCCACAGCTCCCCTTGCTCTGGCACTGGGGGAACCCACTCCTCACTCACTTCCCAGCCCCTCACTTCACAAGTGATTTGATTCAACCCAGCTCACCTCACTCTTGCAGTGCTGCCTGTTCGTCTCCTGTAGATAACCAGTCTAAGAATCAGAGTCAGAATTTAGCCCTGAATTTCACAATTTGCCTTGCAAGGAAAAGCTCCACGTTGTTCCTCACTACCTGAAATGTGTAGCAAACAGCTCTATAATGTCCATTTTGGTAACTAACCTCCTGACCACCTTTCAGATTAACATATTTATATCTTTTCCTTTTCTACTGCAGGATGATGTGAAACAGGTTTATTTCCTTTTGTACTCTGGAATCGATTATGGAAGAAATTATAACAAACACAAAGCAGAGCCAAGCCAAGCCTGATTAGTATTCCGGGCAATGGTTAGAAAAAATCCTCTGCACACAAATTCATGCTCACAGTGTCCCAGGAAGCGTGGTTGTTCAGCTCCCTAGAGCCCTGCTTACAGATTATATTTCTTGCCAAAAGCAAAGTGTACATTTATTTTTCTTAGGCATTGCTAAAGAGTATTTTTTATATTTTGGAGAGAGGGGGGAACATGCAGAGAGGATTCTGGAAAAAAATCTGGTATCGTTGAACTAACAATTGCAATAAAATGCTGTACTTGTGAAAGTGTGTGACATTCAGCGTTCAGGAAATGCATTGTTATTGCTGTACAGTGAGTGTCAAGTGAATTCATAATTGTGGTGCACTGAAGGTAAAATATTTTCCTCAATTCAAATGACACAGGTCCATTGAAAGTCACAGCAGCCTTTAGGGCAGCGGATGGCACTTTCAGAGCTCCACTGCCAGGACTTCTTAGCGCTCCTGTTAGTTAGCTCAGTTATAAAAACAAACCACCCAGGAATGGAAACGTGATCCAAAGCCGCATGAGGTCAGTGTGGGTTTTTCCTTTGACATCAATGGGCTGAGGATCGAGTCCACAGGGTGGAGAGGGGAGGAAGGAAGGAAACAATGTTAGGAGAAAAATCAGTGAAGAGAAACTCTCCATCACACTTCCCCCGGGTATGTTTTTATAACAGCTTTCTGGCTGGATTGGGCACTCTGCAGCAGGGAGGAAAAACACAACAGCAGCTTGCTGCTGCAGGAGAAGGGCAGAATCATGTTCGAAACAATTCCTTATCACAGCTATAGGTGTTTAATAAAATCTGTTTCTTTTTATTCATGTCATGGGTGGAGGCTGGGCCAGCCACTAGACGAGTTACAGTCTCTGCTAATGCACTTCATTATTTAAATAGTCTTCGAGGGGGAACGAGAAAGCAGAAACTGCCTCGTGGTATGCACGAATTGAGCCCTACTGCACTGGTTTACCTATGCAAAGAAGCTGTTTGGTATCTCCAACTTCTTGTGAGAGGAATGTAGTGTGTGCAGAACAGTTAATAGGTGCTGCAAAAAGCATCAGCTCTGAGTGTGAAACAATTGAGGAACAGAGCTTATTCGTTTTTGCTGAAAAGTGACACTGGCAGGTTATTGTAGATGATTTAGAGCTTTCTGCATCCCAGTGCATCAAATGGAGTGGGAAATTATCTGGATTGCAGACTGGAGTTACGGTCTCTTTTGCTTAAGAGTATCGATTGCCTCAGGTACTTGCTGTTGAAAACAAATGTTCAGCAGGCAAAACAGGCCCAAAGAGCATCTTCCTTTCTTTTGATTTTCTTTCTCTATTGAGGGCATTTTTCTCTCCTTTTCCTACTCTCTATTTTTCCAGTACCTTTTTTGTTTTCTACACTTTTCCTAGGGCAAGCACAGGTGCAGGTCTCTTGTTTTCTCCCTCCCTTCCAACCAAAGTTTTAAACCAGCTGTGATTTTTTTCTCTGTCCCCCTTATTAATGTTGTCTGCTGTCTCTTATTGTGGTTGGTGTCTCTCAGCACTTAGTATGTCACAAACAGGAAGGGGCTTAGCTATCCTACACGGTATGAACAGATGACTCTTGATGTAGGAGGGAGCTATCAGGTACCAAGTCATCGATTCGCTTTGTGTCGTTCTCACACAGCTGCCCTTTGCTGTTTCAGGAGGAGGCCAAGCATTTAAAGACTGATAAGTACCAGACTCCAGGTTTCCCTTCAATGAGAAACACACTGTCTGTGGCTTCATTTGTCTCAACTATAAAACCAGAAGACCAGAATCTGTTCTCTTTGGCATGCTGGTAAATCTGGAATTGCTCCATTGTCCTCACTGGAGTTACGCCAGCTTTATCCTGATGAGATGCAAAGCAAAACGTAGCCTGAAAGTCAAGTAGATTGTGGGAGACGCAGGGTTCATTTCTAACATGGGACAATGGTTCTCCCCCTCTACTCTGCCCTAGTGAGACCACATCTGGAGTATTGTGTCCAGCTCTGGGCCCCTCAGTTCAAGAAAGACATGGAGCTGCTGGAGGGTGTCCAGTGTAGAGCAGCAAGGATGATGAAGGAAGTGGAACACTTCCCTTATGAGGAAAGGGTGAGGGAGTTGGGTCTCTTGAGCTTGGAGAAGACTGAGGGGTGACCTCATTAATGTTTATAAATATGTGAGGGGTGGGTGTCAGGAGGATGGAGCCAGGCTCTTCTC
>JAOXOE010000441.1:37571468-37587112 GCA_028565055.1 Phoeniculus purpureus
AACAGGATGTTTTCTTTCCTTCATAAAAGCACACACCTGTAAGTCTGAAAATTCTACTAATTTTCAAACCACGATAGCCGTGGTTGGGGAAGGCCCCCCTGTTTAGCCGAGGGGAAGCCACCAGAGCCCACAGGGACATAAATTCGTGATGTGAAGCCTATTGGAGCAGCGGGTGAAAGAGCAGCTGCAAACTGCCTGCGAGCACCTCTACCTGTGCTGCCTGTACCCACACCTTGCAGTCACAGTCAGCAACACTGCAAACTAATCAGGAGATGCCAGATACGGTGAACTGCAGCCTCCTGCCCTCCCTGCGCTGCGTGTAGCCATGGTGAAGAGAGCCTCCAAGCCCTGGAGGGGGCTGTTGCTGCTGATGGCTCCATCTTAGCCACATGGCCGGAGACATCTTGGCTTTGTTCTGGCCGCAGGGTAGAGAAGCTCTGTCATAGCTGGGACTGAGAAACTGGGAGATGCTTCAGCAAGTGGCAGAAAGAGGCCCAAGGGGCATTTGATGTTTTTCTTTGTGTGATTCTTAAACCTTTGGCAAATTGCTGAGAGACTGGGGGTGATGTGTATACTGTTGCACCCAAGTGCCTGCTGCTGTCAAAGATACGTTTGTCCATCCTGGTGCATCTGCCTGACATGCCACATGATGCCCTGAAGACTCACGGAAAGCGAGAAAAGAGAGAGCCTGTGGATGGTTTCGAGTAGCCTTCACATTTGGAAGAGCTCAGGCAGAGAGATCTGTATCCCAGGGGTGGTCTTGGTCCCGGCTTGTTACAAGATATGCCCCTTCTCCCAGGAGTTCCCATCTGAAGCCAAAGACCACTAGAACATTCTCTCCCATCTTAGAATGTGTGTAATGGTGCTGTGGTGCATTTTCTGTTGTTTGTTCACTTATTTGGGGTTTTTTCTTTCTCTTGGGGTGGGTCCAATAAAATCTTTCCTTTTCCCCAAAATTGATTCATTGGAGTGCTTAAGAATGCCAGCACCAACCGAGAGGACCAATCAAGGCCATTCAACCCACAACACTAAATGTACAGATAAAGAAAAGCCTGGGAAAGTCTCACAGGCTGTTAATGAGCTGCAGGAAAGATGTGGCTGAGTCCAAAACCAAATAACTGCTTAGCCTTTATTGAGTTTCCTTTGGGGGAAAAAACCTCAAAAAAACAACCACCACAAAACCCCTGCACGATGCAATTGCCTGCCTTCAGATGAAAAGGTAACTATGGTGACTGGGGAGAAAGATCAGATAATTTGCAGCAGAGTAGCATGTATATCTTCCAAGACTATTTGTAGTGGGAGTGAAGAGGATGTCAAAAGATCTCTCACAGCAAGTCACCAAATGCACAAATGCAGTGCAGACCATCACCAGTCTCCAGAAAAGCCCTGGAGCAGTGCTGGGGGCTGGGAGCTCCTAGCAGAAGCCATCTGAGAGCTCAAGTCTTGCTCAGCAGCAGCCACAGCTCACTCTTTGATTTGGCATCCCCTATGCAGTGATGCTGCCAGATTTGGGGAAGTCGAGAGGTTTTGTGCTTCCTTGTATTTGCTCAAGGGTGCTCCCTCTCCATGGCTACTAGTGACACTTCGACAGATTCTTCTAATACATATTTTATGACTTGGCTACTGTGTTTTATTAGGCTGAGCAGAAATGCAAGCACTTGAGCAGGTGGCATGGTAGTTTCATAAATGCAATTATGATGACTAAAAGCCACACTGCACTTGGCACTGGTCTTCAGTATTTCCCAGCAGGTCTGGAATTGGCTTGCCCTAGTGACAGAAACAACCTTTGCAATCTCTGTATCCACCTTCCATAGGTTTGGCAGCCGGAATTTGGTTCATAGTCTCTGCAGATCTGATATTCCTACATGGAGCAAAACTAGTTTGAGATTTTAAATCAAACCCACCAAACTCTACCCAGACCTAACCCAAATTTGATTGCATCTTGGTCTGACAAGAACCTCATAATAACAATATGCACGTGAACTGGAAAGAGACTGGGTGGTTAATTCTGTGCTAAATACTATTTCTGTTTGATAACAGTGTGCATTCAGCTGTGAGTCACTCAAGCTGTTGCTGTCATTAGCATAGAAAAAACATTGTCTCCAGGACTATTGCTTCAGTGAGAACACACAGGATGCAGCGGTCCCGGTGATGCCCTTACTCCTGCAGTATGTTTTTGTACTTTAGAGCCCGCAGATATGCCTCCAGTTACTCAGGTTGCCTATTCAGTACAGCCCCTAGATACTGTACTTAAAATTAAGCACATTTACATCCCACTGAGGTAACCTAATTAACTTCATTGTTATTTCAGCACTCCTGTTCTTTATATAGAACTGTTTCTCTTTCATACAATGACACATATTTAAGTTCTTTGGTATGCATTAACCTAGAATTCTGTCAGGGGCTAGCTGTAATCTTGAAATTTGTTCCATTCCAAGTGCTTAATTTTCTCCTCTTCTAGAAAAACTTTTCTATAGACCAAGATATTTTTTCAAAATAAAAGAGAAAGCACTTTGAAGATTATTTTAAATTTATTATGAGAAAACCCAGTATGGTTTAAAATATGTCTAAACACAAAAAATGTGTGTAAAAAAGTTTAAATTATTATTTCCCCAGTACTAAACAGCAAATTATTTCTATAGGAAAACTCCATTTCAGTGACACTTTCTGTCAGATACTCATGACCAGCTCTATACATGGTTTTTAATATCTAGTCTACAAGCGCTGGCACTGTGCTGATTTCAACAAAGCTATGAGAGTGTACCCAGCCGAAGAGCTCAACTCCCTTCAATTTCTTCTGGGCAATCACAGAGGTAACAGAACAAGCCCTGCCCCAAAACCATCACTGTCATAACATCTTGTTTTATTGCAGACTGCAATACCCAGTGCTCTGCTCAGCTGTGTTTTTACTGGAACGTTGCAGGAAGTATTCTGCAGAGCGTATATCCTAAAGGCTGAGGAATCCCAGTGGATCGTATCAGGATGGAACAGGCGCAAGACATCAATTTTAGCAAGATGTGGGCGTCACACCGCAGACTGAGTCTGAGCATGTTGTTTGTATCGGAATGCAAATCACACTTTTACCTTCTCCTGGCCTGGTGCATACTATTGCACAGACAGGATTGAGTTACTGGCCACATGCTGATGTGGCAGAGGTGATTCATTCTGAAGACCCTCTAGCCACAACCACATTTAAATGCCCTGTTTTAGGAGGTTCAGATTTGAGCACAGCAACTTGGGGAAGAAGAGCTGCTGGCAGGGTAATATCAAGCCCGTAGCACAGCAGAGAGGTGCCTGAGTCCCAGGCAGTGAGCATTTGAAATGTGCCCAGCCATCCAGCTGCAGTAAGGACAGCACAAGTGGGCTGTGCTTGTAACTGCTTTCAGGCTTAAGTATCAGGAAAGAGCTTATGTATGTTCCCACTTGTTCTTTAGCCAAAGATGCCTTCCTGTGTGAAAAGAAGCTCCCCACTGCCTTCTCTAATGAGTGGTTTAACTGGTGAAACAAGCTCTACTGAAACAAGCACCCTGCTTAAACCAGGTCAGTGCAAGGAGCAACAGGACTGCTCAACAGTGTCTGTGGTTTTGCCACTCATGTGAACTGAGAGGAAAATGTACAGTACAGTAAAAGACGCTCCACAAAGAAGAGATGATAATACATAGATGTGTTTCCCAAAAGTCTACTCCAGCAAACTGTTTCACCTCTAGCTTTCATGTAGGGCTTTGCTTAATCTTTTCTGGGTAACAAAACAACAAACAAACCCATTAACATAATAGCACCATGATTACACACCTCATCAGTCTTTAGACTTATCATTGTCTAACTAATTTTCCTACTAGGCAAGTGAGAGTTTCTGAATGGTAACCTATGCTAAGTTTGTTTTCCTTACACTAATATTTCATTTCTAATTAGCATCACAGCATTTCCCCTGCAGAAATCTATTCAATAAAACATGGGATTTTAAATGTTTTTTAATGTAGTTTTTGACTGTGGGAGGTGCAAGCCATGTGGGTTCCTAAAGATTATCACTTGCCTGTCACTTGTGCCATTGCTGAAGCACATTATTGATGTTATGATCGCCCTCATCCTCTTGGATCATGCAGGACCTGATGACAAAAATACTATTGTTCTCAGAGACCTTGATTTTATACTAGCACTGCTATTCATTAAACATAATGGAGATTATAATCTCATTTATGATAGCAAAGGTGCCAACCTCTGTCAATTTGTCCAACATGGGTTTTGGAACAATGACTGAATTGCAAATTTCCCATACACCCACATAAGCAAAGTTAGAAAGTTCCTTGTTTGTACTCTGCAAAAATTTGAAGTATTAATGAGTGTGAGTTTGAGCTGAGCTCATAGCTTGGAAGGACTGTGTGTGGCTTGGCTGGTGATAGTGATACAAGTTATAAAACCTTGACAACTTAAGGCAGAAGAGTTTTAACACAGGAGAAAGGATGCTTCACTACGTCTAATGTTCATTGCTCATTCTTGAATTCAAGTCTTGGCCAGACTAGTAGCAACAGATTAAAATAGGACAGCTGTACCCCAAAGGCTCCTGCATCCCTTTTGTCCACAAATCCTTGCACTTGCATGTGCAGACAAAACTGAATTCACATGCAAGGCAGCACAGACACATGCAATGACCTAGTCTGTGCACTCTCTAGTGGCTTTTTAGGTACCAACCAATTTTGTCTTCTTACAAATGCCAGTCTAGGTGATCATTGACAGCAGCCTTCACTAGCTGAGTGCTTCACATCTGCTGCACAGAGATCACATACATTGATTTACAGAAAATCTGGTGTTTTAACATATGGAAGTGTGTGCAATAAGAACTAACATGAAATAAGAACTAACACACTGGGGCAAAGTTCAGGCAGGAAATAGTCCTGTCCTCAGGAGGGGTTCTCCTGCAATTAATTGCTCCTTCATGATGCATAGATTAGTGAGAACTTCCTAAGAGCGAACATGGAACTGGAAGAGATTGCTTGGGTCTCTTGTTCTTACTGAAGTCATAAACATTTAAAGCAGATGGGACTGTAACCTATCTCCTCCCACAGCATCCTCACAGCTAAACTGAGGCAGTGTGATCTGGACAATAGGGTAGTGAGTTGGATCATGAAGTGGCTGTAGGACAGAAGCCAGAGTGCAGTGGTCAATGGGACAGAATCTAGTTGGAGGCCTGTATCTAGTGGAGTCCCCCAAGGGTCGGTGCTGGGACCAGTCCTATTCAACCTGTTCATTAATGACTTGGATGAGGGATTAGCAAGTTTGCTGATGACACAAAGCTGGGTGGTGTCACTGACACCCCAGCAGGCTGTGCTGCCATCCAGTGGGACCTGGACAGGCTGGAGACTTGGGCAGGGAGACACTGAATGAAGTATAAGAAGGGTAAATGTAGAGTCTTGCATCTGGGCAAGAACAATGCCAGATACCAGTATAGTCTGGGGACTGACCTGTTGGAAAGCAGTATAGGAGAAAGGGACATGGGAATCCTGGTGGACAGCAAGATGACCATGAGCCAGCAGTGTGCCCTAGTGGCCAAGAAAGCCAATGGCATCCTGGGGTAGATCTAGAAAGGGGATGGTTAGAAGATTGAGAGAGATTCTTCCTCCCCTCTACTCTGCCCTAGGGAGAGCGCATCTGGAGTATTGTGTCGAGTTCTGGGCCTCTCACTTCAAGATGGATGCAGAACTGCAACATCTCCCTTATGGGGAAAGGCTGAGGGAGCTGGGTCTCTTGAGCTTGGAGGAGACTGAGGAGTGGCCACATTAATGTTTATAAATACATGAATGGTGGGTGTTAGGAGGATAGAGCCAGGCTCTTCTCAGTGTCATCTAGTGGTAGGACAAGGGGCAACAGGTGTAAGCTGGAACACAGGAGGTTCCACATCAACATGAGAAGGAACCTCTTCACGATGAGGGTGACAGAGCATAGGAATGGGCTGCCCAGGGGGGTTGTGGAGTCTCCTTCTCTGGAGGTTTTTAAAACCTGCCTGGATTTGTTCCTGTGCGACTTGGTCTAGGTGATCCTGCTGTGGCAGGGGGATTGGACTAGATGAGCTTTCGAGGTCCCTTCCAATCACTAATGTTCTGCAAGACTGTGTGATTCTGTGACTCCTCCAGAGATATTTTCATTGCTGTCAATTTCTGATAACACATTTAAAACAAAATGCCAAGAAACCATCTATACTAGAGAAGGCTGGTTTGTTAACTGATGTATTTTGTAAGTCCTAAACACAGGACACTATCTTTCTCTACCAGAGATCTTGGAAATTTTTCAGAATACTGCTTCTGAGGCCTTGTTAATATTTGCAGTTATACTCATTTCCATTATGTGGAATTCACAAAATAAAATAAAAAATTGCAATTGAAGCTAAAGAGAATAAGATGCTTAGTTACAAAATGTCATTACAGTGATAGTCCAGAGCAAGTATGCCCAGCTGGCATGTTTTTGGCAGGATTTATCTAATATGATGAACCAAGAAGTCCTCTGGCTCTCAAATGACTAGTAGAACTCCTAATAGCATTTCACAAACTGTGCCTCATATATGGTTCATCCAAGTCACAGTCTTGGCACACTGGTCAAGATGTGGATTTGAAATATGCCCAAGCTTAAGGGTTAATGGGATTTGTGGTTCTGCTTTGAGCTGTTTGAGATGCAAGAGATTCATTCGAAAATGTGAAGCTTGGTTGGGTTCCAGGTTTCTCAAACATGCTGGATCCAGAATTTTGTGTCAGACACAGTTAGATACTAGGACAAAGGTTGGACTCGATGACCCTGGAGGTCCTTTCCAGCCATGATGATTCTGTGATTCTGTGATACTTCTCCAATGAGTGCTGGGAACTGTGAGAGGCAGGAGGTGCAAAGAGAAGACTTGTTGCATAGCATAACACAAAGCACCGACAAATGGCACAAAAAACACCCTCCAGAACCTAAAATATGAAGTCTTGCTAGAGACCAGGAAAATCACTAAATCACAGCACATCTCTCTTTTCTAAAATATAAACTCATATACAGACAGCAACCATATGTAGCTGTGGTTTTCTAGGCTAAGGATAGACTTTTTGATGCATAAATTTCTTCTGTTGATGACCTTGAATATGCACAGTAGCTTTGTAAAAGAAAATGCTCTTTTTTATCTGGGTTTACATAGGAATGGGGGCAGCATACCCTAGTCTTTCAATGCAAGGTGCCATTAAGAATAATGAACTTCGTGAAGGCTGAGATGACCTCCATACTGTGTTGATACAGCTAGCCCTATCAGCATCCCGTTAAAGCCACTGCAGTCCTATCCCATACAGCCTCTGGAGATGCACAGGGTGAAATTTGCAACCTCTTTGTATTCCCTATTTCTCTAATAGGGATTTCTAACTTTTGCAAGCTCATTCTATAGATTGAGGGCAGCAAGCTGGCTAGAAGCAGGTTCCTGCTCTTATTTGGTCCTGGAGCTGCTCTTTGTGAAGGTAGAAAGTGACAGAAAGTTTCACCTCGCACACTTTCTGCTTGTAAGTGCAGCAATGTCTCAAACTCTCTCCCCTCGTTTGGAGGAGAGAAGCAACACTGACTTCACAGCTAAGGTTTGCTAGGTGCAACTGCATTTTTTACATACTTTCCTTTCTTTCTCGTCCCCTTTCCATGACCCTTGTGTTTGGGAAGCAAGCACAGATTTCCCTGGTGTATCTTTTCAACATTATTGTAATGTAGTGCTCTACACCGCTAACTATACCAAAAGTGACATTATGGAGGTCATTTGTTAATTTTTTATGCATGTTAACTGTATAAATAATGATTTGCAAAATTAGGCAGAAGTTATATTAAGTTGAGCAGTGGTTAAATCTTGACACTGTTTATATTTCTATTCTAGAATAATTAAACCTTCCTACGAAGACCATGTCCAGACAGATGTAATATGTTTAATATTTTTATAGCAAGCAATTGAACTCAGAATGTCACTAAATTAATTGCATAGTGTAAAGTTTATTTAAGATTCTCCAAGTAAGCACACAGTTACATGGTAGTAAAGAATTAATATTGCATATCATTGGAAGGGCACTACCTTGAAATTGTCAGTCCATTCCTCACAATATTCAAAGGTGAATTGTTATTTAAATGTTAGGTCATACTTCAGCACACTTGTCCACATGCTGGGATCTGAGAGGCTGTGAATTGCCTTCATCTCAAATAATCTGTGATGAATGGCTGTCTTTGGTTTCCAGAGCCAGTAAAGCTCAGGAGTGAAAATAAAAGGGACAAAAGGAGGGAGAAAGGTGTGAAGGCTAATATTGGAAAAGCAGATTTTCAGGCACACAATAGAACTGCCCCTGAGGTCCATCCTGATGCAGGGCATGATGTAAACCAAGCCATTGACATGTTTCTAGTGAAATACTGAAGATGTGTATTCATCTGTGAAGCAGAGGGGGCTGTAGGGGTGTCAGAGCTGTGGTTTCCTAACTTTGGTGCACTGAGAAAGACAACCATGGTCTCTATACCTTGGGGTGAGGTGGAGGAGGGAAAGCCCAAGCTGTGAAGTATATCTCACCAAGCTGGACTATTTCCTTTTCTCAGCCCTTGTCAATGTGGTAGAAAACTACCTGTGTGAAAAGTTGCTCCGGACTATGAAACACATGCCCAGATTTCCCCCAAAATAAATGTGGGGCTCTGAAGTAATAAGAGACAAAGAAAGGAGGAAAAGACAGATAATAGGGTCACTATCCAGAATGCATGAGACTTCCAGGACATCTCATGAGCAACTCTGGGCTCACAGAAATTTAGCTGAGCAATGAAAGGTGTTCAGTGAACTACTGCTGGTGACAGATGAGATGACTGAGGTGAAGGGAGACTACAGGAGAGTTGAAGAGGGACTTCTTATGAGGGTCTTTAGTGGTAGGACAAGGGGGATTTGGATTAGACCTTAGGAAGAAATTTGTTACTCTGGGGTTGGTGAGGCACTGGAACAGGTTGCACAGAGAAGATGTGGATGGCCACCCTCTGGAAGTGTTCAAGGCCGAATTGGATGGGGTCCGTGCAACCTGGTCTGGTGAGGGGTGCCATAGCAGGGATGTTGGAACTAGATGATCTCTAAGGCCATCTATGATTCTATGATTGAAATGCAAACGAATGCTTAGCATACTCCTTTATTCCTAAGAACACATAGTTTCAAGCTTAAAATAATTTAATCACAGGGTTCAGCACTCCTTCATTCATTTTCAGTTCTGCAATGAACTGACTGTGCCCATGCAGAGAGATCAGTTGAGTTAAATGTTATGTAAAGAGCATTGAAATTACCCTTTCCATAGGATCAGCTGCTGCAATTGATAACAAGAAACTGCAAATGGGGAGCAAAAACATCTCCTTTTCCATGTTAGTAGCATTTCACACAAGACTTTCCTTTCGCTCAAGGTTAGCATGGAGGGAACATCATCATAATTCAAAACAGGTGCAAGCAGCAGCTTAGCAAATTCCTTCCATTTTCGGCTCTTGACAATTGGCCCGGTTTCATATGTGCTTAAACTCTCAAATTGTAGGCTTATCAGATGCTGACACTGGTTGTATTTATGTACCTGAATACTCAAGAACATCTGCTGTATCAAAATTCATCATTCAGAAGACTTAATTAAAACAATGCTGAATGGGAGACTCGGCATGCATTAGCAAAGTGCGTATTTGTTTTGCCACAATCAATTAAGAGTGTATTCATGTAAACAACTCCTGCACAAAATCTGTGTGTCTAATCCTTATGCTACTCTTCTTGGAAATCGCTGCACTGTTTCAGAGACAGTCAATTGAAGACTATATTTTCATTAGTAAAACTGAATAACATGTTTTCTTTACCTCAACAAGAGGTAAATCAGGATTGATGTCTAGTATAAACATGGAGAGAGAAGTCTGGACTGAGGCATCTTGGTAATAAATAGTAACCTACACTTCAAGTTGGCTGAGGGTCTTTCCAGTTAAGATATTGCTGAGTATTAAAAAATGCTAATGAAAAACTAAGTGTTAAAAGATGCTTTGCCTTCCAAGCACACATTGTATCTGTTATCTACTATTCTTTCACTGATTCCAGAGATTAAGAAATCTAAGCACAATCAATAACCTACTGACACGTAATCTGGTTTGTCTCCATCATCAATGGGGTGTCATTTATAATGCTATAGTCTACAGCAGCCACTTGTATTACATGCTGTTCCTGAATTAGAACAGCAACTGTGCACGGCATTTAGAAGTTGATTGTTAGCTTTATATTCCTCTAATGAGAAAGTGTGTGCACACGTTTGCTTTTCTGAAATAATCCAACATTTGGAAACCAACATATGGAGCTACCATCTAGAAATGAAAATATCTGGCTCTATTTCAAAAGAAGCGCTGTGATACAGGTTGTGATGCCAGGTTTAAGGGACGGTGGGACGATCAGAGGGGTGGACAGTGGAGACAACTGGAAATGACATTAATTGGTTATAGGCAAGGGGTTACATAAAGGAACTGGGCTGATCTTCTAATTTTAAGGTAATTCTACCTTTGGGCACATGACCCTGATCACATCCCACACAGTCTACCCCAAATATACAACCAGCCTCACACTTCATTTCCAAAGTGGAAACGTAAAAGAGTACCAGACACTCTAAATAACTGCATACAGCCACTCTGGGACCACCAGTCATAGCAAAAAGCTCAGTAGGCAGCAGGATTGCCTGTTTTGAGAGGGTGACTCTCTCTTCCTTAAACACAGGTAAAACCTGTTCCTCAGGGTCTTGTCTGTCTGGCTGTGCTGTGAGTGGTTTGCTGATGGATTAAATTGATACAGATTAAGGATAGGCAAAAAGCTTAAATAGTTGTGAATGATGCAGGCAGCCTCTTCCTGCCTGTAAGACGTTGTTGAATAAGAATAAAAAGGAACAAGCATCTAGAACCACGCCTCAAACAAGGTAAACTTCTGCTTTCCTTTATGTGTTCTCTACGGATTCAGATTTCGGCAGGGCCATTTCTGACAGGACGGTATCCAACAGCAAATGCTAAATCTGGGCTCACAGGCACTCAGCACATTGGGAAGGCATCTGGAGCCACGTATGCCCGTCCAGATATAAGGGTGAAGAGGTGGAAGACCTTGGCTGAACTGAGAAATGCATAGGACAACAACTGGGAGCAAGAAGGAGCAGTGGGGGAAAGTGTAGCTTGCCAATACAGAAAGCCCCTCTTATTTTAACAGCTGTTTTTCCCAGATGTGCCTTAGATGGGGGTCATGTCTGATGTTAGCGTTCACAGCAGCAGATACCTACTTCACAGAGTGGATGGAAGAATTGCCTTCAGTGTCAAGTTGCTGAGAGCCACAGGAAATATGGTAATAGGAACGACAAAATGTAACTGCTAACATTGCAGGAAAGGACAAGCAATGACTGTTACGCAGCCATGGAAATGAATTTAATGAACATTCATACAAGACTGCACTTGCCAGCAGTCATCCAGGGAACCATTGCCTGCATGCCTTCCATGGAATGCTTACATCTGTCAGTAAAGCCAGCAAATTAAGAACTTAGAAAAGGGCCATATACTGGCCTTCACCTTGGAGACTCCAGGGGCCAACAGGATTAGGTTCAAGAACCATATAATTTTGTGCCTGCCCTCCACAAATCATCAGTTCAGGGCCAGTGACTTATGGGCAAAACTTTTCCCCTTGTCAAGTAAAATTTGATTTAATTTCATTCCTTTCCAGCATTTTGCACCCCAACTGAAAAGTCCTTTGCCTGCTGTGACTAATTAGAAGACTGATATATCGTAGGCTGCTTTGTATGGATTTACTGTGGGCAGGAGAGTACTGGTATCCCTGTGCACAGAGGATGGTAGTGTCTTAGCATGGGAGGAGAGACAGGTGTGAGTGGGGAGATCAAGGAAGATTAGAACATTGAATGAAAAGGAGTCTGAGCTGTGAGTCTCTTGCTGTACCTCATGTTTTTGAAAATAAGTGAGGAGGCTAGTAGTCATCTCAGATTGTTCTGTTTAAGTTGACATGAATTGTCCCATCCTGAGCTATCCCATAAAAATCAGAACCCTTTCTTTTCTAAGAGCAGGGTCTAAATAGCAGCGTCTAATTCCTGCCCTGCTGAATAATGCAGAGCAGACTGCTTAATCACCTTCTAGTCATGAAAAGTCTCCAACCACCTCTAAGGTTATGGTTCTCGCAGGGAAAGAGCCAGCGGAGCCACCTCTGATCAGGCTGCTCCCAGACAATTGTCACTAGATAAAACACTTTGAAGAGTACTCAGGCTTTCTCAGGAGGTGATTAAAACACTGACAGACAAGTTTGAATGCTAGGTCCTGAGTCCAGTCTTAACAGCAGGGAAAAAACACCCTTCAAGATGCAGGTGAATTTGTCATGTTCAATGAGGATTCCAACTCAGCTTTCTTAGATGATTTGAATAACATTTGCAGACTCGACTTCAAGGCATGAGAAACCTGTGAGCATTGAAAAATAGAAAAACCGTAAGAATTCTTTTTTTTAACCTTTGACAAAGGTTGTATTCATACAAAATAGAGTCTCTGTATCTTCTCAGTAGCTGTAGTTAGAACATGGCATTTTCTATAGTCTTAACATACGATTTATGTCAGTTCTAACAAATGAGTACTTGGAGTTCTTTTAGATTCCTTTTGTGAGAGACACTCAATACCTGTTTCTGATTACTATATTGTTGTAATTCCAGGTTAATTAATACAGGTAGAGAATATTTGCAGACCTATATCAGAGCAGGAATTTATTAACTATTTCCAGTAGCAACCAATGACCGCAAGAAGAGGAAGAACTTAAATGCTGAAAACAGGAAACCAAGACAATTATGGCTGCATCTGCATCATGGGCTCCAACCCTGTTCTGAAGGAAGCATATCCACTTATTAGCATTGTCATTCTTGCTAGTAGTTATTTATAGTCCAGTTATTCAATATTTCACCTGAAGCTCCTTTGCATTGAATTCCACAGGCAGAACCGTCCACATGAAATGCTATTTGTATATGCTGCAGATTTATGTATTTTTCACTTCCTTGCTCTCTTATTAACCAGAAGGTACAAAGACGACTTTAAAAAAAGATGTCGAGAGTGGAACCAGTGAAAACAGATCGCATTTCAAACGGGCCATCCTATAGCTGCTGTGGAAAGAAAATGACTGGATAAATGAGAACATGTTCCAAGCCACTAAAGTGACAAGACATAGTCCTGGGGAACGAGTGTTTATTCTACTTGATCTGCTACTTTCAGCTTCAGTGCTTGTTTGGAGTCCCTGATAATTCATGTTCCACTAAAATAAGTAGCCTGAAGTGAATAATTTTTCTTTCTGCTAATCTGTCTATTTAAAAGTACACCAGACACTTGGCATTTTCCATCACAATTCACAGTATCAGACTGGAAAATGATTAAGTTGTACAATGATACTATGAAAACCCTGTAAAACAACCTGGAGCAGAAGTTAAATAAAAATGCCTTGGGAAATATAAAAATAGATTTTAGCAAGATAAACAATAATAGTGTTTTGGAGGATGAGTGGTTTCCTGAGTAAGGCATTAACCTCTCACCTTCAGGATATCAATAAACAGTGGGATCCTATGACAAGGATTGATTTAAGCAACTTTTCTACCTCCTCTTCTAGGCCAAATCGTTGCTACGTTGCAGAACCCTGAAACATGAGAGCTCCTCAAACGGAATGGCCTCAAAATGCAGCATCTCCTTCAGGTAAAAAAAAACCCACTGGGTACTTCAGAGCAGGGTTGAAGGTGAATCATGTTATTATTGGCTCTAATTAGCACTTCTGCAAACTGCAGAGATCTTTACCTGCAACTAGATTGCACTCGGAAAGGTGTGAGATCCCTTATTGCCTTTGTAAACATCAAAGAGGTTCATTTGCAATCAGGTCTTTTCAACCGAGCCCTCCTGCTGATCAGAAAAAGGGAGGGCAAACACATCTGAATCAAAAAATGAAGTGACTCTGGACTATAAGATTTATTATTGTAGATTGATACGCATTTATTATTCAGCTTGCTGCTTCTCTGGGACTGGTGCCTATCCTCTTGCACCTATCTCACAGTCAGGGCTGCATAAATTGTTAATATTTGATAAGGGCAGCTGAAAGATCCCTGTGAACAATGATCAGTGAGGCTTCTAGATTCCAAATCCTGCTTTGGCTTCTACCACTTTTACGCCGCTGGAATTCCACTTGGTTCTTTGCAGAAGGGAAGCAAGTGAAGATCAAGACATTTTCGTCTACATGACCTGGGGAGCAATTAATAAACCCAGGCTCTGTCAGTTCCTGTGCAGGTGGTATGATACAAACCCAGAACTGATCAGGGGTTCAATCTGCAGCAAGTGAAGACAGAAGTAGTTGTGTCAGCAGGACATACTTTGCTTTATGACAACTAAAGATCTTCCTAGAGGTTGTTGATGGGCTCAATTCTATTAAAATTACATCCTGGGACAGTCCTGTTTGAAGATGCTTTGTGCAATCCATTGTGCAATGGTAACTGGCCAGCGTAATAAGCACCAGAAGTTTCTACTGTCCAGGACCCGATTAGGATCAACAGCTTTAAGGCCTGAACCAGCCAGGCAGTCCCAGGGCATCTGCAGAGCTCTGAAGGACAGGACCCTCTCAGCCATGCAGCGCTGCCCTCTGGCTGACACTCACTTACTTGGGAAAGCAAAAGGGAATTGTAAAAGGTTCTCAGCTCCAATAAGCCTCTCTGGCTTACAGTGGCGTGCCAGAGCCACAGAGGAAACTTTGCCAGATCAAATAATTTTGCCAGCTCCCCTCGCCACATCCTCCCAACCACCCTTGACCCTCCAGCATCCTATCCAGGCTGTTGAGCATTTTGCCTAGACAGAAAAAGTGCATGGCCTGATTTATCCTTCCCTTGTGACAGTCAGCTGTGCCATTATGTAGGACAGAAAGCCACATGTCTCCAACAAGAGTGTCTGTCAATATCCTTTTATGAAGGAATTGGAGGGAGTATTTGGGATTTCCTTAAGACACAAGAGTAGGAGGCATCTATGGAGTGATTTGGATCCCAGCTGAGCAGTCCATGACAAATGAGGGACTGTTGTTTCCTAATCCTTTTGTGCCTTAGTGCCTATCAGCCTCATCTGCTTTTCATTTTGAACAAAGCCCATATTTCTCGTTTGTTTCAGGAGACTTGCTCAGGGACTTCCTATGTGCAGCCTGGACAGAAAGACTGGGAAGGTTCCCTGAAGGGAAGATGCTCTCTGCATTCTTTTACTGCCCTCAGGACGGTGTGTATTTAATTAGAGACGGAGAAACTGCAGAGGCATCTCACACAGTATGGACAAAGGCCATTTTAATCAGGCTGTCATTAAGTTTCTCACTTTGAGGAGTGGTGCCGGTTTGAGCTGGAATAGACAGTGCAGAGATCGCACCTTCCAGAACTGCATGGTGTGGAAATAACTAGTCCCTACTTCAGTAAAGTTACTCAGGATCCTTGGGATGTAAACTCCACCTTGTTATCCGGTTTCACCATTTTCACAGTATCACAGTATCACAGTATTACTAGGGTTGGAAGAGACCTCACAGACCATCAAGTCCAACCCTTACCACAGAGCTCAAGGCTAGACCATGGCACCAAGTGCCATGTCCAATCCTGCCTTGAACA
>JAOXOE010000441.1:37588886-37603370 GCA_028565055.1 Phoeniculus purpureus
AACAGCTCCAGGGACGGCGACTCCACCACCTCCCTGGGCAGGCCATTCCAGTGGCCAATGACTCTCTGAGTGAAGAAGTTTTGTTTAGGAAGTTGTCTATCTAACACTGACCCATAGTGCTTAGATGAGCTCTCCCGGGCTGCTGTGAGCACTGTAAAGACAAGGGGAAGATGGAGTATTCAGTTGTTCAGTAAAGTCCTTTGCACTCAAAAGAGAAAATACACTTTTGAGAGCTTAGCTCTGAGCAGTTCCCCCAGTTTGCCTGAAGCAGTTCCCCAGAGCTTTTTCAAAAAATCAGATCTTTCACAAGTCGAATTTTCCTTTTCCTATCCTACTTTACCCCTTTTATAGAAACACTGATCCTAGGAATCCTCTGGCGGTTGTTCTCCTATGCACACACAAAGTACACCAAACTGCACTTTCTACTAAGCTAATGAGGATTTAAAATGAGAAGTCTTTGTGTCTAGAGAAAGAAAATAACTTTCAGATGTTTTTTTCTTTCCCTCTCTTGCCTCTTTTTTTTTTTAATTTGCTTTTTCTATTTTTCCTACTTAAACCCCTGAGTGTCCAGTAATCTTTGCTCTTGATTGAATTCCCTGAACTGAAACCCTGACCTTACCGAGTTCACTAGGAGGAATTTCTACCTTCTTCTCTGGCAAGAAGGATTTTATACATTAGACTAACTAGTCAAAGGAAGAGTACAGCATACATGCTTCAGTCCTATCAATTATTTCTCTGAATGCAATTTCACTGAAGACATTACCTTCCAAGAAATTTGAAGTTTTGCAAGGATGTAAGTCCTTGTTGAACAGGTAAGTACTAGCTATTTGCTCATAAAATGTTGGCTGTGAGAGAGGAAGGGCTCATTTTCAAGAAAAACCACTTACATGACAGCATCCTGCTTTTGCTAGCCAGGCCATCACGCACATTTTACGTAAGGAAAGACCCTGTAAATTGCCAGGGTCAAGGAAAGCTGCCCTGTTTCCTCGATGTATAATAACACCATTCAAAGTGGAAGATCAGTGATGGGTGGCTTTGCATTTAAAACTCACTTTCCAAGAGACCCATTATGCTGTATAAAGCACATTACATTAAACAGCACACAGGAGCATTAAGCAAGCCTTGCAGAATGCCTCAGCAAGCGATGTGCACCACCAGCCTTTGATTCCTTTGTCGAAGCCGACAGCTATGGCTAAAGGAGTGGCTTGTGTCACGCTGCCCATAGCTGTTCCTGTTTGAGTCTCAGAACCAGACGGCATTAGAACATGAACCCGAGCTGCAGAAGCAGTAGGATGTGGTGACTGGTAACTGCAAAGAGGGTCCATATGGCAGGATGGCTGTACTTATAAATATTTCAAATGTCAATTCACAAGGCTACACTCATCCCAAGCTGTTTGTGTTATTCTGAATAATTGCTATCAAACTATAACAAAATATTTGTCATACTAGAATAACACGTATAAATTTAACTGCTATATACACCGAATTTTCACCAGATAATATATTTTATTAGGTTAATAAAAAACAACAGAGGCAACATGGTTGCAGAAAATTTGTCAATAATTACTTATGAAAACCCAATCATGCATAGTTTTGTGCTGAAGACACTGTAGAAACCCATGGTTTTTCTCCACTGCTGTGACAGCAACCTAAGATCAAGGTAATCAAGGCTTGCTAAAGCATTATTTAGTTTTATTTTCCTCCATTAGCATTTGCACGTGTGCTTACTTGATGTTATTGACTGTCATCAGTAATTACTAATGCACAGTCATGCGGATGCAGTGACAGAATGCGCAGAATATGGTGCTTCCCATATTGATGTCTTTGAAGCACGTCGGATCCTTTGTGTGGCTCTAAGCTCTGGGATGAGATGAGCAGCACTGCACTGAGATAGGAACAATTCACAAAGAGTAATTTCCACCACAGCACTGGAAGGGTAAGCAGAATCAACTAGAGGTCCCCAAAAGGGTTTGCTGCTCTTTTGCTGATAATGGGCTTATTTTGTGCTCCCCTGTCATGGTGAGCTCATGGAAAGGTTAAGCAACTTGTGGCTCATTTGCATAATTTAATACCCCCTCCCCTCAGTTTGGAAATGAAAATAGAAGAGATGTCTTTGAATCTATGGCATCCACAGCATTTTGAAACGGACTTTAATAATAATAAGCAACTAAAAGGTAAAAGATTGTCTCCAATCTAATACAGATTTCAATACTGTTCCAGGAAGAGACGCGACACAATTACGCTTACAGCCAGCAAAATTAAGACCCATTCATGTGATAATCCTTTTGCACAACCTTGTGTATAATCCTAGTAATTTTGGACAAAAATATTTATATCTTGACAAGCTTCCAAGGCTATTTGCTTGTCTTCTGACAAATAAACAGTCAAACAGTCATTGACTCACAAATAAGTACAACTTAGAGCAAGAACCAATGTTTCTCACCCTGCCGAGGATAAAAGGGCCAGCTAAAGGCTAAACTGTTCACAAATCTGAATACAATTTATTATTTGAGAATTGCTTTTGATATTTTGCTTGCTGAGCACTGGGACTTGCTCTTATCATCCCACCCTCTCTCACATCCCCACGTGTCCCAGTATGGGTTACCCCTACGCCTGTGAGTGGGTGCGAACCCTAGCTGAAGGAAGTAAAGGCACAACACAGCTCCATTCAAAAAATTTCTCCATTCAAAACCTTAAAACACAGTCAACAGGCTTCTGTCATGTAGGCTAGTACCTCACGTGTGAGAACTGCAGGGCCACATGAGGTCAAAACCAGACCCTTGGCGGTAAAGGTTCATGACTAGCAATAAGCAAGCAGCCGAGTACCTGTAGCCTCATTGCAAGGTATAACTATCACAATAAGAAAAGGGAGCTGGTACCAGGCGCAGGAGAGAGCAGAGGAACCTGGTGTGGCACGTTTCACAGAGGGTAGCGTGGAAGCAACCCCAGCCCAATAGTTCTTCCTCTTATTCAAAGTGCCTTTGTGCAATGCTTGGAACGGATCAGAGACTCTGCAAACAAAGGGTGCTGTTGCTCTTCCTTTGATGTATGCAAGAGTTCACAGAATGAACAGCATATGTTCAGCTTCACTGAGGTCCAGTAGAGTAGCATTCGGAACACCCACAGCATTTAGGAACTGAAGTTTAGAGGTGAACTTCTCAACCCTGGCCCCTATCCTGAATGAAAGATAAAGACTGGAAAAAACTATCCCTTGTGAAATGTCTGGCAGATAATATCACGCTTTCAGTGGCAAGGACAGCAAAGCACAAAACAGATTGTCTGGCAAGATTGTGTAGTCTCCAGCACTGGATGTCTTTAAGGATAGATGAGACAAACAGCTATGAGGAATGACAGGTGCAGTCCTCCCTCTGCCTCGAGGCAGAGGGACGCACGGGGTGCTTATCCAGCCCTATTTTTTTCTGCAGCTATGATAAAAATTCTCAGAACTGGGGTCCAGTCCCAGAACTACAAGCTATGAGGATGATTTGGGATCTGGAACAGCTGCTTTATGAAGAGACATTAAGAAAACTGAGACTCTTTAGTTTGGAAAGAAGATGGCTACAAGGAGATTCAATTACTGTATGTAAATACATGAGGGCTGGGTATCAAGAAGAATACTCTTTTCAATTGCATCAGACAGGACAAGGGGTAATGGGTGTAAGATTGAACACAGGAAGTTCCACCTCCATATGAGGAAAAGCTTCTTTACAGTAAGGGTTATTAGGTATTGGAATAGGTTGCCCAGGGAGGTTATGGAGTCCACTTCTCTGGAGATGCTTCAGACCAATCTTGACGTGGTTTTGTGTAGTCAATTTAGGTTTTTTTAGACAGCTATGCTTTTCAGTAATTTGCATCCTGCTTCAGCAGGACAGTTGGGCCCAATGGACTTTGAAGGCCCCTTCCAACCCTAAAAAACTGTGCAAACTGTTATTTCTATCAACCGGTGGCTGCATCAGCCGGGATTTCAGTGTCACACAAAATACTGATAGACTATTTTCATGGTGTCAATAGCATGGCTAACATGCAACTGCTTATCTCACCACTACCCTTCCACACCCCAGTGTGACACTGGCAACAGGACAGAGAATTAGAAAAGGTGTGCGGGGTAGGGTAACTATGCAAATGTCACAGATACATCGAAGGTGATAGTAACACGAAAAGATGACACTGATGTAGCAGCCTACAAAAGATGCCTTCACAAGCCCACATCAGCTCTAGCAATAAAAGCTTAATGTTTGCCCACACAAATGCTATTAGAAGTCACGAATCTTCTTGCTCTATTTCCTTTCCCTTTAACTGGGATTAGGTTTTGCATCTCTTGCGTTGTTAACATCTTATATACCCATTCAGGATGAAATACAGTTTTATTAATCACTTCAGATTTTTCTGCCCGAGTGTTGGAAAACACATTAAACAAACTATCCATCCTTTTCTTGGCCAGAGACCATGCAGAATAAAAATCATGGTACTGAATAATTCACTTCAGTCATCACTTCTTGAGGCATCTCCTGTAGTCAGAAGTCTCTGAAAGCATTCTCAGGTGTAAAACAGATTTCTTTGCCAGTCAGTCAGCTGCTATAAATGCCTATACCCTAAGGCTGGGACTGAGAAGCCAGGCAGGATCCAGGCAGAGCTGGAAACACGAGGGCTAAGAAAATGCTGAGATCCCAGAAGAGCCATGGTGGAACAGTGTGGCAGGCATTCAAGTGCATATCTGCTCCTTATGAGATCTGGAAATGCCTCCATGTTCCAGGAGATTCCAATTTGCCACACAAACACTCTGCTAATAGTATTTGATGTCACAATTTTACTGAAGCAAAGTTGAGCTGTATTACCCAAACAGGTGTAGAGGAGAGGAGAGCAAGGGCTGACCTACTGTCTGCTTCTTGCCAGACACACCACAACCACTATTGCTGCACTTGGAAGCAGTGGTGTTCCCACCCCATCAGGCAGTTTGCATGAAGGTCTGTTAATTAGGTTCCACAATCACCTTTTCATCAACCTTACTAGCTTCTTTGACTGGGCCACAATTCAAACTTTTGATGAGGAAACTCTTATTTCTGAAGGGACATTTACTTAAGAGTGACACTGCGGACCGTAGAATGTACTGGCCATATTACAGGGAAAAATGGCTCTAACACAGTTCAAGGGTAAGAACAAGCTTTTCTCGTTGCTGGACTTTCTGATGGATGCTGCGTGTGCAGGTGCCAGGTAAGTCCAACACAGGTTTCTCTTTAAATAAGTTGAGCAACTCAAAGCAGCATCTCTACTGTGTAATTTAAGGAGGTTGGAAGGTTCCTCCCAGTGACAACAAACAGTGGTATACTTTACTGTAATAAACCATATGGTGTTTCTACCAGGCATCAATCATTCCTGCAACTTAAATCTGCAAGCACTTACCTACAGTAAATATGCAGTAAATGTGCATTCTGAGGCTGTGTTATTAATGCTATGGGAAAGGCATCTTCATATGTTTACACAGACATTTTTGCTAGAACACACAGGAAAGAGCACAGATACTGTCCAAAATCGTAATCAATACCGTGATCATTACAAACCATGTACAACACACTGCCAATGAATTCCAGCTTTTAATGCGTACTGCTGAAGTATTCATAAATCTGTTTCACCCCTAAATGCAATGAAAACCTGAAGTCACAACCTGCATGACATCTGAGATTTATTCTTTTGGGCTTCCACGAAAGAGATCAGAGTTGTTACAATCTAAAGAAAGGTAGGTGGCTAATAAATCCGTTACTGATTTGCTCATAGATCATGGTGTTGCATTGCTAATTTGCAAAGAAGACAACCTGCAGCAGTGTGCTGAATGGCGTGCTGGGGTTGTGGATGGAATATGATCCTCGATAGCATTGAATTCTTGATTCTATGTGCAGTCTTAAAGCTAAAATCCTGTGCCACCCTGCCAAAAACCAGGCAAACACACAAGAGCCAGTCAGAGTGTTCAGACCACTTGCAGGAGAAGGATATGTAGAAGCAGTAAACAAGAGAGGGATGTACCTATAGAGCCATGGGCCCCTGCTCGTCTAGGAAAACAAGGTAAGTCAATGGAGATAAGGATGTTATGATCTGTGAGAAACACAGATAGGGAGCTCCTTGTTCAGCCAGAACTGGCCCTTCACCAGATAAAGAAGGAATGTGGAGGGTAACCTCATGAGGTAACAGCTATTTTAAGGAACTAAAGACAAGTAATAGCAGGATTTCAGGAGTGAGAAATGTCAGTGCAGCCCTGAGGAAGTAACAGGATAGGTAAAGTGATTTCTTATCAGCCGCTATTTTGAGTTAACCAAGATGGGATCTTAAACCTTCAGTTTAAGCCCTTCAGTCTTGTCCGTAGAGAGGGGAAGAAAATTGGAAAGAAGGTGTTCATTTGCATCACCCTTGGCAAAATAATCTACAGTTATGTGGGTTCTAGATTGTCAGACTTGTCAGCAACAGTCACTCACGGCTGTTTAAAAATGTATTCCCCGTGCACATCAGCTTTGTGCCAGCAGCCTGTATAGGAGAGGAAAGGCTGCCTGCATGCACCAGTGTGTAGGAACATAAGCATCTACAGCCACTCCTGACTATCTTTGGACTGACCCAACGCTTTTACCTCAAGCTGGTTATGAAACAGCCTTTTAAAAGACACGCACACACCATGGCATTAAACCTGTCAAAGATGTATTTCTGCAGCTCCATGTTCTGCTCCTGAATCAGCTTTTAGATGCACTTGGCTCTTCAGACTTCCTGAAAGTGCAGCTGCAGCAGTTCCAGCTGAGCATTTCCCTGGAATAGCTGGGGTGAGGAGGGGAATTTATTTTCCAATGGCACAGGCTTTCTAGCCTTGAATATGCCTAAAGGAGTATTCCCAGACTGCAGGGATTCTGAGTGGGGTCTGCAGAACAAGAAGTAGGGCCTCAGTGGCTTTCCCTGAAGCTCTGACAGCCTTGGTTAAGGTATTATTTTTGTTCTAGTTGCCTTGAGTCACAATAACCACAACAATAAAGCATCACATTTGGGAAAGGTAAAAAGGCTACGGTTAAAATAAAAATAGCATTTTAGAAACATAGGTGGCAGGGGTTGGAAGGGACCTCTGGAAATCTAACCCTCCTGCAGGAACCCCTAGAGGCTGCTACACAGGAACAATGTCTGGGTGGGTTTTTGATGTCTCCAGAGTCAGACTCAACCACCACCCTGGGCAGCCTGTGCCTGGGATCTGTTATTCTCACTGTAAAAATGTTTTTCCTTATGTTCAAATTGAATCTCCTCTGTTCCAGTTTAACCTCACCGCCCCTTGTCCTATCACCGTGCACCACCAAGAGCAGCCTGGGCCCATAATCCTGACACTTACCCTTTAGATATTTACAAGCATTTACGCAATTTCCTTTCAGTTGCCTCCTCTCTAGGGTAAATAGCCCCAGATCTCTCAACCTCTCGTCATAAGAAGGATGTTTCAACCCCCTGATCATTTCAGAGGCTCTGTGCTAGACTGCCTCCAGTATCTCCCTGTCCTTTCTTGACCTTGGGTGCCTAGAACTGGACACACTATTCCACAAGAAGCATAACCAGGGCAGAGTGGGGGAGGAGTAGAACTTCCCTTGACCTACTGGCCATGCTCTTAATGCACCCCAAGTGGACAAGAAGGCCAGTGGACTCACAAGGGCACATCATTAGTTCATGGTCAGCTTGTGGTCCTTTTCCTCAGAGCTGCTCTCAGACAGTTGCACATAAACTTATATTGAAACGCTGTAAGATTCTCCAATTCAAAATGGTATCAGGATTTTCAGACCTGTTTGCAAGTGGACAATTATCTGTAGCACAAATACCACAGTGCTGGCTGGTGCTGTTTGGTGATGTCTCTTCATGACAGCTTTTAACCAGGATTCAGTCAAGATTGGAGGGTATAACATTGTCACAGCCTTCACAGGCTGAAGTATCAGAAAGGAACAAGCTTTCAATCCGCAATATACAACTGTTCAACAGAGAGCATCTCACCTGCCAGTGGAGGTGTCAGAGGCACCTTCCCAACAACATGCATGGAGCTGCTCAGGAAGGACAGGAGCTTCCTAGACGGTTATGCTCCACACTTCTATGCATTGTGGAGGTCTCTCTTCTCCTGAGGCAAAGTCAGCCAATCTGCAGAGTTCCTTCATCCTCAGGGATGGCACAACTTGCACTCTGGATTGTGGAAAGGCAATAGAGGGATGATGATCTTGAAATTAATATTTTAAACAAACAAAAAGTCTTTGTGTTGTTAGCCTCAAACATTCGCTCATCTTCCTGTCTTCCTTCAAACTGGAGCTTAAACATGACATTGAAATATATACACTGAGGATTTTCTTTCACTTGCTCATTTCTACTATTTGAGTGGTTACTGAGTTTTTACAGTATGTGCCCTGAAGTCTTGACTTTTCCAAAGCTCCCCCACTGCCCACACACAAACAAAACCACAGTGGCTTTGGGCAGCAATATCAGAGAAGAAGGAATTTCTAGTACTGCTTGAGACACAAGACTGTGGTTTGTCACTGAACCATACGAGGTCATGTCCTTCCTCATTCTCATCACTGTGAAACTCTTCAGCTCCTGCTACTTTGTCCAGAAACATCCTTCCCTCCTTGCAGAAAGTGGCCCTTCTATGGTAGAAGCCCCAAGATAATCCCTACTAGAATGCAGGAATCTGAGAAAGAACCAGTGGCTTATACCAGGCACATCACAGAGCGACAATTTTCAAGGATTACAGAGGATAGTTCAAGGATGTAGAAGAAACCCATGGCACAACTGAGAACAAAATATGATGGCTCTCATCAGACCCATTTCCTACCCTCCCAGTCTCACTACCATTGCATTGCAGGGCCTGCAAACGCCTGGTTGCTGTAAGTGACTAGAAATGAAGGGTTATTTTACTTCAGCGCAGCCTTACAAGACGTCAGCAACAAGTGATTTTCTGCAGTTTGCTTATCACAGCCAAATGAATCCAGCAGATAACACCATGTTTTGCCCAGTATTTGAAGTTCATGAGGCAGTCTTCTTGACCTGTTCCCACTGCAACACTGAGGAGAAAGCTGATCAGCTACACATTCAATCAACAAGGAATTTCTAATGATCTTTTATGGAAGATGAAACAAACACAGGCAAACAAACAAATCCAACCTCCAGCAAACAGCCAGAATAGCTGATCTATACTCTTGGACATTTCTTAGGAGCATGGATGTACCAGGAAATACTCTTTTCCTTCAAGGAAGAGAGCAGTAGGAAATGCACATGTATAGAAACAGCCAAAACACACGGACAGCCCTACGCTCCCCTATAAGTTTTGAGGCCAGGGTATACCATTCCAGCTGGTGCTGTACTTTGACATTCCAGACCACATGTTTAAAGCTATTCTACCGCCCTGAAATGCAAATCCGTACAGAATGAGCCACTCGGAAATCTCCATTTGGGTTGTAGAAGGGTTTTTTGGGAGCAGGCTGACACATGGTTTAGCAATGGGCTGGGTGGAGTTATATCAATGGCTGGTCTGGATGATCTTAAAATGATTCTACAGCAGTTAATAAGAAGTGCTGGTGCTGTTCACTGCTCTCAAAACCAGACACACAGGGTGCACTGAGGGTTTGTGCTGAGTAAAATTGTGCTAACATACCAAGTACACTTCTAGGAGTATCAAACTTAAAAAACAGAAAATCAATGAATCCTCTGGAGAAATGTTAGACCCCAGAAGCATCTCTACTCTTACTAAAAAAACAAACCCAAACCCCCCCAACAAACCCCCCAAACCACAACAAAAAGCATTTATGCAAATGCACATGCAGATCAGGGGAAGCCCTTAGGCAGCTGGCACACTGCCAAAGCAGCCCTCAGTACTCAGAAGTTTACTTCTCCGGTTCAAAAGCCATGCAAAACACTCACGCCTCCCCTCAGGCAGTCCTTCCAGGGAGCAGAGGCTTTCTTGAAGTCCTGGTGCTCATCCCAGGGTGGCAGTTCAGAGCACCTCCTACTTGCCCTCTGGGCTAAGTGCAGCTGGAGCCATAGCCCGCTTTTCTCTGAAGGCATAACCCAGCTTTTCACAACCCTTCTGTATTTTTCTCCATCAGTTTTTCTTTTTCATTTAAGAACTTAATCTCCCCGTGCTTGGAGTAGCAAGGCTTGACAGGGGAGTGAAAATCCACCTTGCAGAGAACAGCCTAGCTTGAGCTTGATGCAATTCTCAGCTGCACTGCTAGCTCCCAGGCTTTTCCTGCTCTGCACTAAATTTTTACCAACGACCCTTAGCTTGAAGTCAGAAAAGCACTTAAATGTAGGCTTAGGAAATGATAACACCTGTGAAATTAATCATGAATCTGAAACATCACCCGGATGGGATGATAGGCTGCACTCTTTGCAGTTACCTACTTGCCCAGCACCTAGCAGGAAGAGATCCTGAAGAAGAAAACGTTTACTCTCATGGCAGGTGCATCGTGCCTGTAGGTTTGATATTAAAAAAGCACACATAATTAGGAGATGTAATTTAGCAGCTAACTGTTGTTCTTCTCATTTTGTTGGCATCCTGCCTTGCTCTAAAAACAGAGGGGGTTTCTATCACACCTTGTTATATTTCTCTCTTTGCAGTAAATGTAACTGCAAACAATAATTCCAGGGTTTTTGTGGTTGATTTTTTTTTTAACTCTGGCAGCTGCCTTTTCACAGGTTTCCCTGGGCTGCTGCAGAGGCCAATCAGATCATATAAATGTGCATATTAACAAAGGTTCATTAAGAGACTGTATTTCCAAGCCTCTGGAAAAGAGGAAAGCAGAGATGAGCCTTGGATGTAAGTGCCCTGTGTTCTTTGATATATTTAACATAACACTGAAATCAGCTGGTTTATGATAATCTATATTCTAAAAGGAAATGTTTCTATTTACCAGGAAAGTTCCAGTACATGAATAAAGCTTCAATTTGTTTTATTATTCTTTGATTGCTGTTGGCAAGAGGGGAATTGCCATGCTAACAGCCTCATAGAGAGAAAGCCACACACCTCAGATGGAAATAATACTGAAGTTAAAACCTTTAGTGAGATTAAGTTACACGGAGAAAGGTTCATTTAAAGTAGCATTTAATTAATGACCTCAGAGGTAACCCTACCAGCTACCACACTGGTTAAAGAGGTGAATCCTATTAACAACCTCCTAAGTGCAGTTTCCAATTACTAATCTTTTCAGCAGCTTTATGGCTGAACTTTCTCATAAGAGAAAGGACTTAAAGCTCCTGTTCCCATCACAGGGCCACCTCGTTTCACTTTCAGGCTGTGCTATGAAAGGATAGTGGTATGGGCAGCCCCTGACAGCCAAAAGGCTATTTCAATATTGCCAGAGCTCATTTATGTTTGAAACACAACAACTGTAGCTTGTAAGTTCAGCTCCCTTCCTCCTGTCACATTGGCTGTTGAAGTTGTAGAATAATTTCTATTAACCCATGGATTAACCAGGGAGTGAACAGCCTCCAACTGTCGTGGCTCTGATGCGAAGGAGGTAAGTGGGGACAGATAAAATCTTTTATTGAAGGAGCAGACATAGCTGGGAAAAGGGGCAAGATGTTAGGCACACAAGCCTTTGGGAAAGATTAAAGAGCCTGAAAGCTTGTTCAGTTTTTCCAGCTATATAAAAGCACTCCCTTTCCCCATGCAATTTGTCTCTTCAGACCACCCTGGCTGCTGTTGCACTATTCTGTGACCTTATTATAGGAGAGTGAAGCTGCAAGAGGGCAGATAGACTGAGAGAAATGGGCTACGGCCATGTGGCCACTTGATTGCAGGGTAATACAAGATTCTGTCTTGTCTTACTAATTAGCATGTAATAGATGTGAGCACTGGCTCACTTTGGGATGTCTTATCAAAGGAGAATAAAGAATTTGGTTTAATTTTGCCATACAGAGTGACTGCATCTGTTGTCTCAGCCACTGAAGGATTATAATTGTTTCTATATGACAGCAGGTCACATGCGTGTAGGCTTTTTAATTATAACTGAAATCTCTTCATAACCTGGGGAAACAGCTTAATTTCAACATTACTGTTATTATTTGTTTTTTCTTCATTCTAAATCCTCTAAGTCTTTTTGCTTTCATACTTGGAAGAGAAATCATTCCTCTTCTCATACAACTGGCAGATTTTTTTTGGTCATACCTGTTACTGTTTTTTCTTTTGAGTCATAAAACCATTACATAGTTCAGGTTTGAAGGTTATAAGAACCGTGTTTTGGCACTCAACCAGTCTCCTTTCTGGAAACATTAGTCAAGTATTCATGTTTACAATTCCCTTTACGGAAGGAAACATTGCCACCTAGGTCTCTGCCTGCATTTCATTAATTCTTAGTGCTTGACTGACCAGATTTACTCTGCACAATTCAAAATGCTCATACCTAGTGATACTGCAGGACATGTTATGCCAGCAGTTGAGATGTTCTGCTCTCCCCTGGATGTCAGTCCTTACTCATATGCTTAATATAAAGTTTTCTGCATGTCTTTTCACAGTAAAAGATTCCAAAATAAAAGTGATGCATTAGAAGGAGTATGAAATTAATACAGAGAGCAAGATAAAATGCCATAAGAACCCAAAGGAGAAAGGTCAGCAAAATAAACATTCTCTATGCCAGGGCACTAGGATGGCCAGACTTAAGTCTGGTGATTATCTGTACCACGTCTGACGTGTTTTCATCTCACCCCACAAAAGTCTTCCACAGATCAGGCCTTCTACAGACAGCTGAAAACAGACTTATGGTGAGAAAGATGAGAGGAGATGTGATCCATGCCTATAAATATCTGAAGGGTGGCTGTGGTGAAGATGGTGCCAGACTGTTCTCAGTGGTGCCCAGTGACAGGACAAGGGGTAATGAGCGCCAGCTGGAACACAAGAAGTTTCATTCAGAAATAAGGAAAAACTTCTTTACAGTGTGAGTAACAAAGCCCTGGAACAGGCTGCCCAGAGAGGTTGTGGAATCTCCTGCTCTGGATACGTTCAATGCCCACCTGGATGCGACCCTGTGCAATGTGCTCTAGGCAGTCCTGCTTTGTCAGGAGGGTTGGACTTGATCTCTGGAAGTCTCTTCCAACTCTGACAATTTTGTGATTCATAACGACACCACTGGCAACTCTGGTAAGTCCTGAGTTGCAATGAGCAACAACCTCTGTATAGCAGGACCTGTCTGGAGACTCTGTGGTGTGGAAATGCAAATCAAGAAGTGACACAGATTCCACATAAAGAACTTTTAAACACATTTACCAACTGTGAAACCTCAAAAAAGTGCTAAACATGTCTCAGATGAGCCAAAGAATTAGATAGGCATGTGGATGAATCAGTAGATAGGACTTTGAAACCAGACCTTACTTCTGAGCTAAGCTCTTGGCTGGAGGGGGTTGGGTGAGTATTTAAACCTGGAAATACTAAATGCATTCCCCGTGCCAGAGGTCACATGTGGACTAGACCACCCTCATCTCCTTGGATGATGGCAATTGAATGTCAGCCAAGGACTAAATCTATCAGCCAGTGCATGCAACAGCCTTTTGTACTCAAGAAGAAAGAGCACAAGCATGAGATTGATAGTACTTGGCAACTTTTTCTCTCTCTGGCAGTGATCACTACAGAGGCTTGCTCACCTCAGGGACAGAATGATCCATCAGGTTCCTCGTTCTGCTTTCTGGAGCAAAGCATGTGGAACTATGACTGGAAACAGGTAACGAAGAGATGCTACCGTTACGGCTAGCCCATCTTAGTTCTCACAGTGCTCCAGCCTCAAGGAGATGACAAAAATGCTCTCAGAAAGCACAAATTTCATGTCCTCACAATGGATAATCTGAGCAGCTGAAGAAAAAAATCAAATTTCACCCATGAGTAAAACCTACAGAACCAGGGATTCTAGGGAAAGCATTTCATTCAGCACTTCACTGCTCAGCCAACAGTGATCAAGGAACACCAATAAGTACTTGAGGTACAACTCCCTTGTAGTACTGAAGCTATAACTACACATGCTGTCTTCAGTGTGTTGTTGTGTTGGAGCCATGGGAATTAAAAGAAAAACTACAAGCATGAAACACTCAAGTTGACTGGCTACCATGGCGTTGGGATCCTGCCAAAAGTACAGTATACATCACAGAGGCAGCAGTGGATGATGCACAAATCAAAGACCTAACATACATTAAACCATCATATATTTTTGTTTTCCTTGTTAAGACAAGAGAAGAGTGTTACATGGCACACAGTCCTGATAACATTTGGTAGCCCTTTTGGCCACAAGTGCACACTGCTGGCTCATAGTCATCCTGCTGGACTAGTCATCCACTAGGACTGCCAGGTCCCTTTCTCCTACACTGCTCTCCAACAGGTCAGTCCCCAACCTATACTGGTACCTGGGGTAGTTCTTCCCCAGACGCAAGACTCTACACTTGCCCTTGTTATACTTCATTAAATTTCTCCCTGCCCAGCTCTCCAGCCTGTCCAGGTCCTGCTGAATGGCAGCA
>JAOXOE010000441.1:37610129-37624000 GCA_028565055.1 Phoeniculus purpureus
AAAAGGAGACTGAAGGGTGACCTCATTAATGTTTATAAATATGTGAAGGGTGGGTGTCAGGAGGATGGAGCCAGGCTATTCTCAGTGTCATCTAGTGATAGAACAAGGAGCAATGGGTGTAAGCTGGAACATAGGAGGTTCCACATAAATACGAGAAGGAATTTCTTCATAGTGAGAGTGACAGAGCACTGGAACAGGCTGCCCAGGGGGGTTGTGGAGTCTCCTTCTCTGGAGACCTTTAAAAAACACCTAGATATGTTCTTATGCGACCTGATCTCTAGGTGATCCTGCTGAGGTCACTTCCAATCCATAGTGTGCTGTGTTAAGCTGTATGAGACATCAAGGGCAATTGAATACAAGGTTTTCTCTCACATTGTAACACTACTAGGATGTAGCTATGAAATTACCAGCACTTGTAGTTCTTTGAAATTAATCTTGATTAAAATCCTGATGTGCTGATTGTTTGCAAGAGAGTCAGGAAATTATTTCTTGTTTCTTTCTCTTTCATTCCAACTTCATGGTGGCAGTGCCCTTTAGCACACACACTTTAATGTATCTTTATACAAACTGATTTCGAACCCTTAATTAAGCTTATTCTTTTTTCCTGATTTTAAAATATGCAGCATTTTTAAGTACAACAAATTATTAAGTCATTAATTCAAATCATTAATGAATTATTAATCCAGGCTAATAGCAAAAATGTAATAATGATTATAGATACCGGTACATGCTGCGGGACCATTGCAGAGCTCATCTAATCAGCCCCTTGAAACAAAATATTCAAGAAACAAAGACATCACTGCAGTATTTGTAGTTTAAAAACCAGGTTCTGGTGCTAGACTAAAGTGACATTACAATCTAAATAAACTCTTGGTGTCTTCTGTTTGTAATTGTAACACACTCAACAGGTTGTGTGGCAAACTGTGAGCAGTGTGGGTCCTTTAATGCCCAACTAATTTTCTTCTTTACATAAGAATGGCTTCTAGTTAAGCCAAAGAGTCGCATGCTCTGCAGCTTTGGGAAGAGAAATATTCTAATGTTTGTGGAAAACTTAGGACCACGTATAACGTTTGTGGAGCAGAGACTGCTTGGATCTTTCTATTCCACTGACACAGCTGACATGTCAGCTTATCCTTCCACCTGGAAAGATGATTAAACCTTACTTCTAAAGAATGAAGAGTCTCTGCAAGTTTCTTTTCCCATCCACAGCTGAGATGTTGCTTTCCATCCTACAGTTATAAATTAAAGGAAAAAAACATAAGACTTGCATATTTTTAAGCACAGATTGCAGGGAATTTCAACATAGTGATTGTTCAGGGTGATGAATCATATTAAGCCTGATGCTCACAAGGCTGCATTGCACTTATCTGGTACGACATCCAGTACTGGGATGTGGCAATCTGATGCAACACATCACTGCCCACTGACACACCGCCAGAAACACAGATAATATTGTTATATTTAGATCCCTTTTTAAAAGGATGCTTGAAACTTTAATTTCTTGTCTGTTAGTACTTTGTTATTGATTCCAGGAGGCTGAACCAGTGACTGTGTCCATGTGTCTCATTTCCTCTACAAAATGGCTCTTAATTTAACCATTGCTGTAGACTTTCTATGCATCCTTGTTTTCGTGCTTTAACATTTACTAGACAAAAATCAGTGATCAGTCCTGCCTGTTTAGGCACAAGAGACAAAATGGAACTCTATCCTGCCATTGGGCAACCCAAAGAAAACTGCTTGAAATTAGCTGAATTTGCTCCATTTGTGTGGTTGCATCAAACCAAATGATTAAGGAAGTGGAGCATCTCCCTTATGAGGAGTGTCTTGCACTTGGAGGAGACTGAGAGGTGACCTCATTAATATCTATAAATATTTGAAGGGTGGGTGTTAGGAGGATGGAGCCAGGCTTTTCTCCTTGTCATCTAGTGATAGGACGAGGGGCAGTGGGTGTAAGCTGGAACATAGGAGCTTCCACATAAATATGAGAAGGAACTTCTTCATAGTGAGAGTGACAGAGCACTGGAACAGGCTGCCCAGGGGGGTTGTGGAGTTTCCTTCTCTGGAGAGGTTTAAAGGGCACCTGGATGTGTTCCTGTGCGACTTGGTCTAGGTGATCCTGCTGTGGCAGGGGGATTCATAGACTCACAGAATCATTAGGGATTGGAAGGGACCTTGAAAGATCATCTAGTCCAATCCACCTGCCACAGCAGGATCACCCAGACCAAGTGCGATTGGTTTCTTTGTAAAGTCTGTGAACGGTAACAGCTCACCTCCAAGATGCCTGGAAAAATAGTGGCCATTTAAGTGTTGGCATCAAACTTTTTCAGCCCATTAATTTACGCAATTTTGCATATAATCTCCGGTATACTTAACGGAGGAGGGAAGCACCTGGACAAGGAATGGTAAATATAATTCAATAGCTAATTATACTCCTCTTTCAGCCAGAGTTATTACCAAGAGCATCAGAGTCTTTATGCTTACCCATTTAGAATAATGTCTGCCTAAACACACATGGCTGGCAGTAATTACAGGATACAAACTGATAGATTTGGAGATGTTTAAAAATGCTAAATGCAGAGAGCTAGACTGATTTTTCTCCTTCATTTATTTCTCTCATGTTTTATTTGCTTTTCTGTGTCCTTTCTCTTTTTCATTAATTTGGAAAGGCGACAACATTGCTGTGTTACTGACTGGCCTGATGATATTCTTTGCATTTTTGTAGAGGGTGCATAGCACTTCTTCCCACCTGCTCTCTTTGATATGCAGAGATCTGATAAATACAAGGGAAGGGGATCAGAACTAATAGACCAGGATAAAGACTCTCCAAACTTCTACTTGCAGTCTTCCGAAATGGCTTTGTCTGTGGAGGGCAAAAGTCTCTAAAGGATCATGTATGCTGCTAAAGCATTTAGTGTTCCTTATTGTAAGCACAGTGGGTGGTTGCTTTCTACAAATGTTCCCAGTCATTACTACTGTTTTCTTTTTTAAATATAAAATTCTCATTGCTCCTACCTACAGAATGAAACATGAGCTAATGATGCCTTGCAAAGGAGTTCAGTCTTGCTGACATGGGAGTCATCCAAACTTAACAATATGTCAGATTCACGCTTATCTTTACTGACATTTCTGAGAATTGCTACTGGCAATGCAATTCTGGATGTGGATTCACTTACAGTTCTTCAAAATGCTGTTTAAAATCAAGATGCTGGGTTAAAAAGGCAATCCAATGAGAAGATTCTTTTTAAATACATCCTTAAATGACACTAATGGAGTTGCAGCTCTCAAGAGCTGATCTGAATATGGCCCTAAGCATTTTTAACAGCTATGTACCAAGCCAAGGCTTGATCCTCTAGGCTCTGTGCGTCCAAACCTCCTACACAGCTGTCTCTTTCATGAAAGCATAATCATAAGAGCAGAGGAAGAGCCCGAGTGCTCAGTGTTACAACAATGAAAGGCAATGGCAAACACTAAACAAGAAATTTGTCTGGGTGGTTGCATAAATAGTTTCTATAAGTCACCTGAGTTCTGTGCTCTCCTTATTTTGTGGTGTCAAATACCTATGTTGCATTGATGCTTTATGAGATAAGCAAATCACCAAAGGAATTGCTGTGAAGCAGAATTTGAATCCCAGTCTACAACAGTTACAGACTAACCACAAAGTGCCCTCTAGCTCAACTGGAAGTACACTTCCAAAGATTAGCTCAGGTTCATTCCTATTTATTGGAAAGTGATTTGTACTGGACGAGACACAATGCTGGTTATTACAAACGTCGCACAGCAGGGTGCTATCAATACCTAAAGTTGGAATTGGGAGGTGATACTAAAGGCTTCACTGAAATTCAGAATGAGATAGATGAACAGAGATTTTCAGACAATAGCAAAATCTTTGGAGCTCATTCTGAGCTTACTGCAGTCACATGCTGCTGCAATGTCTTGATATGGCAGAAGCTATACTGGATATACCTTGTTCCAATAGATATCCAGATCAGTTCTTCAATACTAATCACATTGTGTGGCAATGTGAAAGGACACAGTTATGACAGTTTGAGGCTATATCATGCCTATTTCTTAAATAATAATAAAAAAGGAAATACTGAAGGAAAGGAAGTAGACTCTCTGATTCACATGCAAGTCTACAGCTTTAAATCCCTCTCCACCCCTCCAGCCAAGAAGGATCCAAGCCGGAAAGTTTCTTCACAGAACCCTACAGAAAATACAAAACTTTGCAAGAAAACAGAGTAAAAAAATTTTTAAAAGCATTTAACTTCTTTTACCTTTAAATTTTTCCCACTCAGTGGAAACATCCATACTGTGCTGGTTTGGCAGTTTTCTCTGAATAGATGGCACTTGGTGCAAACCTTTTCCCGTGGCATTAAGATGCTTATGGTGGAACAGCTGCTGTTTCACCACAGTCAGTCAAGTATTATTTACAATACCAGCAACCGGCATGAGCGGGGCAGGAAGCCACATGGAGAGCTGATCTGAGGCACACGTGGAGATAGCAAACATAAACTTGGACTCACTATTTTTGAAAAATGTTTTCTTTTATGTGTGGAGGAGTTGGGGTATGTGAGGGGAGAATAGATCCTGCCCAGAAGGTAGAGCCACCTCCCACACTCCATGCCTTCCATGTGTGGTGGTAAATTGTCTGATTCTCCAGCTCCTTAGGAAGCATTTCTTTACTGAGAGAGTAGTCAAACACTGGAACAGGTTTTCTAGAGAGGTGACAGAAGCCCCAAGAATGTCAGTATTTAGGAAGCACACGGACAATGCCCTTACAAACGCACTTTAACTTGATCAGCCCTGAAGTGGTCAGTCAGTTGGATGAGTTTTTTCAAGTCCCAACCAAAATAGTTCTGTTCTAGTCTAGTCTTGTCTAGTCTCATGTGGTCTAGTCTAGTCTAATCTCTGCTCTTTTCCCATGTTCTTTCTGTAGCTGAAACAAAATGTCACTTCATCTCGGAGTGCCATCCACATATTCACAAGAGTTAAGATGTGATTCTTCAGACGAAATACAGATGCCTTCTTTGGGGTGAGCTGACTCACTAGCTGTCCTCTTCAACTGAATTGACTAGCTGTGACTTCAAAACCAGCTGTGATGTAGAGAGCTGTATTATAGGACCCACAAACAATGAGCATAATCTCGTCCTCTTTGCAAATGCAGTCAGTAGAAAGCATAATAAAGTTAGCTCTGCGTGAGAGTCCGAAGCACAGTAGTGCCCTCTATCTTGCTCTCATCTGGAATTCACAGCTTTTTGGATGAGCAGTTTTCAACTTTAAAACTGGTTAGTAAAAAGTTACTTGTTCAGAATCATTTCCATTATCTTGTAAGTAAAATCAACAATGAAAACCCTCACCAGATACAAAGCTTTCTCCTTCAGGACATAATTAAATTTAAAAGTGATTTTCACTTTTCTCATTGCTGATTCCATCTATTCAACTACCCACACCTAGATGTCATCCTATCAGTTGCTCTCTGCAGAACTTTCCTCCTTCTAACTGCATGGAATCACATACATACTCCTAAAACAAAGAATATTTTGCCCTTATGTAGACACTTTGTTGGTTTTCACTTGCTCAGTGTTTCTCTTGCAGTCAGCATGAACAATAGTGCAACTTTATTTTGCCATTAGAGTGCTAAAAAATGACTTCCATTCAACTATAGTAATTTCTTCTACCTCTGCAAAATCATGGCACTGCTAGCAGTATTTTCTACTTGGTTTAAGAATAAATTAGTTGCCTCTGAATGAAGTATGTCTCTGACTGATCTCCACTAAAGCAAGATTTACGTGAAGATTTATTGCAGCTTTGCCTTTTGGTTTCCCCATGGGAAAGTTCACAAATGATGCAGCAATCTTGTTCCAGTAATTGTGTGCTTAAACACATTTCCAGAGTTATTTAGTATTCAGGATGTTCTTTCTGCATGGAGAGAAAAAATAGCCACTTGGTAAAACCAGATAGATATTCAAATAGTATGGCAGCGAACGCTTACAAAACAAATCTTGCTTGCATCTTATTCAGACAATAACCACCCAGAAAGTACCTATGCTGAAATAAATGCCTTAATGTGAGGATCACAAAGGAATAGAAAATGGTGAGTGGAATCTCATTCCATTCCTGAGAGATAGGTATTTGCATTTTATTGGTGAGTAATTTGAATCAGACTAGTTCAGTGAGTTACCCAAAGCCATGATGAAATCATAAGTGCAAGACTCCCAATTCCTGGTTCTCTGTCTCAGTAGTAGGTGGGGGTTTGGATCTCTGTCCCATCCAGGAAGATAAAATTGAGGCCATAAATGCAGCACCTGGTGATCAGAAGGAGCATGGCAAACCCGTGGTTTGTCCACACACTACTGTGGCCACTGCATTAGAAGCATCTGAGCTGTGCTAGTGTGGTGCTGTACAAGAGTGAATGAACTTGACCTCTCAGCAAGGCTTTGGGTACCAGCCCTGGGACTGCGTTCCCAGTCCAGTACTAACACTGTCTCTGCCAGTGCCCTGGCTGCTTTGGAATCATCTTGTTTGCTCTGTGGCCTTCACTTCAGAGGAATGTTCGAGTCCAGAACTGCTACTCAGAATGTGTCAGTCTCTACACCATGGTTAAAAAGCATGTGAAGGCTTGCCACTTTTTGTGGTCCTCAGCAGGTCATAGTAGATTCAGTCCCTAAACAGGACTCATCATTTCCAGTCTTTGATGATAACATGTGTTATAATTTAATTAGACCAGGCTGTGGTTTTAAAATCTGAGAACAGCTGGAGCCAGTGGAGATACTTTTGATTGCTCTGTCTCCAACAGTTGGAATTTATAGCTTGGAAGACCAAAGTCTTCTAATTTCAAGTGCAGTAACTCCTGAGAGGTGAGCAACAAACCCAATGGCCTCTTCCCCTCTGCTCCAGCTCAGAGTCAGTGACCCCAAATAAATCAAGACTGCTGGCTCCTGTTTCCTGTAACCTTCCAGCTAAAACTAATGGATTGTGTGCAACTTTAATCCTGTTACTTTCCTGCATTCTGTTTCCATTTCATATCTTAGTCACCTTTCTCTATGGCAAACAGCTTTACCATCACTTGTGGAGAAAGAAAATAAAAGGCTTAGCTCACAGACAATAGTCCTCATGTACAGCTTTTGTTGGGAACACGTGGAGTGACCTGGCAGTGCTGGGTTAACTGTTGGACTCCAAAAAAATCGAGTCTGAGATTTTTGGGGCATTAGTATTTTTAACACTAAGAAGCCGATGCCTTTGGAAAGTGTGGAACCATTGCTCTCTGGGAAGTGTGAAGAGTCTGATCCAAGTCTTATTTATAATAGAGTAAATTAAAATTAATAGTGACTGACAGGGACTCAGGAATTGCTGTACTATTTCAAGCCAGGAATCCAGCTCTTGCAGCATTTTCTGTCCCTGACCAGCAGCCACTACATCAGGGGATGTGACAGAAAAGGCTTCAGAGACAATTACACCATGACCTGCCTATAGAGAAGAGTGTTTCCTAACCGCCAGTTCAAAGGTTGGTTTGTGCTTTGAAATACAAGCATCTGTGTCAGCCTCCAAAGGCTCAGATAGGTTACTTTAAGTCATGGACATTTTAAACTCAATTTTCTTACATATAGGTCCTTTGGTTTCAGTAAAATCATGGTATTATGACATCAGAGTGGCCATAAAGTCCTATATTAATCTCATGAGTCTGAGAGAAACTGTGTATGATCTGACACAAGAGATCTGAATGGAAAAGCAAACAAAAGACTCCAAGGAAAGCAAACATACCCTTATTTTCTCCCTACATTAGGCAGGTTTTGTTTTACATGTGCATGGGGACACACTTGTTGTGTACATAGCAAGATTGATCATACAGTGAACATCTGGAATTCATGCAAATCTCTCCTCAATCAAACACTAAACCCCCTGTTTTATAGTATTCTGCCAGCTGTGATAAAACACATCTGACATCATATCTGCACTCCCACTGCCCTTGTGCCCACAGGTCTCTCCTTCCCCAGAGAGACACTCCTGAGGCAATCTGAAGGAAGAAAAAGGGAGAGTAACCTTCCAATTAGATTGGAAAGCCAATCTAATCACAAAAGTTGTTTCCTCACAAGCAGCTGGGAAAAGTTGCATACACACATCAGTGCAGCTTGCTCTTGTAGAGAGTTGTGTGAACAATTCCTCAAGCTTCAATTCACGTGGATTAAAACTGAAACTGTGCTTCACTCTATGAGTGGCTTTGAATGATCCAAAATATCAAGCGTGTACCTTAACAGAATGTTCTCCCTCTCAGATGGTGGTGTAATCAGCATGAGAAAAGCGACTGTCTGAGCACGTGAGGGGAGAAGGATATTTACTGTAGGGAGTAGAGCAGGGATATGACAGAAGATATTCACTGGAGCAGGACCACATAGTGAAGAAACAACTACACTCTTATGCCTTAGAAGAATTAGCAGGTCTACTCATCACAGCCATTGTCTGGTCTGCTGTCTCATGCCTCAGGATAAGTCTTGCCTCCAAATCTGCCTCAGTGTCTCCTCACTCTATTCCCTGTGATCCTCTACCCCTGCTCCCTTGCTGTGTTGAACAGGATACATGGTACTAGTAGGAGAACTGCTCAGTCAGTACTGGAGGACAGAGGGAAAACAGTGACTTGAACATATCTTGGGCAAAGAACTCGAAAAAAGGTCTGAGAACACTGCTGCTTAAAAGTGGCAACTGTTTTCCAATGTATTTGTGCAATTTGCGTCACAGTGTATATCCTCTAATAAAAAAAACCCCACATCAGTCTATTCTAAGGAAGAAAAAAATGTATTTTAGTAAATTTATTTTTCCAAAAAATGGGAAAGTCAAGGATTTACTAGAAAACAACAGAAATTAGAAACGGTGGCAAGCTGGTAAAAGCAAGAAAAGAATAACTACATAGCCTGCAGAATTAAGGCCAATAAGAACAAAGGAACGAAGGAAATACTAATGATGGTGCTGCTGTTTTGCTAGATGGAAATTAAAGGATAATACTATTCAATGAGGAGGATTGCCAATTAGTAAAAAAGGCATTAAATTAAATTTTAATACTACATTTGGATTACTTGCAAGCAAAAACTTCAAAAGATCAGAGGAGCTTGTTGCATTGTTGATTGAGAAGATTCAGAAGGTTGAAGGGAAATTAATGCTGGTTAATATTTGGGATAGAGTAAATGATATGACCCTGACATTCTTCCCAAGCAAAATAACGGCTGGGTAGTATTGATTTCAATTAACTTAGAAAGTAAGGAGGTTAAAATAACAAGACCGAGCTAGTGGGAAAGGAGTCTTGTCAAACTGACTACAAGATTACGACTCTATAAACTTGGTTGATTAAGATCACAACGTTGATATAAAGTGCCAAGTTCAGAGGACATAGTTTGGCTGTAGGTTCCCCAGTAACACAGCCAAACATGCAACACAAGAATTACGACATGACTCGAATTCCCCTTCCCTAATGTGGCTGCAGGAGGACTTGGTCATGTGTCAGATACTCAGGCTTCATGAGGCATTTGGCTCAGATGCATATTATCTGAAAAGTTATCTTAGGTGGAAAAGTTGTTATTTCCACCTAAAATGGATATAAATGGTGTTCTCAGAATGATTGTGGATGAGAAATCACCAGAAATTACATGATTTTCTGGAGACTGACTGCTGACAGCTGTTCATCTTCCTAAACTATTGAACACTGTTGATGATCTGAAAGAAAACTTCAACTCCATGCTGATAGAGTTTTGCAGATTACATGTATAATAGGGAAATAATGAATAACAAAGAAGACAAATTACTAATAGGGAGTGATCTTGATAGCATGATAAGCTGATTACAGTGTAAACGATGGTTTGATACAGACAACAAGCAAATCAGACATTCAGGAGTGCTTCAGCTCTGGGAAGTAGTGCTTCGAAATGGCTGCATGACCATGACAAATTACTGTCCGACAACAGGAGAACAACGCCAAAAGGAATGGAGTAGTCCTTATCTCATAGCGTAATTGGACGTTCCTTAATTATTCAGTATATGCTTGTAAACCAGATGAATACTGTATAAATTCACATTTAAAGTGAGGGGCACAGTGAGACAGTAAATTACTCACTGCAACAACTTGTAAGGTTTGTTCTTGACTCATTGTCACTGAAAAAAACAGAAGGACATCTTGCTAAAGGACTGAGTCCAACAAGAAGTCCCATGGCCAGTGCTCTGCTCAAGGCCAGACCGCAAAGTACTTTTTCATTCATAATCTATGAAGGCTGCTTGGCAGTGTTAGATGGTGTTTTTCTTCAAGTACATATAAGACCAACTCTTGCATGTTCATCTTCCAACAGAACTGAACACGATTTCTGAAAGCAATAAGATTTCTTCAGCTATCATATGATATTAACATCACTAGTCAACACCCATGGGATTTAGAAAGCTTTCAATCTTCCTTGCTCTGTGGGCCAGCTTTTTGAAGGGAGATTCAGAGGATAGTGGTTGCAGCAGTCATTCTGGTAAATACAAACACAGAAATATGGCCCCTCCAAACGCCACCCCATGTGACTAAGATACACAAACTGTATCTTAAGTTTATGAAGTCTTAAGATGTATACAAATTCTTCATCTGAATTACAAGCCAATACTTGCTTGAAAATTTTCTGAGATCTTGCATTTATGATGTTGTATCATTTTCTTATGCTACTGAAGTGTAAATTTCATGAATAAATTCTATTATCTCTGAAACTCCACTGATTAAAAAAGAAGCACATATGCAGTTTCAAAATAGCTAAATTCTCCTCACACATCACAGGAGGAATTGTATGAGCAATCCATACTAAACAATTGCTCCGTAGATGTATAGCTTTAAAGTGACTGTTAAAAATAGCAGCATAAGATCACCACCACCGCCAGATAAACCTTTGGTTGGGGGCATAACACACACAGAGCTGACACAAAACCTACTTCGTCTGAGTCTTTATGCAATCCAATACTGGAACCGTGGGTTTCGTCAACCATCTCAGAATCAGTTTTAATTCTATGCTACCGGTTTCAAATAAAACATTACATTGGATTTGCCCCCAAATCTTTCTTTCAAGAATTTTACTGGTAACCTCTCTTCAGGACAGCAGCTCCTGTCTTAGCAGTCATTTTGGTGAGACCATTCAATTCTGACCTCTTCTTTATCCACATTGCAAATCCTCTATTAATCCCTCATCTTTCCCATTTCAGTTTTGTGTGGCACCATAAAAATGCTCTTAGAAAGTCAACCCACTTACACTAATTTTCTCAGAAACAGAGCAATCCAAGTGAAAGACATTCGAGAACATCGCTGAGCAGTATGCACTGAAATGATATTACCTAAAGGCGGTTCAGGTAAATGCTCCCATTTGTTGGAACTCTTAGGTACTTACTGCTTGGTTTGACCAACTAAGTATGCCTGATAGAATAACCTCTTCCCACACTGTTTATTATGTTTCCTGTTTTTCAGTGTTTCTTGATATTTGTTCCTGGAACAGTGAATCCTCCATGCACTTAATGACTGTCTAAACTTACAAGACACCTAAGATGAACAGAGCAGTGACTGCAGGTAAAATCAGTTTCTTCCTTCACTAGAAAATTGCTAAATTATGCTCATGAAATTTGAAGAAAATAGCAGCCTTTACAGGATATTTTTGGGTGTAAACAGCAGCAATGCCCTTTTACCAATGTTCTGAGTGCACTTTTAAGCTTTTCTTGGTCTTGACTTCATTTCCCGTTAGGCATACACTTGGCTCTGAGGCCAAAGGTTTCCTTCTAAGCGCTTTACTTGACTCTCAGATTGTGCAGCTATTCATGAACCTGTGGTTGAAACCTTCCATCTTTAATATATTTTGCAGACGATAGAATATGGCATCTGCACAGCAGTCTATCACGCTTAACAAATATGCCTGGAGATAGAGTGAGCATAAAGCAAACTGATATGTGGACAAGTGGGTAAACGTTTGCCTATATGAGTGTCAAAGCTCATTCTATCTTTTAACAGGAGAGGATCTGTCTCAGCAGCTGTCAGGAAACGTCAAAGACGTGCGGCATTTTGCACATCATAGCTGAGTAGTGATCAGCCTGGATGAATCTCTCAAAAGTTTAGGCCAATCAGCCACACAGGTCAATGTCCTGGTTTTGGCTGGAATAGATTTCATTTTCTTCCTAGTAGCTGGTGCAGTGATTTAGGATGAGAAAAATGTTGATATTACACTGATGTCTTAGTTGGTGCTAAGCAGTGTTTAGACCAAGACCCACCAGCGAGGAGGCTGAAGGTGCACAAGAAGGTGTGAGGAGACAAAGGAATTTTCTGTGCCATCACACTCAGTATATAAACTGTGGAGAAAACTAGCCAGAGGCTGCTGCCTGGGAACTGGCTGGGCATTAGTCAGCACGTGCTGAGCAACCGCATTGTGCCACAAGTTTTATGTGTTCTAATTCTCTTTTTCTTATGTTGCCTGACCAGGGATGAGCCAGCATTTGTATTTTTGACATGTGAATGTCAGGAAAACTGAACCTTGCAAGCTGGTCTCTCAGACATGTCAGAGTGCAGTGTGGGTTCAGCCCCTGTAGTTACTGTGCTGTTTTTTCAGTGATGCAGGCAAGCCTTGAAACGGTCCCGTCAATGAGATGATGGAATTCATCCTACTTCAACAAACTGGATGTAGGACAGGGCTCATTTCATGTCAGTTACACAGCATTAGACACAAAATAATACAACAGTTTTTAGGTTATGAGTTTGCTTGGATCTTACCTGGTTTATTGACACAGAACCAGGTTGTTATCAACCAAGTATTAGGACAGCTAAAGAAGAGAGGAAGCAGAGATTGGACAAAGGCGTCTACTATTTCCTGGGTTAATTTAGAGCAATCTCTGTTTTCAGCTCCTTCCATTATTGTCTAACCAAATGCCATGCAGGCCTGTTGGTATTCCTTGCTCTCCTTTGAAGCAGCTAAGGCTGGTGTCAGTCACAAGCATCATTGCCATGGGTTGCTGCTCCATTGGCTCAGTGAACTGTTCTTCTACCTCAAGGTGCAGCAGCACAAGGAACTTGTATACTAAGATGTCTCCCTTCTAGCAGAGAAGGTCTCACATGATGATAAAGACATTCCCCATGAAAGTGGCAACCTCATACATGCAGCAGTCAGACCTCCGGTCCACACTCTCAGAGACTGATGGCATTTCCTGTACATGCTGGACAATACCATACAGATGTGTAAAAATCACATCTGACAGAGTAAATTCATGTGTTAAGGCGCGAAAGTCCCTTTTGGAGATCTGAAGTCTTGTACATTCAGAGTTCATGTCCACCTTAAAAAAACCTCTTGCTGCTGGCCTAAAGCAAAAATCAGATGTGTTTTCCTCTTATTGCTATTGCTCTTTTTCAAAGACTGAGAATTTGAATGTTGCTAGATGTAGATGAATGTGATTTTATAAACATTCATTCTTTTTCCCCAAGCAACTTTACACAGATGATTTGAAGCACAACCATAAAATGCTTTGCCTCCTCAGTAATCAGGTTTCCATAGTTTGTGTGCTTATTTGTTCATTTGTTTTTTAGGGTAAGTATTTTCTGTGCAATAATATCCATTGATCAGACTGAATTGCAAAAATATGTCTCCGTACTGTTGTTTGATTGCTTGACTTTGTGGATGAGAAGCTCAACATGAGCCAGCACTTACGGCCCAGAGAGCAAACCGGATCCTGGGCTGCATCAGAAGTGTGGCCAGCAGGTGAGGGAGGTGATTCTCCCTCTCTACTCCGCTCTGGTGAGACCCCACCTGGAGTGCTGCATCCAGTTCTGGAGCCCTTATTACAAGAGGGATGTGGACATGCTGGAGCGTGTGCAGAGGAGGGCCATGAGGATGATC
>JAOXOE010000441.1:37643304-37656332 GCA_028565055.1 Phoeniculus purpureus
CATGGGCAGGGACACCCCACCCTAGACCAGGCTTGCCAGAGCCCCATCCAGCCTGGCCTTAAACACCTCCAGGGAAGAGTAGGAAATGCTTCCTACTCTCTTGTAGTGGAGAAGACAAGTACATGTCAACTGACAGGTGTCTTTAGGCCCTGACAGGATGCTGATGACTCTCTTTTTGGCGCAATGGAACATATTCAGAGTGTCTAATTTTAGATTATAAACAAAAATCATAAACAAATTTAGATTAGAAACAAAATTAAAAACAGGGTTTTTTTGAGTTCTCTGTGTAAGCTGCAGATCCAGAGATGATACAAAACTTTGATGGAACTCTGAGGATGAAGGCTGCATCCCTCTGGCCACTGCCCCTTCCTTTCTTCTTCTGGAAGCAAATTAACTCTGAAAATATCTCATACTTCCAGTCTGTAGCTTAGTTTTCTCTAGACAGAAGTAGTCCTAGTCGGTGAGATGCTGAGCACGAGTGGTGACACCAGACAGTGCCCACTCAGAGCAGAGAGCACACATTGCTGCTGCTGTGACACCATTGGTTATCTGGACCCCAAGCAGCCATACCCTGGGGTGCTCTGAACTTGTCTTTGGAGGATTCCATTTTCCAACTGAATATATAAGAGCTGGGTGGGGAGAAATTTAATGAACTGTAACAAGTGCAAGTGTAGAGTATTGCATCTGGGCAAGAACAACGCCAGTTACCTGTGGCAAGGGGATTGCACTAGATGGTCTTTCAAGGTCCCTTCCAATCCATAACATTCTGTGATTCTGTGACACAAGGCAATGTAGGATGTCTCTTATTTCAGACCCAAGGTGACAGCGTGAATATCTTCCCTCTCCCTCCCCCAGAACAGGAATTCTAGCAATAGCAGGTTAAGAAGCAATGCTAACAAATCGCACGGATGTCTCTTCTTACTTTTTCAGAAAAATTGGCTGGATTCATTCCAGCACAGAGTCTACTATCACTGCCACAAATCCTTTTCTTGTTTAATTACATCATGCAACAAATGTAATTGACAGGCTTGAAACTAATTTTCTATGAACAAAGACAATGAGATGCATTTGTATAAAGCAAATGCACAAGGAATGAGATGTCAAATTGAACCTAAACTGGTTCTCTCTGATTTCTCTTTGATGATCTGTATAAATGTTGGTTTCCTCACATCACTTTCTACCTGTGTCCAAAAGGGTCCCATGGACAGGCTGGACAGCTGGAGGGGGGAAATTTAATAAAGTATAACAAAGGTAAGTGTAGAGTCTTGCATCTGGGCAAGAGCAACCCCAGGTACCAGTATAGGTTGGGGACTGACCTGTTGAAGAGCAGTGTAGGAGAAAGGCCCTTTACCAGCATTTACATACCAATGGTTCAATCCCATAATAAGCAACATTGTCTGGTCTCTGAATTGCAAGGGTTCTTGTTTCATTGTCTCAAGCGGGCAGCCTCTTACCTGCCCACAAAATAAGTTTAGACTTGTAATCAGTCACGCTTTTAGCCTGGCTCTTGTAAGAAAGATGTCTGCATGGTCACGGTGTCTTGCCAGTCCTTCTCTCATAACATTTGACCCATTCAAGTACATTTGTCGGATGGACAGAGCAACCTTAAAGGACTGTGCAAGTTGGCTCTCAGATGGAAATCAGCAACTCACCTGAGTTGTATGGAAGTACAACTCAATAGTGCTGTATGGAAGGAAAAAGCAGTAAACAGTCAGCACCTTACTTGTTCATGCCAAGAGCTGGCAGCAAATTTGCAAATCAGGGATGTATCTGATGGCTATTTAGCAAAAAAGCAGTTATTAGCCTGGCAACAAATGATTGGATGTGGAAAGTCGGTGGGCATTTGGAGAGAGTGAAGAAAAATAAGCATCACTGCCCTGTCCTGGGAGGAAGCATTGTGGGTTGTATGCATCACACTTAAAACTTTTCTTGATAGCAAACAATAATACAAAGGGCTGTAAGTAAAACATTTATTTATTCAAGCATCCTAAGCATTCTAACAGGAGTTTCTGTACTGAAGTCAGTTGCTGTTGTACACTTGTCTGGAACGATGAATTTGCTAACTTTATATTATTCTAACTATATTTAACCAGCTATTTAAATGAGCTGTTTTCATTCAGAATGTAGGTGACCATGTGAAAGTGAAAAGTAGCAGAGTGATGTTTGAAGGGCTATGGATTCTATCCCTTACTCTGGCAGTGATCTGTCTTATGGTCTCTGGAAGGTTGCTTCTCCTCTTTACCTGTTTGGTCTGTCTCCCCTCACTGATCTATACTTACAAAGCTTAGGGATGGAATCTTACAATGACTGAACAGTGTCTAAGCACAACAGGCTTTGATTTCAGTTAGAGCCACTAGTACAGGCAAATAGCAAACGAGAGATTTCTCAACATTTAAGTGTAAGTCTTTTCAGAGGAATTATAAATTTGGAAAGGGAAGTGATACTGTAAAATCTGTCTAAAGCCCTATAACACTAAGTAGAAGGCAGGCACTACATATCAGGCAATACATAGGTTCTGTAGATCATACACATGACAATTTCATTATTTTCTAAGTAAAAGGTGGTATCAGAAGTGATGGACCATCAACAATATGTGTGCAGGAATATAATGATAGAAGGGATTTTAGTGTTACTGGTGAACTAAATTGTTTTGGGCCCCAAAGAGAAATGTGTCCCATTCAGAAAGTGTCTCAAAATTTGTGGGACTTTTTTTAGTCTTCATGGAAACATGGAACCGTATTGAAGGCCCATAGCTGGATTTTGCAGGCAGGCTCCTGATGAGAATTGCTTTGTCCCAGAGCTTCTGAAAACATCCCTTTCATGAAACTGCAAGATGTGTAATTTTCCTTTGTCTATATTGAGAATTTTTTTCAATGAAAACACAAAGAAAACGCCAAGGAACGACCCTTATGAGGATTTAAACGGGTTGACTAGGGAGGAATCTTCAGAGTAACCTCTAATTCTGCACAGCACCATCGTTATGCAGTACATCACAATCCAGCCAGAAGACACCAATATTCAAAGATGTAGGTGGAGGCTGAAGTAAGTATTTTGTTTTTATTCACAATATTGTAAACATCAAGAGACACCCATCTGAAATCTGTTTAACACTTCATAGCCTCGGGTATTGTCACATAGTACAAAATATTTCCTCAGGCAAAGGTCTTACTTTTAAAACCCAAAAAGACCAACATAGCACACAAGTGACCTGGTGAGGTGATAACCAGAACAACCAGAACATGCATTGAACCCCAGGCTCAAGAAGCCCTAGTCTGCACAGTCAATTAAACAAGACTTTACTACTTTTCTAAGGTGCATTGAAAATCCAGTCTCAGTCAGGGAAAGCTCCTTGTGGAAAAAGACAATATTGGCAGGGCACCCTTATAAGCATCTCAGGAGGCCAAAGGGTCAGTCTTACCGATCTGCTTGCCACTCTCCTCAGAAGACAAAGGAGCACTTAATCTTTACTCATCACCTCATCTAGTAAACCCAGTCTCAATTTCTTGCATCACCCAATTGTCTTAAAGCAAAGATAAAAATCTTCTTTATTCTATCAATTGTTTCTCTTCCAGAAGAGAAACATGGGGAATAATGCTTGACTGGGGCTGCTTTAATTTCAGAGGTTGGTTACTTGGAGTGAATCTCAGTTTGCTTAGTCTAGTGGAAAATCCATGAGCAGGAGAAATTAGTTTTCTGAATGGCAAGTCAAAAATGAACTCCTCTATAAAATAATACAAATGTTCAGATTTTAATCAGAAGAACAAAACAGAAGGAAACTACTATCAGAGTGCCTTTGTGCCACTCAGGTGGGTCAGAGGGACCTTGAGGATGTTCTGAGTCATTGTCTACAACTCCATTTCAAGGCACACATTCTCTTCAGATGTACCATAGTGCTACGTTCTGTCATCTGCCCGTAATTTCTTTCCTTTGCAATGGAGACACTGGAGTATTTTGTGGCAGGAGAGAGAATTTTGTCACTTGTTATAGCAGTGGTGGAGAAAAGGCCTCCGTTGGAGAGAAATTTATAAACTGGGTTGAATCACAGCTCTGAGATTAAAATAATTTCGTGACCTCCAAATTCTTTCTGAGGAAGCTGAGATACGGGACCTCAGCCTTGCCACAAAAACTAACACCTTTTGCACTTCATTTCAGGAAACAGATGTGAAAAAAACCAGAATATCGGCTGTAGATTGTTAAATCGTAGAACAAAAATGAGAACCTGTGTTGCTATTCAGCAGAAATTGTAATTGACTTAAAGGATTAGCTGTAAAAATAAACATGTTCATTACTGAGGGAGGAAAGGTAAAGGAAGTCACCCCAAAACAAGAGTAAACTCAGGGAAAAGTAAGTCAGCCGGCATTGTTGCTTAAAGAATATGTAAAGCGTTCTGGCTTAGGCTTAAAATAAGCAGTTAAACATAACAATGCCAGCATTGTATGTGTATCTGCTATAACTCATTTCAGCGTCAATGAATGAGAAGACAGTTGACAAAGGAAGCGCTATTTTTAAAACAGAAATTGATGCCCAGTAACATGTGCTGGAGAATGTCAGAAAGTTGTTTTTCCATCAGTATATGCTGCACCTTAGTTGGCAATTTTCTTTGCACAAGCAATTGTGAGATCTTATTAAAATATATTAATTTTTTTTAATGGGTTATTACACATGTTAATAGCACGATACAGACAATAGCACTGATTGGTAATAAGAGGAAAGGAATGGCAGACATGCAGAGAAAGCGGCTATGGGGACACGGAAATTCAGAGAGGAGTAACTAGGTTGTTTTAGCTGTCTATAGTATCGTCTCTTATTAGGAGAATTCCTTCCTCATTGCCATGCTAGTTTTCACTTTTTTTTCTGTCACATCTGCCTATTCTGCATGGAAGATGATGGCAGCTGCAAGGCAGACTTTAGAAAGAAACCTACAGACTTCAGGAACAGATCCAAGATGAGAGAACAGAGACTGCTTTGCTGGGCTCTGAGTGCTCTGCTATGTGCAACAGAGCAAACATCCTCTATTGAAATTCCGAACAAATTACTTAAACACCGCATAAACCAAATTGGTTTGAGGAAATCAAAAGGGTATCTCTTTGGATTTTTCTCTGTCAACTGTCAGACTTTTGTGGGGTAGGCAATCCATTCCAGTTTGCTCCTTTCTGAAGTTCACAGAACTGTCTGAGCATGAGGAACCAGTCTGAAGGAGAAATTCTTGTGAAATGGTGGAGATTGCTTATAGCACATAGCAAGCCAGAATAGAGCCAAACAAAGCCCCAACTTGTCTTCACTGGCGTTCACTTTCAAAGCCTGAGCCCTTTGAAGCGGCTCTGCTATCCTTCTCACTGCCCTTTCACCTTCCTCACACACCAGCCCCTCACCTGCCTCTTTTCTCCCAGAGCAGCTTCCCCACTTACTCGCCATAGAGCTCCCTCTTGTTTATTGTCATCCTGAAACTCCAGTTGTTCAGATATCAGCTCTAAAGATGACAGTGCTTGCTTCAGGGAAATGAGCTGTAAAAGCACCATTGCCTGAGAACTCTGTGTGTAAGGATGCAGCCTGGGTCCCATCAGGTTGCACATGGTGAAGGCATGTAGAGCACCTCATGAGGGCTTTGTGTCCCTCTGACCAGCACACAAGCACTGTGCTGGTGCTGTTCACAGGCTTACAACCAGGGCTGTTGTCACCGAGGAACTTGGACTCTGCTTACCCTTGTTTTCGTGGGTAAATTCATGTCTGTGTTGCAGTAGGTGCCTGGGGAACTGGTTCTTTGACTGCTGCTTTTATTTAATGCCACAGAGCTCCTGCTACTACTGATCTGGTGGTGGGGAACTAGAGAGCATTAGGAAGTGCAGTGGAGGAAGAATCATTTCCACGGTATATGGCTCTGACTCCTCTTGCTCATCTCTCATTGTAGGGTAAAGGGAGGATTAAAAAAACAAATATAGCATTTTTTAAAACAAAGAAGGAATAATCCCAGTGGTGGGTGACATTAACTCCTTCAAAAGTCCCAGGTTTGGTACACTGGAGTCTGAAGAAATGTAGGTCATCAACCAGACCCCAGGTGTGGTCAGTAAATCACTGTCACCCTATAGCTATCAGCCTATATGAAGTGAGTTAGTCTCTTCTAGGCTCCCAGTGGGTAAATGTTCACCCTAGAGATGTGCCAGTGTAATTGGTGTTAACTGTCAGTGTCAGCAGAGGCTGTGAGGTGTCAGTGCTGAAGCATATGGTCAGAATCACAGCAAATGCCCTGCACCCTGCCACAGATATCCAGTGAACAAACCTGAGCTATCAGTCTGCAGCCTGTCAATTCTACAATGAATAAATAAACAAACAAAAGGAAAGTAAAAAGTAAAATGTCCCAGGCTGCCTGTGAGCTGCAGAGAGACCTGCGGTGGCTGACGCGTTCCACAAAAGCCATTGCCTCACCAGCCCACAATGCTATTGATGCTGTTGAGCTGTTGAGCTAAACGGTACCATGGAAAGTCCATCTTTCTGATCAAAATGGAATTTCTTCCATTATTTTGGGAAAGATAGTAAAAAGACACTTAATACATAAACTTAGAATAACTTCCCGTGAGCAGAAGTATTTTTCCAATCATTTCTACCTATCAGGTTAGAAATACAGGGAAATGCCAAAGAAGTTCTGACGTGCTAAGGCTAGAAGGATGCTGATCATGGTGAAATGCATATACATTAATATGTATATTAATGGGGGGACAAGCAGGAAGAGCTAGAGATCCATGTGCAGTTGCAGGGCCATGATCTCATTGTGAGATGAGGGCCCTGTTTCCACTACCCACTAATATTTAGGTCTCCTTCTACCTGGTGGCAGGAGCTTCAGGGATCTTGTGCTCTTTGTGGAGGTTCTATGTCCCAACTTTGTCTCAGGAGTGGTAGTGTGTGGCTCCACCAATCTCACTCCCTCTCACACTCTTGATGCTCCTCAACCTCTCTACCTCCTGTCAGTAACCCCACCATGATGACCAGATCATTCACCTGCTCTCACTGCAAACAGGTATTGTCACTGCCTCCAGTACAAGTGAGAGGCTCAGGCAATCCCTGCAGCCAGAGACCTGGACCGTTGCATGTGTATGGAGAAGCTCTGTCTGGGTTGCCATGCTCCTTCTCACAACAGCTTTCAGCAGTTGAGACTATAGTTATGTCACTGGCAGGGTGGCAGCCACTAGCTAATTTGCCTTTCGAGCCAAGAAGGGGACTGCACAGTGAGGCTGTGCCCTTCCCACATACCTTTTCCTCTTTCTCTGCCTGTATGAACTGCCATGCCACAAACTTCTGACATGCTGTGACCTGCTTGCCTGTCCTACTCACTGTGCTTCTGAGTGTCTGAACTCCCCAGGGAGGGCTCTTGTACCTGCAGGATTTAGCCGCCCTCTCTTCTGACCCCAGTCAAGGTGAGTCAGAACCTTTCTGGCAGGTGAACGATGAAGTTTTCAAAGCTCCGTCAATTATGCTCCCCACAGGTGCTGGCTCTGCCCCTACTGCCTCTGCTGCCTCTACTGCCTCTGCTTTGAGTGGCACAGGGAGTCTGTCACCATATGTCAGATTCAAAAGGCCCCAAAAAAGAGCTTTTTGGTTACTCTCTTTGTGGAATCGCCTTGCCCCAAGCAGACTGAAGTTAATCAAGATGCAGCTGAAAAAAATGGCTGCAAAAACGAGCTGGAGATCCACTCTGATGGGATAAACCATGATAGCCGTAGCAGAAAGGGTATTCATCCTGTTTGAAGTTTGTGTTGGTAAGCTTTAAAACTGGTTTCTGCCTCTTCCTTCAGAGAGCTGAGCTTTGTCTTGCCGTGGTCAGCTGGAGAACGTGCAAAATTTTAGTCATAGATGGCTCCAGTTCGTCACCTTCTGGGAAGGCTCTGCTGGATAAAGTCGCTTTTGGGCTTTTTTTTTCCTACCAATGGCTGCTACAAGACAACAACAGCTTGTACCTGTCAGCAAAACCAGTCTTTTTTCTTAACTGCCCTGCTGCTCAACACTCTTATTTCACAGTGTCAGGCCCTGTGAGCACTTTAATCTGTTAAAAGGGCTCCTTTTCCCTTTTAACACCAAACCCATGTTTTATTTATCAGCCTTTGATTTAGAAATGCTTAGAAGGCGGAACACGTTCTCTGAGATGGATGACTTCTCCATGGCTTTTGTGGGTACGCGCGTGTGCATAGGCGATGGTGTCATGCAGGAAGCTCAAAGGAAAGCATCTTTATAAAGGAATGCTCTCTGGTGTGTGGTCCAGGAGAACTGCTCTCGAGCAACTGCTAGACCTGTAAAACCTTTCTGTAAAGGGCCAGATTCTGCTCTCATTGAAGTCAATGGGAGTCTTGCCTTGGCTTCAGTAGCCTTTTTTTTCCAAGTCCTGCTGAAAGAGAAGCAATGCCGAATGAAGAGAAACCTAAAAAACTTAATTCTGTTTCCAGAATGCTTTAAAGTCATATGAAAATAGTTAGATTTATCACCTTCAGCTGATAGCACAAAACTCAGGGGTTACAGAAATGTAATTTCCTAGTTAGAATCACAGAATCATCATGGCTGGAAAGGACCTCCAGGGTCATCGAGTCCAACCTTTGTCCTAGTATCTAACTGCTAGACCATATCCCTAAGCGTCTTGTCCACTCGTTCCTTAGGGAAATAAAATCTCTCTCACCACCCTGCTGTGTTTAGTGTTTCTTCGGGACAGGTGTATTCCAGCTCCACGAGTTGCCCCTGTCCTCCAGCATCCGTGCATGTGTTCTCTGTACTGCAGGTACCAGCGGAGCCTTCCCTAGCTTTGGAGTACCTTGAACATTAATCTAGGCTGTGATTAGGGCTGTGTTTAATATGGTCTGGGAAAGGGAGAATACATGCCTGCTCAGAAAGTGTGGGGAGAGGATACCTACCCCAGCAGAGACTCAGGAATTTCTCACATGAAATCCAGTGTCAAAGCTGCCCCTGGGGCCACTGAGGACAACAGATTCTCCAGAGAACCACCTGGTGTTCTCTGTAAGTAAGAGGTGAATTCCTGGGGTGTTTCCTGTGGTAGTGGTTTTCTGCTGTGGACAGAAGAACTTTGAGGTTTTCAAGTAAGAGGGAGCTCCTGGGTTACCTGCTCTTAAGCAAGAGAGCTGGGATGCCTGGCATTGCCTTTTGGCCACCTGACAGCATGATTATACAGCCTGGTTTATAAAGGACAGAAATGGGTTCAGGATCACATCCCTTCAGAGGTAAAGTGGGTTTGGGAACAGGACAGGGAATCACCAGGCACACTCCAGCCATGTTGTCTCTGAGTTCAGTCCCTGAAGGAGCTCCTTTTCTTCCAATGTTTCAAAACTCCTTTGGTGTGGACATCAATCCCACTGATGTGTGGGCAAATCCTGCCATCACCTGATCAGGGACAAGTCCCATGGTCTCAAAAATTGAGGGATATTGTGTAAGTGGAAGGTATGAAACAGCACTGGTATGAGTTAGATCCTTGTTACTGATGTACTGGTCAGTGTCCTGTGGAGAAACTGATAAACCACTTCACTTGCCCTTCAGAAGCAAACAATGCTGGGTCACACCCAGCACTGTGACCAGTTAATAACACCTGACTATTTTAAATATAGGAAAATTGCTGTGATAACCACTGTTTCCTTGCACTGTATTTTATTACCACTACCCTTGTTTATAGCTTTTTCTTCTGAGACATTTCTGAAAGCAATATTTTGAGACCTGCATTTAAATGGGAGATCCCTGAGGCTGGGGTGCCACCTCGCTAGTTCAATAGATGCTCTGTGCTGCCAGCCTAGCAGCTGCCACAAGGTCTGTCAGATGGGTGTGAGGATAATTTGATGTCTAGACAGCCTTGAAGTCCTGATGGCTATTAGTCTTTCACTTGCATTTCACTTGGAAGGAGTTGTTAATATCTGGTTGCTTAGACAGAAGATTCTATTCAAAACCCTCCCTTGATCCAAGCGTTCTCTGTATTGGCCCCATCTCCACTAAAAATGCGATGTTTTTCTCTGAAAAGATGGCTCGTGCTCTACAGAGACAGCTCCATGACGTAATCCTGTCAATCAGCTGCCAATCACTATGGTAACTGGGTGCCCAGTACAGTATTGGGATAAGCACTAAATAGCTGCCAAATGGGGCCCTCTCTGTTCTCACCATCTTAAAAACTTCATTTTCTTCTTTCTTCCCATCTTCTCTGTCTTCTGTGGCTGCGCAGTTTTCACTTTCCTAACAAGGTCTCTTCACTGAATCCGTGCTCAGTGTCCTGCACCTATTGAGATATCACTCAGTCTGGAGCACAGGGTACAATGGAAGACCCAGGTGGTTTTCTGACACGTATAAGCCACATGAATGGGGGCAGGGGGTTGTTGGTTTGTGTTTGGTTGTTTGTGGGTTTTTTAAAAGTTGCAGTCTTTTGTCAAACTCATCATCAACTCGGTAAACATCCATCCGTACTGTGCATGTGCTCTGACCAGCCAACAACACAAGGACAAGGTCAGACCGAGGATCTTCTAACATATTAACTTCCTCTAATAGCACCAAACTATTAAGTGAAAACAATAGGAAGGAGAGGAAATAAAGGAATTCTTCCAGCAGTCTGTAGCTCCGGGACTTCCTGAGCTGGGGGTAACCTCCAGAATACCGTAGTTGCATCTGATAGACTCCCTACATCAAATTTGTTGAGCCCAGTTATAAATAACCTTCTTGGAAAATTCTCCCTGTGATGTTTTGAACTCAGCCAAAGGAATGGGACCACTTCATGGGAAATTCATCCTTTTTAGCTCCTTTTCCAGTTTGAAACAGAACAGGTACAATTTTTACTAAAGTCAGAACAAAGTCACTGTGGAGAGCTCATGCATTGTGTTCGGAGTAAGAAAATGTGTCCAATTGCCTGAAAGTCAAAAAACTAAACCTTCCTTTCAAACAACCATCTTGCAGTAAGAACAGGAAACAAACAAGATAGAAGATTAAAGCTTTTGTGCCAAATACTGTAGTGTGAGGTTTGGTATTTTGACAACATCAGACCCTTGTGGTATTTTTGCCTCAGAACCGAAATTTCATCCCCTTCAAAAAACAGTCAAGCAACTTCCACCAAATGTGTCTGTTCTGAAGGAAAATAGCCCGTTAAGGGCTTCTTCCTGAGATCTTCCACATTGCGTAAGCTGATCTCAGGATACAGAAAAACGGTGGGGTTATTGTCTGTTGGAAACTGTTGCTTTTGCAGAAAGCTGGGGCTCAGCTTTCTCCTAATCTTCTGCTGCAAAGGAGCCAGAGCTTTCTGCAGCTGGTGCTTTCAGAGACCCTGTGGCCAGCGAGTCTGCCACGACGAGGCATTTTCCTCACTTAATGCCAACTCAGATCTGCCATTGCATCCCCTCAGACATCCCAGCCAGCTGCCTGGGGCTGGTGTTTTCTTGAAATCAGGTGGCTCCTTGCTCCCCAAGGCTGGGAGTTGTGTGCATGGTGCCGCTGGAGAAGAGGAAGTGTTTTGCAACAAAATGGCATTTATAGGACCACAGAGGCTGGACCACAGTGGTGAGCAGGCACGATGCCATCTTGACAGGTGGACTTAAGTGCTTAAAAGACATTTGTTGAAAGCAGATGCTCTGAGACAGGAATAAGACATAGTCCAAAGCTCCCATACATCATTAACACTGCAGCATCCCTGCTCACTGGATTGACAACAAAAATAAACTTGGGAGCTGCAGTAGGTGAGATGAGGCTTTTCTTGATTATGAGACAGTGGTTTATTTTATATTATTTTATTCCCTTTTTCCCCTCTATAGATGGACAAAAAGAGGCTTCCAGATTTGGTAAAATTTTTTGAGAGTTGCTTGTATGATAAGGGCAGGGAAAAAAGAAACAACAGCCCTAATGTGTTTCACAGCTTTGTATGTGGGTTTGAATACAGATTAATATGATATTAATGCAATGTGATTAAGAAAAAGCTGATGTTCTTGTTTGAGACAGACATTATTTCCCCACAGAAGAGCAAATCAATTGCAATTATTGCATTTTCTGTAAGAATTTACACATTTTAGTCTAGGTTAGGTCTGTTACTGAAATGAGGTGCTACTATATCACAGCCAGACTGAACAAAGGGCAGAGGCAGTGACAGATACAACGTGTAACTAATCACGTTGCCTGCATAACCATCCTGTAGTTAATGAGGGACAAACTAAACCTAAACGCTCTCCTGCGTCTTTACATTCCTCAGACAGCTTTTTTAAAATTAAGATAAATAAAGATGAAATAAAATAAACCAAAATAAAGACAGGGAAAAAAAAATAAAAGATGATAGCCTCTCTCTGCTCTTCCACCCAAGCAGCAGTAACACAAATCCTCTTCTGGAGCTATTTATTGCCACCAGTCTTTGACATACTCACACCATGACCTCCACACCTGTAATGTGATGCACAGGCAAAACAAAGCCATGAAGGAAAAGGGCTCAGCTTCCTCTCCTTAATTACTTCACTCAAAACAAAAGCCACCCAAAGGGCTGTTTGGAAGGGAAAACAATATCCAGCACCTTTACATTTGCTGTTGACAAACTGTGTGTAAGAAAAATTGCCTGACTGGAGCAGAGCCAGAGGACACGGGGGTCACCAGCACCCTCCTTCTGTCTCCCATGTAGAAACTGAAATGCTTTAATCCTTTTATGACACCAGAAGTCTCCATTTTAAGGGTAACTGTTTTCGTTTGAGGGGAGAGCTGGAGACAGCTTTGGGCAGTCAAGGCCAAGGTGGAGAGTTGGAGGAGAGGCAAAAGGGATGATGCAAAACAAAAGTCTCTGATCCAGAAGGGGCCAAAATGGGGTCAGATGTGCCTGGCCACCAGGCTGGCCAAGACAAGGTACGTCTCAGTTGTGCTGACTGTCCCTTATGACCCTTCTGTCCTTGATCTGCCTGGAGAAAGCATCCAGGACAAATTGTTTCATCACCTTTGCTGGGATGAAGGTGAGGCTTACCCGTCTATAGTTACCTGGGTCCTCCTTCTTACCCTTTTTGAAGATTGGAGTGACATTTGCTGTCCTCCAGTCCCTAGGC
>JAOXOE010000441.1:37668581-37686043 GCA_028565055.1 Phoeniculus purpureus
GTCTAGTTGGAGGCCTGTATCTAGTGGAGTGCCCCAGGGGTCGGTGCTGGGACCAGTCCTGTTCAATCTATTCATTACTGAATTGGATGAGGGATTAGGGTGCACTGTCAGCAATTTTGCTGATGACACAAAGCTGAGAGGAGTGGCTGACACCCCAGCAGACTGTGCTGTCATTCAGCAAGACTTGGACAGGCTGGAGAGCTGGGCAGGGAGATATTTAATGAAGTGTAACAAGAGCAGGTGTGGAGTCTTGCATCTGGGCAAGAACAAAAGAACAAGCCCAGGTACCAGTATAGGTTGGGGATTGACGTGTTGGAGAGCAGTGTAGGAGAAAGGGGCCTGGGGGTCCTGGTGGACAGCAGGATGACCATGAGCCAGCAATGTGGCCAAGAGGGCAAACAGCATCCTGGTGTGGATCAGAATGGGGGTGGTTAGCAGGTTGAGACAGGTTCTTCTCCATCTCTACTCTGCCCTGGAGAGACCACATCTGAAATATTGTGTCCAGTTCTGGGGCCCTCAGTTCAAAAAGGACAGGTTGCTGCTGGAGGGAGTCCAGCGTAGAGCAACGAGGATGATGAAGGAAGTGGAGCAGCTCCCTTATGAGGAAAGGCTGAGGGAGCTGGGTCTCTTGAGCTTGGAGAAGAGGAGACTGAGGGATGACTTCATTAATGTTTATAAATATGTGAAGGGTGATTCAATTTGTCAGCACTATGAACCCAATGGTCACTAAGTTCTCAGTTGTGCTCTTGATAGGCCAGTTACCTCACTGTTTACATCAGCCTTCTTGGGACAGAAAAATAGCAATGTTTAGCTTTAATTCCCTGGGCAAATTTGCTTCATGTGCCCATGTCAGCAATCCTTCTTCAGATCGTTGTCTTTTGAGCACACCTTGTGTCTTAGGGCTGGACTAGCCATTTGTGTTTTGCTCAGTTTCTGCCTCTTCTCAAAGCCAAACACTCCTTAAAGGAAAATATCGGTATATAACTGAGTATTACCAACAGCTTGCCTTATCCATAGGCTTAAAAAAATAACAAAGATAATCCTTGCAGCATGCGTGGGATTCAACCATTGTAATAATCCAGAGCCAGAGCCATGCTTTATGTCTGCTCTGAACTCAGTCTCAAAATTCAGACACCTCTTTGGTCAAGAACTTCTGAAGAAACAAGTTTGGAGCCAAAGATCCCCTTGACGTCCCCATCAAATAAGAAGAGGAGAAGCCATCGCTTTTCTGGACTATTAATAGCACAGATATTCAGCTTGCAGCACATCGTATTATTACATATTACAGCTGCATTCAGTATTGCAGCTGCATTCAGGTAAGAGTCTCCACCAGTGCAAGGTTCTGCTCAAAGTCTGTCGATGAGGAGAGATTAGAAGAGATCTTTAGTATGGGAGTGGCTTCTCAAACCTGTGATGGGACAAGACCATGTGGCAGAGCACAGAGCTGCAACATAGCCAGTACTTGGTCAGCATTGTTGATGCAGGCAGTGGTATTGCTCAGAGTACGAATGTATGATCACATCAGGAAGCTGCTGGTGAGCAGAAGGCTAAAGTAATCCCCATGATAAAAGGTTTTGTATTCTAGCTAACCTTTCTGTTATGAAACCATTCCATGCTTTCTTAAGTGATAGTGAAATTACTTACAGCTGAGTCCACATGTCAACAGATCTGGAACAACTTACGACATTGGCAGAATCAGCAAGCACATCACAGCTTCAGTGTTCTATCGCATTAAGTGACACATAAAATGTCTTACATGTCGAGGACATTTGAAACCGGAGGTGGTGATATTCATGGAACTGCATGAAGCATGACATGAGAACCCGGCCCATCTCATGAAGCTTATTTTCAGAGAATGGGATTTCTTGGGATATCTGGGAATATTAGATGTTCAGTGACACTCACAAACTCTAGGATCCTTCCTTCCTTCTTTCTTTCTGTGATGTACTGTAATATTTGGAGTTTTCAGACCCTTTACATGTGTTTTTCACTTGTCTTAGGGTGCTAGAGAGAACTTTGCATTTCAGGAATAGGGCAGCTTCAGTTACAGATATTCTATTCACTGTAACCAAGTCCTGTGCACTGAGAGAGAATCCGAAGACCTCCTCCAAGTATGAGTCTAGTTGCAAACACAACAGAGGTGAAGGGATCTCAGTGTTTATAAGCTGTCACAAAAATTTTTGGACATCTGCATCAGTGACCAGTAGACCTGTGAATTCCATGCAGCATGTAAGAGTTTCATCTTACATTTGAAGAAGGGGTATTTTGCCCTGCTTCTGACAAATTAGAATAAACCCACGTGTAAGGTAAAGCCATTTCTTAAGTCTAGATATCACTGAGCACTCAATGTTTATTTTAACCTTTTTGGTTTCTTTTGTGTTTCTCATTGAAGTTTTATTTATCTTGCCGTAGATAATATCCCAGTTTGCTATTCTGAAGCTAATTGTTGGAGTCCTCCCTTTTGTTCCTCTCTGTGGCTTTGATGGTAATTTTAATTGCCTCTGTAGAGTATTTGTGACCACAGCTAATATACTGAAGCCCAAATTGTCCTCTAACATTATTTCATCCACCTCCTCTCTAAGTCACATTCAAACTCAACCTTGTTTCTTTGCCTGTCAGCTGATGTCCAGATTGAATTAGAAAGCACTCTCATTCCAGATTTAGAAATGTATTTCCTCTACTTAATGCAATCTTGTCTGTGTCTGGGTAATTAAAATCATTTATTACTACCACTCAGGTTAATTTACATGTTTTATCTTTTAAAATTTATGCAATAATTACATAAAACACAGTGTTCCAATGGGCCAGCTGGATGGAGTACAAATAGCGTGGCATATCTTATTACAGAAACATACCTCCAGCTATGAGCACTGACTCTACCATTTCCAGGCTTTGCTATGATCACGACTGAATCATCCTTCACAAACAAATCGATGTATGACTCTTTATGTATATGTTTCTGACCAAAAATTTCTGGTGGAGCATTCCTGAAGATAAGGACCTGAGAAAGTTCAAGAGGTGTGAAGGCTTTATCTACCAAGACGTTTGATTGTGCAGTTAAATCAATAACTACATCTGCTTCACGATGTAGGAGGGCACTGTAGAGAAGACAGAAAACAGATAGCTGGAGCTGGAAGCATTACATAGGCTTTCTCAATGTGAGGGAAAACCAGGTACTGCTCCTTCTCACACTATGTTCTTTCTTATTTCATAGACAGCAAAGTAATTCTGATGTTTTTCATAATTCAAATATTATTTCACTCTTCAGCAACTACCTTTCTTTCCTTTTGTGGTGGTTTGGTCCTGCCTGGGAGCAGGTGCCCACCAAAGCTGCTGTCACTCCACTCCCCTTTCTTACATGGACATAGGAGAGAAAAACATAAAGAGATGCCAGCAGATAAAGGTAACAACAGTTTCATCAAGCAGAAAGAAAAGGTGCATGCAAAGGCAAACACTAGAGAGATTTCTCTGCTTCCCATCAGCAGAACATGTTAGGTGCTGTTCTGTGAAGCAGGACCCTGATATAAGTGGCAGTTGCTCCAGAGGACAAAATCCCCACCACCCCCTTCTTTCCCCTCACTTTTATGTCTGGGTGATGCCATATGGTGTGAAACATCACTTGGGTCAATTATCCCTGACCTACTCATCCTACAGTTGCAGAGAATGTTAAGAAAAACTCCCACAGCTTTGGTGCTGTGCAAGCCCTGCTCAGCAGTAGCCAAAACACTGGGGTGTTATCAACACCCCTCCAGCTACCACCACAAACACAGCACAGTGAGAAATGTCATAGGAAGTTTCAACTCCATCCCAGATAGAACAAACACAATATCCACCTCTTATTCCATACTATTAGGCTGCCCTAAAGGATATAGGAGTCCAGGAATGCTGGACATACTTCAAGAGGGAAGTCTTAAGGGCACAGGAGCAGGCTGACCCTATGAGACAAAAGTTGAGTCAGCAGGGAAGGAGACCAGCTTCGCTAAATAGGGATCTTTGGCTGCACCTAAAGAACAAGAAAAGAGTTTATGACCTCTGGAAGAGGTCATAGACTGAAGACTTTAAGGATGCAGTCAGACTCTGCAGAAAGAAAGTCAGGAGGGCCAAAGAACAGCTAGAGCTCAACTTAGCTACAGCTGTTAAGGATAATTAAAAAAAGTTTCTATAAATACACTAATAACAAAAGGAGGACCAGCGAAAATCTCCATCCAATTTTGGACTCGTAGGGAAATCTAGTAACAAATGATGTAGAAAAGACTGAGGTGCTCAATCCCTACTTTGCCTCAGTCTTTAGCAGTGGGACTTGCTGACCCCTGAACAACAGACCTCATGAGCTGGGAGGCAGAGAGGGAGAGCAGAATGAGGCCATCACAATTGAAAAGGAAGTGGTCAGTGACCTGCTATGCATCTTAGACATAAACAAGTCTGTGGGGCCAGATGGGTTGCACCCAAGGGTGCTGAAAGAGTTGGCAGATGTGCTCACCAAGCCACTTCGCATTATTTACTCAAAATCCTGGCTAGCTGGGGAGGTCCCAATGGACTGGAAATGTAGCACCCATCTACAAGAAGGGCAGGAAGGAGGATGCAGGAAACTATAGACCCGTCAGTCTGACCTCGGTACCAGGGAAGGTCATGAAATACATCATCTCAAGTGCCATCCCACTTCACATACAGGACAACCAGGAGATCAGGTCCAGCCAACATGGGTTTACTAAAGGCAGGTGCTGCCTGACAAACATGATCTCCTTCTATGACGGGATGACCTGACTACCGGATGAGGGAAAGGCTGTGGGTATTGCTTACCTAGACTTTTGAAAACCATTTGACACTGTTCCCCATGGAATTCTCCTTGATAAGCTGGCTCCTCATGGCTTGGACAAACACACAATCTGCTGGATAAAACACTGGTTTAATGGCCAGTTGAACTTAACCACCAGGTTAAGTCCAGCTGGTGGCCTGTCACAAGGGGTGTGCCTCAGGGCTCGGTGTTGGGACCATCTCTGTTTAACATCTTTATTGATGATCTTGATAAGGACACAGTGTATCATTAATAAGTTTGCAGATGACATCAAGTTAGGTGGAAGTGTTTATCTGCAAGAGGGTAGGGAGGATCTTCAGAGAGACTTGGATAGATTGGAGCAAAGTCAATAGATAGATTTGGGCCAAAGTCAATGGCAGGAGCTTCAATAAGGCCAAGTGCCAGGTCCTTGGGGCACAACAAGCCCCTGCAACACTACAGGCTTGGGGAGGTGTGGCTGGAGAGCCATCTGGAAGAGGAGGGACCTGGGGTTCTAATAGACAGGAAGATGAATATGAGCCAGCAGTGCGCCCAGCTGGCCAAGAAGGCCAATGGCATCCTGGGTTAGAAATAGTATAGCCAACAGGAGTAGGGAGGTTATCATCCCCCTGTATTCAGCACTGGTGAGACCACATCTTGAGTAGTGTGTCCAGTTTTGGGCACCTCAATACAAGAGAAATGTGGAGGTGCTGCAGCAGGTGCAGAGGAGGGCAACTAACCTGGTGAGGGGACTGGAAAACAAATCTTATGAGGAAGGACTGAACAAACAGGGGCTCTTTAGTTTAAAGACGACAAGGCTGAGAGGAGACCTCATCACTCTCTACCACTACATGAAAGGATATTGTGGAGAGGTTAGTGCTGGTCTCTTCTCACAAGCAATTAGTGATAGAACAAGGGAATGGGTTAAAGTTACAACAGGGTAGGTTTAGACTTGATATTAGGAAGAATTTGTTCACATATGTGTGATTAATGTGGTGATTAAAAGGCAAGTGTGTCTTACTGTTCACTCCTTGGGTCTCCAGTTGGTAACTCTGTTCATGGTAGGGAGCCAGGGAGTCTCCGTTTGTACAATACACCATTGGTGCAGCATCCTGGTAACAGTTGGCACCTGCTGTTCTTCCACATGCAACAATCCCACAAGAAATGGGTCTTTCGAGAGGCCAGGCAAAGTAGACAGCTGCTTGATCTTCTTTGTGTTTAATGTGGCTACACCGAAACCCATTGGTAGACGTTTGGGTCCTTGAAGTGTCTTCACCCGAGTTTATCTATGCCCAAAATGCAAGGGGCCTCTGGGCCAGTCACAATGGGGTGCTTTTCCCATTTGTCCCCTGTTAAGCTCACATTGGCCTATACCATAGACTGTTCTTGGCAACCTCCTATCACTCCAGTGATCCAGATGGGTCTGGTTCCTCTACCTCCTGATCCAAGTCAGTGCAGATTCATCTGCTGGACCCAGAAGAGGTAGAATAGCACAGCTGAAATGATCATATCTGTTCCATTAACCTATGCTCATGTTTTACCAAAAGGCTGTTAAAATATGCATCTTTTTCTTCCTCAGCTCCTCTTCTTCAAAGGCATAGCTATTCATTCTCCATTCCTTTTACAAACATGTGATGAATACAGATCTAAATCTGTCTGCTTTCCTCAAGATCTGATATTTCTGACATCAGATCTCAAGGATCAAAGTAAAACATTCATTAAGTCTGTCCAGCATTGCCATAATTATCTCCTTAAGTGGAATATTGTAGTTTAAGCATCAAAAAACACCTTTCTCATAAAGTAAGAGAACACTCCCTTCTTCTACTACCTGATCATTTGAGACATTTGTAAGAAGTTTTACCAGATTGGTGAAATGCAAATACTATTTAGATGTCTTAAAATATGAAAGGGCAGCATGCTTATTAAGTAGACAGCCTTTTATTTCCTTACCAAAGTATGCCAACATGTTCAGCGTTCTCAGGGAGGCATCTCCAGGAACCACAAAAAATGCAGTTCCTAGGACTAAGGATTTCAATTTTTCATCTTTCCAGCGTTCAGGAAAATAACCTTTACAAGAAATATAAGCCTGGGTGTTAAGCAGCAATTAACACCTGAATATAGTTGATATTTTTATGTTTTTTATTAATCTATCCAGGTCATAAATATATACTTTTATAATGTGGTAGTGCAGAGCTGAGTTAAAGTTCAGAAACCTACAATCAATTTTCAAATATACAAATTATTTCATGACAGTAGTAAATTCTTTTATGGCAGAAAGGAAGAAGAAAATTTGAGCCCCATGTTTTTCTTCAACAAAAAAAAATATGAAGAGAATGTGGAAAAGGCTTTGTACACGCAGTCTCCTAGGCATGTTGATAGTGGCCAGTTATAAATATGAACAGTGACATCTTCCAGAAGGGTGTGGGGGGAACATCCTGGGTAATCAATTTAAGCTGACACTCAGTATCAGGAGACACATGATATTAGCTGCAGTGACAGTGTTATCTGGGTGAGAGGAGGGTCACTATCCATTAGGAAACCCTCTTTTCCAGAGATTTGGAACTTGACGAATAATTGCTAAAACTTGGCGCTCAACACAGTTTTCCATTTCCAAGTGTAATTTCCCCTTAAAGAACTGATGACCAAAACTGAAACGGCTATTTTAGGGTAGTTAACGACAGAAAGGAGAGGAAAACCCCACCTATTATATTAATATCAGGGGTCTGTTAGCTTTCCATTAGCAAAAGGACCTGCAGGTTTCTGAAAACAAAAGCTTAGAAGCTGTAGCAGCCAGAGGCAGCTCACAGTGCAGGCAGTGTAAGTAGCTGCCCAGAGTAAGTTAACTTCTTATATGTAAAGATGTAAATGCCAGAGCCAAGGAGTAGTGGAAAAGGAACTGCATCCCCTACACTTACCCACAGTCTCACTTTGTTCCCTTAATTTTCCCTCCACCTCAGGACCTTGCTGCATGTGCTGCCCAGATGCATAACTCTGTGAGGCAGAACTCAGTGCTCAGACCCATGTGCTTACTTAAAGCAGCCTGTATCAGGGCTTGAAGGGCTGTAAAAGGACACTACCAGAGATGAGTTTGTCATCCAAAGAGTAAAACAGGCATGGTAGATGTGATGAGAGAGAGAGAGCAGGCGATAGGAGGACTGCTGTCCCCAGTGACGGGCCTATTAATTGTGTATGGGGAGATTAAGTGAGCAGCCAAAAGGTCAGGCAGGAAGAGCTTGGTCTCCTGACACCCCATCTAGTGCCATTTCCACCAGACCTTCCTTCTTCCTGAGACGCAGCAGAAGGGTGGGGTTTTTTTCTGAGAAAGGACGACAGAAATCATCCAAGCTTTGCCATGCAGCCCTGCTGCTCATGAAACCTCCCGAGCTGTCATCGAATCAAACGTACGTAATGCTATTAGCTTGGATCCAAGATGCATCTTTTTAATTCCTTATGCTCAGCAGGATTTTTAACACAGAGATGCTCACTTTAAGAAGTAAGTAGAATATCTCCTACCACTGAAACCACTAAGCAGTTAATTTTTACTCCGACTGCTATTGAAGGTATCAGCTGAAGGATTTACGGTGGCCTTGATTAATGGTCAAATCTTAAAAGATAGGAACTTGGTTGGGAAAAGCATCTGCAAGTTGAGACAGTTATGTGCATCCAAGGCTCTGGAGTCGCTGCAACTGAGCTGTAAAACTGACAATAGCAAGGTCTTTTAATGAGATTCCTGGCAAATCTGCTAACCCGACCCAAAATGTAGAGCAGCTTCTCATCAACACATCTGCATTTGTACAACAACAACACATTTGTAGTCCTAGCTCTAAGTAGATCTTGTAAATATAAGAGGCAGTAAATAGAGAAATAGAGTAAATAGAGTTTTGACAGACTAACATCCCCTTAAAGTGCTGAAGTCACTCTGGCTTCTAACAAAGAACAGAAAGGTCTAGGACATGTTGTCTAAGAGGTTTGTTCAGCTCTGTCCTTACACTGCTGGGCAGCTGCTGACCTGAGTCCCGCTCCAGACCGGTGCAACCATGGTTCCGTTGAGTATTTCTGGTGAAACTCATCCAGCTGGAATCGGGAAATACAAAATATAATAGAAAAGTGTGTTAGTTTTTTTTTCTCTCTCAACTTGTGCTTGAGTCCCTTTCCTTTTAAGAGATAAAATGGAGGTATAGTCTGACCTCGGAAGGAGCGTGGAAAAAAGCCCCAGATATACTCATATCCTCTGTTAACATGTAAACAGGGCTAAGTGTGATTAGCTGGCTGTTAAAAAAGGCAAGAATTCATAAAGACATTGACACATGTTGAAAGGTCAATGCTTAGCTTGCCACTCGGCCCTGAAATCCTGGCCAAAGTATTGAAATTTGTCACTGCCTTGGCAATTAGAGGCTTATTGCGACTCTCAAGTAGACAGGGAAAGAAGCAGGAAAAAACTGCAGCAAGACCTTACGTGTCTGAGATGCCACTGAATTGTTGAGCTGCCTCACCTGTTTCCTCAGAATTTGCAAAAAGCAGGAAATTTCAGCTCACAGACTGTTTCTTTTCTCTGTGTTCAGCCTCCAACATATTCTCTATCCCAAATGAGGAAAGAGCTGAGCAAGGGTGCTACTGTGGGCTGTAATGTTCTTTTAATGCCTCATTTTTAAGTAGGCAGCAGTAAACAAATTTGCCAGGCAGTATGATGATCTGAAACTAAACAAACACGTCAGTGGGAGGGGAGAAAGAAGATGGGGTAGGAAATTTTGTTAATATGTTCAGTCATTTTTCACACTGTCCACTTAGTGCTGAGATAGACTTCAGCTGGGAGATGTATAAATTGTGGGTAACCCTGCTTAGGAGTGATGTGGTGAATTCTATAAGAGAGAAAACACTCCCAAAGATAAGTGCACAGAAATTAATTACACTGTTGGTGGTTTTGGAACAGTTCTCATTTGGTTTAAAATCAAGATAATCTCTAAGAATTACACAAGCAGTAGAGTCAGCCCTAAATCCCTTCTCCTTCTCTTTGATGCATCAGTTCTGTTCTTAGTCTTCACAGCTACAGCAGTTATTTATTTTTCCAAATCTATTTTAATCTTTCCTTGAAACTAGGGGTCTCTCAATCTCTGTTACCGTAATGGTGTCACATTAACACAGTTTTTAAATGTAAATTGATTCATTTGATTGATTTTGTCTGACCTTTAAAAATGAAGAAAAGTATTTAAATGCTGTAATAAACCACGTTCGGGCAGTCCAAACACTCTAAAACACAACAAATGCGCATGGATTAGCTTAATGGGTTGGAGAGCTTAGTGGCCCTGCCAGCAAGCCCTGAGTGCTGACAAACAGAAGATTTGTAAGCTTTCAGAGCACAGAAAGCTGCAATAACTTTAAGGGAAATAAACCTACAACAATAGCTAAAAAGCAGGAAATATACAAAGAAAGGAATGTTGATTCTTCAATTCTAGGGCATGTTAGAAAACCTACTGAAGGGACAAGCCATTTCTGAAGCTGAAAGTCTAATTTTAAGGCTAAAACCTGCCGTTCTTTCATGGATTTCAGTGTTGTGAGAATTTCATTACAAGGACTAATACCCAGCAAAATTGCACCAATGCACAAAGTAGCAGACACAGCTTAAGGATCAGCAAGTGAATTTATGAATCCTTGTCCCATTAAGAGTTGGGCAAAGCACATTGCTGCACTTACACCTGCAACCTGCCCTTAGTTTGCCTTTGCACATTTACAGGCAGATGTTTTGCCTTAAAGAAAGGGGCAGGAAGTGGTACCAGCATGTGCACAGTGCGCACAGGGTGTGCCCTGCTCCGTAGACAAGCAACTCATCCCTGTGCCGTGTGAATGCTTGCACAACAAGAGGGAGACCACTGAGTTGGAAATCCAGGCTCCTTGTGTTTCCTCTGTAGGGCCAGAGATAGTAAAACCTCACAGAACAGAAGGGAAATACAGAAGTCATTAGACATATAAAAATATTTTCCACATCAGAGAGGGAATACAATAAATAGCTTTGAAGCAAATAAATACTTACCCTTGTCTTTTCAACCGAGAGAAAATGAAAGAGAAAGTAGGCAATAAAGAGTGCACTGAATGCAGCCAAGGATAAGAATGTAAAAAGAAGTGGAGCCGGGGGATTTCAGGTTGTTAAGGCAGGAAGAAACCAGAAATCCTGCGAAGGACTTAGGCCACCCATCTTCATTTTGATTGCTAGAAAAAAACTTGAACAAACTGTCCCTTGGAAGATAAAAGTGGGCAACAGCAGACTGTATAAATTTGTCACGGGCAAGCTGTGTCACATCCATCTAACTTCCTTCATTGACCAGATCAAGTGTTGTGCGAAGGAGGGAGAAGCAATAGACATATTTGACCTTAATAAGGCTTTTGACACTATCACACGTGACATTCTCATTAGCAAGCTAGGCAAAGGCTGTCTTGATGAAACTGGCTGGAGAGGGGTGACAAAGTGATTGGAAATCTATACTTACCAAGTACTTATCAATTGTTCATTATCCAAATGGAAGGGTCTATTGAGTGACATTCTGCAGGAGCCTGTCCTAAGTCTGCATTTATTCAATATTTTCATTAATGGGGATGATGGAATAGGAAGAATGTTTATTACATTTGCAGGGCATATGGAGCAAGGACAGGCTACAAGCTCGTTGAAAATTCAAAATGAGCTTGTTTATTGAAGAACTATTCTGAAAACCGGTAGGAAGGTTAATGGAACAAAGTTCTTTAGTATAAAAAGCAAACTAAATAATATTTTGACAGGGATTCATCAACTGCTCTTTTCTGGCAATAGGCTACGCAGCATTTTTTACGAATCAAGACCTCATGGTTACAGCAGAGCAAAAAGTGGACGTGAGTGAGAGTGCTGTGAGAAAGCACATAAAATAATTCATGTGTTTCATTCAGCACTAGGAAAGAATACGTGAAATTTTTGCTGCACTGGACCACAGTCCTCTGAAAAAGATGCTGTCCAAAAGGCAGCAGTAAGAATGGTCTGAAGTTAAACTAATACAACCAGTTGTGTGTGAGCCAAAGAACTGGGGCTCTTTAAGCTGCTGAAAAGGTCCCAGAGGGGTGTGTAGTTGCCCTTAAACAGACAAAAGGCTGTTACAGATATGGTAAGATATGGTCTGCTTTCTGTATCTGTGATGGCTGGAGCAGGAGCTAATGAGTTGAAATTGTAGATGAGGAAAATTTGTGTTAGACACAAGGGGAATTTTAATGGTAAGGATAGAAAACCTCTGCAATAAATTGCCTTACAATGTTATTGAATCTTCAAAACAAAGTTTCTAGGAAAGGCTGGACAATGAAAGATGAAGAATTATGTAGCCATATATTATTTTGTTAGGGGCATTAGGTGATGAACCTTCCCTTCCAGCTCTATCATTTTATTAAATGAAATGATAGACTTTCTAAAGAGATGTGGCTGAGCTAATGGGAATGACAATGTCTGAAGGTGCACTTTGGGTGACCTGAGTGCTCTCCCACGCTAGAGCTCAGAGAACTGGAATACGAAATTGTACTGGGTTTAGTTGGGATAGAGTTGATCCTCCCCATGACATCTCTCACAGTGCTGTGTTTGTGGTGGTAGTTGGAGGGGTGTCAATAACACCTCAGTGTTCTGACTACTGCTGAGCAGGGTTCACACAGCACCAAGGCTGTGAGGTTTTTTCTTTCCTAACATTCTCTCCAGCAGAGGAGGGATGAGGGATAGTCTGGGCCAGCTAACCCAAACTGACTAAAGCAATGTTCCAGACCATATGACATCAGCCCAGATTTGAAAGCGAGGGGAAAGAAGCAAGAAAGGAGCATTCATTGATGGCATTTTTATCCTCTGGAGTAACTGCTATGTGCATTCGAGCTCTGCTTACTAGAACAGCATCGAAACACCTTCTGCTGGTGGGAAGGAGAGAATAATCTTCATCATTTGCCTCGGCTTCCACACAAAGCTTTTTGGCTTTATTAGAGTGTTGTTGTCTTTACCTACTGGCCTCGTGTTATATTTTTGTCTCCTCTAAGAGAGGGGGAGATAGAGCAGCTTTGGTGGGCACCTGTCCCCCAGCCAGGGCCAAACCACAACAGAAACGTCAAGAAAAGTACCAAACCACGTAATTATTGTAATGTGACTCCCTGTACGTGAAAAGAGAGAGAGAGAGACAAAGGGGCAGGCTAGAAAATCGAGTCAAACATTCAATGAAGTACATCCAATACTTTAGAAGAAATCCTGAACAGAAGGAAAGCAAAATGACACACAGAAAAGGTTTTACTGAAGGTAGGTTGTCTCAAAGTCAGACTTCTCTCTCAGGCAGTTGTTTTTTCTGTATGAAGAAGTGCCCCCTCAGCTCAGCACCTGGGACATTAGTAGTTAAACTGAGCTGGAGCTGAAAGCAAAACTAATTTACTGAGGACCTGACTGAAGGGGATATGGCAATAGATTAGAGGAAGTTGTTAGTGACGCTTCATAAGGGTGAGTCTTGGGACCACTTTTTACTGGGTGGTCTGGCTCTAAAATGGGAAGACTTTTCTGATGACACAGGGTTGAGAGGCGTGACTAAGACATTGGAAAACAAAGAAAGAGCTGTAGTAGTATGAGAAATGCTAGAAATGGAATGTGGTTTCCAAGCCAAAGTATGTGTCACCTATGTGGAGACCGATGAGATTGCTGATTAGAGATCTCATGAGCTGGGCACAACAAAGAGGAAAGCGTTCAGAAATTTAAAAGAAAAGTAGCTCTGTAATGAGCCATTAATGTGTTGTCCTGAGAGAAAGAAGAACAGCTGAAATAATAGATGGTATCTCTTATGAAATTCCTAGTGTTAAGGAGGAAGCGTGAGTGCCATTGTGCAAAGCACTGTCAAGAACTCAGTCTGAAGATGAGATTTAAGAAGGGATGCAGTGAATGGATCAAGTAAAAGGAAGTGTACTTTATGAGAGGAGATTGGAAGACATTATTTTGCAAAGCAATATAAATCAGAATAGATTACTAAAGGAAGTTAACTCACCCAAGAGATACTGAGGGCAGTAGTGCAGTGATGAAAATTCCAGGAAAAAATGTAGCGTTAACTAAAGAACAATGCTAACACAAGACCAAAACCCATGAAAAATTTTAGTGTAGCTTCTATAAGGAAGCTTTTATCCTCTGCAAGAATATATTGATGTTGGCCACACTCTGTATCTACTGTTGAATTTATTTAGCGTTTGATCTCTTTTTAAACAAGATTTCTAAAAGGCATTATGTGATGGGATGTCAAACTGGACTCGCCCTTTGCACTTCCCAGCTGTGTGCTCCCACAAACCTTTCCTTACCTGGCTAAAGAAAGTAAATGGGATGAACTTTTGGAATCCACAGCTCTGAAAGAATGATGTGGTGATACTGTGGTGGAAGGCAACACAATTGGTTTCATTGCTATTTCAATCAGTGTGCAATTCCTTCCTGCCCTGATGGTCTCTCAAATACGCGTTCCCTAAGCACTGAAAGGATATGTTCTTTTCTATATAACCACGTGCTTTGGACCTGGAGGGCTCAAGGCAGGTGCACTTACCAAGAGAGGCAACATCAGGTATCGCACCCTCACCTCTCTTCGTTTTCCAGTGTGTGAGATTCATCGTGAGCAGCCCAGTGCAAAGGCACCTGTTGTCAAATAAGGGAGAATGGGATAATGTGCTACTTGAAAGGCAAGTGATAGCCAAAATGCCAATCAGAGTCAGTTCTGATTTCTGCTGATGTACATTGCTTTACATACAAAAAATGTATCACAAACTATCGCAAACAAACCCCAACCTATCGCAAACTGTTTCCTTTTAATTATTTAAAGTATTATTTAAAGTAGCTGATTGCCTAAGAGCAGCACTCACTGCTGTGCAATTAGACAGCTCAGACGTTCAAATCCAAGAAGAGTAAATGAGAATGCAAACATCTAACATAATAAGCAGCTTATGATCTACTTCTCTTATTAATGTGTTTCCACATGTGAAGAACATTTTATTATTGCTTGGAGAGTAAATACTCCAGAGTCAAGCAGACAGACTTGTGGCAAAATAAGCAACAAATAAGAAGCGATTGGATCATGGTCAGACTGAGCAGTTGGCCAGAAATCCAGTGGACATTTGTTTTGGAATCTTTCTAACAGCTCTCCCGCTGGTCCACTTTATGCTAAGTGTCTCTAATTTGTGGCAGTGCTGGTCAAACACCAGAAATAATCTGTATGCTCTTTCCAAAAATTCCAGCCAGCTGGTGAGAGAATAAAGGAGTTTTATAATGAGAAGCTTCACACTTCCCCCCCTCAACCTTCTTTAGGGAAATATTTTGGCTAGGTTTGATTCTTTTATACTTAGTTCCAGAGCATCAACAGACATTTAGAATTTGAATGTAAATGATGGACTTCTTACATTACAACTTCACAGACAATATTGCCTATTGTGCTTAACACAGAAATGTTAAAAACTTCAGCATAACAGAGAGTAAGATTTCAAAGTGTATATGTGATTAAATCCTCAATGTCTTTTGGGGTTCTGAAACTCCATACTACACACATCAAAAATATGACAGCATAGGAGCATCCATAACAACTCAAGAGAAAAATTCAGCCAGCCCAATAACATCTTCAGAAACTGACAGGATTAGAAAGAAACAGGACAATTATAAATTGATATAAATTGACGACATCAACATCAGTCAAACTACACAGACAGAGCAGAGAGTGAAATAGATGGGAAAAGTGGTATGAGAAGATTAGAGCTAGAAGAAGTTAAAAACAAATTAAAAAGCAAGCCAAGATTGGCCTACAGTCCTTAAATTACATCCTGCTGAAATAACTAACAACATGTGTGCTGTACCCAGCTTACTGTTTAGAATTAAAAATACCAGCTCCTTATGACTGTCTAGCAAGCACCTGAGGCCTATTAACAACTAGCCCAAATCCATTTTGAGGCAATACTCCTGCAGCTGCAATCAGCTGTCACTGCTTCTGTGCAAGTCAGCACACTCGGATCCAATCTGAATACTATCTGCTGAGAAAGCTAGGAAAATGCGTTTGTTGCACCTGAACCCTGCAGTAAGGCTGCCACCTCTCAGAATGGCAGAGTGTAAAGCCACGAGCACAAAGCTGGTCTCACACTCTATACAGATCCCAGAGACCCCTCACATACATCTACTCAATTCTATGCTCAGCAAAGACATCTGGTTTTGTCCTGACACTGCATTTGCCACAGTAGTGCATCACTGCTGTATCCACCCTCAACAAATGTCCCTGGTTCTACCTGTGCCCTCTCTGATCTTCCAGTGTTATATTTAAATCACGGATGCCAGAATTATGCCTTCTGTGTGCCCGACCAGTGCCAGAGGCAGAGGTAAAATCATCTTCTTGCACCTACCTCTCTCCTCTGGAGCATGCAGACATGGGTCCTGTTAGCTGCTCCTGCCACTGCAGCAGAAACATCCATTTTTCTTCCATCAAGGGATTTTTAAACCCTGTCGATCATGAGATTTGGATTTATGACACAGTTCAATGCCGGTTGGCTTCAATGGTCATTACATTGCACTCTGGGGGATTTCTGAGACGCAAACACAGAATGAATTAGAGTACCGGATCCCTAGAAACCAACTGTAAAAAAATCCTGTATCTTCCCTTGGCAGCAAAGGTGCACAGTGGATGACTAATTTGCACTACTGTGGCAGCACTGCACACTAGTAAACAGTTTTTCACCTTAAAAGGAAACCACCACTATGGCTTCAGAAGAGGGGAAAAAACCCAACACTGGAACAGTTTAATTCAAACGAACACAACTCAATGCAACAGGCAGAACTGTCATTTACACAGAAGCAAAAATCATATTTCACTTTCAGGAAAAGGAAAAAAGGGGGTTGATCTGGAACCTGCTGAGTTTTCCCAACCAATAGCACAAAAATAAAGGATGTAAGCACAGAATCTTTGAAGCTCCACATCCATCCTGTGAATAATTATTGAAGGAATGGAATTGGTGAGAAAACTGGAATCTGCTCATTACTTGCTAAGTAAAAGCTAAGTAAAAGCCTCTTCAGCCATAGCCAAGTGCAGTTTAATTTAAACTGCATTCATGGTGACAAAAACCACAGTAGCTAATTTGCTTGCCCTAATTGCACCCTGACCATACATACTTTGCTTACAGATGGTCTTTAATGTTGCAATGATGACCTGAGACAGACAGACTACAGTGTGTGCAAGAATCAGGTGCTTGGAGACTGGAGGGTAAGAGGGAGGACCCAGGTAACTATAGACAGATCAGCCTCACCTCCATCCCAGGAAAGGTGATGGAACAATTTATCCCTGATGCTGTGTCTAGGCACATCAAGAACAAGAAGGTTATTAGGGACAGTCAGCATGGCTGCACCAAAGGGAAGTCACGCTTGACCAACCTGGTAGCCTTTTATGAGGGCATAACCAGGTGGATAGATGATGGCAAAGCAGTGGATGTGGTCTACCTTGACTTGAGTAAAGAATTTGGCATGGTCTCCCACAGCATCCTCGCAACCAAACTGAGGTGGTGTGGTCTAGATGATCAGGTAGTGAGGTGGATCATGAACTGGTTGCAGGATATAAGCCAGAGAGTCTAGTTGGAGGCCTGTATCTAGTGGAGTCCCCCAAGGGTCGGTACTGGGACCAGTCCTATTCAATCTATTCATTAATGACTTGGATGAGGGATT
>JAOXOE010000441.1:37686143-37703949 GCA_028565055.1 Phoeniculus purpureus
GTGGAGTCTCCTTCTCTGGAGATGTTTAAAACCCACCTGGATGTGTTCCTGTGCAACTTGGTCTAGGTGATCCTGCTATGTCAGGGGGATTGGAGTAGACGATCTTTCGAGGTCCCTTCCAGTTCCTGATGTTCTGTGATTCAGTGATCTTGTTAGCTTAGTCAGTGAGTTCTCCAGGTACAATTCAGCAGTAAGTTGGCCATTGAAAAAGTACAATAACGTGGGCTGTGCTGTATATGAGAAGGCATAGTTCTTCTGACTAAAGAGTGTCGTAAGGATGAGCTGTACCTGGCAGGTATTTGTGGAACAGGTGTCTGAGAAATGGAAGCTCTAGTGGTTTATCTCATCAGAATATGTCCTCTAATACTCTGTTAGTTCTACTTACCTTCTTTTATCAGCTGATGTCTGCAATAGTCTTTGTACTGTGATACAGCACTGAAAAGATGGAAAGTCTTGACTGGAGGTTGGTTACTTTCTCATTAACCATTAGACTCTCAGCTGAAGCAGTGTGTTATGTTTTCTGTCTGTTCACAGGTGCTACTACTCCTTTATTTAACAGCAGTTTTGGAGCCTTAAAAGTAATCCCCATGAAGGATGATAAGGAATCTCAAGTCTCATAATATGTTGCTGCTCGCTGCCTGTGATCACACTGATCTGACTAGATGGACTCACTGAAATTTCAAGACACAGAGTCAGCATGTTAAAGCGCTCATGAGCCAAGACAGTGGTTTCAAGTTGAAGATTAGACAGCCATGGTGCCTTTCAAAAGCGAGTTAAATCCCATGCACAATTCCTAGGGGTGATGCCTTTCATATATGAAAGTGGGTTGTATCCTAATCTTCTGAGTTCCTAGTTATCAGTTCACCTGCCTTTCATGGGTGCAAAGCAGCACTGAGTGAGCTGCAGGCTGATATAGCAAAAGCACTTTGAAGTTACAATCCTTAGTAGCTCTGTGAACTGGACAAGGATCACAACTGGTCAAATACTGAAAGGCTGGTTGGTGACAATTTTCCATGTCTCACAGGTTCAGAAAATTCTACACTTTAACTATGGTGTGAGAAAGGTGCTTCCCACCAGCCTATTCCGTGGAACCATTTACCAATCCAAAAAGGAGGGCTATGTAATAAAAGAAGGCTGTTTATAAACAGTAAAACTATTAATCAGAAATTGAGATGGAATATTTTCACCCTAGTGTTTCAGTTCTGATTTCACCTGAGCATGCAGGTGGAACACTTTCCATGCAAATTAGGTTGTTTAAGACACAAAAGTCAAGTTTTAAACTGTTTGAGGATTTGGTGGAGTCAGAAAGGCAGACAAGGGTCTTTGGGTTATTTAGTGCCGCTGTAAAATGAGATGGTCAAATCTACTTAGTGTTTTACTAGAAAACTTGCAATTCTGTATGTCAAGCTGGATCAAGTCCCCTGAGTTATAAGGCAGAGAAGCTCTGCTAGAATCCAAGCAAATAAACCATATGTGTTCCAATGCAGATAAACCCTATCTGTTCCAATGCAGATTTGAACTATAAACCTTAAATCCCAATGCTTCACATCATGGGGTTTAGAGTTTTTAGGTTTTCAGCTTGTTGGTTTCACCAGTAGTCTCTACAGGGCTACAGTCAGTTGTGTTGTGTTCGTTGCCCATTGCATTCTGAAAAAATGGCAAGTAGTGAAGGAACTTACTCAGCCCTAGACACCATAAACTGCGGGGCAATGCGCAGAAGCTGCTCTTCTACAACCCACAATAAAGCTGTTGTCAAGGAAATGAAAATGCTCCTTGCTCTTGCAATCTTAGACAACCCTTGTAACAGCATGAAGAGAACAATTTTCAAAGACAGCCTGATCTTTGAATTACTAGGCTCTTTTCCAGCTTCGTGTTGGAACACAGGACATTAGACGCCCAGATAACTGCTGGAAGTGTTGATAAAGATTGGTATATTTGCAGCAGGGCAGAGCATTCTCTTCAGACACTGCTTCTGCTCTCAGGACACTTTCCATGCTGCGTTCTTTCTCCTGTGCTCTCAAAAACTCTGTTTATAGATTTTATGTGACGTACAGTGGAAAGTAACAACCCCCAGGTCTGTTCCTCAGGTAGCACAAACCAGTGTGGCCATATTGACTTTAGTGTTGCTGTCAAACGGAGCTGAAAGTCTGGTTCTGTTGACATTTAATTTCTGCTTTTGAAACACCAATGCATGCTCAAATACTGAGAGCACTTAAATGAGATGTTTTTATTCAGGGGTGGAAGCGCTCACTGTAGCAGAAACGAACAGCCTTCCAGCTTTCAGCCCTTTCTAAATAACTCAGATGAGCAAATCAATCAACACTATCTTTCCAGGCTTACAGCAGAGTTCAGTAGACTTACTGTAAGAAGTAGATATATTTTCTGCTGGTACATGTGTGTAGCTGAGGCAGAACACAAATAACATCAAGTTCCAGTTCATATAGCTCTGAGCATGAACATGCTTTGCTTTCATGTGGGATTTTCAAGGCTACGTTCGGGTGGTGATGTTATTCATCTCTTTACTCTGAGTTCAGCAGAGCTGTCTGCAGGTGACACACAGATCAAGCGCATAATCTGGAGTACACGACAGGAAAGCAAGGTGAATAAAACAACACCCATTTGCAAGATAGCAAAAGACTTCAATCCTGAATCTCTGGATTTCTCACATTAGTCCTCCAGCTCCCTGTCTGCAGTCTCTTCACAGCGCCTGGTCTCCAAGGGAATTACTCATCACGCTCTAAGCTCTTTCAGTGTTGATAAAGCCACAGCAAAGGCATGGCAGGGCATACAGCTAGGAGGTAATAGGACAGTGATAGCTGGGGCCTTGTCACTGATCCCAGTAATGGGCACTTGAGGGGAAGAGCCAGGGAAGCCGTTTGCCATCTAAAATGAGGCAGGTGACAGCAAAGGCAATAAGCCACAGTGCCAGCACTGATGTAGCTGTACTGTTCTCTATCAGCAAATAGAATCGTAGAATCATCGAATCATCGAGGTTGTAAAATACCTTCAAGATCATCAAGTACAACTGTCTGCTCTACAGTCCTTAACCGCTAAACCTTCTCCTGAAACCCTGTGTATTGCCCGTTTTTCCAACGTCTCCAGGGACGGTGCCTCTACCTCCTCTTCCTGGGCAGCCTGTTCCAAGGCCTCACCGTTCTTTCTGTGAAGAATTTTTTCCTGATGTCCAATCTGAAACCCCCCTGGCACAACCTGACTAGGGAGAAGAGGCCAACAGTTGCCTCACTCCAGCCTCCCTTCGGGTAGTTGCAGAGAGCAATGAGGTCTCTCCTCACCCTCCTCTTCTCCAGGCTGAGCGGCATCAGCTCCCTCAGCTTTTCCTCACCAGACCTGTTTTCCAGACCCCTAACCAGCCCAGTTACCCTTCTCTGCCCCCTCTCCAGCACGCCGATATCCTTCCTTTGCTGTGGTGCCCTAAACTGCACCCAGTACTCAAAGTGTAGTCTAACCAGGGCCAGGTATAGGGGCAGGATCACCTCCTTGGTCCTGCTGGCCACACTACTTCTGTTGCAGGCTGGGATGTCATCGGCCTTCTTGGCCACCTGGGCACACTGTTGGCTCATCATCAGCCCCAGGTCCTGCTCTGCTGCTGTTGTGCCTATGCTTTGGAAGACAAGACAGTGAGGCACCCAAACCTCAGCTTTCTGCAAGAGTCTGGGCTTCAGAAACAAAGCACCGTTTTGCCCTGATCTCCAGTGCCATCCACCCACCCATCTAGGGAAGGGCTAACAGGCACTTCATCTCTCAGTAGTGTCAAATCCTCTGGGCTGGGCAGATTGCCTCTATCCTCAGCCTTTCCCTGAAAAACAAGCAGCAGAGCCCAGGCTTCATTGCTCTTAGCCAAATGCCATCCTCCTCAGACTACAGACCTCAGCCAAAACGCTCGCTGCCTTTTTAGCCCAGAGATCTTAGCTCTGCTGGCTGTACGAATGAAGAAAGTGAACATCAAGAACAGGACACTGCTGTGTCTGAAGAGCACAGCTGATGAAGCCTTTACTGCCTGCAAAGCGAATTTACTAGGAAGATAAAGAGGGGCCATGATAGATTAAATGTTGCTGAGAGATGAAGCAGATATCCTTAAGGGTCTGAGTGATTTCTTCATCCCAGGAAATAGAAGACCTGTAATATCCCAGTGTCCATGTTTTCCTTGAGGGGAATAAAAATGCTAAAGGAAAAAAACCTCACTGCAATAGAGAAGATAATAAGGCAATTAAAGCTCTCAGTGCTATTAAAAAGTTGACAAAGCACCGGGATTAGAAGAAATACATCACTGAAATCAGTGAGGAAAGAGCAAATAAAATGGAAAAGCCTTTGGAGAAGAATTTTGATTGCTTACTAATGGCAATGTTAGTATCAGAGGATAAGGTAATTTCAGAAGGTAAGGAAAGACCGAGGTTAAAAATGGGCACATTTCACCCGAATTTTGGGAGATTAGTCAATAATGTACCACAAGATTAATTGATTTGAAAGGTCAAGCAGGATGATGACACTGTTGCAAGTGAGAAAATTCGTAAAACTGGTGAGAACTTGCCCTTTGGCTGGCAGCCAAAGGTTCTAATAAGGTGGTGCAAAGCCTTAAGAGAAAGTGATCTATATTATCAAAATTCATACATAGGCCATCCTCTCTGGCCAAATTCATTATACTCCAAATACTCTATAAACCCCCAAAAGGTTAACTACATTCATCAGCACACCCTCACCGAGTTTGCAAATGACACAAGACTTGTAGAAGTGGCTGATGGGCCAGAGAGCTGTGCTGCCACACGAGGGTATCTTGGCAGGCTGATGAAACGAGCTGACATTCAGCAAGGAGAAGTGCAAAGTCCTGCTCCTAGGGAGGAACAGCCCCATGCACCAGTATATGCCGGGGCCATTCCAGCCAGAAAACAGCTTGGTAGAAGGGATTGTGCTGGACACAAAGTTAACATGGACCAGCAACGCACCTTTGCCACAAAGAAAGTTAATGGTGTGCTGGGCTGCACTAGGGAAACCATCGTCAGTGTGTCAAGGGACGTTTAAACTAAACCTAGAAGCAATGGAGGCCCCCTGCTGAATGAGGTGGGTGCCCTGGAGACAGAGGACACAGAGAAAGCAGAGTTACTGAACACCTTCTTTGCGTCTGTCTATACTACTGGGGGTTGTCCTGATATCAAGTCCCAGACTGCTGAGGCCCCGGAGAAAGCTGGGACCAAAGAGGAGTTTGCTTGATCTTTCAAGATCACTTCCAATCCCTAATGTTCTGCGACTGTGTGATTCTGTGGTCCTTCCCCTTTAATGTGCAGTAGTGAGGCCACGCCAGGAGTCCTTCATCCAGTTCTGGGCTCTTCAGTACATGGAGACATGAACATACCGAAGGAGAGCCCCAAAGATGATTGAGTGTCTGGAGCTTGTCTCCTAAGAGGGAAGGAAGGCTGAGCGAGCTGGGTATGTTCATCCTGAAGACAAGCAGATTCAGGATAGTCTTACCAATGTGTCTAAACACCTGAAGGGAGGGCACAAATAAGACGGAACCAGGCTTTTTTCGGTTCTGCCCAGTGACAGGACAAAAAGCAAAGAGCACAAGCTGAAACAGAGCAGGTGCTGTCTGAGCATCGGGGGAAAATCTTTTACTGTGATGTTGAGCAGTGGATTAGGTTGTACAAAGAAGCTGTGAAGTCTTCCATCATAGACTTATTCAAAAGCTGTTTCAACACAACTTTGTGCAGCCTGCTCTAGGTGGCCCTACTTGAACAGCATCGTGGGTGGGACCTCCAGAGGCCCCTTCCAACTGTAACTTATCTCTGTTTTCTGTTGTTCCACTGGCTGTTTTACATTATCTGAACACCCAATGATATCAGAAAAACAGCCTGAGAGCAGATTGAAGCAGATACAGGTTTATCAGATATGGCACCATCTCCCGTCTCCGTCCCCAGGTGTTCCTCAGTGACAGAAAACCTGCAGGAAGCTCAGTCCCACACAGTCATTCAGCCAGCATTGTTCCATTTTTGTGCAATACAATTAAAACATAAACAAATCCTAAAACATCACCTGCCACAATAAACTCTGGCAGTAAGTTTCAGTTTGGGCTGAAACAAAACCAGAAAGGACCTCGCAGATGGACTTCTGTCCCTCAAAAGCAGCAACATCTAATGGAGTGTTTCCTGCTGCTGAACGTATTTCATTTTCTGATATAACACTAACCCATCGGGTTGGTTGTAAGACAGCTAAAACTATTGATTTGTAACGTTTGAAAGAGTCAGAAACACGGATTTGGCCAAATGAGTGAAAATTGTTCCTGTTCCAAATCTTAGTTAAAATTTAAAAAAGCAAACTTTTTATAAGAAAGCATAGCACTTGGTTTCTTTTTTCATGAAAATAGGTACTGCAATTAAAATTCCATTAAGAAACAGCTGGTTTCAGAGTTCAGCGATTAATTTAGTTTCTGAAACTTTGAAGGAAAAAAATATCACTACTGAAAAACAATATGAAAAGTATTTGGAGATCTTGGCAAATGGATATTTCCACACTTAGCCCCATCTTTTCATGTTTTGGACACTACTGGAAAGAAGGTGTATGATCACCACCTGCAAAAACTAATGGCTTTTCTAGAGACAATAAAGGGCAGTGTGGGGATATGAGTTGTGAAACAAAATTTCTAGAAAGGAAACTGAAATTATCATTAAAATTACTGATAGCAAGGACCAAATGGGCTCTGTGGAACATCCACCAAAAAGAAACATTTAAGGGCTGAGCACATGTTGTGTTACACATCGAATTCTACTCTACGTGGGAACTTTTTTGCACTGACAAAGGAGTGCATTTGATGACTTAATGTGATTTTCCATCTCTAATGTTTATGATTCGGTTATTAAATATGACCTCATTCCTATGATAGATGATGCATACAGGAGGCATGTGACATCCTGGAAAAAAAAATCGATTGGTTTTTATACTACTTAAGGGACAGTGCAATTTAATAGGAGGATCGTCAAGGTGTCACAGAAAGAAATGTGACTTCCTGAATTTTGAGAGCCGTCTTTGCCGTGTTACAACACACGGTCTTCTCCTGTTCATCAGCGCCAGGAAGAATAAGTTCTCAGTGCACATTAGCAAACTGAAATCTTGCACTATCAGAAAGACTGGCTAAATTACCTGCAGGCTGTGTAGAATACAGACACATCTGTAGACTGGAGAGTGGGTAGCCATGACCCTCTACTCATTTATTCCTCTACTCACACAGCAGTTCTGAACATGTTTGTGAAAAGAACTGGAATCAGCAACCAGAGACACCAGAGAAAGATTCTCATTCCGGAATGGTCCATCGCAGGAAGCATGAAGAGCTCAGAATTATGAAGAAAATGGGACTGAAGAAGGATCCCGATGCCCTCACTTTATCAAAAGAGATAGACTTGATGCTCAGTTCTGGACTATGGAGTGGTCTGAGGGGATGTGTGACACTAAAGATCTTGTAAGATAATTACTTTTCGCCCGCAGCCAGCTCTGTCCTACTGTTAATGCACCTGTGGAGTGTGCAGGAATGGATCAGAGATGCTATCCCGTTGCTGAAGGCTACTTAGGATAATTGCACTCTTCCTGTCTGGCTGATGAAACTTGCACAGGATGGTGCAAGAACAGTGAACTGGCCCCCTTGCTCTAGGACATAATCAATACTAAATTAGCCTTTAATTACAAGTCTTTTAATTATTCAGTGTTGACTTATAGTATGAAGCAGCAGCTGTAAATCTTTCTAAAGCAAAGCTTTGATTCCTCATATTCTCTCATTATCTCCTATAGTATCCTTGTGCAGGAAAATATGAGACCTCTATTGATGTAATTTCATAATTTTTACAAGACTCATCTAGAAACCACGCTGCTGCTCAGCAAGGGCAATAGTAAATTTCAAAGCCTCTGGCTGTTCTTAGGTGCCATTACCAAGTAGAAAGCGATTTGCCTGAAGTTTGATAGATTTTAATCAGTTTCATTGTAGCAGGGAATAATTTTTATCTCTAGTTTATGAAAAATTCTGCACCAAATTGCTCTGCAAGTGGGTATCGAGAACCACAGCATCAGTTCCAGCACAGTTGAGTTTCAAACCTAAATCTATCTCTACCTAGACTAAAGCTGAAAATCCTGCTGTCTAAAAAAAAATGTGGTTTGGCTTTCATTAGTAATGTGCCAGAGAGATACGTTTGCATGACAGAAGTAACTGTAATATATCTACTATCCATATCTACCTCTATTTTTACACATCGAGAGATGTTTCTTTTCTTCTGGCCAATTGCTCTTTATTAACCTTATTTCAGGTATTGCGATAAAAGGTGAACCAATTGAAAAAGTGAACCTTGTGAAAGCTGTGGCTACGTCTAGAAATTTTCAGAGGGTTTTCTGCAAGTTATGAATTCAAATTGCAGGGGTCTTCTGCATGCAAATGATTTCTTGAATCAATATGTTTGTGCTGGAAACGCTGCAGCTGATTTAGGATACTTGCTTGCATCCCACAGGTAGAGAAGGGGATGCAACCATCCTCTCCCTCTTGCACACCTCACTTAACAATGAGACAAAACAGGTTTGGAGACCTAGCTGAGTGCATCAGGCACTACATGCAATAATAATATTACTTCAAGACCTCTGTTGTGTGTTGAGACAGGAGCCAGTGCTTTCCTGTGGCATGTGGTGAAAGGAAGTCCTGTGTTTTCAGATTCCATTTACATGAAAAGATCCATTCTCTTCTGGTGCTTCTGCATTTGGAACTGGAAACCCAAAAACTTGTGACAAACTGACCATTTTCTCAGAACGAAGAAAGGAGCTTGATCAGTGGTCTTAGTTGTGGATGTTTGTGGATTCTCCGTATCTTTCCAAGCTAGCAGCCAAAGCTGACCATAATGATTCTGGTGCTGACAGTTGAGATTCAGTGGTAACATGCTCTGTGTAACAGGTCTAGTTTTACAATTCCACTGGTATATATCCAAATTATTGCTTCTCTCTGCTCTTGGTGTTGAACTATTTTTAAACATGTTCTATAAATACCACAAAGAAAGGTTTTTGAGGAAGAACCAGCAAACCCCTCTGCCAGAAGTTTATAAACTGTGTGTTACTGCGCATATCCCAGCAGCAGTAGCTGAAGGATTAACTCCTTTGCCTTTCTTAATAACTTTTTTAATTAACAAAAACATAGCTTATCATCAGCAAACTGCTTACTATAATTTCATTGTTCCTCCTCAAATCAATATCATGTTGAATGTGTTGACAACGTGTAAATAAAGATGATGCCAAACATTTGCATAACTTAAATTTATGAAGTGCTCGGCTTTTATACACATCCTCAAGGCAGTGACATGTTAGGTTGTTTTTCCATCTTGTCCTGTTTAATTTGTGGTGCTCCAACATGGAGCTTTACTGCAATGAAGGCACAGGCATAACGTGGTAATCCATTGGCACTTTTTGTGCTGTCTATCATTAAGATGGACAAGAAATAATTGCTTCATCCTTGTTCTCATTAATAGCTAAAATTGTCTTCCAATTTCTTGTATTAGCAGCAATTTACATTTAGTACTAAATCCATTAACTGGAGTCAGGTCCTGGGGTCAGAACTCTAATTTTCTAACTTCACTGTTTTCCTCCTCCCAAATTAATCCATATTGGCTGCACTAGGAGAAGTTAGGCTTTTCTTTGTTGCTACCATAATGGTAGTATATGGGCAGTGGTTAGACGCCTAAATAAATGGGACCAACCTTTTCCACTTGGTGCCAGCTCTATGGAAGCACATGCTAACACCCAAGCTACGTCCTTAAAAAAACTACTTAAAGTTATAGAGAAAGACATGAGAAGATTAACACTGTTGGTATTTTATGGCCCTGGAATGAAGTCCTGGAGAAACAGAATAATTGTCTAAACACTTGCGTGATATGAGAAGACTAAAACTTTAACCTAGACTGTTCTGTCACGTTTGCTGCTTCTCCCACAAACTCTGGTGAATTGCAGTGATACTGCTGAAGTTGAAATAGAAAAACCTCAGGCTCCGCAGCCCGAGCAGCAGACCTCGCTGTAAAACTCTAACACTAAACTATCGGCATGGGCTTTAAAGATTAACAAGGATTTTTGAGAGGCAGGCTTCAGCGGCTGGAAGTTGTACGACAATGCAAAAAATCCCTTTGAAGACAAAAATATAGTAATAGTCTTGTACTTAAGGTTTCAACGTGGAATTCCTGGCAAATTCTCAACTTTATGTTGGTATTTTCTTACAGGGACTTGGCTGGGTTCCAGCTGTGATCAGAGAGGGCTCAGAAATCTTTGAGATATCAGGGAAAAAGCAAGTTTAACGGATATCTATGCCTGCTGGAATTTGCCAGCAAACCCACATCTGCTGGTCAGGATTGAGAAAATAAGGAGAACCATGGTGGGGTTTTTTGGGGGTTGCTTTGATTGTGGTTAGGTTTTATTCTGACAGCTTAAAAATATTCAGAAACCTACCATTTAAGAAGAAAAAAGACAGAACCCAGAAAGCAAATTTCAGCTATTATCTGGATTCGTGCTGCACCAGGATAGCTTTGAGTTTAAGTGCCCATGAAGAGCTATAGATTTTATTATTAATGCTCTTGCTTTGCCTTGACAAAAGAGACCTTCTGTAAGAAGAGATATTTTGGTTGGTTTTGAACAGCTGCTTGACTCCTCTGTTAATGATGCTGATATCTGCTCTTTTCAGCAGATTGGAAAGAACAGTCTGGCTTGCCACCCACCAGCTGATTTCACTAGTGGCTTTCCTACCCCAGTTAGGTGTGGGTGCCCGTGAGATGAGGCTGCAGGATTCTGCTCCTGCCTTTTTCTCATGCCCACAGACCCCTGAGAAGGGCTCCAGACTGATGTGAAATCAACCTTGCACGTGTCTCTGGGGCTAACGGGTGAATTTTTAAGCTAATTCTCCTGTGAGTTCTACATGAAAGAGTAGAACTGAAAACAAGAGAGCGGTTGCCATGCGCTGGGTATTTATCTAGCAGATTGTAAGCAAGGAAACGGCTCTAAGGGAACTGTTTACTGAACTGGCAGCATGGCGCTCTACTTCTCACACTCACAGTGGCCTGTGTTCTTCAGTCCGTGTTCTGGCCCTGCCTGGAAGACAGGGTACGCAGGAACACTTGGTGCCCAGACACAGCACCAAGCAGCAGCTCAGGGTTTCCCAGAAACATTCCCAAACTACTGAGCACTTCAATGTCTGTGTTATGCAACACATCCCATCTTTTAAACCACTATGGGGCTTCCCAGGCAGTGGTCCTTGCATTTCTGCCCCTTTGCCTTGTGGTTTAAAGCTGTGACTGTGTTGTAGCTCTAACCAGCAGAGGTGGGCTCTTTTGTGCTTTGTTTTTGCTCTGGAGACTTCTGATTTAACACCACTGCGTGCGTAAAGGGTCCAGTTCTCTGATGCAAAGCCGTCTGTTTCATTGCTCCAGGTGCATCTTGCCTGGGAAGTTGATAGAACCAGTCTTTGTGGGAAATCCCTTACTTCCTCCAATACAGCTTTCGGATGGCCAAAGGAAAATGAGCAAATCTTGCCGATGGCTGAAATGGCCAGTGGAGATGTGTGCAGACAGATGTCATTAAACAGACAGCCAGGAAAAATGGCAAACCATCAGATTTCCCTTGAAACACTCCATAGCATATGCAAAGACAAGAAACTAAAACATAATTATTTGTTCTCAACTTACAGATACTTACATTGCTTCTGCAGTATCTCCCTGTTTCATTTTGAAACCTGGGCTGTGCTAATTTGCAGATAAGGTTTTATTTTTAAAGTCTGAAGGTTTTAAAGTGAAATGTGAAAAAAAAAGGAAGGAAAGCTTTAGATCATAATCTCTAGGGTAAAAAAAAAATAAGATAAAAGATCAAAATGCTGTCATTGTAAAAACTTGTCAGAGATTTAACGCTGACATTCAGGCATACCATTAAAATCTACTGCACAGCAGCTGCTGTTGTACTTCCATGCTGCAATGTGAAGGAAAAAGGAAGAGTTATGTCTAAATTTCTTGAGAAAATTAGCTTCTACTCCCCCCATATAAACATTTTTTGAATTTTCTTTTTCTTCCCGTTCACGTATGATAGCTTGTCAGATACTTAATGTAGACATACTTAATATTGTCTCCATTTCTGGGCTCCCCAGTTCAAGAGGGACAGGGAATTACTGGAGACAATCCAGTGTAGCCACAAGGATAATCAGGGGTCTGGAGCATCTTCCCTATGAGGAGAGGCTGAGAGAGCTGGGGCTGTTTAGCCTGGAGAGGAGCAGACTGAGGAGACCTCACAAATGCTTATAAATATCTAAATGGTGAGTGTCAGGATGATGCAACAGGGTTTTCTCGATAGTGCCCAGCAGTAGGACAAGGGGCAATGGTCAAAAATTGGTACACAGCAGATTCAATTTGAGCATAAGGAAAATCTTTTTTAAGATGAGGGTAACAGAGCTCTGGAACAGGCTGCCCAGAGAGGTTGTGGAGTTTCTTACCCTGGAGATACTTACAGAATCACAGAACATCAGGGATTGGAAGAGACCTCGAAAGATCATCTAGTCCAACCCCCCTGCCACAGCAGGGTTACCTAGACCAAGTTGCACAGGAACATGTCCAGGCGGGTTTTAAACATCTGCAGAGAAGGAGACTCCACAACCCCCCTGGGCAGCCCATTCCAGTGCTCCACTAACCTCACTTTGAAGAAGTTCCTTCTGATATTTATATGGAACCTCCTATGTTCCAGCTTACAACCATTGTCCGTCTTCCTATCACTAGATGACATTGAGAAGAGCCTGGCTCCATCCTCCTGACACCCACCCTTCACAAATTTATAAACATTAATGAGATCACCCCTCAGTCTCCTCCAAGCTCAAGAGACCCAGCTCCCTCAGCCTTTCCCCTTAAGGGAGGTGTTCTACTTCCCTCATCCAGCTCTACGCTGGACTTCCTCCAGCAGTTCCATGTCCTTCTTGAACTGAGGGCCCCAGAATTTGACACAATACTCCAGATGTGGTCTCTCCAGGGCAGAGTAGAGGGGATTCAAAACCTGTCTTAATGTGTTCCTGTGCGATCTGCTCTAGAAGAACCTGCTCTGAAGGGGGATTGGAGTAGTTGATCTCCAGAGATGCCTTCCAACCCCTACAATTCTACATTTCTGTGATGCTATGATTAATCCTCAGGGGCTATCCCTAAATTAACTGGAGCAATACAGGCCAGATTAGAAGGTCTCACATCTATGACATGGGCGATGGCAAAGCCAATTTGAGGTAACTTATTTAAGGCTCAGGACAGGTCATTTTGTTCCCATGGCAGTGCTACTAACCTCAAACCTTGCAGACAAATATTTACATATGACTACAACTGCCATTTTGAGACCTTCTTAATTCTCCTTCAGTCTTTCCTCCTGGCCTTTGTGTGAGAGTGTGAAGGAGAAGGGAGATAACCATGACTTTTATGTTAATGGGTGCTTCTGTTGGGTTTTTGGTTTATGCACATACTGTGGGATTGTTTGTGCATATGGGCTTCTCTCCAACACGGGGGGTCTGCTGAGGTGGGATTTGGCACTTGAAGAGTTTTCTCTCTTGTCGTCCTGGAAATTCCAGGGGTTTCCCCATGGCTTGGCAGATGGGATACCTCCTGCCTGGGCTTGGGTTGTTTCCATGTGATACTCATGAGACACAGGCAAAACACTCTGGACAGCCCCACTCTGTTCTTTTTTTCAGCGTCCTCCCTCTGAGACAGGTGCTCAGTTTTGTCCCCAGTTTGCCCTTCCCAATCGCTAAATTTTGTTTCAAAAGGTGAACGAGCAAAGGCGTGAACAAATAGAAAAGGGAAAGACTCTGTTGCTGTTTTAAGACAACACAGATGATTTTAAGCAAGCAGGATTTAATTTTGCTGCTTAAAGAACAAATGGGATTTCTTTATCTAGGTGTTTGTGTTCTGGAAACCCTTTACTTTATTTACTTTTCACACATAACAAATTGCAGATAAAACCAGAATGTAACTTCTGCTTTCTGAGGTAAACCTCACGCAGATTAATTCCCCAGTCTATCTATAACTTGCATAACCCTCTGCATTAGTGATAGAGTCAGTTTCTGTTTATTGCACTATAACTGGTGCTGCAGCATAAATAAATAAAAGAATGCAGAATAGTCAATTCTGCTGGCCCAGCATCGTGTATCAATTTACACTAATAAGTTAATTCCCATTATTGTTATTCAGGACTAACATCATTTGAGAGAAAAGAGGTCATAATGGTCATGATGCCCTGAGAGGATTTTGCCTTGCTGAAGTCAACACATTGAAGCCTCTGAAGAATTCTTAAGAGAATAACGCCCATAACTCAATCATCCAGTTAATGTTGTTACTCATTTATTCTTTTTCCATCAGCAAGATACCTAGTGACCTCCAAAACAGGACTGTGCCTTTGACACACAGCTGTATCAGGTTTGATGTCTCCCTGCTCATCTTGGGTCTTTAAAAGTCAATGTTAAACTTTCCAGTGGATTTTCAAAAGTAATGCATGTATTCTGTCTCTGCTTAAATACGGTGGAGCACAGTCACAGAGAGCGCTGTTTGTGTGTTGTAAAACAAATAGACCTCCTTCAACTCACTTTTATCCCTGCTCTGTTTAGTTAATGTTTGGTTACATGAAGGGACTGACATGTAGGGCTTCACAAAATATAAGGCCCTGTTGAACTAACTCAAGTGATGTTGGCATTTTTACCAAAAACTGTACATCTCACAGGGAGCTGCTGGTGCAACTGCTGTGCATCAGATTGGGTTGTCACACACTGCATTTTATTTTGTCACTTAGAATTAAATGCATTTGTAAGATGTACAGTAGTAAAGTCAAATCCAGGTTTAATCCCTTTTGGAAGCTCGTTCTATTAGAAGAAGAAATGTGCATGGCAAACTCAGAATGTTACAGTGCATTTGCAGTAAATATTAATTTCTTTCTTCGGTGTCTTCAGTTTTGGTTCTATATTGTATATTAAACACTGACCTTTCTACTCAGGTAACCTGATCTTTAGTATAACGATGAAATATTATTATAATTGTTGTTCGTACAACCGTGGTTGGTGTGGTAGGAAATATTTTGACTCAAAAAGGAATAGATGTGTAGATTGGACTACAATAATCCTGTGATGACAGAGGAATAAAGAATTGTTTTGCTTGCTCTTAAAAAATAGGAACAGGTGAGATGAAAAGTGAATTAAAATAATTTCTTCTAAAGATCATTTCTAGAAGAAAGAAATTTAGAGGACTGTGAAATTGCCATTATTCACAGAATTTCCTAGGATCCTTTCCCTAAGTAGACACTCACCAAATGTTCCAATTAAAACGAATTTGCAGTTTCAGTGTGAGTTAAAGCTTCGCTCTACCTTCTCTACCCACTTTCTTTTACTGACTGATACTCTAAAGTTACTAGAACAGGGAGGCTGAAAGAAAAATGTGTCAGCAATAGTCTTACAATATTTGTCTCGTAAGTAAGTTTGGAGACCATAACAGAAAATACTGACACTGGAAGTGAAGGGCATGTGGAGAAACAAAGTGATCAACCGTTTGGACTAAAGAAAGGACTCAGAAATACTCTTCCATTGGGAAGAATATTGTTTTTGCATCTCACCAGGCGAGACATGTTCATGTTCCAGATGACTATTTATGACAGGGACTTTCTATGGTATGGCAGCCAGTCAAAAGAAAATCTTCTGTGCTTGCTTCGGGAGGCTCACCAATTAGTAAAGCTCAGATCTTCACTCACTCTCAAGGGTTTTGTTTGAAGCTATCTCTAATTACAAGAAAAACATTGCTTAAGTTGAGCTGAAACGTCTCGTAAAGAGAGACCCACGTCAACGTCTGACTAAAAGCTGCCTTGAGCTAATCGTTTTGTCGGGATTCTGCAGCCAGTTTGTGATAGAACTACCTGTGTTGTAAACACCCATGAAACACATAGCTGTGGTGGTTTGGCTCTGGCTTGGGGCCAGGTGCCCACCTAAGCCGCTCTATCACGTAGGTGGACAGGGGAGAGAAAAATAATGACAAGAGGCCAGTGGGTAAAGACGGGAGTTTAATAAAGGAGATAGCAAAAGCTGTGCACAGAAGCAAAGGCAACTTGTAAAGACCATTCTCTCCATCAGCAGAAGGTGTTTAGCCACTGTCCTAGGAAGCGGGGCACCAACACAAGTAGCAGTTGCTCCAGTCTGGAACACTCCTTTTATCAGTTTGAGTTAACTGGCCCAGCCCATCCATCGTCCTTCCTCAGCTGGGGAGAATGTTAGGATGCTGTTCTAGGAAGCAGGGCCCAAATATACATAGTGGTTACTCCAGAGGATAAAAATGCCATCAGTGAGTACCTCCTCCTTTCCTTCCTTCCCTTCACTTTTATATCTGGGCTGACGTCATATGGTCTGGAACATCACTTTAGTCAGTTTGGGTTAACTGGCCCAGCCAATCCCTCATTCCTCCTCTGCTGGCAAGAATGTTAGGAAAGAAAATCCCCGTAGCCTTGGTGCTGTGCAAACCCTGCTCAGAAGTAGCCAAAACACTGGGGTGTTCTCAACACCTCTCCTGTAATGCCACAAACCTGGACTTCAGTAGGGTGACTGAGAGCAGAGCTGGCATGAAAACTTGGCTTCTCAACAATTTCTTCCTCTATTTTTCCATTCAGTGATTATATTTCATGTAAAGATCTGGAAGAAAGGCAAGGGGTTAACTCCTGCACAGGCCTTGACCTCGCTGTTTTTGTAGGTACAATTCACAGCTTTCTAAGAGTAGCTGAATTTACTAAAGGCACAGGGCAGCTCGAGCCCAAGGACACAGTTGTTTGTGTTTCTGGCTTTCTCGAGGAAGCACATTGTCTTACTCCCAACTCTCCTCAGCCTAGGTTTGGAAAAGCAGACTGTGGAAAAAAAGGAACTACTGACATTGAAAGCATCCAGCTTGTCATTCAGAGCATCTCTATTGTTCGTACACGTGCCTTGTTCCTGCTACCGGCTGTGGGAATTGCACATCACTGAAGCAGTGGCAAAATGGACTCGCTTGAAAACAACGGGTGAATACGGAATTCTTTCTGTTAGCAGTCTTTTGTCATTAGGTAGTTCTTTGCTTTCATCTACAACAGGCATAGCGAGATAATTCTATTTACTATTCCTCACCAAGAAAAGTAATTAGAATGCAAGGTAATTTCCATAAAATGCATTATGACTTTAATATCAGTAAAATGCACTTAAATATTAAAAGCACAGGAAAAATATTAGCCAAATTATCACAGAATAATATGATCAGGTTACCTTAGGAGAAAAATGATAAATGTTTTTTAATAAACTCTGCAAAATTATACGTATCATATTCTTGCTTCCTGACAATTTTATTTAGAGTTAAATGCTGTTGCGATAATTAGTTGGGTTTTACTGAGTTCATTAAAAGATTTTCCAATGATCACATAGAGGACTAAGTAAAATAGATAGTTTCTGTCTTTCAACTCAAAGAAATTTATCAAATGAATAAACAAAAAGATTTTGCTGAGGCACAGGCACAGTATCATTTGGGCTCTTCCAAGAAAATAAGCATGATCGGAACACTCAGTCTGTGAAAACTCGGATTCAGCATCAGTGCTGGGGTTCTTGGATTACAAACAGGAGCTCTGTGTGTAAAGGAGACACTGCATCAGGTCTGGTAGTCCTTGTGCAAGCAAATCATAGAATCATAGAATCATAACTGATTGGAAGGGATCTCAAAAGATCATCTAGTCCAATCCGCCTGCAACAGCAGGATCACCTAGACTAAGTCACACAGGAACTCATCCAGGC
>JAOXOE010000441.1:37708430-37738177 GCA_028565055.1 Phoeniculus purpureus
GTTTCAATGTCCTGGTAACAGGTAATGCCACAGTGAGATCCACATTGTGAGTTATCCCGCCTCCTGTGTGATGCAAAGCAACAGAGCAAAGCAGCAATGAATCACCAAGCAAGCATTAGCTGGGGTGTTCAGTGGGTGCCAGCGTTTTCATGGCAAGCTCCTCACTGCTGCCTACGTCTTATGTAGCAAAAGACAAAGTGCAGGTAGTTGTTTTGTGTCAGTGGGCAGAGAGAAGCAGCTCATTAGAATGTGACAAGTCTCTGGGCTGAGTGATACCTAAATGTAAGCTCATTATCTCTGCTGGGGAATGGCAGGAGCATGCATGTAAAACAAGGTTTTATGTGTATAGGTCTGTCATCGAGGACTAATGTATTGATAATGGGCTGTTTGTTGCTGTTCAGATTTTGGCTCACATCCACAGTGGGGGTATGGTGGAGCAGATCCACTGAAGCACACTGGTGGATACTTATGCTGGATGTGAGCTGCTGAGTGTTCAGACTTATTTTCCACTCAGTGCATAACTCATAATCTAAGTTTATCCATGCACACACTACAGATACAGCCACACATCCTTATGATTGTTTGCATTGCTCTGAAAAATGTACTGGAAATTCACAGTTTCAGAGGGGGAAAAATTGTTTTGGGGGGGGGAACCGTGTGACAGCTAAGGAAAAAGGGAGCTGGTTATTTGTGATGTGAGAGGAAAGGAAAGGCTCCGTGTTTCATAGGAGAAGGCAAGAATTCCTGTGGGGCATCCCAGACTCAGGACACCCTGATTTTAGGAGATGGAAGATTCAAGAGCACCACAAGGAAAAGAAGGCAGGAACACAGGAATATGAGACATATTGCTTTTACCCACAACACTGTACTTCTTGTCATGACAAAAGAATAATTTGCTTCTCTAATTATATGTCCCTGTGAGAACCCTATAAATACAAAATATCCACTAAGTGAGAAGTCATAATTAAAGATAGAATAAACTGTTGAGTCCTCCTCTGGTGATTCAGTCTTGAATCTGACTCTCTCCAGGTGGGTATCAGGGTAAGAATGTTTACCAAGGACATATTGCTAAGTGTGTAGGCAGAAAGAGAGGGCTACAGGCTGCTGCAACCACTAAGAGTGCAAGAGCACACAGAGTTCCACAGGTAGGAGTTGCATCCTGTGCACATGTGTGAGCATCCAGTGGATAGTCTTCCTATGTTGTGAATACGACAGAATCCAAGATTCCAAGGGACTCACTGTTTCTCTGCTATTTCCATGGGAAGAAAAGCTGGATGTCTGAGCTGAAAACAGCTACATGACGTTCAGAACACTTAAATACCTCAGGTAGATCTGCAAAACGTAACCTGAGCAGCTACAGCCGTGCACATCAGAGAAGCACTACCAAAACTCTGACAGGTTGGATCATGGCTGGCTAAGAATGGCCTTTCAAGCATGCAGAAACTTGGCTTTTCATAGCCTCCATCTCAGTGTGAGACACTTGTCAGTGCAAAGCACATTGAAGGCTGATCAGAGAGTCACTGCCCATGCTTGGAAAAAAGACGCATGTCAGACGGCAGGGAGAGCAGGAGTCCAGCCTCCAAGAGCCCATTCCCACACAAACATGCACCTATGCACCTTTCTCAGCTCTATGGGTGTCTCATCATGCACGTGAGGTCTCCCACAGTAGTCATGGGCCCACTGTGAAAGATTTCCCCATAAAAGAGGCAGATAAGGGAGATGGAGAGACCAAGGAATTTGCAGAGCCTTCCAGCTCGTTGACCTGTGTTCAAGCTGGGTAAGAAGTTAGGAAGAGAGTGAAATCCATTCTCCAAGTTCTTCCTTGAACACCCCAAGCAGCTTTGGGTATGATTCTTTCTCAAGTAAGATGTTACAAGTAGCTGTGTCAGCCAAGCTGTGTTAGTCATTGCAGACAGATCCATGAAGACACTGAAGGAACTGAATCATCTCAAGGCTCAGACACCCATAGGTGTCACAGGTTTTGTCCATCTGCCAAAATAGGTTGGAAAATGCACAGCACTAACATTGCCATTGTTCTGCTGCTTTCCATCCTGTACCTGTTGTTTGGATGATAGTGTTACATGACATAACACAAGGCATTCACGTTCTATACAACAGCAAATAAAAATTTCCTTGGATCAAGAGCAAGTGTAGTATTTGATTGATATTCTTGGCAACAAAGCAAATAAGCAAGAGCCTGCAGTCAGAACGTGTCAGCAGCCTGGCAGAACCTAGTATGGTTCCTCCTTTATCTGCTCCCTATGTGATGCATGGACATTCACATCATTGGGTATTCCCAAAAGGCTAGTCAAAAAATGAGGATGTTGTGGGGACCAAGATATGCAAGGTTTATGATTTTTATCTCTTAAAAATGTTTTCAACAAGGGGCAGTAAGTCCTCAGCTCTTGTAGTGGGGGAATGGTCATCATCCCTTGACTCATTTTCCCTCATTGTGCGGTGGCTTCACCATCAAGTCTCACCCCTTCATATGAGACTTCCCACAGCAGACTGCAGCTCCAGAGCCTTGTCCTACCTCTTGTGATGTCCTCCATCAGCCAAGGTCAGTTGGCTGACCTTTTGAATTTGTTGATGCTTCAAAATGCTCCCCATGTTTTTGGGGAACAGACGTGCGGCTATGCTCAGGTTATGGTTTTCTGTGAGATTTCTTTCGATGTGGCCCATCTGCACCCTCCTGCTGACCGAAATCTTGTTCTCATACACTGAAGAGTTGTTTCCCTAAAAACTGCCTCTTTTTGCATTCTGTGTTTTACCTGGTTCTTGAAACACCCAACAACAAACTAAATTGTACCAGATTCCTGTGCAAAAATAACGGTATTGATTACAATAGTACTAATTATAGGAGAAAGGATTCAAAAAACTGATTTCAGGGCAAGGCAATGGATGAGCTTGATCAAAACAGGTCAGCATTAAAATTGATCATTATCTTTCACTCGGTGTCTTACTGTTCTCTGTTTTGATTCTTATACTCTTTGCTTCCTCCACAGCAGGCTCTTGCCTGCATTGGGGACAGTGAGGTGACAGTGAGGTGACACTAACTTATGCTGTTATCAAGCTCTGTTGTATGAAACCCCATTTCTATCTATCAAACTTGCTCTGGCTGGACTAGATGACCTCCAGAGGTCCCTTCCAACTCTGATGATTCTGTGATCCTGTGATTTTGCTACCTGGAATAGCTGATGTGGTATTCTGGGTTGTGAAATGAGTTCACATGGTATTTGCTTTGATAATGTCTGTGGTTTTTTCACTGAAAAATCTTCCATTATCGGATCTTGTAAAGCAGTAAATTTCACCTATGTGTTTTAGCAGTCAAAAGTCACTTTGAATTGCAAGATGAGCAAGCCATTTGGATATGTTTGTTTTCCAATTAAACTGAAAATTGCTTAGATTATATTTATTATGTCATTAATTTGAAAACATGATTCCTTATTAATCCATTAAAACAGACTGCACAGCTCAAAATACTCTACTTTCATTGCATTAATGTCTCTTCGACTTCATGTGACTTCATCAGTAACAAAAAGTAGATGGCCTGAGACCTCCTACGATGCCCAGAAAATACCAGAAATAATTCTGTTTCCTTAGCCTCTATTTGGTCTCCTTTGGAATATGATTTCAAGAGGGTCCCCTTGAACTGGAATTGGCTTTTTTGGGGGGATGAATCAGGGTGGGGGACATGATGTCCTAGCTCTGTCTGATGCCCTCCCTTGTGCATTATAGAGGAAACCGGATCCTGCCCTTGCACCAAACTTTGTCTGTGGCCTGCAATGTGGTCCATCAGTGGTGGTCTTTGAACAGAAATGCCAGAGGAGTGTAGGTGCACTGGAGCGTTGGAAATCCAGATACAAGCATTTAGCCTTAATCCTTCCATGTCTGAATTCCTCACCTGTCAAACAAGGCTAACATTCCTCCACCTTCAAGGATGTTATGGAAACACATAATAACTGTGAGACACTCCATGGTGAGGAGAACTCCAGAAAAGCCCATAATGACACTGGTAATGCTGTGAGCAGGCACTACCCAAACAGTGGTCAGTGAGTACGGCTGGGGCCAAACCCTCTAGAGGAACAATGAATTTCTTCTTTCCTCTGTCACTGTGTCCCCTCTTGGTAACTGAGTGAGGCAGGAGAAAACAACATTAGATTACTCAGTTACGGATGCTGTTGTAAGAGAAGCAACTGAGTATTTTGTAAGCAATGTGGCTGGAAAGCAAATAAAGGAAGACTTGAAGTGAGAGTGAAATGTGCTGACCAAGTGCTTTCACCAATCCCTCTGAGGCAGGAGTGGTGAGTATAGGAGTGTTTTTCTGCAGGACACAGTATTAATGAGCTAACTGAGTGAGCTCTCTTTTATAGGCTTACTTCTTCTCTTCAATCACCTTACAGTAGATTGTCTGATATATGCAGGATCTTTCTCATGCAGAAAGACACACAAGAAAGTTTATTGGTCTCATGACTCTTGAAAAAGTGGGATATCTTTTTAGATATTATGTTTGGATGAGTTGTTCACAAGCTTCAATTAACTGGGCATGAGATGCAAACTGCCTGGCAGACACAAGATGCCTGGAAAACACATTTTCTTAGACAGCAGGTTCAATGATCATGACAAGAGGATGAATAAAACATGGAGAAGAAGAGCGCAAGAAGTGGGCATAATATGAATAACTGGGCTGGGGAAGGAGACACTCACTCTGAAAGAAGCTGTATGAAAACCTAATATTGAATGACATTGGGTATGCACTAAATTCTGTCCTCTTCAACCCACTCTGTTCTATTTCTCAGAAACATTACCATGACCCAGTCCTCTGTCATTCTTAATAAGGAAGGCTTAACACCCTAAAGAGAGGGAAGAACAGTGAAACCTTTCTTTGCTTCATTACCCTCCTATATATAAACCTGTCATCCCAGGGAACAAAGGCCTGAGCTTGTGACTCAAATACAGACACCATGCTGTGAAAGCATCATGTTTATCATGTACACGAGCCAAAGATTTTTATTAAATAAAAAGCAAACCAGTGAAAAAGAAAAGACAGAAAAGAGCCATGCTGTATGAATAAGATGGTATTGATTAACAGAAATTAAACTTGCTATTGATAACCATTAATTGATAGCCATTAATGCCTGTTAATTTAGACAGTTGCAATAAATATTGGGCTTCTCTAACCCACATGGGACTATCAGGTTCAGGCTTCAAAAAGAAGCCTAAAAAAGGTTGAAACTATTTACTTAAAATGTTTCATTCTAGTTCATATACCAATAAAATGTATTTCACCCACCTTTGAAATTTCTTCTTCGCCACCCACAGGACAGCTGCAAATGCAGCCAAAAGAACTATTTCAGTGTTTCCTTGAGCCCCTGTTTGAACACACAGAAGGTGCCATACTTTGGTTCTGCTTTCTCAAAAGCAAAGCTTTTGGGTTCAAGAGATTAACTTAGCTCTTTACAGAGCATAGGGTAACCTTCCAGTTTTGTGTAAGCCTCAGCTGGTAGCGCAAGGAGTGCTGGCAGGGCAGTCATTGAGCCAAGAGATGCGTTGGATAAAAACTGGGTGAAGATGAGGACTAAAGTTATAAGCATTGTCTAGGGAAAAGAATGACTTGGATGGCTGGGTTGATACCTGCTTTACTTTTTCGGCATGTCAGGAGGGTTTTGACTCTCTGCTCTCCTTCTCTACTCCCTTTCGTGGCTTCCTTGCTTTCTGATCACCACAGGCTTGCTAAATTTTGTATCAGCTATTGGGGTGTCCATTCTGTGAAGAACTAAATCCTTGGTAGGGATTTGAAAACAAGAATGTTTATGAAGAAAAACAGGGTTTCCCTATGTGACTTCTGCTGTGCTGACAAGGCAGAGCCAACAGCCACGTGCTGGATCTTGAAGAGAACTGATCTGGAGCTGGATTGATTAGAAGCCCCTTACTCTCCTTGGTGAAAGTTCAAGGCAGAATGGCAGAAATGCTGTTAGAGTTTCACTTCTCTCATTCTCACCCACCATCCTCACTTTAACTGGTCAGGACAACATAACTGCATTTGTCACTTCTTTCCAAGTGCTTAGTCTCAGAACACTGAGTGCCAGCTGTGATGGTGGGAATTAAGCTGCAAAAATTATAGAATTGTAGAATCACCAAGATAGGAAAGACTTTCACGATCATTGAGTCCAACATCTTCCCTACAAACCCTAACCAGTAAACTACCTCCCAAAACACTGTGTCTACCCAATTTTTTTAACACCCTCACCACTCTTTCTTTGAAGAAGTCTTTCCTAATGTCCAGTCTAAACCTCCTTTGGCACAACTTGACCCCATTTCCTCTTGGCATATCACTAGTCACTAGGAAGAAGAGGTCAACACCCTCCTCACTACAATCTCCCTTCAGGTAGCTGTGAAGTTGCTTATCTAGCAAAAGGGATGTGGAAGACGTCAGTGATTGCCATGGCTCAGAAATAGGGTGCTGCCAGCCTAGAGGGAAGCCCACAAAGCCTCGGCTGGCAAAGAAGATGATACTATAACAGCTTGATGTTACAAGCATTTCAATAATTGTCTACGATAGATAGTTTAAAAGGGCCATAACAATACTACCATGTGGGAGCTTAAAGCTTTGGATGTGCTGCCACAGTAGCCAAGGAGACTCATATTTTTTCATCAGTCTAGTAAACAGACTGTTTCAGGTAGAGATAACACCGGGGGCTAGATGGTTCCTGTCTTCACCTTCTTGATCTGCCCACCTCCTTTCTTTCCTTGGAAGTGCCCACTTAATGCTGCAAGGATGGATGAGGCGTTCGTACAGCAGTTGCTGATCAGATGTAATTTACAGCCTGAAGAACACTTGCTGAATAATTTAAATTCCATCTCAGTTTTCCTTCCTAGGTTGGAGTGAGAACTATTGAGGGTCAGAGGGACTGCTGTACCTGCAGGGCCGCTGCAGTGGTGAGTGGACTTTCTATGACTAGTGCTGCCATAAGGGCTGGGACAGTGACCATTTGAGACTTGCATTCCAAAACCTTCTTTGAGGTAAGTCCTCAGTCATATGATTTTCAGAAGACATCTGCTCTGAAAAAGCATTTCTAAACTGGATTTCCCCATACTGGGGTATGGGAAAACCAGTAAACCCCTCAGGAAATGCAGCTAAATGTACAAAACATTTTTGATTATGACTGAACCAAAGATGCCATCGTGGAGCACACGAGCCAAAATGAGTTAAAAAAATCCCATAGTTTCTGTTTGTACCAAAGGCTCCTTGAGTTGACAGCTTTAAACATCTTAAAAGCATAACACTTTAGCAGACAACAGGTTGCATTTACTAAACTAACAGCTTTTTGAAATTATGGAAAAGAAACCCATACAGTGCTTTGCATAATTGTCCTCCCTAAAATTCACTTTAAAGCACTTTAGCAAAGTAGCTCTCCCCCACTGTGGTAGTAAGGAAGGAGCTTGTTTACAAATTGTACACTGAAATTTAAGTTACTAGGAGTAGCAACAGGTTTGTAGTGACAGGTCACTTTAGATTGGAGTTTAATTTATGAAGATTGCTTTACCTGAGGCTATGGTAATCTATGCCTTTGGAGTAATTCACCCTCTGCCTCATTTCGAATGCAGTCAAAGACTGCAGTATTTCACTATGACAATGTAATCACAGATCCACATTAAAAAGTCATTATTGTTTAGAATCCAGCTTGGCTTGAAAAACACTTACTATAAAATTCAACAGCCTTTGTAAATTACTCAAAGGTTTGCTCAAGAATACAAGGTGTGGTGATTTAAATCTGAAACTTACTACTTTATTGATTATATGGGATTTTTAGGTCACTGTGTTTACGGGAAATGATTAGTGAGTAATCAAAGTAATAAACTCCTTCATGTTAGTTCATAAATAATTATGAATTGGATTTTCTTTATCAAGTATTAAATGAAAAACAGTTAGCCGTAAGACATCTCTTATTTAACTTTTTTTTCTACAGTGCTCCAGAAATCAACAGTGACAAAACCAACCACGAGCACAATTTTCTGATTTCTATCTCTCGTTCTTTTTAATCAAGAGGCAGATACATCTGCTGCACTTAAAGGTTTGGACTGAACCTAAAACTCTCTTTTTAACACTATGCTGAATTTTCTGTCACAGTTAACAATATGCCACAGACAGACTCAGTTCGCTTCGTGAAGTATTAACACCCAGATTCTAACTAGCATTCAACCATTACCCATCACTGCACGTGTGATTACTGAATGCCTACTTATCTTTATATTGTTTAAGACTCTTTCCTCATAGCATTTTCTCGCAAATTGAAAGAGTTTTAACTCTGACTGTTGTGCAAGAGTTTAAAACCGTAATAAAAACAAATGATGCAATGAACCAATTAAAAGTGTTGTCTACATATTTTTTTAATTAGACACTTATGAGCTATGAATTGGATCCAATATTCCCAGTGCAAGTGACACGCTGACATGTAATAGCTGCTTTTATGATATCAGGTGAGCTTTTTATGAATGCAAATAGATGTAGGTTCTCTTTTTTTAATTAATTTCAGGAATATGTTTGTTCTCTGTTTGCAATGCAAACAGGTATTTCAGTGTTGCTTACTCAGAAGGCTTGAAAATAGACGAGCAGAGATTATTCTAACTTTCTTTTCCAACCTAAATGATTCTATGTATCTATGAGGTACCTATTGATAATAGCTAAACAATTAATTTCAAAGTTAAAGTTTCTTTAACCTATGCCAACATTCTGTTATTAAGTACAACAAAGCTTTTTCATGTGGACCCACAAACATGTGCAAGACCGGAGAAGTTCAACAGTTCTCTGCTGAGCTTTGACTTTTCTGTAAATCTCTTGAAAGCTGAGGAGCAGTGAGGGGCTTTAGAGGAGCTGAGCTGCTTTCCCCCACCTAAGGCAGGTCTGCCATGCAGCTGGGCAACTCACAGAACCACAGAACACTAGGGATTGGAAGGGACCTCGAAAGATCGTCTAGTCCAATCCCCCTGCCAGACCAGGATCACCTAGACCAAGTCCTGTGTCCACGCAATACATGGGGTGCAAGCCTGGGCCCACAGTGGGCTTGCTCTGAGCCCTTGCAGGGACACCACGTTAAAGGACACATTCTCATCCTCTGCAGCCAGACTTTCAGGTAGAAAAATGCAATCAAATGAACAAGCATCTGAAATGATGTTATCTTAAAATAATTTGGAGATAGAGATCTTAATAAGAAAAGGCTGTATTATCTTTCCTGGTATTCAGTTAATTTTCAGTTTGTCACATCCTACTTCATTTAAGCAGAAACCCAATCTCATAACAAAATCACTAAACATATTCGTTTGGAAAAGATCTTCAAGATCATTGGACTCGATGATCTCTTTGGGTCCCTTCCAACCCCTAACATCCTATGATCCTATGATCATCAAGTCCAACTCTCCACTCGGTGCTGACAGGTCACCACTGAACCATATCCCTAAGCACCAGGTCCACACCTGTTTAAATACCTCCAGGGATGGTGACTCCATTGCTGCCCTGGACAGCATATTCCAGTGTTTTGTAACCCTTTCAGTGAAGAAATTCTTCCTAACAATGAGCCTAAACTTCCCCTGGTGCAGCTTGTAACCATTTCCTCTAGTCCTATCACTTGTTGCCAGGGAAAAGTGGCTGTTCCCGTCCTCACTTGAACCTCCTTCCTGGAAGATGTAAAGAGAGATAAGGTCTCTCCTCAGCCTCCTTTATTCCAGTTTAAGCAATGCAAGGCCCTCCAGCTGCTCTTGTGCTCCAGACCATACACGAAGTTCGTTGCCCTTCACTGGACACATTCCATCATGGTCCCACACAAATTTCCATGTATAACTATAAAATATTAATAATGAAACATAGCAACAAATGGCTATGGAGTCAAACAAGACAATACATTAAAAGAGCTTTTTGAAGTCTGCTTGCTTTTATGAATTACATTTCTTGTCTCCATTCTTCTCTCTCAATAGGAAGTCATTCTTTTGAAGAAATGGTATTGTCATTGGGTTGGAGGCAGAGGAGTTTTCTGTGGCTGTTTTGAGCCAGTCTTGGAAAAGTCTTCTTTCAATATTTCCTCTTAAATCAGTTGCTGTCAAATAATCCCCTTAACTTGTGGTAACTCTGGGTCTGAGTCTGAACCTTCCAAAACATAGCAGAATTGGTCTTTGAAAGCAGAATTTGTAAGCAGGTTAACTGTTGCATTCTCATGAGAGCTATAGCAAGAAAGTAAATAATCTTCCTTGGTAGAGTTTGCAATAAAATAAGATACCACTGAGAGATGTGACAAGCCTGCTGTTTGAAGAGATGGTGGCTAATATCTTATTAGCATAATTAGCCAATGGCTCTTTCTTCATGGATATCAGTTTCTAATTGAGGTACAGCTGTTCAGGGGAACTCCTAGCTCAATTAGAATGTGCCATCTGATTTAGAGAGACTAGAGCTTTTATCCCTGCACTAATGCCATCCTGGATAAACATCTTATTGGCAGGAGTAATTAACTAGAAGAGGGCACGTTTCTGTGTAGATCTAGCATCTCTGTGCTACTGCAGTGAATACAACTTCTCCCAGAAACAAACCCAGTTGAGAGGAATGGGTAAAAGACAAATGTAGTTTCAGATCAGTACAACAGCTGACAATGATAGCTACATAGCATTGAAAAAAAGAAATTATTTGAATGACTATTCACTGACTGCTAATGCTGCCCTTGTTCTCAATTTTGTTTGACGTTAAGCTACCGGGGTAATTACACTGTACCCTGTTGTCCTGACACACTCCCATCAAACATTGCAGGCTATTCATGGGCACTGATAGGATTCACAATCCCTTTCCCTGTCACTTACTTGGGTAAAAATTCTATGATTCTAAAACCTGATCAATTCAAACTAGCAATAATCTATTGTGATTTAAGGGCATAGACATTCAGGATCAACGTTACCGGATGGGGGATTGACCGTTGCGCATTAGGGCATCTTTGCGTACTCAGCCAGGTATAGACTAAAATGTGATGGAGCAGATCTGAGTGAGCTTTATGCTCATTTTTTGCTGATATAACAACCTCCTGAATTGGAAGCAACTGCAGGACTAAGCCTTGAGTTTGTTGTGAGGGACACATTGGCCTCGGGCCCCAATGGATTCCACAACCAAAGGATCAAGCACATTTGTTTCTCATTTTCCATATAAATGACTACTTACAGTGTGCATATTAGAGGGCACTAAAAGTTCCCATGCACAGCAAAGCTTACTATCACATATAATTATGTCCCAATCTTTCCTCTGCCATTGATTACTAGTTAGGGGTTTTTTTGAAGAGTATGTGTTTTATTTTCCCCCCAACTTTTTTGCTCCTCGGGTAATATAATGTTTACATCAGCGTTAATGAATGCTAGAGATCTGTCATGTACATAGGATGCATGAGACTTATTCAATTCTGGCATGTTCCTCCCTCTGAAAGGAACAATAACAAATACATTGAAAAGTCCTTTGACACCTGATGTGGATAACATTTCACGCATGCCTGTCTGGGCATAAGGTTACATGCAATGGATGGGATTAATTCCATCATTTGTTCATCCAAATCTCAGGAATGATAGCTTAAACAGTTAGGTCAACAATCTGAGTGTGTGCTTTGGCACGAGTTAATGCTCATTTGGGCTTTGTCTAAAAGGAGTCAGGTGTTTTAGTGTAAATTGGCAAAATACTGCTTAATCCCATGGATTTAGATAGGCTTCTTTTCCTTTCTTCCCCACAAAAGGGAAAGATGAATGAGTTGGAGCTACGGAGATTACGGACTCCTATTGAGAAGCTTTTGGACATATTTAGTTAGAGCACTTCTTGTACATCTCAATAACAGCATGGCTGGTTTATCCTGTGTGCTTGCTCTGCACTGGACTCAAGTCATCCCGCATCCTCTCACCTATATTTAACATTTACGGGAATGGAAAAAGTAAAGGAAATAACCTAGGATGAGGAATCAGAAAAATCTCCCTGATCCTTCACATATGAGCAAGACAGTGGGAATTACTCTGACAAAAATGGAAGAGAAGGCAGGCCAGTGAGAGTCCCTGTCTCCACACTCTTCCCTGATGATTGTTTTCTACAAAGCCACCTTGGTTTTGCTTCCCACTTGGTGCTCAGTGACACAAGATTTTGGAAGAATTTTATTCAACCATTGCCACCTAACAGTTGTTTCTGAGAAGGAAAGCAGCAACTATTTCTGCAGTGCGTTCAGTATGTCTATATAAGAAACAAAAAACCTCTATGTGTAGGAAAGGAAACCTCTCTCAATGCTATTGAAACAGCAAAGAACTTAAAATTACTCAGTAGATAGACAGACTGGGGAAATACTCCTCTACCCCCTTGTAGCATCACTGATGACCCTGATGTCCTTTCTTACCTTCCCCCTGGCCTGGCTGTGCAGCATAGTACTGTGGCACACCAGGAATAGATGTCCTACAGCTTCATCTCCTGATGCTGTCTCACTGATGTGCCAGCCTTCCTGATGTCACCTCTCCATTACAGGCTACAGTTCCCGAAACCTCCACTTAAAAATAGTCCAGCTGGTACAGCATAGTGTTCTCTAAAGCCTCAACTCCAGAAGTAATTGTAGACTTCATATCCTAATCATTGGAATTTCTCAAAACAGTAAGCTTGAACGTGTGCAGTAAAAGAAGCAGCAGACTAAAGGCCAAAGTTGGACCTTGTCACTGTTAGCTTATGAGAGCTTGGCTATCTGATGTGTTTTTCCCCATTTGAGTATTTGTAGGCCAAAATTTGTTGGTTTTAATTAATGATACTGAAAGGCAAAAGTATTTTAAAAAACTAATCTGGCAACGTTCTTTATTGAAAAATATCCAGGGAAAGTCCCTGAGAGCTATTAATTAAATTTCTAAATATGTGAACACCCACACATACCTAAGGGGAGTGCAGAAAGCAGTTTCCTGCCAGCTTTAGGTTCAATTCCTTTTCCCATTTTGCACCTACAAGTTTGCCAGCATAAATATTTCCTAGGGTCATTCAGTCAGCAGGAAGTAAAAATGGCAGCAGTTGGTTGTCAGTTAAATCACACCCTTGTTTTCTTACTTGTCTTCGCAAACATTTCTGGCATTTCCAGTAATTCATAGGCGTGTTTTGGATTTCTTTTTGCTGCTATATGTTGAAATCTTTAACAACGTCTAGAGACTTCTTGGGTCAAATCTTCAACATACACCTGCTATGAAAGCTATTAGGAAAAGAAACTAGATTGACCACTGTCTTGAATCATTGCTGCACTTCCTTTTGTTTTTCTCTTAATGAGATTAGTGCTGCTAACTCCCATGTCTCGTTAATGATTTATCCAGGCTGAGGCTCTCAGGTTTTGCCATCCTGAGAAGGGCTGGGATGAAAAGGTTATATCCTGGCTGGGTGTTGTTAGTCATGAGAAACCATGTTTTGGACAGAAGTTAGGGAAAACATCAAAACAGGTGTCACACTTCCTCCGCCCCCAGGATGAAGACGACTGGGGACATTTCTCAGCCTTAATTCTCACTTCTTCTGCCTCAGAATATGTTGCTGAGGAGGCTAATTGCACACAAGAACTAATCACAGAAACACACTCAATGCATGTTAGTCAATACAGATTGCTGTGATGTCTTACTAAGGCAGAGCTTTCTGATTAGGGTGAATGCACTCTTGCATGTACAGAAGGTGGAAATTCTTCACAACAATCCTACATTTGCCTTCAATTTTCATACTAACTACTGCTTAAACAGTAATGATCTGGGCATAGGGCATTTTATAAGGATTCATGATAGACTGACAGGAATTTATGACCAGAGGTGTAGCCGAGGATGCCATTAGTCCCAGCTGGCCATTAATCCCTGAGAATGCCCCGTGCTGAGGTTGCAATTGCTATTATTAGATGAAAATGAGACCAAACACAGAAATATAGATTTTTTTTTTTTAATGGGTGATACCATTATGATTGGAATGTATAAGGTGCTTCTAGGAATTAATGACTTACACATTAGATAATCTGATTGCCTGAAGCAGGTTACTATAATTAAAATGTTTTAAACCTAACACAGTTTTCAAAACTGGAATTTCCAATTAAGCCTGTCTTCACGTTTTGAAATAGCTTCAGAAGTAGCGTGTAGGTATGATTTCTTGAGTGTCTCTGCCTCCTGTGATGAGATGAGGGGTACTCTAGTAAAAGCTCTCAAGCTTTTGAATGTGAAGCCCTGATCCAGAGGGTTCTGATTTCTTTATGCCTATTCGAGTTAATTCCCCATTAGATAGTCCCAAAGTACTAGGATCAAAAAAAGGCAGCAGAATGCCTAGGAAGCAGCCTGGTGTTAGCCAGCAGGACACAACGCCGCCTCTCTCTGAATATGGGACACTACGCACAACAGCCCATGAAGATCCCTTGGCACACACTGTTGGGCAGGCTCTCCTGAAAATGGCTGTCTATACCGTTTCTTGAAACAGCTGTGTGAAGCTTATTTTCTTAAACCAGATGTTGTGGTGATGCTGAAACTACATCTGTTTTATTTATGAATAGGCAGTGGTTAAAATAAAACTTAAAAAGGGGAGCTAGGAGAACTAAAATGGAGAACTACAGAAACCACAGTTAAATTGTCTCTTGGTATATTAAGGCTGGATAGTACATGGAGATTTCTTGTAATCTGGCTTTGAAGGTTTCTAACAGAGGTAAGAACAGAGGGACAAAGAGCAGACCCTCTAGTATTAAGATATGCCCTTATGGCTTCTTCAGTGGCATTGTGAGCTGCAAAAGCAGGGAACTGGATGCCAGAAAGCAGGAACCTGAGAAGAGCTGTACTGTTCAGAAGAAAGATTCATCTAGGACTATCTTTTCTCCACTGGGTCCAAATTCTGACTTGTAAGAAACAGTAAGGACATGGAGTGTTCTCTCCTGTTACCGTTCAGTGTCAAGCTACTGTCAGCTCCAGGGACCTTGTGAGCTTGAAATGCATCATTTATTTAGTAACTCCTCATAAAATTATCTTCCAAGAGCTTTGTAGCATACACGGTGACTTCTAGCAAGGACTCTTATGTGAGAATTATATAGCTTTTTTCATGAAGAATCACGTGCTTATGTTTTCTTTGACCCTGGCTCTCAGTAGCTCTATCTAATGGCCACTAGTCCAGTACCAAAAAGCTTTTCTAGCCTACCCACCTCTCATACTTCTATGTCTGTTTTTCAGACTGAAAAATACTAGCTCAAATGAGCTTGTAAATTCCTGTAAATGTCTTGTAAATATATCCAGGAGTAATGTTGAAAGTTGTCCAGAGATAGGCTGCAAAGGAAAGCACCTAAACTTCAGAGATGGTTTCTGACACTGTTTAAAACTTGGAAGTGAAATCAATAGAATTGCTTCTAAAATAAGAGTGACAGAAAATTCTGCTTGCAAAGCAGGATATATGTCACCATTCCTTTGTTCTGGTCTGGTAATGCAGCAAGAACTACTTCGAAGGAATATACAAAATGTAATGGTTACAGTCCAGTATAAACTCTGCTGTCTCCCATAGACAGACCTCATGTGGACAGCACCACAAATTTTGATCTTTGCAGTTTCAGTACTTCTACAAATACTGGTCATGTAAAATGAGATTCTAAAGGATGTTTTCTAACACTGTTCTCATGGGCTGAGACTGGGCTGGCCACTAGATGAATGATAAATGCTCTTTTTTCACCCCTTTCCTCCCCAAAAGGAGAAGAGAAAGTTGATAAGGGAGAGAGACTTATGGATTGGAAAAGAAAACTAAATGAGATTTAATGAAAATAATAGTAAAATGGAAAATGAGCAAAACCAATACTGAACCCTTCTCCCCTGCTGGCAATTACGTCATTGTCACCACTGATCCTGGGGCCACAGAGTGTTAAACTCCCAGACTGGACTCAGCAGCAAAAGTGAGTTGGATGCAGGAGCTGGATTCTGGAGCTGTATTTAAGATTGGGCTCAAAAGCAGAATGGATAGGGACGTCTTTGGATGTTAGCTGCATGGTCTCTTCACATTCTACTGAATATGATGACTACGGGACAGAATATCTTGTTGATTAACGTAGGGTCACGTGTCCTGCCCGCTCCTCCCCTCTACTTACTGCACCCCCAACATGGTGCTCAAGGTTTAGCAGTGACCTTGGTCTGCACAGGAGCAAGTCTAAGCAAGAGTCATTCTGTAAACCAACCCTCGGTAGACTCTGTAGACACCAAGCATTACTACTTGTTGGAGCAGACATTGTCTGCACAAGTATGCTGTTACTTCAGAAAATGCAGCTACTTAGAAGACAGCTGAAAAGAAAAGTCACTGAACAGAATTGGTTCTGTTCTAACTCGAGCTAGGTTCTATAATTGTTCCATCCTTTTTAAATTTAACTTTGGTACCTTAATATGTTTAAATTTGCCGATGTATCCAAAATCAATTTTTCTGAAATTTGAAGTGTTTTTTCCCCCTATAGTGTATCTAATGTGGTGAAAGAAGTACAATACTATTTCAGGTAGAAAGTGTCTATGCTTGAAAGTTTATTTGGCTTCCTTTGGTGCAAACATTGGCGGTGAGTCTCAACCGAAGAACCGCAAACTCAGCATCGCTTACTTTGCATACATATTTGCACGATATAATAAGACATCAAGATTCTACCTGCATCCCTTTTGAATTAATCTTGTCTACAAGCTATTTCATCCTGCAAAAAGATCAATTTGCATGTGTATAGGATGATTTGATACAGGACTCCGTTTTCCTCCTTAATGCGTGCTGTACTCTCTGGAGAATACAGCCCTCGAGAATCTGCAGGTGCAAGCAAATACAATTTTCTCAGTCTCCCACCTGAAATTTTATAAAAGGGATCACGTCTACTGCTCAGTAACACAGTGCAGGGGACAGTGAAGATATGCACATTCAAGGATCTTCCATTGGCATAGGAATCACTGCTTTCTGTTGTCAGTGAAAAGAGGCCACCAAATCCCTTTAGCTGGGTTTGCACTGTCATGTTCATACCAGGAAAGCAAAGAACCTGCCTTTCAGAGTGTCGCTGAATGAGAGGGAAGAGTTTGCTCAGATTGCTTTTCCCATATGGTACTTAGCTTTGTCCCATAATTCACTAGATGTGTTTTTCCGTACTGATTTGCACTCTCAGGTCCAGCTTGTTATGCAAGTCATGCCTGATGGTAACTGGGGAGTCCCATCAGAGGAGATCAGGCTCACAGACATTTTTCATGTATCCATCGATTGATGGGATTACTGGATCATTTAAAACACCAGTCTAATGAGAGGTGTGATGATACCCCTGACAATACCTGATTTTCAGCCAAGAAAAATATAAAAATTATTACCTTATTCTGGAAGGTTCTGTGGTAAATATCAGATCAGGGAGAAGAAGCTACAACTGGATCTACCTTTTTATTCCAGGACTGTAGATGGGTTTGTCCACAACACAGGAACCTTAGGTCGCATATTTGCTATTGTATTCTCTTAGCATTGTGGTAGACCCTCTCCCAAAGCAATTGGCCTGTATTGATTTACACCCAGCTGATCACCTGGCTCATCACATTCCCCTCTATGAGTCTGTTCCACTGCCTTGTTTCAATTTATTTTTTCTCCATTACATCGGTGTTTTGCAATATGGTTATTAAAGTCAAACCAGAGATCATGATGTGTCATTCAATGCTTAAAATGAAACAATTTAATCCTAAAAAGCTCATTATCAAAGAGAAGACGAAGAAAAAAGAGAGAGACAGGTAAAAATGCAGAGCAGGGTTGTTCCAGGGCTTGGTGGACCTAGAGGTTTGGTACATGACCCAAGCTGCAGTTTCTCTCCATTTTGCCACTGCCCTGTACAGTTACAATTCAGAAGAAACAGGCATGAGTCACATTTTCTTAAAATAAGAACAACACAAGTGAAAACTTCCTTTACAAACACTACTTTCTCTGGTTGGGTGTGACCATTTGACGTAGTGGAAGTGTCATCACAACAGTACCTTTTCCATTACAATGTGCTTTGCGTATGGAGTGTAAAACAATTGTTATCCACATAAAAATAATCAAAAAGTAAACCAATTAGGGTGGAAGGGGAAAAACAGGCACCTTGGGTAAGAATTTGATCTGGAAGTAGTGCTTCAGAAACAACGACAAGGAAAATAGTTCAGATTCTAGCTCTGATTTCTGGCCTAATTCACAAAGATTTCATGCCATAAGTTCCCACTTGAGTAATGTAAAAGAAAAGCGATGCATGTGATAGGGAACGTAGGCAGCTGATTCCTTCATGCGGCAGTAAACTGGGGTAATCTATCCCTGTCCACTAATGTTTATAAACATATTGTAAACAAGCATAAATGAACAGCTCATCTCTCTGGAGGGACCAGATGCATCCTTAACACTGATTAAGTGTTTTGTTCTGCCTGAGTGTCTGGCAGAGGTTTATGCTCTGAAGCAGAGGGAGGGAGACAGACTAATGACAGTCTCATTCTCCTGGCTCTTTAGCTGCTTTGGGGGATTCAGCAGCCGGTATAGAATGTATAATTCTACTGATGATCGTTTTCCACAGCACGCAGTGACATGGGATACATTTTGCATGTCAGGATTTTAAACCCGCTTCACAAGCCTTGTTTATCACAGAGGAAACCAGAGAGATGTGCAGAAGTAGGAGCCACAGCCAATTTTGGGGAGATTCCCTCACCTGCTTCCATCCTCTCTGTGGTACCACCAAAAAGGTCCAAGTGCTGCAAGTCAATGTCATGAAGACAATCAAAAATTGCATTCTTCTCTTCTGAGTATACGTGTCAGTAAACTGCTTCTCACTCTCCAGAAGCCTGGGTTCTAAAAATATCAAAGCATTCATTTTTGCAGCTTCTCACAGGAGGTAGGGTCAGGAATGATTTAGTAAGTTGTCTAGTTCATGTCCTGTCAGGCTAGTCAGTTCCTACCACCTTGTGGGGTGTAGTTTAAGAGCTGGATTTTATGGGCAGTTCTGCACTCCTCTCCCTCCCCATCAATTACAGCTTCAAATGCAATTCGTGTGGACTCAGATGAACTCTTTGTTGGGTAGCAGGGTGAGGATTTGCTGCCGTCTGTGTACTTAGCAGAACTGAGATAAAAAATTCTCAGCACAGCTATTTGTTGGTGTGAAATCTTCAAAGCCAGCTCCTAAAGCTTTCAAGCCAGAGCGCTTTCTTTCCCGAGAAGAATGGTCTCCTGTTTCTGAGAGCTCGGCTGGGGAACCTTCCGCTGCTTTTCTGTGAAAAGGAATGGAAACTGGCAGAAAGGGATGAAAGATGGGTCTGGTTTTTTTCTAGAAGCACAGAGATTGCAAGGAATGTTTTATAATAGTCCAGTGGTTTCTGGTTTATTTTTTCATCTTTTAGCCACATTTTCTTTTTCACTATTTACTGCTCAACTAAGCAATTTGATTCAAGTAAATTAATTAAAACAATACATGTAATCACCTTATTTATTTGTATTTCTTGTGCTGCCTCTGCCTGTAATAATGGGCAGTTGCCACAGCTAACAGAGTCACTTTTGAACCTCTTTAACTTGCCCATGTGCTCTTGCAATTTTAACTAAACACGTGAAGAGTTCCACAGGCCATCAGAATTTGTGTACAACCCATCGGTCGCACCACGTGAATGCTGAATGTGCAAAGCGTTTGTGTTTTGTGTTACGCCAGCAACCTCTATTTGCTCTGCTGCTCTGTACCTACTGTGTCTTTATTTCAGGGTAGAGGTGTTGTGACACGGTCTATTATTGACTGTGTCAGTAAGACATAGTTTTGCAATTAAAAACCAAGCTTAAAGAAAAAAGTCATTCCCGCAGAGTACTAAAACCTGTATCTCTAAAAATTAATCAGGCTGTGTGAGCAGTGCTAGTGCTGTATGGATGTATAAGTGATCCCTACTGCCTGCCTACACATCCTGTGCTTCTTTGCTGATAATCTGCAGAGTGTCAGAGAGCTCAGGCAAGGCAAGAGGGGAGAAAACTGAGTGATCAGCTCTGGATATATCCATTATCATTCACAGCCCTATCTGCCTTATTTTTCTTTCTGGCTGAAAGAACAGTGGGGCTGGCCCTAGGACATTTCTTCAGGTCCAGTTTAGGTAGAGACTAGGATTGCTGCCCCATGGGGCAAATGGCAGGCACTAGCTTTTTCTATTGGGGGTTTAAAGACCAAGGTCTTAGGCATTTGGAAGAAGCAAACTCTAAGAACTCTCTTTTTTTTAAGTGGATTACCAAGGGGAAAATTCACAGCACAAAATAATCCATTTAAAGATGCAAATGGTGTAAACAGCAAAAAAAGGTCAGGAAGATTGATAGGAAATTTAAGAGAGGTTTCTTTCTCATCAGTGACATGGAAGATGGATTGCAGTGTAAACAACATTAGCTGCTTATATTCTCTTTTTCCCTTTCAGGCTAATACATCAGTGTTAATGAATCTGGTTGCTCCTTATTTATTTGCACACAAGTTGTACTGCACATATCAAAACAAAACATTTTCCCCCTTGCTATGGTTATTTTAGGACTATTAACATTAATGATTTACCTCTTTACAAATAGAAAAATTCCTTGATAAAAACCCCAGGCCTTAGCTCCATAACATAGAGAAGTAGAACCTCAGGGCAATTGAAATGCCAGAAAAGCACTGGCATGCCACATTCACAGTGTCTCGTGGCAGCAGATACCCCAGCACCTAGCAGATCAAAACTCACTGCATGCTTTAGAAACTGTATTCAAAAGCCTCTGTGCTTATAGAAAAGAGCTGTACTCGTCATCTGAAAAAAAGCCATCCCTATCCAGGCAGAAACAAGGCAGGTGGAAACAAGGAGACAAGAAGAACGGAAATGTGTTCTTGAGAGTGGAACAGCACATCACAACTGAGCTACGTGGAAGAGGTGTGCCGCTTCTCTTGGTCATACAGAGCACCTCTGTGCACAGACAGAAGTGCTTCTGTCAAGTAAGAGCTCTTGAGTAACTGTGTTTTTTGTTCATAATTCAGGTATAACTGCAAGGAATTTCAGATGTCTGTGCCAGTTAGGGTCATTAATTGCTTTGATTACAGAGACAACACAGGTATGACTTGCCTGAAAGCAAAGTCTGGGTCTGTGCATGCTTACAGCCAGCAAGTTAGCACCGGAACAGAGTCCAACCTCTCCTAATAGAAGATGTTTCCAGAGTGAGGGAGAAGCAGCAGGCAGCAGGAGAGCTCTCCGTATTTGTCACGGTGGGACAGTTCTCTGGATACAACACTCACCTTCCTGTCCACAAGTAATTGCAATTTCCAGGCAGAGTCCCTGATCTCTGTATACCTTGTGTCTGGACAGTAGTGGTCAAAGACGGATTTTTTTGTTCCTCTGGCACAGCCCAGAATGGACATATAATTTCACGTGTCTCCTCAGCCATGACATGTAAGTGAGGTTGTCACTTGTAATCTAGGGAGGAGGCATTTCACAGTGAAAGCAGATGAAATGGAGCCTTAAATTTCCTTGCAGACTTGAATGCATCAGAGCTGAGAGCTGCTATGAAGTGCTCAGTGAGTTGCTCTGGTCTTGCAGAGTGCATTGCCTGTTGCACAGGGCTGGAGGAATGTGGTGTGTCATAGTGCTGGAAGGGCCATGTTCAACTTTGCCACCAATGAGCAGTGTGAAGAAGAGGAAGAGAGAAATAATCCTAAACCATACAAAAATGGATCGGATTTCTGAGATGTACATCTGGAAGCAATTGCTACGTTAATTATAATATTGTCTTCTCTTCTGGCTATTCTACCTTTTAACTGTTCAGCTTGTTTTGTGTATCTATTGCCATGGAGAGGCTTGGCTTTAAACATGCTTTCCAGCTGTTTAGAAAAGTAGTAAAAGACTAGAGGTTCTGTCAGCCTTCACCAGGTTACTCCGTGCTTGCAATGAGCAGCTACCCGCAGACAATGAACACAGCACTCGCCCCTATGCAAAAGGGAAAAGGAAAGTAATCCATGCATTTTTGTTCACGGGGCTGACTTTCACGTTGTTTGAAGAGAAGCTATCCATAGGTCAAAGGCAAATGTGATAGAGGAACAGGGATGTACCATACTGTTCAGGTAACAAAGTGCTCTCCCAGCAAGATGATCACATGGACTGGCCTGCTGAGCGCATCTGGACTTCCATGGAGACAGGGCTTTCACATCAGCTACAGACATAAGAAGCAGTCAAGCCTGTCCTGCGCAGGAGCCTCGTTTGCTACTTCTTAATATGATCTCCCTGGAGAAGGGTTCTAGTGTTCTCATACAATGCAGCCCATGTGGAAAACCTTACTTCCCATTCAAACTGTCGCCAAAACCCTCTGCCATCTCTTTTTGGTCCAATCTTATTTCGTCCCTGCTGCGGTTTCTATGTGTAAGAGAAAATTACTATAAAATATCTCACTAAGCAACTTCCCATTCACTATAGAATACAATACTTACAACAGGTTGTAGGGCATCTCACTCATGTTAAGCTGTGGTTTACCCACGACTGTTACTTAATGCGTATGTAACGAAGAAAAAGCCAGGAATGAGTAATTGTTATAGCAGGTTTGACCTTACTTTGTGCAGTGTGAGGCCATTTCTGGCAATTGTGATCTAATTGTGTCTTTAATGACCTCATCTAATTTTTGCTAATTCAAAGACCTTTAGTTTCTTAATGTGAATCAGAGAACGTAGACCAGCAAACTAATGAACTCATCACACTGTGCTAGTCTTTAACCAGATACAGGGATTCATTTGGAAAATTACAAAAAAAAAAACATTAGGGAGAGGAAGCTTGAGATTATAACACACTTATTTCTCTGACTTGAAAGAGGAAATGATAATGATATTGCTGGAGTGAAAAAAAAATTGCAGATGAAAGTAATATTATTGATTTCTGTAAAATGTCCAGTTGGTAGGAGAATTGCATTGCAATTATGGAAATAAGAATGGAAAGGCCGTGGAACACAAGAAGTATAATGACAGGAGAATCTTAACTTAGGAACAAAGGATCTGCTGGAGCACCCATCCAAGTGTTATGGCCAAGTAAAACAAAAAACCCTTATCAACACGGAAGGTGTAAAACTAGGCTATTTACCAAAAGGTTTTGTTTTAGTGTTCTCTAATTAAGCACAGGTCTGCTAATGAACAAGCTTTGCTACAATCCATTAAGAATCAGCAGTGTATGGTTCCCATCACTGCATAGAACAGGTTACTGTAACCTATTAGACACCCCAAATCAGTAGTTCTCCCCAAACTGTAAGTGTGCAACACTAATACAGCACAGTGAACTGTAAGAGCAAGGCACTCGCTGCATGTTAATCAGCTTTCAAAGGTCTAAAATTGCCATGAGGATGTGGTGCCTCATGAAGTTTCAATTTATTTCTGCTTCTGGTAAGACAAGGAACATTTACAGTACAGATGTCTGTACAACACGAAGGTATTTTGGTTCCCAGTCTGGGAGAGGACTCAGGAACCATGGCTTTCCTCACATGAAAGACAGGACAGTTTTTGTACTCTGTGTTTCCATGTTTTTCTGACTTTGAGGTGGAAGTTGGCTTTGAAATTTTTTCATATGGGAAACTGAAATTCATCTGGATCTAAAATTTTGGAAGGGGGGTTTTGAGAACACAAGCAAGTATGAGCAGCCATGTTTCCAGCTCGTTCTATGACTTCTCAGCACCTACATGTTGGTACGTGCAGCTCAGTGGCTGTCCTCACAATACTCTCACAGGACATTAGAAATTGGGTTTCTCCAGTACTCATTTTAAGAAGGTTCACAGTCTATTTGTTAGCATCCTCAGCTGAGGTTTACAGGAAACTGAGAAACCTGGACATAGTGAGAAAGATTGGTAACAAATTCAGTAAACATGGGGCTCCCACGTTTCCTAGATCCATGGCTGGATCCCAGCATGCCCAAGGACCGGCGTTGCTCCAGGAACTGCTCTGCTGCCCACAGCTCATGGAACAGAAATGCAGTTTCAATCCATTTCATGGAGCATTTTGATGAATTGTCACCCCAAAATGAGAACAAAAGCAAGATACAGCAGATCAAAATCCTTTTCAAAATGAAGATGTCATCTTCCTTAGAGAAGTCACTTACTGTTTTCTCATTAATAATTTTCCTAAATGCTTAATAGAGACACTAATGTTTCTATGATTGCAAATCTATTGAGAAAAAAACTGCAATATCATTCGTGTTCTTAACCTTTCCATTTCCTCTCAAGACCAAAAATCTGGTAAAATAAGACAATAGTAGCTTGGAAAAAAAGGAGACTGAGGGACGACCTCGTTAATGTTTATAAATATGTGAAGGGTGGGTGTCAGGAGGATGGAGCCAGGCTCTGCTCTGTGTCATCTAATGATAGGACAAGGGGCAATGGGTGTAAGCGGGAACACAGGAGGTTCCTCATCAATATGAGAAGGAACGTCTTCACAGTGCGGGTGACAGAGCACTGGAACTGCCCAGGAGGGTTGTGGACTCTCCTTCTCTGGAGACATTTAAAACCTGTTCTGCGCAACTTGATCTAGATGATCCTGCTGTGACGGAGGGGTTGGACTAGATGATCTTTCGAGATGCCTTCCATTCCCTAATGTTCTGTGGTTCTGTGATATATTGACTTCACCAAGTGCTAGATACAGTTTCTTGAAGTGGATTTTTAGAGTCAGTTGGTCTTAGCGATTCTTATTTCCTACTGAAGACAACAGTCCAAAATGCAGTGATTTATCAACAGAGCTGAAAGTACACAACTGGGTTTTGAAAATCCCACCTAGCTTCTGCCAGGCCCTCAATAACTACTCGTTCATTTTCACAGCCCTGCCCCTGAGATAAACACCGCTAATTTACAATTTTCCTTTCCAAAAAAAGACATGAGACGCTATTTCCACTACCTTTCATGTTCTCAGAACATTGGTTTTAAACGTGTGCTTACCTGTGTTTTGAAGAGTTCAGTGCACAAGGCAATGCTCCACCAGCAGCTGTTCCTTGGCAAATCCCTGCTCGCTGCGATGCTCTTTATGCCGCAGTGCTGGTCCATGGAGTGCCACAGCAGTTCCCAAGATTCTGGACATGCACACTTCTCTGGCAGGAAGGCTGAGATAGGTTTGGGCGATGAGTGTAAGGCACACCCAAATTGCCTTCTTATCTTATAGCTACCTTGCTCCTTCTTCAACAGAGGGAATATTGCTAAGAATTCCTGAAATTTGCCATCATTTTTTTTCTCCCACAGATGCCTACACTGTGGGAGCTTCTCATAAGCCCCAAGTACTGCATTGATTTTTATCAATTGAAAATGTGGTCTTTAGACTCAATTATAGAAAGAGATACATCTTTGGAATATCAAGAAAAGGCAATGTTATTGATCTTTCTTTGCTGTTGGTGATACTACTCTATTTTCTAGAACATAAGAGCTTCTGTTTATTAAATAAGTACAACCACTGGCAATGCTCCCAGTTTAGACACACAATTAAACATCAAATTAATTGTCTTTGGAACACGATTCCAAATAACTCTGCAGTTTTAATTGTACTGAATTAGTCAAAATCAAAAGTCTATTTTCTGAAAAATACGAAGTTATGGGCTTCTTCCATCAAAAGCCAAAGTGACCCCAGCAACAAGGAGACTTAACATACAATTTCAGACTATTGGTTTAGAAAAAGCATCACAGAAAAAGCTTTTAAGATAGTTTTAGGTGATTCATTCAAAACTCAAAGTATAGTTTACCTGATTTCCCCATGCTCGAATACTAAGGGTGTGGGAAAACAACAGTTTGCAGGTGGAACGGGATTCAGAGGTTGGTTTCTTTTACTTTTCTCTTTGCAGAAGCAGTAAAACTAGATGCAATTGAACAATCCATGTTGCCGGTAGTAAATTCTTCAGCAGTTCACTTCTCTTTGTGCATGCAGTATATCCCAACCCTTTCTGATTGATTCACTGTTTACTGGAATCAATTTATTGGCTGCTCCTCTGACTCCATTAAGGACAATCTGCACCAATTGGAAGCACCTGGATAAAACCAGGTGTAGTGTAAGTCTGTGTATGAGTGTATATGTGCATGTGCATTCAGAGAACTTGTGCCATCTAAAGAATATTTACAGCTCTTCTGCTGACCTACAGATAGGGTAGGATGCTCTACAGCCCTTGGGGTGGCCTGTAGTAGGTGTTACATGCAGAGCTGTAGAAGCAGTTCTCCAAATACTTTCAGGTTGTTATTTTTAGAATTCAGCCCTCCCCTCCTCTGTATTCTGTTTTGGGAAGGTTAACAAGTGAGGGGAGATGAACATTAGCCCAGAGTTGCTTTCAGAATGTTTTGTCTTTAACCAAAAATCATCTGCAATAATAACATGAAGTTCTCAGGGTACAGCAGTTCCTTTCCTTTTGTACTTGCAAATATGGATGTTGGGTCAAATTCTGCTTTAGAAGCAACATAAAACCCTTTCAAAAATCTTGATCCAAGGGCTGGCTATTATAGCAGAATGGCAATTAGTTTTCCATTTTTGGTTTGGTAAATCTCTTCAGCACGGGACACGTCCATTGGCACTTCAGGAAAAGTACGAAAGGGCAAAGCAAGTGGCCTGTGCTGTGATCAAAAGCTCTAGCAGATGATGGCAAAACCTCCCCAGTTTTAAGCAGAGTTCCGATGGATGTGAGTACTCTCGCTGCCCACGTTATGTCAACTGTGAGAGTAAATAGAGAAAGCATCTCAGCACATCAGGTCGTGGCATGTAAATTCTCCTGCATTTGAAAGGATGACTGGAGATGAAGCATGACTCCCGCACTGATTTAAGTTCCTCTGCAAAGGGTTTGCTCCTACCTGATGTACTGCACTACATTTCACAAGTTCAGATATGAAACATGCTGTGAATTAGCCGCTAGGTAATTAATAAATAGCGTTGTATTTTCTACCAGTTAAAAACTAAAAAGCAGACCAATCAAGCGCATGTCCTGTACGTACACCACTGAATTAAATCCAGTAGGTGTGCTTTCTTTTTCTTCCGGGTAATTTTGATGCAATATTTCCGTTCATTCCATGCCTGATGAAAAGAATTTGTGATATTTGGGCAATCAGGTTACCTAGGATGTTGCAGAAACGACAATGCACTGAAGTTTATTTCCCAGTTAGCTATAAATGAGCTGAGGCCATGGCAGAAAATACAGATCTGAAACCAGAGGAGAGTATAAAACTGCTTGAACGTTTAAATTGATTATTTGCAATGATATGTGTCCACTGGAATATAATATCACACTGCCATTTTATGATGATTTTTTTTGTGTGATTACTTCTAGCTTAAGGTGAGTGTCACATCTGTGTCTCACTAATGCAGTTTTATTGTGGGGCAGAGAGTATGAATGCGCAGTGGGAAAACGATCAAATGACCTGTATTGACATCACCTCCGGACACAAGCCCCTTTTCTGCTGAGAACTGCTATTCACTCTGTGGACCAAACTATGTAGGTGGGTTTGCAGCTTTTTAGGGAAGGATGCAAACATTCCACCTACCCTGCCTCAGTGCCTTTGTATTTCTACTGTAACCTATCAAACCTATTCCATTTTTATTGTAACAGGAGACAAGAGTGAGTTGAGACAAAGGATAATGTTTTTATGCATAATGAATGTCAAAGCCTGAGAAACAATGGAAAATGTTAATATAACTCAACAAGGACACTTTAGCTAACTAAAAGCACAAAGGAAAACACAAAACGAAACACTAAATACATGCAAAATATAAAAAATAGAAGAGGATATGCGGTCATTTGAGGTGGTCCAAGCCCTGATACACAGCAAGGACCATTTCACTCACGTCCTGTATTTAGGAAAGCATCCATTTCATTGGTTGTTTCAAGATGGATGGTTGTGAGCCTTGCTCTGGTTTGAAAGGTTCGGGTGAGAGAATTGTTGCCTCTGATTTCAACAGGATTGCCTCTGATTCATGTTGCTGACAACAAACAGCACAATTAGCACCAGACAACTCTGCTACCTCCTCCCACGTGGTTCCTGATCTTGCAGACACTTGTGACGTAACTGATTTTAAGCATTCCACAAAAACTGTCTTAATAACTAGACTTTTGCTTTGAACTCACTTGCCACCATAGGCTGCTTCGTTAATTCTGTAAGGCAGGCGACAGCTAAAGCGCAAAAGATTTCGGCATCATTGGTGATAACTAGGTTATTCTTGAAATGCTTACAGCCTTTCATTTTCCGATGGATGTTTAGGATAGTTGTATGCCAAAGTGATGAACCAGTACAGAGATCATATTTTAAAACCATGTCATCACAAAATTATTTCTAATAATTTCTGACTTCTAATAATAAAATACCATATCATTAAATAGTAATAAAAATGTGATAAAATTAAATTCTTAAGAAGATATAAAATGTAATTGTGTCTTTCCATGTTGTAATAATTGCACAATTAAAATTACAAAATCATATGTAATAATTAAGATAATCTCCTGCCATGAGAGTATCAAAGAGTCTCCCTGCATAAAGGGTAATTATTGAAACTTCTATATGCAAAAGACAAACAGAAACTCAGTTTTCTTTATTTGAATTGTGCAGCTGGATGCTGACTGTGTTGAGATGCAGTGCAGATCAGGCTGCTGGTTTCTGAGTGACACTGCATCCTATTGGGTTGCTGAATTTGCAGTCAGCCTCCCTCAGCTTTCTCCACATCACACTACAACTTTGTCTTGTTTTTTTTATCCATTAAAAGACCTGTAACTGGATTAATGCACAATGTCTGGAGACATCCACAGCTGTTTGTGATATTCAACAGTACATCACCTCACCCCAGTCCCAGAGTGTGTCTATTAGCCAGCTCTGAGTCCCCTGCCTTCCTGAAATGTCACAGCAGCAAAGGCATTGAAGGGTTGCAAGACAGCGTATTCCATGTTGGAACCACTGAAGTACAGCAGCCACAGATATAGAACCTGTCCTTTTCTTATTGAGTCTTGGATACTTTGAACTTTCTGTTAGAAAGACAATTTTAGTGCTGAAGTGGTGAGGGCAGTGTTTAAAGAAGGGGTTATAGAAGCTTCGTATCAACTTCACCGCTTCAGCAACTGTCTTTCACAGGGCAAAGAACACATGCATGTCAGACAGCACATTCAGTTCGTCGATGAATCAGTTTAGAAACTGATAACCAGCAAAAAGAAAATTTTACAAAACCTGCCTTTTCTTGCACACTTCTGGGCCCTTTTCATCCTCTGACCATAAGCTCCTAATGAAACACACAATCTCCATTATGTGGTTGAATCACATTTTACACAGTTTACATGCAGTTTACAGAGTTTATTAGGGTGGGAAGGGGCCTTCAAAGGACAACAGGTCCAACCCTCCTGCTCAAGCAGGATATAATTTACTAAAAAACATAACCACCTAAAAAACCTAAATCAGCTACACAAAACCACATCAAGATGAGTCTGAAACACCTCCAGAGAAGTGGTCTCCACAACCTCCCTGGGAAACCTGTCCCAATATCTAATAACCCTTACAGTAAAGAAGATATTCTTCATAATGAGGTAAAACTTCCTGTGGTCAAGCTTGTATCCATTACCCATTGTCCTGTCTGTCGCAGCTGAAAAGAGAGTATTCCTTTCTTCTTGACACCCAGCCCTCATGTATTTATAGACACTAATTAAATCACTTCATAGCCTTCTTTTGTCCAAATTTTCTCAGTCTCTCTTCATAATACATTTCCCCCTGTGTTCGGCACTGGTGAGGTCACCTCTTGAGTACTCTGTCCAGTTTTGGGCACCTCAATACAAGAGAGATGTGGAGG
>JAOXOE010000441.1:37739882-37756762 GCA_028565055.1 Phoeniculus purpureus
CCGGTTACAGGAGCGGACCCGGAGAGGCCCCTTCGCTACCCCCCACCACCCCTAGCAAGGACGAGGGCGGGGGTGGGAAGAAACACGAGGCTGAAAGCCCCGTGCCCGGGCTGCCTGCCCAGGGGGAAAAGAGGAGCCGGACCTCGCTCTCTGGTCTTTTAGACTGTCCTGACCACGGGACTTTGGGACAGGTCACTTCCCCTGGGACAGTTCCGGGGGGAAAGTCCTCCTAAAGCAACAGGGTGTTTTCTTTTCTTCATGAAAGCACAAACCTGTAAGTCTGAAAATTCTGGTAATTTTCAAACCACAATAAGCACAGATAAGTGCCTGGAACTGTGAAAGCCTAGAACTTTAGCAGCTGAAAGTCTGCAATGACATCCTTTCAGGTAGGATCTGGTGGTACTTTTGCATATCAGCTTTGAAGCAGCGTCCGATGAAAATAAAACAGCAATGGGCTTCATACCACACAGAGATATTCTGTTTCACCTCTCCTTCAGCACAAAATCATCTGCCTCCAAGCTGCCATGACTTCATTAGGCAGCTGGCAACTACTTTACTTTCTGCAAAACTAATCCAGAGTTTAAGCATCACATATTCAAGCGCTGGACTTTTGCCTCCTAAGGGCACTGGCCACAGGCAGGCTGATGTCGACATTCATATGCGGAGTGCTCCTGACACACAGTAGTGAAGTGGCCACAAGAAGACAGGGCTGGCACAGAGATGGCCAGCAGCAGCCTGTTTCTGTGTGCTTCCCACCCTGCTTGTATTCCTGCATGAGACATCAACTTGCTGTTAAAATTGAAATAGGACAATGTAAGCAAAAGCCACCAACCCTCTTCAAATGTCCAGGTGTCTTTTCAGAGACAAAAGAATAGTGCTAGACACCATGGCTAGGGGAAGTAGGAGGTACCTTGTAGTCGAAAAAAGCAAAAAGTGTTTTCTGTTGTTCAGACAGGCTAGACCTGACAAAATCCAGAAGTATGGTTGAATCCGGAAGTTTAATCAAAGGAACAAACTCTGAACCTGGACAGAAACCTCTCATGCAAGATTTGCTATTGTTCTTTATGAAATAAAATATATTAAGATGGATAGAATGGGGGAAACTAGAGATTTATACTGCAAAAAAAGCCTTACATTAACACAGTTAAATTCCTGGCTAATGGTATCTTCCCTGCCATGCTCATTCACAAGAAAAAAGAAATTGGCAAAACCTCATTTCTCATAAATTGTAATTTTTCCGGTCAATATCTTGCTGCAAGTCTAATCATCCTGAATACATACACAAGAGGCATTTCCAGCTCAGCCAATATGATTAAGTAATAAAGCAAGGTGTAAGAAGTTCCGTAGTGTTCCCTATCCACTAAGCACATTGAAATACAATTAATTCTCACTTTCAGGTACTGGGTTTTTTTAATATATTCACACATATATTTTCTAAGAATAAGAAGCAACTCCTGCGTTAGATTCTGGTCATGAGAGTCTTTCTTCATAATTGAGAAAAATGTTAGAAAATAACCTGACACCATTCTGCCCCTGTGGCTACTGTTTTGTTTAGACATGGGGTAGTTTATTTCAATTTGTAATATTTAATGCACAGTGGGAGTTTAGAAGAGACTTCTTCATCCATCAGAGAAATAAATGGCATGCGGCAGAGGAAAATGATTCTATGACTGCTTTAAATGTCTTGGGAAACAATGAATTGAAAGACACTATTGTGCAAGTCTTGATATAGATTACCAGCAATAGGCTGGCTCCAGTAGGTCAACCACTACATCAAGGGGTAGAAATGGCCATTTAAGTTTCGGTCACACCTTCACAGCGTGAGACATCTCACTGTTATTTATTTACTCTAATACAGTTCTCAGTCAAATACCTTTTACTTCTTACATGAGCACTCACACGACTCTCCTGCACACTACTCTGCTGGATGGCCTAGACAGACCTAGCAAATAAATGCAGGTCAATCATGTACCTCTGCCCTGGGGATTGTGATCTCAAAGATTGGTGTCAGATTCTGGTTTTTCTACTTAGCCCGTGATTTTAAAAACAGATGACACAACAATGCATGAAATGAGTTTTTAGAATGGAATTAAAAATAATTTTCCAATACACTTTAAACTGCCTTTGTTGACTCCTGCACTCAGGAATTTTAATGGCATAGAGCTAAGAGGCACAACCCTAGCTGGTGTTAGTCATACCTGGGCTTTACTTCAGCAGTATTTATACCAGCGGTGGATCTGGCTCAGCAATTGCAGCTATGAGATGTTTCTCTTAAATATTTCCCCTCATTTCCTCACTCCTTATTAGCACTGAAAAGACATTCACTGAAGCAGGTAAAGCATTTCAGAAGCCTTCATTTCATATGGATTAGCTCCATGGAAGTTGCAGTCGCCTTGGCGATATCTTTGATTTTCGAGTTGTGCACCAGCTTTCATGTGTCCTTGGCTCCTTGTCACTTCCACCTCAGGAAATTAAATAAATTAGCATTATTGGATTTTTTGTGGCACTTCACATCTCTGCTAGATCAGCTAAGGTCAAAATGGCAAAGGCAGCATTCTCCTGAGTAAAAAGTCTTCACTTGGGTCTTAAGCCCATACAAAAGTGTAAACTTGTGTGGAGAAACCGTCGAACTGGGTAGCCTTTGAGTAAGATCTTGTGCCAAGATGTGGTGTGATTATATGAAAGGGTGGACGGGTCTATCAGTTCAGTTCTGGTATCAGCCACACAGGAATTTTTCAGTGGAACTCATCCTAAGGATTTTCAAAACTGTGCTATGCAAAGGAGCAGTCACAGAAAAAACACGACCACTATGCAGACGCTCAGATGAGAGCACCTGCAGTACCTGCAGGAAACTGTCTGACTCACCATGTTTGGGGGGGTTTTTCTGCTAGTTTGCTTTGGTTTCAGGCAGTGTTTTCTAACAATAACAATCTTTGGCCTCTTTCACCTGAGGAACTGATCAGGAGGTGGCTGTATGACTTCAGGATATATTTCTAAATCATACTCTTACACAAACAGTTTTCTTAAGAAGTGAGTTGTTGATCCTCTCCGTTTGCTGCAGGAATTTTATTTCATTGGGACTAGATCCAGACTTCTATTGAAAAAGAATGCTAGCAGAAGATTTGGGTTTCACATCTGCCTTTAGGGGAAATTTCCACCAAGAAAACTGCAGAGGTCCAACTTTTCCTGAAAATCTTCTGAACCCTGACACCCTGGATATGAACAAACCAGTCCTTTCTGCAGAGCATCTCAATGAAAACCTCATGTTCCAAGTTTTCCAGAAGGGAAGTGTTGTGCAGTTGTCATCTGGTTTTGAACCCCTATCATCCTGCTGGCTGAGGAGTTGTGGCTCCCTGCCTGGGCCTGATGGGCAGCAGTTGGAGATTCTACCACCCCAAGTCACTCCCACACTGGAACTGGAGAGAGGTGGGCTGGCCAACAACTTAAGCACAGCATAGAACCTATGTGATAGACAGTCATGCAGCTCTTGAGCTCCTGGCTCATTTGCCACTCTACTGTGACCGCAGTAGACACAGGATACTGGATTTATTCACAGAATCACAGAATCACAGAACATCAGGGATTGGAAGGGATCTCAGAAGATCATCTACTTCTATCCCCCTGCCAGAGCAGGATCAAGTGTCCGTTACTTGGGCCAGGTGTTGTCGCTGCTTACCACCCAAACTCTTTTGTGCTTTAGACAAAATGAGCCAACTCTAACTTTGCAAGGTTCAAGACATATTTTCACAGACTTCTGTTTTGAAGTTTGGGGTTTTTTTAGCTCCTTGCTTGCCTTTTAGAGACTCTGGCAACTAACTGGATATGTCTTCAGGGTACTGTTTAAAAGGCTTTCACTTAACCTGTCCTCTTTCAGGGCTCTACAGTCTTCTTATTTCCATGCAGAGCTCTACAATACCCCAAAGCAACCTGCTGTACTGGTATAAACGTACCACTAATCCTAAATGGTCCTTTTCACTTATGCACATATCAACTAATCAATGTTAGAGACCTGCAGCCATCAATCTGAAAGCCTTGTTTGCTGTCATCACCGCTGAGGCCTGTAGATCAATAAAAAGATGATATTGTTTAGATAAAATGCAATAAACAAGACCTGTCTGGGGCTTACATACGGTTTCATTCATTCTAATAAAGCAAGTGCATCTCTTATGAGTTTTAGCCCATCAGATCTTGTGAACTGCTTATTCACCTCAACAATCACTGACACAAGGATATTGTTGCATCCAAGTCCAGGTCAAGCAAGACTTACTTGATCTCATCCTATTTCCATAATAATTTCTGTCATTTCTCTAAGAATAAGAAGGTAAGGGCACTTTTATTGCAGCAATAAAAACAGCAAAGTGATCTTCTTATGGCACTTAATTAGATTCATTTTATCTTCTGTGACTGAGCATGACATAATGTAACCCTTATTTATGAAGTAAAAATGAATGTCTTATGGTTTCTAACACAATTGAAGAAGAAATTACCATGGTATTCAGCTTAATCTGTGTTTGTATCCGACATAAATGATCTTAAGATAAATTACAGGAAATTATTTTCTACTCCTGGTAACCATAACAACAGAGGAGAATTGGTTCTTGTTCAACTTACTGACTGTTTCTGAACTCTTCCATAACGTGTAATAAAAATTATAAGACAAAACAATTCACAGGCTTTGTTTTTTGTTTGCACAGGAACAATTTCTGAAGCACCGGAAAAAAAAGTTGTGTTTAAATTCTGATTCAGTTTTTTAGCTCCCCATCAGATGTAGAGAGAAATGCATTTCTGTTCCAAAGTGTGGTGGCATAGAGATGATGTAATGGATTTCCCCAAGGAGGGGACCCATGTCAAAGCTTAATGAAAATTATACCTCCATCAGCTGTGCAGAAATGAACTAAGCATGAGTTTTGAAAATGCTGCAGATCTGCACAATCCCTACAAGTGTCTTTGAAAGAAGACAGTAGGAACAATACTTTGAAAGAGGACAGTAGGAATACATCACCATCACAAGCAGATAATGAATGAAAGCATCTGAAAAGCTTTGAGGCTTTAAAGAATTTGAATCAAGTGGGGTAGATCATTGCAATGAGTGTGTTTGCACAACTAGAAAAGAGTCCTCAGTGCAAAAGGGGGACAGATAAAAGTTTTGTAGAAATGTTGAGCTTTTAGTTATATGGGTCTGTAGTATCACATCGTCACTATATAGTTTGGATTTGTGAGGACCTCAGAAGACCTCAATACAAGGAAGATATTGAGGTGCTGGAGCAGGTCCGAAGAGAGGCAACAAGTTTGATGAAGGATCTGCAGAACAGGCCTTATGAGGAGTGGCTAAGGGAGATGGGGCTGTCTAGTCTGAAGTAAAATGAGCTGAGGTAGGAGACCTTATTGCTGTCAACTACTACCTAAAAGGTGCTTGTAGACAGGTGAGCATTGGTCTCTTCTTATAGTAATGAGCAGCAGGACAAGGCGAAATGGCCTCAAATTGCATCAGGGTAAGTTCAGGTTAGACATTAGGACAAACCCTATTGAAAGAGTCATCAGGCCTTGGAATAGTCTGCCCAGAGAGGGGCTTGAATTACCATCTCTGGACATGTGTAGAAGTTGTATAGATGTGGAGCTTAGGGACATGGTTTAGTGGTGGGCTTCGTACTGTTAGGTTGGTGGTTGGACTCAATGATCTTAAAGGTCTTTTCCAATCTAAATGATTCTGTGATTCCCAAAGACAAGAATTTAGGTGCTTCAAAGCTCAAGTGGCAAAAAACAAGGGTTCTGCTGAATCAACACCACTACTGCCTTGAATATGGAAATAGTGAGATCCAAGAGACTATCTTCCCTACATGTTTAGCTACCTGTAAATACCAATCTGTGTGGCATGATGTAAAAACCTCCTGCTAAGGTTGTCCCAGTCTCAATATTCAGCTCTGACTTACCTCTTGGATCTATTAGTCCCAAGCTAAGTCTTTGGACTGCTAACAAAAAGGAGCCTGGAAAAATGTGTTCACTGATGCATGCTATCTCAGAATATCCCTGCACTCTTTTTCCCCTCATTTTTCTTTTAATTTCAGTTATTTTTGTATGACTTCAAAGCAATGTTCACACAAGGTGAGAGAAGAGGCTCCTTCACATTTGTACTTCCCCGGTGCACAGATTGACCAAATATTGTCTCTCATAGTCAGCTAAGCAAAATCCTCAGTTGCCTTGGAGTTTATAGCCCACTGCCTGCCTTTCTATTAGCAGCACATTGTTGGAGCACAGAGCATTACAGTCACCTTCATTCTTTCCTACAAGGCTAGTCACCCATTTTTCAATTCACCTTCAACCAAGTAATTTTCCTGGACTTGGCAATGGTGCCATTCTGCCAGGTCATTAATCTACTCAACCATATGAAAAATAGAAGCACAAATTAGCTCTCAGACAAGAAGTATCTGACAATACCCATGAGCTTTGGCAGAAGAGGACCTGACGGCAAGAAGTTACCAACCGTTATTTCTCTCGAGGTGAGCTTTTAGATGCAGCAATTTTGAGACAGGGAAAAGAATAATTTTTAAAGCCGCCAGTAGTATGCAGAACAAGGGCAGAGGTGTTTTGGGGGACCAATGATCACAATAAGCTGCTATCCACCACGTGCTAAATTCATTTTAACACTTGTTCATATGGGATAACGAGGAGCGCAACAGTCTTTGATGAGCATACAGAACAGGTACTAGAGGTAAGAAACTCTCCCCTCAGACAGAAAAGTTGCATTTTCATGCATTCGTAGAATCTGTTTACACATTATAGTGAAAGAAAACAAGAACAGCTCCCATCTGAGTTCCTACTGAACTAAAATTCGATGGTGCTTTGATGTAAGAACATGGTGCTGAGGCTGAGCGGGTGAAGCTCTGTATAAACAGAAATGGCAGAGTAGAAGCAGTCCAAACAGAAGTGCTCTGGTTACATGGCAAAGCCCCTTCTTTCTGCTGGATCCTATGAAAATCTTAATACACACAGGCACTTCCTAGGCTAATCCAATTAGGAGGGGGAAAATAAAAGACAGCTAACGAGTACAGGACAGCCAGTAAGTTGAAGCAGATGCAAGAAATCTTGACTGTATGTGTGAAAAGAGAGGTAAATGACCGCAACTTGTGTGTTTAAGGGGCACTATGAAGCTTTATTCTGACTGCAATGTATAAAGTTACATAACTATAAAGTTAGTGCTGCATGGCATGTCAGGCAGCAGAACATTCAGAATAGACCAAAAAAGACAGCAGCATGGTAAACAATTTGCATCTAGACTGCCCTGACATCACGCAGTTGGAGTTTAGACTATAGAAAGCACTGGGTCTGTCATATTTTCTCCTTTCTGCTCCTGCAAGGGAATTCCTAGCAGGCTTCTTACACCAGGATAGCCCTTTCAAATTGCTAATTTGCACCAGCCAGGGACCTAACACATGATTACTAAAAGTCAGTACAGTTAGGTCAGTTTGCATCAGATCATTTGCACTTATTTCTTTCCTTTAAGAAAAATATTTGCAGATAATAATAAAATTACACAACAATTAAGTAGTGAGTCATTACACCCTGTGAAAGCAGTTCAATAGATAGTGGAGCAACATTCACGCTGCAGGGGTTAATTATTTGGCTTAAGAAACAGTCTTTCTTCCATGGAAACCTCTGAAGGTCGAGGCATTCAGACAGACTATGTCCAATCCCAGCAGATCATCACACCAAACAATACTGTCTGTGTGTGCAGTCTTCCCTACAGGAGCAACTGGTAAGCCGTTGCAACAAGAAGGGACAGAGGTTGAGCTAGCACCAGAGTAATCAGATTCACTATGTTTTCTTATGCAGTTCCACTGAACTAATTCAAAATCCACCCAGGTTGTTCAATCCAGATAATCTGTTTTAGTCCTCATACCTGGCAGTGAGTAGAAGATATAAGAGCTTAATTCTGAAGTATGGCTGGAGAAACTTATTTTTATCTAGCATAGATAGATAGATAGCATCTAGCATAGACAGCAGAGAAAAATTGTTGGAGACTCTAACTCTCTGACGTACAAGCAAGAGAAACAATATCACACTTGAAAAATTCGGACAGGAAATACTTGATGATGGCAACACCTTTTTATGGTTTATAAGAACAGTTGCATCCCACCCTAATTTCCCAACTGAATAGCAGATGCTCTTCACTAAAAAGCTGTTATCATTTTATCTGTTTTACAATATGTCATGTATATTTTGCCAATCACATTTTGGCTCTCATCACAGTGTCTCCTGTAATGCAGTTGTAAACTTGTTTAATCAGCTCAGCATAATCTGGTGCTTTCAACACTGCGGGCGTGCACACATATGCACACATATGCAGATCGTGCATTGCCCACACTATTCCCTTTTGCCTTGTAAAGTAGAGATGCATCACTTCATCCATTTGTTAGGCAGAACCCACCTTTGAAGGTCTGTGTGAAGTTCTACTTAAGGCAGAATATGCTACATGGTTTTTACCTGGCTGAGCAGCTATTCATTAAAAAACATTGCCTTAATTACTGTCCCATCACATTTGTTTCAAAGCAGATTATTAAGTTAAACATAACACGATGCGCATTCTTTTTTGGTCATTCAAAACTGTAAATGAAAAAAGCTCCTTAAACTTTGTACCTGTGCAAATAAATACTTTCATCTTCACAAGCTTAACAATTTATCCTCCCAGAACTCATTCATCATTGTGGAATTCATTGTAGAATTCATTGTTCAAGGGGAAGGATTCATTGTAGAATTTGCTCATTCTGTTGCAAGCTCTAGTTATTTGCAAGGCTGCCGACAGCAATTTGCATAAAAATTCCTGTTTCACGTGTCTATCGACAAAGGGGCATGTCCAGCATGAGCTGAGTTTTTCCTGTGTTACAGAAACATTACAGAAGATGGCAGCTGAGTTTTGTGCCTTCTCAGCTCTTCTTTGGTTTTCTGTCAGTGTGTTATTCCTGTGACGGTTGTTCTTGCTGGCCTGCAGCTGAACTGACCACAAGAGTCCATGGTCAGTAGCTTTTTCTGGTCCTTGCACACAAAAGCCCTAAGCCAGCATTAATGAAAAGCAATCCTCAGCACTTTCTAATACTGCCATTACACAGTGCCTGCTTTTCATTAAGGAAGAACTAGAAACTTAGCCTTTCACTGGGTATCACATCCTCATGGTCATGGGGTGTAACAGCTCCAGCAAAACCCCTCCACCTGACAGCACAAGGGGTGAAGATTTCAGACTTCTCCAGCTGTGGAGAAGCACGCTCGCAGCACACCCACACTAACGTGTTCAGTTTCCCTGCAGGATAGTTTTCTGGGCTCTAACAAGGCTCGGTGCCCCTGTACACTGTGAGATGCTATCTTTGCTTGGGGTGCAAATTTACTACAGTTTGTGCTTACGTGTTGCACCATTTAGCTCACTCCAGAGCTTCCTGAGCTGTAGGGCACCTTTTTCAACTCCTAATATACTCAGTCCTGTGGAGCAAATAAATATTGATTAGGAGCTGGTCAGGAGAATGACAAAATCTTTTGTGAGAACTGAAAATCCATAGGAAGTTTGAAAACAAAGAGTTTTGATAGAAATGCATCTTATTTGGGGACATATCCATCAGTTGACTGAAGTGAGAAGGATTTTCTTTCAGCTAATGATGAAACAAAATTTCCTTATGGAATAGGTCACAGGAATTCTCTTTCTTCGACCTCATTCCTGATGTGACTCTATACTTATAGCTTCTGCTTCTTTTGTTCAGACAAATAGACAAAACCTCAAACAACTCCACAGGGATATAGACCTGAGGGTGTGTGATTGCTGCTCTATTCATGTGAATGCATTGGGGAAGCACTGGGGAAGCACTACGTTTGAGCAAGAGGTGCACACACTTAGACATGGAAGGATCTAGAAAGAAAACATTGCCAACAATAGCAACAAAAACTCAAGGGAAGTACCAAGCTCAGAGCTCAGGTGATTTTTAAAAGGTGAAGGTGGAAAATCATTGTTACTTCCTCAAAAGACAAAGGAGCATAGTGCTGAAACTTGTAGAAATGGGACTGAGGCTGGGCGAGTAGTGAGAGCAACCCATTGCAAGTATTTCTTTTGTCTCCCAAGAGGTGTTTGGTATGAAAAACCTAGGGGTGTAGACATTGGTCTGTGAGAATTTTAAAGCAAACCTTATACTCTCCTTCAAGTGTTTATTTGCCTGTCTGTCCAGGTAAGAGCAACCCTCCTATAGTAAAACTAAGGACACACCCTCTGCACTGGAGGGGAAGGCACAAGAACACAACCCCATAGTGGGTCACGAATCTGCTTCATTTTCCTAACACAAAGAATTAACTAGAGCAGCTCAGCAAAAAATATTAAAAAAATAAAATAATTCTTTTTCTTGTTTCAAATTTCAAGCTAATTTTAAAAATCATTAGCACTATTTTACCAAAAATGCAGTACACATATTACATTAGATTAGACTGTAATGTAAGTATTTGTATATGAAGTGCAGCATACTTTTTGAGACCAAATGAGTACTAACAATTTTCACTTCACAAGTCACTGCAAGTGAACAAAAGCAGACAATAACTATTTCTCTCTCTTCTCGAATGGCATTTTAGACAAAAACCTTCCCCAAGGAATTGCATTTTGAGCGTGTGAGGTTTCTGTTCTGCTAAATAGGAATGATTTAACAATTTATTATCTCTAGAAATTACAACTTTCAAGTATGTATTATTTCATTCTTCTGATTATTCATTCTGCAAATTAGTAAAATACCTCAGAGGCACCATATTCTCCCCAGCCAGCTCTCACCAACTGTACAGTGTTCTGTGCTGCTTGATGCTAGTACGGTGTCACATTTTTCTGGGGGACGGAGAGGGAGCAAGCGTATTCCAAAGCCTGAAAGGTACTAACAGCTTTTATGCAAAGATGTCAAGTGAGCAATATATTGAGGGTAGCAGATGGAGGCTCCTTTATCTCATCCATGTTTCACCATTTGAAACAGCAAGGAATTTGGCCCAAAGGCAGAAGCACCATTTCTTGCCTCATAGACACTTGTTCCCAAAGCACTGAGAAACGCTTTTATCTTCCCTGTGCAATAATTACAGTGCATCAAAAGGCCAAGAAGGCACTGAACTACACCTGACTTGTCGCTGGGTTTTGATATTTTAATATATCCTGTTCCCTTGCTGCATCTTTCTTTGTTTCATCTTTGCACTTCAAGCACTATCATCTTGGGAGAAGCACTGCTGAACAAGGCTATCTATCCATGTGCTGTAGGAACTCCATCAAAATCATCCCTTTTCCTCACTCTTCTTAAAAAAGTCCTGCAAAATACACAGGTCAAACTGACTCTTTCAGCTCTCTCACACAGCCTCCGGAAACTACTGGGCTTTTCTCTCTGCTTTTCTTTAAAGGTGTTCCCAAGCGTTCACATTTCTGAACTGTGTGCAATACACATGTCCAGTGAGTTATTACTGCCCTCTCAGTCACAGTCAACATGAGAGCATCCTCCCATCAATGCTTTCTCAGAGGGCTGCAACAGCTCCCACTTTTCAGTAGAAGCTTCCTAATATTTTCTGATCACTCACTGATCAGTCCCAGGATTTTGACATAATTGATTCAAGCCTACCTGCATCTCCACAGCCCATGGAAGGAGTGCATGTTCTGTTGCTGTCCCCTGCCTGCAGGACATATCCCAGCAGTGGTGGGTGGCTGCAGTGAGACAGATCTCAGTGCAGTGAATACCTTCTGCTGTTCTGTAGAACAGCTGAGGACAACCTGGTTGCAGTGATTTATGACAGTGTGATTTTAGGTTGGCAAAGGACACGGGCTGTCTGAACCCACTTTCCCAGTTGCAATGTGGATCAACCACCTCTCTGCCCAAGAATTTTGGGAAAGTGTCATTACTGTGGGGATTGCTGATTCCTCACATGGGGGCATGACCATCTGCTTCAGCATCAGCAAGGAAAGAACAGGACCTGCATAACTGGCAAAAGATCTAGAAGAGAATGTCAAACACACAAGGAAACACAAAGCACAGTGATATGATTACAGTTTGCATAGCAAGCAGAGCACACCAGCTGTCTGGCCTCTGCCAAGGGTGTTGTAGGAAACGTAGTAAAACTGAACTATAGGGTTTTGCTGCTGTAGCTGTGGGCTGACCTGAGTCTCACAGCCGTAATATTTCCCAGTCTTGCAGCAGGTACAGTACCAAGGGCTGGTTCGTACTCCTCATACAACCTTGCCTGGGGAAGTTGGATGATTATTTAATTAATGGTAAAACACTGTTAAAGATGAGGGTGTCTTCTGGTGTATGAGAAAAAAACTTCCCAGGTTGTTGGTCTACAGGCTTTTCATAGTCACTAGAAAGACTAGCTGCTGGGTTGCACGTATTGGTTCTCTGCTGACATGTGGAAAGGCAGATCCACACAAAAAATATAGATGCAGTCTGACATAACACAGTCTTGAGCTATGCAGCATATGGTGCAAATGCTGTCTGTGGGAAAGAGGAACCAAGACTGATGAATACATGTTAGTCAGTGTGCTTGAGGAATGCTTGATTGCTCAAGCAGAGAAAACACCCCAAACCTGATAGCAAACTTGAGGATTAAAAGGATTTACTCCTTGTGCCACTATTTCCATTTTCATAGAAGAGCAGAAGATTGATGTCTTTCTACATAAATGTCCCAACACATTCCAGTAAGTGAAATCGTAGAAAAGCTTTTTAATAGCACATTTTGCTGTAAGAATCTCCTCCTTGTAAAGCTCTTAATCAAAGGAAATAGCTGCATGATGCAATCTGCTAACTGTGTCACCCAAGAACCTTGCAGCCTTCAATGTGCTGGGGAAGGTCCTCATTCCCATTATGCAAGTGAGACTTGGGGCACAGGCAGCTGAAGCCAGGACAAGCAAAAGGGCTGTAAGTCCTTCACTGGAGAAGACCCTGGCCTTGCAGTGTGATGCTGAGTGTGCAAGAAATCTGACAGTAAAAATGATGAACAGGAAAAGATATGAAAGCTGTATCCCATGAGCAATAATGAAGATCGTTTAGAGATCAGCCTGGGAAGTATTTAGTATATTTATTTCTATTTATCAATGAACCGTATCTGCAAACCATGTTAACAGTCCTGGAGTACAGTCAGAGGATATCTGGCCTCTCAGCTGCAGCAAATTTTGTAGAAGAGGGAAAAGGCTAAGAACATCAAGCTGCGCTTACACTCATGTGGGAAGAAATACCCTGGCTCTGTTAGTGAGCCAGACGGCTTCGGTTCTCACATCACTGCTCATACTGCTGGCTATTTTCTGAAGCAATCAGAAATGCTGTTGTACCATATTAGCTCCTCAAGACAGACAGAGTCAACTGCTTTCTAATTATAAGATGCTGCTTCTTGTTGGAGCAGGGAGATGAGTTTCTGTCAAGCAGCAAAAACACCGGATCTGATCCCTTCTGTTTTCTGCAGAACCCAGAAAAACACATTTACATGTTTTAGGTGTATCTTCTTTTTCTATTGAATTGATGTGACGTAATCCACCAGGCTCAGCTTAGCTGCCATGGAATTAAAAGCAGAATTATGCACTCCACTGCTAATATTGTATGGATAACCATAAGGTAATTTTAATCTCAAGGCCAATACCTTCTTTGCAAGCTATTGTGGAGTGTTTCAAGAAGTGTATGGAATCATGATGTTCACAGAATTCTCCCGAAAGTTTCCACATCAGATAAGAAAATAAAGTCTCTTGATCGTGAGGTCAGTGGCAGGAAAGTCATCACATTTAGCATCCCCTCCTCATGACCATGCTATTTGTATTTTACGGAGTGAACTGAACGTGCAGAAATGGTTGTCCAAGAGTTGGATCTGATCCATAGCTGTTTAAACTACACCTGCTTTACAAACAACCTTTAAAATACACTGAACTGCAGGAATGCAAATAGATGATGATGTATGATGACTTTAAATTATAACAAAGTATTCCATGGAGAAAAGAAAAGCTGCTGCCAGGAGAGCAAGTTAATGCAAAGACAGACATGGGTAACCTTGATTTGTATGATTTGTTGAGGTACTCACCTCCCCAAGGAGAGGAAGAGGAGTGGGATGCAAAACAGAGTGATGAACTCATGTGATATAGGCACTTGTACTCTGATACACATAAATATGGGTGCAACTGTCTCTTATTAGATCACTTGTGGCTCTAGACTAGTACCTAGTTCACCAACCCAGTACCTACAGCTGGCTTAGCTGCAAATTCTCAAGTGGGAGGGTGCCCAGATTTGCTTCTCTTGTACAAAGAAGATACTCCTACACCTAGTAATCCTTGGAACAGGCAGAGGACTTAACAATCCTGCTGCTTTATCACTGCCTCAGGGCTGCATAGACATGGGAAGGCACCAAAGACATACTGTGGACCCTGGCATATACTTCTAAGAGATCCTAGCTTCAGGATCTAATAACTCCGTCATTCTGTGTTGACCTTAACAACAGAACCTCTACAAACATGATAATGTGTGCATGGTGTTGGTGGCTGGCAAGAGTCAAGAAATTGATTCATTGATTAGTTGCTCCTGCTTCAGAAAATGGTCTCTTCTGGCTTTTCATCCAACAACCATGAGTGCAGTAGGTGAAGAGATTTTGCTGCGACAACTGCCCCACCCCTTTACCAAGCAGCTGAGTTAGAGCAATGAGAAGCTGACCTCTAACGGGAATATCATCCTTTTCTCCACATCAGGCAAAGTACATGTTTCTCCCTGCCTTATTTTCCCTTTAAACATTGTTCCCTTTAACTGTCATGTGATGAACACAGCAATGCATTTTGACTCCATCTTACCTCATTCTTCCACCAAGAATCAGCTAATTCAAAAGACTTAGAGCTGATGTTTGAGCCTTAAAAAAACCCCAAAAAACAGTGTATGATTGTAATTCCTTTAATAGTCCAGTATCACTCCTTTTTTTTTTTTTCTGATTCTCTGTAGACTATATTTTTTCATTTACATTGTCTTTTTTGTGTAAAAAGAAGTTTATTTGGGGAAAGGGAGCAATAACATCCTTTAACCTCAGGCATTTTGTTTTAAATAATTATTTCCTTTGAGAGAACAAGTGCACAAATGTCTTTAAAAATTCTCTGTCTTATCTGTGCACCATTTAAATGGAGAATGTCACTCTTCTATTGTTAATGGTTTTTTAAAAAGGGGAAAAATTTTACCTGTAAAGAGCAATCAAACATCTCTTCTTGCAACAGAAATGCATCATTAAAAAAAAAAAACCAGACAAGTACCCATTTAAATGAATGATCCAGTGTGAGGATACATGAGTGATTTGTGTCTTGAAGCTCTGCTGTCAGTTAGATTATGCTTAATGAGCACTTAATGAACGTTCACAGCAGAAACATGTACTCTTTATTTTATTTGGGAACAGGCAAGGCAACAGCCACTTTTAGGGGACAAAACTTAATGGATTTTCTTTCAGCTCAGTAGACACATTGACACTTGTAAATCCTTTCTAAATGTGCCACTGTAATTATAAATCTTTTAGCTATATTTTTCATTAGAGGATGTTAAGGTAAACATTATCTCCAACAGAAAATATATTTGGTGTATAGGTTTTTAAATCTGGCATTTAAGTACTCACTGCGGCATTGCAGCTGTTCAATAACACTATTCTTCTTCACTGTTTAGGGCTTGTACTCCTGGATGGATGCACTGTTCGGCTTTAAAACAGCAAGACCCTTGATTTACCAACTACATGTAGTCAGTTAGTTATTAACTAGCAGAGAAAGTAGAGCCTATGGGAAACTGTGTCTTGTCATTCTCTGGTCTACTGTCTGCAATCTTCTGTCCATTTCCCCAAAAACATAATCTATACCTTAAGATTCTAACCTTAACCCTTACAGATGCTACCTCCACACAATAGGACAGAAAAGAGTGCTCTTAGGAGGGTTCCTCAGCACTGGGGTTGTGCCTTGTCCAGCTCAGCCTTGAGAGAATGGGTGTATAACAATTCAGTCTTGCACCCAGCCCATCTACCTTCTTACTTCCCAGCTGTTTTCCTTTTGGACGGTCCAGATTCCATTTCAGAAGGTGCATCTCTTCCCTCGCAAAACAAAACTTGTCCCATCTTTACTGACACCCAACGCCAGAAAAGTGATTAGCTGTTGCAGACATTGGCACTGTGTAGCAACGTTTCATTTTCTGTTTTCCTTGGCAAGAGTGGTGCTGAGAGCTGCAGGACCTGTGTTGGCTGCCTACAGGATGGCAACAACATTTTATTGCATTGACATTTTGTAGAGTGTTGTGGGGACTTGCTTTCGAAATCTTGCATTATTATACAGGTTACACCCACAGTTTAAACAGTTTATTGGGGTTGGAAGGGGCTTTCAAAGGCTATCAGTTCCAACCTCCTGCTCAAGTAGGATACAAATTATTGAAAAGCATAATCACCTAAAAAACTTAAATCAACTACAAAAAAACCACATCCAGATGTGTCTGAAACGTCTCCAGAGAAGTGGATTCCACAACCTCCCTGAGCAACCCATATTTAATACCCCTTACTGTAAAGAAGTTTTTCCTCATAATGATAACTTCATGTGTTCTATCTTGCATTAAGTTGAGCAGCATGCTCAGCTCTAAGCAGACTCTCAATCACCATGGGAGTCAATTGGGAGTGAAATCAATACATAACCAAATTAGGGTTTGGAAGAGACCTTTAAAGATCTTCTAGTCCAATCTCCCCTGCCAGAGCAGGATCACCTAGACCAAGTCGCACAGGAACACATCCAGGTGGGTTATAAATGTCTCCAGAGGAGACTCCACAACCTCCCTCTACAACCCCTTCCAGTGCTCTGCCACCCTCACTGTGAAGAAGTTCCTTCTCATATTGATGTGGAACCTCCTATGTTCCAGCTTACA
>JAOXOE010000441.1:37758835-37779342 GCA_028565055.1 Phoeniculus purpureus
TTGGTCTAGGTGATCCTGCTGTTGCAGGCAGATTGGACTAGATGATCTTTTGGGGTCCCTTCCAATCCGTAATGATTCTATGATTCTATGATTCTATGATTACACATTTCTATCCCTAATGCTTCATCTCAAAGGGTAAATGATAAAAAATGAGTAAATATTGAAATGATGAGCAATTACAAGGGTGATGGCTAAATTACTGCCTATGACTAAGTATACTGTTAAGACTCCTCATCCTTGGAGATGAGGTAATTCAGACCACAAATGTGCCCACTCATGTAATTATATGGTGCAAAGGAGGGGCAGATCAGCTTAAGAAAATACCACCCATAACTGTATCTACCTATGGTAGAACATGAAGGTGTTGGTTGAGAGCCGGCTGAACAGGAGCCAGCAGTGTGCCCGGATGACCAAGAAGGCCAACAGCATCCTGGCCTGGATCAGGAACAGTGTAACCAGTGTAGAGAGGTGATGGTGCCCCTGTACTCTGCACTCATGAGATCACACCTTGAGTACTGGGTCCAGTTTTGGGAACCATAGTATAAGAAGGACATTGAGGTGCTGGAGTGTGTCCAGAGAAGGGCAAGGAGGCTGGTGTTTGAATGTTAACAAGCTTTCTTGGGCACCCTGTCCCTCGAGGTCTGTATCCCATCGTACTCTACCAAGAAGTTTGCAGAAGAGGCTGAAGACTGCTCTCCTGAAGTCCAAAGTAGCAAACTTGCTGAGTACCCTCCTCACTGCTGTAAGGACTACAAAATCTATCATCTCATGGTGACTGTGGTCCAGGCTTTCCTTGAGTTTCACATCACCCAACAGTCTCTCCTTGCTGGTGAAGACAAAGTCCAGAACAGCACCTCTCATCATCAGCTTCTCCACCTCTTGCAAGTTATCACAAGTGCAATCTCCTGGGCTGGTTCCGTCTTGATGTATGTAAGCTTTCTGTACTGTTACTGGGCAGAAACACATTAGAAGGGTTGCAATGAAATGGTATGCCACAAGGCAACCCTGGACTTCAGGAGGGCTGTCTTTGGCCTTTTCAAGCAATTTCTAGGGGAAATCCCACGGGACAGGGTACTGGCAGGTAAAGAGACCCAAGATAGCTGGTTGACATTCAAAGACCACTTCTTTGAAGCACAAGACAAGAGCATTCCAACAGGAAGGAAGTCAACGAAGTGAGCCAGAAGACCTGCGTCGTTAAACAAGGAGCTGCTGGGCAAACTAAAGAGGAAGAAAAAAGCCTGTAGGTCATGGAAGGAGGGGATGGCCCCTTGGGGTGATTATAAGGCTCTGGTGAGAGAATGTAGGGATGCAACTAGGAAAGCCAAGGCCTCCTTGGAATTAAACCTTGCAAGGGAGGTCAAGGGCAACAAAAAGGTCTACTTCAAATACACTTCAGGTAAAAGTAAAAACAGAGGCAATGTAGGTCCCCTGCTGAATGAGGTGGGTGCCCTGGAGACAGAGGATACAGAGAAAGAAGAGATACTGAACACCTTCTTTGCCTCTGTCTATACTTCAGGGGGCTGTCCTCATATCAAGCCCCAGACTGCTGAGACTCCAGAGAAAGTTGAGACAAGAAAGGAGCCTGCCTTGGTTGGTAAGGACTAGGTTAGGGATAAGTTGAGCAAACTGGATGTCCATAAATTCATGCGCTCTGACGGGATGCACCCGCGCATGCTAAGGGAGGCAGCAGAAATCATTACTAGGTCACTCTCCATCATCTTTTCTAAGTCCTGGGGAATCAGGAGAGGTGCCTGGGGGCTAGAACATAGCAAATGTCACTCCAATCTTCAAACAGGGTAAGAAGGAGGACCCAGGTAACTATAGACCAGTCAGCTTCACCTTCATCCCAGGAAAGGTGATGGAACAATTTGTTCTAGACGCTGTCTCCAGACACATCAAGGACAGGAGGGTCGTTAGGGACAGTCAGCATGGCTTCACCATGCTTGACCAACCTTTTATGAGGGCATAACCAGGTGGATCGATGATGGTAGAGCGGTGGATGTGGTTTATCTTTACTTTAGTAAGGTATTTGACATGGTCTCACACAGCATCCTTGCAGTCAAACTGAGCCAGTGTGGTCTAGATGATCAGGTAGTGAGTCTCCTCTGGAGACATTTAAAACACACCTGGACGTGTTTCTGTGCAACTTGGTCTAGGTGATCCTGCTATGGCAGGGGGATTGGACTAGATGATCATTCAAGGTCACTTCCTATCCCTAATGTTCTGTGATTGTGTGACTTCACCAGCAAACCCCTATTCTACTCTCTGACACCCTTTTTCCAGCTCTTGATGAATGAAAACAGATGGAGTCATACCCTTCTGCTCTGCATGATTTTTGTCTGTGGGATTAAATATACAGGAAAACATCATATTTTGCAGTCTGATCACTTCTTCCAACTCTGTTTGAGGTGTTGCAGAAGACAGGCCAGTAGATCATAACAGGTAACCCATCAATAAAGGAAGACTTTATTATCAAAAATAGTAAAATATATTTTAAAAAAAGGTAATTATTTTCTGTGCACTTTATAGCTTCCCAGGAGTAACAGCCCGACACTCCCACTTACAAACCACTCTGATATTTCACCGATCAAGGCCATAACCCTGGTTATTTACAGACTGTAATGAGAGTGGCCATACTTTGAAGTTACCATAAATAAGCAGGTAAAATTGCTGAGTTTCTAGAAACTCTGCTTGGTTGCCTGGAAGATGTTATTATTTTAATAAAAAAGAATGGCATATATAATTAATAAATCTGTATTAAGTTGACAAACAGGTTCCAACCAAGGAGACGTGTACAAGCCTTTCCACACAGCTCTCATGCTTTAGAAAAACTTCCTGGTTTTCAGGTACGAAGTGGATTATTGTTTAAACATCCCAAGGAAACTCTTCCCAGAGAATGCTGATTGTGATGTATTTCAGCGTGATCCAAGTTCTGTACTTCTCAGATCTGACAAACTTGGTAGATAATCTTTTCCATGTAAGTCATTAGAGATGTTAAAATGATACAGTCTGATCCCAAACTTGCATGTACATGCGAGGATTCTAGACCAAACTGCTAATGACATCCTTGACTGTGCTGTGGGAGAGCTGATGTCCATTAAAGGAGTCCCTCCACACGTTGACCAAGTGAAGGGAGTCACCCTTCTTCATGCCTTGGAGATGTTCTTGTTATACGATGTGATGTGTACGCTACACATTACATCAACACCTGTGCCTGTTACCTTCCAAAATTGTCCATATAAAGGATCAGCCTGACTCTGGCATGGATGCAGACGCAGCAGAGGGGTGGGCTTTAAAATGCCCATTGACGCTAAGGGACACGTGGATGAACTGAATGGGTTCCACGTTTCCACAAGGAGCAGTAACTGCTGGAATTCTCTTTCCTTTAAGGGGCTGGAGATTGCAGTTTGGCTCAGTTATGTAAAGACGTGATTAATCTTAGTATGTCTTTTTGTGGGGTTTTTCTGTGGAGTGAATCCTTTGTGGGGGGTTTTAGGTGGGGTGAATTAAATGTGTCTTGTTTTTTTCTCAAATTGAGTTAACTTCAGCTTTTGCCTGCATTTTGTAAGTGGTTTTCAAACTTGCTTTGCTTCTTTTTCAGCCCATTAGCACAAAAACTAAGTGAATAGCGTAAATTTGTCTCAGGATGAACCCCTTGACATGTAGAAACCGAATGGAGGTCTCCCAAATGTAGGTCCTTCTGACTCTTTTGTAAAGAATACTAGTGGAATAAACTGACTGAAACAAAGAAATTCACTACAAAATTCCCTCTATTCAATGTTTTCATAGTTTATTTTCTGCCCAGCATCCATTATGCTTAAACAAGCTCATAACTTCTTTATGTTCAAACATAAAGCTGTTTATAGCTCCCACTACTTTTCTGCACACCGGTGTCCTTTTTTGATACTCGACATTGTTTGTTTCCTCTAATAAAAACTCCCATGCACATCTGTTCTTGTAAACTCCTCTGTTTCTTGCCCAGATATCTGAAAAGATACTTGCAATTGGATGCTTAACTTTTACATGTGGGCTGACTTCCAAAATTTAGAAGAATTCTAGTTAAAAAAAGAATTCATTGGTCTCTAATCTTCAGGACAAGATAAAATCTGGACAGATCTTCAGATTAAAGGGGGGCTTTTCAATTCTGACTCAGCCTTCTTAAGGAAACTTGCCAAAGCTTACTGGCGCTGTTTGTTCTTTGCAGAGTGCAGCTTTCAGCTTCTCCACAGAGCACACCGACCAAGTTGTTAAACCTCTGATGCTTGCCGTGCCATAAACTTCAGACATCAAAACTGAAGCATGCCAGGTCTGCAGTCAGGCACTCAGGCTACAAAAGTTCTCAGGGAAATCTCTAAGCAGATGGGTGTTTGATGTGGGGTTCTCTTACAATAGGAACCATCTGCTCTTTTTCTCTTTTTTTACCAATGAAAAGGTCTTCCCTCAAAACGATCTCAACAACTAATGAGAAAAGTAAAATCTTCAAAAGGTACTCACCACTAGAACACGTTTCTCATGTCCATCCTGCTAATTGTCAACCGGCAGATCTCAGTCCTGAGCATCTGCTAAAAAGGTAGTGCTTGGAAGGCTCAGCTTCAGTCCTGGATGCCTGTTTTACCAGCCTGCTGCTTTCTTCCTCAAAACACCAGATATCCTGTGCTGCCAAGAGGGTCTCTTGTCCTTATTACCTCAGGAGGCGATAGATGTTCTGCTGTGAAGCCTCCTTCAACACAGAAGCTTACAAGAACCTGTAACAAACCAGTTTTTCCCTAAGGAACAGGAAGTTGCTTGTTGATCCCACCCTATACTCAGATGATTTTAAGGACTAAAATTAATCCTAATGAAGGTGATAGACATGTATGACACCAGAGATGGATTAAAGAGAGAAGCAGACAGTTCCACAGCATTTGCATTTTATTGTGGCAACTTCTGCTGTGTTACATGCAGCTTGCTCTGTCTGGTGTGTAAAGCCTGTGAGCGAGTTTATGAGCTTCCACACATGGTGTGTCTTTCAGCTGCATCCCAGCTCTGTTTCAGGCTGAGATCTGAGGCTGCATCAGATCACAAACTTGCTTCCTAGAGAAGGAAGCACACTTCACCTGCAGCCTATGTGTGCCCTTCAATGTGTCCTTGTTGTTAGGTTACACAGGTTTGCTATGCAGTTACTTGAACTTGGAACTACAGCACATATGGGGTCATGGAGGTTGCAAGTGAGCTGTCTTCACTTGCCATGTGTATGTTGCATCTGTACCCAAACCTTGAAGAATCATTCAAATAATATTTCAATAAAAAAGTCCTCAAATCGAGTCCAATAGGACAAATGAGCAAGGAGGACTGAACCACTATGAGCAGCAGTTTTGCCAAAGAATACTGATATCACAAAGAGGTGTCTTGAACACAGTGTTGGTGTGTCTACCTCTTGTGTTTCAGCAAGCAAAGAGAGCATAAGCTAGACACAATGTGTAGATGGCTCACTAAAGGCATGTCCCACAAGCAGTCAAGTACTTGGATAGCAAAATTGAAAGAATAAAGTCACAGAGCAGCTCCCAAACACCAAGAGTTTGAGGTGAGGTGACACAGTGCTGGAGATAGCTGCCCTTAGCAGCACACATCAGTGACAGTGGGAGTTGTGCCTCCCTCTAAACCTGCCTGTTCCCTTCCTTTGGGTGATGTGAAGCCTCTGATTTATCGCACTGTTTGCACTTAAGTGGCTGAAAATGATGCACCTCTAATTCACAAAGGATTCTCTAAGGTGCAACAAACCACTTACAGCAGGGTGCTCCGTGCACACTCCCCTCCTGCTGATGATAACCAAGACTCTGTGCTCAGAGTATATAAGAATTTAATCCTGCCTAAATGTCTGGTGTTGCTGACAGCAACATTACACTGTTGTGGATTCATCTTCTTTGTCCAACCTGCAGACACACACAGACTCAGGGAGCAGAGGCATCTTCTTCACAGACACCCCTAGGCAGGCCCTGGACTGTAACCCTTCCCTCGCCTTCACACAACATACATTCGTCACACACTTGCATTCTGCAGGCAGCCAGGGTCAGACACCAGATCTGCTGTGACTGAGTGCCAGGGCTCTCCCCTTTAGGATGGATTGCAAATGCACACACACATAGACATACACACACATGCATGCACACTCACACATGCAAACGCACATGCAAGCACCAAAGCACACACAAGACCCCACACTAAATGCAAACACCTATGAACACACAGGCACAGTCACGTCCACATGCACACGAACACACATGCATGCACACACGTGCACACACACACAAGCAAATTCACAAACAGATCTTAATAATCAGTAAACAAGATGAAGAAAAACACATCAGAGCTGTATGCTACTCGCCTGTGGTTTTGCTATGACACATAGTCAACAGTATGAGGCCGTAGGAACTTGGGGTGACAGCACTTGTTCAGTGACTGCTTCAAGCACACATGTTAAAGAGAAGCTCCACCGTGCAGTGCTCCTTTCTCATACATCTCCATCCTGAGGATTCTGACACCTACCTTCAGTGGAGGTATTGACCCAGAATGCTGCCTTCCTTGCTACTCCCTATTCCAGTGCAGGAATCTGGGTGTCAAGGAAGAGTAGCAAGGTACAGATATTACTAACCCAGCAATACAAAATGTTTCAGGGCTATCACATAGCAAGATCAGCAAGGATTAGCATCAGGAAAGATTCCTTTGTAGCTAGATGGTTACATATATCCAGACTCTCCCTCTTTTGGTGCAGGGGCTCTGGTTTCTACCACTGTCGCGCTGCGGTCTAGCAGAATTGAATGTCTGTTGAGCCACTAGACACTAACGTGGGTAGAGATAACCAGTTTTTGCTTCTGGCCCAGTTCTGCAAAGGCAGCAGCCAGCCTCCTGATGTCTGGGTTCTGGGTTCTTTCCCAGCAAGGGCTGGTCCAGATGGGTGAACATTTTGAATGGAAACACAGATACTACCCATTTCTCATCCATTCCAAGATTTCCTCATCTTTGGTAATTGGAAATGGAAATTGAAGTAAGCAAAATTGATTTCTTCCTCACTTTTGCCACACAGGAAGAATAGAAATGACTTCCAATGCTTGTGAAAGTCTTCCTAGACCACCCAGATCCAAGATAATCAGCTTTCCCAGGCACTAGGTAATTCCCTCTCTAGTGTTCTTTTTCCACAAATGCAGGTCTCGCTACTGATAACAGAAGATTAAATTCCTCTCTCTGCAACTGAACTGCACATCACTCACACAGCAAATATAATAGAAAGATATATTATCTTACTTTTTCTTCTTTATTAAACACCATCACTTTGGAATGCAAATCAATATATTAATAAGGAATGTATAATTTTAATGTCATCTGCGCCATCATCCTCCTAGATTGATTCTACCTTGACCTTATTGTATTATTGTTAATGACTGAAAGCTCATACCGTACTTTATCAACCAAAGTCTGTCTCTAAGAACTTTCTAATTAGTGCTACTAATCACTTATTCCTTCTCAATGAAAGTAATGCATTATTACAAAGGCTTGTGAAATACGTCCAACAACATATATGTCTTGTTAAAATAATGCTTAGGAGATGCCATTACCCACATCCATCAGTGACACTTAATCCATCACACGGAAATACTGCTTAAATACTGCTACCACAGTCAGCTGGGCGCAGACATCTTCTGCGAGATCTGCTATGCACAGTGCCTCCCTGCTTATAGCTCTGGCATGCAGCCAGCTCTCTTACCTCATATAGCAATTAATGTACCCTTACTTCGATAACAAGGAGTTAGAGAGGCAGTGAAAAGTAGCAGCAGAGTGGGACCACTGATGAAATTAGCTGCAGGAAATCTATTTTGTAATAAAACTGTTCATAACACTGAAATGTCATTTAAAGGCACTCTTTCCATGGGGAATAAGTTTTTATGTCTGTGTGCATCTTTAAGGCAAGGAGGGGTTTTTTTGGTTTTTTTTCTTTTTAGTACTTCTTCCATTTAAATGGCTTTATAGAGCCCTGAGTGCATATAGGCATTTCTAAACCCATGGAAATCTCTTTGTGTCTTCTGCATGCTCTTTTGTCCTTTTCTATTCTTTTAAGTAGAATTTTGGATTAATCAAGCACGATGCAGTCATTTATTTGTGAGAAACACAGAGTGAAGATAATTACCAATATGTATAAATGAATATGCCGATTTATTTTTAAGTGGAAGAAAATATACCATTTGAGTGGAAGAAAAGGTGACAGTTTGGGTTACACTGATGGAACCTGAATATTCTCTTCCTTCCCCTGTATTTTACAAGTATGTGAAACTCCACTCTTACCTCAAGCTCTCTACAGCTAATAGAGCATGTTTCAAAGCTCCTCCTTGGAAGAGATCTAAAATGAAATTCAGATTCTTGTTGTATCTAAATCTCATGAAAAAATCTGATATTTGGACAAAAATGCATAGAAATCAGAGTGATTTATGAGTATTAATCTTAGGGCCTGGAACAGAATACAAAATATCTTGAGCAGTTTGAAAGAAGCTCTGGCTGTCAGGAACCAGAGTCAGATCACAAGGGAAAGTGAAAATAGTGAACCCCTCTTTTCCCTGAAGGTGATGAGAACATAAAATATTTGTCTAAGCTTTGTGATATCACCACATAGTCATCAGCAGCTGAATTCCACCAAAATTGCCATCACTTCTCCCACTTCTCTTTCCTTGACAAGCTCTCACCTATGCAGCAGGGACTTCATGAAATGCAATGAAAGGTGTTTCACTCCACTCCAAGATAGCCTAGGGAAGGGCAGACCTGGAAGCAGGAAACATGGCTGGACTACTTGTGTCGCTGTGTCAGACACAAATTGGCCCACAGATACCTGCAATTCTGTGCAGACACTGTACCTAAAGCAAAGGGAAACAGGTTCACATGCAGAGAGGCAGACCTGCTCAGAGCAGTCCTGCAATATTAGAGAGAAAAGAAGTTTTCGCTCATCCTAATTAAAGCTGAAATTCACTTCCCGATATGAGCCTAATTACATTTCGAACAGATGCACTTTCAGTGCGTGTAACTCCTCTGGCATTATAAGTAGCTGAACGGACTGTGGCTTCATCTACAGAAATGTTGGACTCAAGGTTGAAACAGTTTCAAAGGAAGTCTCGGTGAGCATCTGCCAGACTGACAAGAGAAAGCATCGGTGAGCAGACTTGCTGCGTTAGATACATGTGCATGTGAGGTGAGTCATAAGGTCTGGAATTCACTTATTTTCATTGTTCTAGGGCTTCAGACTAGGACAGGAAAGACAGAGATTTAAAAATCACTAAGCGCGCACACACACACACAAAATAATTCTGTGCCTGTGTCATGGTTTGCCCCTTATGTGATATTTGACTTGCAGTACAAGCCACATTTTTGTGGCTCTGCAAAAACACAAGGGGTTTGAAGCTTCCTGTTTTTCCTTCTCATTCTTCACTTTTTGTCTGTGTTCAGAGAGGATGCACATGGCGCTGTGCTGGACGCAGCAGTCATATTGCCCTGGGAACATAGTGAATAGAGACAAGAAACAGTGGTACCCTGAGGATCAGAGGAAGGAAGGTTTAATCTGAATTCCGTTATTTGCTGAAATGGAGAGAATTCTTGCCTTGCCCATGGGCATAGGAATGAATGCACTGGAAATGGAGGACTGGCTTGGAAGCATATGGATCAGGGAAGTGGACTCCAAAATGCCCGCTGATGCTGAGAGATATGTGAGTGAACTGAATGGATTCCACACTTCCACAATCTGCAAAGTGCAAGAATTGCTGGAAGTCTCTTCCGTTTGAGGGGTTGGAGTTTGCAGCTTGGCTTAGTTGTGTAAGAACATGTGATCAATCTCTGTATGCCTTTATGTGGAGGCAATTAAATGTGTCTGGTTTTTTCTCCAACCAAGTTAGTTAGCCACATCTCATCATCTGCTTTCTGATACTGCAGTAAACTGGGCTATCTTCACTGAAGTCTCAAATTCACCTGGATCCTCAAAGACCATGGCATTCATTGTGAAGCTGAATTCAGTAAGCAAATTCAAGCAATAACATGCTGTTTTTACCATCAAGCTTCTGCAGACAGTAAAAATTGACCCAATACAGTTTAATGGCAATGGAACTATGCAAATTCCCATCATGATCAGCTGAATCAGCAGTGGGGATCTGGCAGAGACCGAGATCTGTAATAAGACTCTTAGTCAAAACAAATCTTTCTAGACAAACAAACATTTATGGTATGAGCTCATCAAGTATAGTATAGCTCTTGTTCCATTTGAGGGATAGAGTTGCTTAGATTATGCTCTGGGGGAGCCTTGGAGGAAGATCCAGGCTTCTGGGAATGCTTACACGTGCCATACCTTCCTGTGTCCATGCATATATCAGCCCAGTATATTAATGTAAGATCTGGTGGCTCACACTTTGCCACTGGTCCAGTTGTGCCTTCTGAAAAACTTAGCTCTTTGAATTTGTTTCTTCCACTGTACTTCCTTTGCAGTATGTTTTGCTCAGAGACTGCATGACCATGGTTAAGGTGGGTATAGATAGATACATTCCAATTCCACACCTGAAGTTAAATGGCAGCCAGTGTGAGATCGCAGCCACTTTTATAATTCTACCCATATTTTATAAGGATTTGCCTCATATTTTAATGTAAGTGCTACATATGTCATCAACTTTGTGGTAAATACGTCTATTTTTCCTCCTGGAATTACAGAAGGGAGAAGTTAGTGTCTGGTAGATTCTATTATTTATTGTCTCAATTCAGTGCAATTCAATATATTGCGTTAATTTCCTTTTCCTTTTTTAAAAGAAATAATAATTTATCACTGAGGTTGTAACAGCTCCAATGTTAATGGAATTGTATGAGACAATGTCATTGAAATTGGATCGGTCCAAATGGAATCATTACTGTTCGTCCATTCAGGTCTTAATGGCTCCATCAATCGACGTGTATAGGACAGAGCCCAAGGTGTTTTGAGGAAGCTCTGAGTTGCATCTCTGTGCTGAGCCTTTGTGCACCTTGAAAGTTCAATAACATGAATTCAAAGATACAGTTCCAAGATCTCCTGGAGACCCATTAACAGCAAAAGGCTCCTTCAGAGTTAGCATTGTGTATGCATGTAGTTTGTGAACCACTGAAACAGTCAATCACAAGACTATAGGGGCACCAGTGTATTTTTAAGGATAGTTCATCCACTATATGTTCAGCCACACATCTAGAAATATGTGCCTGAAATTCCTTAAGACATCTTTTAGTAAAGCAATAATTAATGAACATAGCTGCTGGAGCCTTTCTTTCTCCTTTAACATTACATCCTTTTTAATGCTACTACAAATTCCTGCAGGTGCCGTATTAGTTTACCTATTTGCAAGACAGCATAGGTCTGAAAGTGTCATACAGAGGGAACTTCTGACCTCACTCTCTGACTACTGTAAAACGAGGAGATGTTTTGGGACGAGGAAGGATGAGTGTCCCCACACAAAGTACACAGGCATCACTGACATAATTCAGCTTCCTGCAACAAACTGCCTCAAATCCAAGCACTAGCAAATGCGAGGCAGTACACCTGCCTATAGCATATGACACTGAGTGGGTCTAGTGGGTTACACTGAAGAAACTTGTGTTGATGCTTCTTTTGAAGCATCTAGTTTAGTCCCTAGAGGCATTGGTCTGTCTGGTCGTCATTGCATGATGTGTAGGAACCAGATAAACACTCTTCAGCAATATTGAGGAAGTATAAGGCAAACAAAGAAGTGTATGAATCCCAAGACTCGAATCCATATCATGACTTTGCTAACTTGGGACGATGAGAGATCACTAGAAAGCACTGACAGGCTCCCCCTGACTCTTTACTGGGGAAATGGGGAACATTATAATCTTCCCCAGAACGATCCTTCTGAAGTGAATTTAATCATAACTTCAGTCCCACTGCCAGAGGTGGTCTTCAGCTTTGTGGTTCGCTAATATGGTCCCATCATACAGAGTTATGAGTCTACTTCTCTTATGGAACATATAATTTACCTATAAGTAATGAACAGGGATACCCTTACAAGTATTTGGTAGGAATTTTCTCAAGGATTGTGTCTTTATAACCCACAAATTTTTTTGTGAAACCTTTTCCTTAAGTAACAGTTAAAAAATCTGAAGTGATATATGTTGATACTTTCCTTTTTATTCATCAAGATAAACTCTCAATTTCAAGAAAATTAAACATTTAAAAGTCAAAAAATAAATTTAACATGAATTTTAAACCACTCAGATGTATTCTCTTGGTACGTGGTGTCTTCTTTCCTCTTTTATTTAGAAATCAGAGATATTTCAGTCTGTGCCTGTAATTCTTCTGCCCCACAGAAGTCGTGGTCTCTAAGCCTTTTCTTCCTCTTTTGGCCAGAGAAATGAAGCAAAATACTAGCAGAAGGTAGATGCTGAAGTGAGTGTTCTGAAAGGAATGACAAACCAAACGTTCCAACCATTGGAATCGTTTTCTTAATGTTTTCTTCAAGCAGCCACACTCAGTTGGATTTGCTGTAATGATTGTGTCTCAATAATTGAAACCTGTTTATTTGCTCTCCATTTGCATAATCTCAGAACTTGAAAGAGCTCTGCACAGACATAAGCAGAGATGCCGCAGTCAGCTATTGTTCAGACTCTCTTAGCAACCAAGGACTGAAACTGCAGAGGAATTATCTGTATAATTTATACTGAATAAAAGAAGGACTATGCCCACAAATGAAAAGACATTTTTTTTGAGCTCAGGTGTGATGCAAGGCCATGCCTCGGTGAGATGTCTCATCCAGGTGCTGTGTGTAGAGATCAACGGAATCCTTGGGAGCCTGTGTAGCCAAGTGGGCAGAAAGGTCGTTTAGCCTTCAGGACATCAAAATCTCTCTAGCTACTTTTATTTATTTGACTACACAGTAATCACTCTGTAGTAAATCCCATGTCATGCCTCTTTGCTATCAGATAAAGAGGAGAATGACATGGGCTTTACATGTGACTTTAAATACCTGTGATCAAAAGGAATACCACTTTATTCTCTAAAGTAGTCTTATCATGTGTCTATCTTGTCAGTCAGCATTATGGTACATCAATGACAATTCTTATGTTCATACACTGACATGAAAGCATGTGTAAATCTCCTCGTATGGCCAGCCCAGAAAACTGTAGAAGGCAGACATTAAGTAATCTTTTCTTCCTGTGTTATGCAGCTGTCACTGCTGTTCCAAATGTTCTGCTTCTCTTTCATTGTTCAATGGTATTCTCATGAGTCTTTGGCTAACCAAAAAGGACAAGACAAATAACTGGCAAATTAAAAACACATGCAGTCCCGCATCTTGGTATGAGGTCTGACACCACGATCACGTCTCCAATCCTACACGGCTAACAAAGCCAACATTATGGTTGGCAAAACTTCAGCAGCAAAGTACAGGCAATAAGGAGGCTTTATTCTCATTTAACTCACAAATGTAAGGGAAAACCCACATTCTCTTCCAGCTTATCTGTGAAAAAGTAGCGCAGCCTGGTGTGTGTGTCTGAGAAAGAATGGGAGATGTGAGACAGATGAAAAATGCAAAGGGCAGATTTAGAAACAAACCTTTATCTAAGGGAATAAAAAATCTCTTAAATCAAAACTGTTTCAGCTACCAGACCCCACTGCAGCTATAGTCTGTCACTTGTTAACCAGCTGGTCAGGTGTGAGATGAAATTAACTAATTAATTTAGTTAATGTGCTAATGAGCTGAAACAAAACCAAGGAGGGGTCAAAAAGCTACTTATAAGTCACAGGAAAAAAGGGGCAAACTCAATTTGAGGAGAAAAAACAAAGCACATTTAATTCAAACAAAGAAACACCAAACATGCAGAGATCAGTCACACATTCTTGGGTTACTGGGTTCATGTAAGTTCCATTACCTCCTTCCTTTCAGGAGGAAGAAACCCTACACAGTACGTGGCATCCTCTCACCTACAGGGGCCAAGTTCTCCATGAGTTTTCCTTGACTGCTACAGTTCAGTTTCTACTTCCTCAGGCCCTGCAGTGAGAATCACTATTATGGCTGGAAAGGACCTCCACGATCATCAAGTCCAGCCCTCATCCCAACATCTGTCTAACCCTTAGACCACGGCCTCGAGTGCTCTAGCTACTTTTACTTTTATAAACACTTCCAGGAATAGGGACTCCACCGCCTCCCTGGGCAGTCTGTTCCAGTGCTCAACCACTGTCTCATTAACAAACTTTTTCCTAATATCCAAGCTAAACCTCCCCTGATCCAACTTGGGACCATTTGTCCTCATCCTATTACTAGTAATTTGGTAGAAGAGACCAGACCAGCCTCGCTACAATTTCCTTTCAGGCAGCTGTAGAAAGCAATAAGGTCTCTTCTCAACCTCTTCTTCTCTAGACTAAATAACTCCAGTTCCCTCAGCCGCTCTTAACAAGGCCTGTTTTCCAGACCTCTTACCAGCCTCACTGCACTTCTCTGGACCCACTCCAGCACCTCAATGTCCTTCTTATACTGTGGCACCCAAGATTGGACAAGGTGCGGTCTCACAAGTGCAGGGTACAGGGGCACAGGATAAGTTGTCTTCTCCATATGCTCAAGGCCATTCCCCTGCTCTGGCATGTGGTCTGCTAAGGGCTGCAGATGGGACTCCCTCCACTGCCACTACACCATGTGTTTGCAGGAACTCTTCTCCATTGATCTCTGGGGTTCCACAGGATCACTCCCTCCTCCACCAACTTACTTGAGGGTAAAAAGTTGTCTACTGGCATGGTGCTCAGCTCCAGCACCTCATGGCTGTTGCAAAACAAAGAAGTCCCACAACAGGAAAGAGGAACCTTGTTGCACTGGTTTTCCCCTCACCAAAATATGGTCATTTGCAGAGATGCTGTTGGGCTCAAACTTCCAAAGGTGCATGAAAACTGTGGTGGGGAGCTTCTGTCTCCAAAGCCACTTACCAAATTGCCACGGCAACCCCGTTCCCCAGGCTAAAACCCCATCAGGCTCAAAGGAATTTTAAAAAAAAAGGTCTGAAATCAAACTGTTTGAGCTACAAAGTCTCATGGGGGCTGCAGTCCAAGTACCTGTGTGCTCATTCACTTACTGGAAGGAGCTTATTTCTTCGGTGAGCTTCTGCCACCCATGAGCAGTCACAGCCTTCATTCTAACAAGTGGGTGCTCTGTGTGAGTTGAACTTGTGTTTTCAGTCTCAGGCAGCAAGTACAAACTGAACAACTTAGCTTTCAGCCAAAATTTCTCCGTTTGCTCACTGAGTTCCTTGGGGTGTGTAAATTTTATCCCCAACACTATGTGGACTGTTGAGCTTCCAGAAGGGGAAAGGAGGACCTTAGTTCTTTCTAAGCCAAACACCCTCATCTCTCCTTTCCCAATGTGTCTGAAATTAGATGTCATTAAGCAGTCTTGCTTCTCATGGTATTAAAACTACAAACAAAGAAGTTTCAGCTATTTCTAGGGGGGTTTTTTGAGAAATATCTAAAACAATTGGTGGCAGCAATTGAGAGACAGAGAACAGATGGCATGTGATTCCAGAATCTGCCACATTCCTATAAACGTATTAATTTACTGTTGAAACAAAGTAGTCTTTTTATGTCATTCATAAAAAGAGACCATGACATGAAAGATTTGATTTGATCAGTGATTATAATGTGGTTTCTTTGGTAAATGCTACTTGCCACAAGTTTCACGTTGTCACATTCACCAGATCTGCGATACAGTGAACTACAAATTCTTTTCTACGGTAATCAAGCTGCCACCTTAGCAACACCGTGTATAAAGTAAAAATATTCATCAGTAAGCCTTTCTTTACTTCATTATGTTCTCCTTCAGAAGTAACCCAACCAGAACCTTTTCAACCGGATTGCAATTTACAAGCCAGCTGGAGTACAATACATTTTTAATAAAAATTAGGTACGAGCAGATACAGAGGATTGATGGTTGTAGCGTCATTTTATAGTTTTCATTATGCACTGCCATGGAAAAGACAATCAAATATGGGGGCCATCCCCAAATATGGGGGTGTAAAACGCAGTATTTATTTTTAATGGGAAGAGAATTGCATGAATTACTGAGCCATGAGGAGATAATGAATGCACTCGCTGGGCAAAACAAAAGACAAGTGGAAGGAATAAGCATTCAAAACAGCACCGCTCTTTACTTGGGATGCGCTCACCTCTGAGGATGCTGTGGAATCTCATCTCTACCAGTTTGCGTGGATTTATGTGCAGCTTCAGAAATAACCTTTCTCAGCAGCCTGTTCAGGCCAGGAATTTTTTTTTCATGTGTTTCTGACACACATTAATTAACAATTTATTACACATGGGAAAACAGGAGTAAAAGCAATGTTCGTAAATTGATTAAACCATTAGAAGAATTATATCTTCCTCAGATCTCCTTTAAACTATATTGATAGGACTGAGTAGTGGAAGTGAAGCAGCTATAAATTTTCACAGTCCCTGCAAACTTTAAGAGTATGCATTCCAGGGCTTCATATACTGTTGCTCATCTCCTTCCACCAACAGCTTGGAAACAAGTTGGTCACTGTTCCTGCAGTCCTAGCAGCTCCGTGCATTAAGCGTTTTCCTTTGCTTCTGAAAAGCCTAGAAGGTTTCACTCTGATATTCTCCTGCTAGACATATGAGTGGGTGTCTGCTTGATTCAGAAACCTTCCAGTGGAGTGATGAACTTGCTGAAAAATTATGAATTGCTCAGCATTTAATCTAAAAAATGATCTGGCAGTTGAATCAAAGCACATCAAAGACAATTTCCACTAAGAAAAAAAAAATCTTCTAGGAAAGGGAAACTCTTTTCCTCAGAGATGCTAATTACACTACAGCAAACCCCCAAATTTGGTGGATGCTATTTGTCTCCACGGTTCAGGGGTGTGACATGAAATTGCTTTGAAGGAGACACCAATGTTATCATTTCCTCGTTATTTTCCTTTTCTTTTTTGAAAAATTAAACGAATGGGTAACAAAGGGCAGGAAATCTTCAAATGCAGCATGCCAACAATGAAATCTTTGAAGGAGTACGTACTGGCAATGAAAAATCTCCACTGGGACCATGCCTTCATCGGTTCAAAAGGGGGACTGGCTCAGAGCTTTGAAGAAACCCTCTCCTTCTGAAGAGATGGGAAATATTTGAAGTTATTAAGCAAGCATTAATCATTTCAGATAGGTAAACTCTAGAGTAAAACACATCCCAACCTGTAGTATTATTTCCCAAAGCTCTGCCAACTAAACCATGCAGAGCATTTCAGTGTGGAGGAGACAGTGATATCAGACCACAGTAAGACCTTTTGTAGTTCAGGTAGATATTAGCAGCATGCTGAAAGCATCATCCAGGTTAGAAGGAGTATAGCGCATATGAAAATATTGCCTTCCTGGATGCTCTTTTGTTCATCCTTTCTGCAGACTTCTGCTTCTCAGAGAGGCTAACAATAAGGCATTACCCCATGACAAAGCCCCTGCTCAGCTGTGCGAGAGTTAATGGTGGGTAAACCCCATGGAGATCTGGGCACATCACCACAAGGAAAGGGGAGCATCTCTCAGAAGGACCATAGGATGCTTGCACTGCCTGCACCTACCCTTTAGGTCACAGCCAAGCGCAGGGAAACATGCTTCAGCCACACACAGCTTAGCTGGGTCAGTGCAGGGTTAACTGAGCAGAAACGTGGCCTGCAAAGCTCAGCAGATCCCAGTGGGTGGTGAAATGACTCCTTCTGGCCTTGGACAGAGAGATTCAATGAATGTCTAAGGGAAGTAAGGCTGGTGAGTGGGGAAGGTTGTGAACTACTAATGGTTTATGTACAGCATTAGTTAGACTGCGATTTTTCATAGATGACATCATAAGCCCCCATGTGCTTACACAGTGCTGATGCTCTTTCTTCAGCGCCAAGAAAGTGAGCAGTTAACAGCCCAGATTAGGACAAAACCCTCAGTCCCATTGCCAAGGGACGTCCAAAGAGGGCAACCAAGAAGAAACTGTCAGAATGTTTCAGCTGGTCCAATGCTCACTCTCAGCTCCCACAAGATGAGTGGAGAAGAGGAACCAAGAGGCACTGCAAATGCAGAGGAGAGAAAACATTTAACTGTATAATTTAGTCATGTGTTAAGACAATATCTTGCAGGCAAAATGAATGTTTGAATACTTCCTTCTTTCACTAAACTTAATGTAGTTCTGAGCATGAACTGCTGATCCTCAACTGGCCTAGGCAAACCTGGTTTGCTTCAGTGCAGTAGTGGCTTCACCATGCCCATATGCTCCCCTCCTACTGCATCATCCAGGGACAAGCAAGTGTAAAGCAGTGAATCTTCATAAATTATCATCAGCCCACAATCTCAGTTTATTGCACAGCCTTTCTACCCAGAGCAGGCCTGAGAAAACAGCTTTAATGGAAGTCTGGGAAAGAAGGTTCCATTCACACCAGTGTGGGAGGGAAGCTGGCAAAGCCAGACACTGATGTATCTGGGATTCAGTTAGGATTAGGACATGTAAATACATGTGTCTACTTGTAAGCATTTGAATATTTATTAGCAATGTCTGAGTAACAGATATTTGCACTAAAAAACACGGAAATTGATGTCAAATAAAAGAACGCAGTGGTCCCACTAACAACATTATCATCATTCTGTGACTTGCTAGTGGAAGAATACTGTCAGCTCTAAGACAGAAGTACATGCCACATTATGCAGGCTTTGATTATCCCTTTGTGGCCAGTCTGAAGGACCTTATTAGCAGTCAGAATAGTCATTGGCTTTCTAGAGCATCCAACACATAGAGACAAGAGATAGGGAATTAGAAAAGAAATAAATTGCAGTAGGTGGATGGAAAAGACTAATCTCTTCATCACAGCCAATATATAAACAGGATTTTTCACAAGTTATATTTTAGATAGTGTAGATTTGGGACCAGTACAGTTTTCTGATAGAGCCAAAACGACTCATAGTCATATAGATTTCCTCACCATCTGTGCCCAGATGCTGAAGGTTAGGCACCAGGCCATGTCTGCATCAGTAATGCAGCTGTTTTGAAGCAAATTCATTTTGGCCCTGCTTGCTACAGGCTGGCTCAGTTCACAGAGCAGTTTTGATTCTTGCCTATTGGACTTCTTTTGAAGAAAAGCTGTCTTCCACGTGAGCTACTGGTGCGATTCATGATGCATCAGGGACATCTTGGCTTGCAGTAGCACATAGTCCTTTGGTTAGCCTTGAATCACAAGTCTGGTAAATATTTGGGGCAAGACAACATTTAGCACAAAGTAAAATCTCTGAACCAAATGTAGCACAGACACAGGGGCCCCAGCTGCCAGGATCTACTCTTCTGCTTTTCTGGTGCCAAAGGAGCAAAGTCTGACTTAGCCAAACTCACTTCTTTTCATTTTCTTTAAATTACACCTGCAAGTGCCAGTTATTGAACTAAATATATTTCATGAAGTGTCCTTAATATTTCTCTGGGCTATTTTCACACAGAAAACTGGGACATTAAAGTTCAAGAAAATTGCGAGCTGTTTGGATTGCCTTTGTACTGAGAGCTCTCAGTACAGCCAGAGGACATTCAGGTGTAGCACCAGTCAGCCCCTGCAGGCAGCTGCGAAGCAATTGCTCATGTCTTTCCTCCGACTCCCCGCTAAATCAGGGCACAGCAGCTCTGGTAGATGCTCATTTGTGATCAACTGAATTTAGATACCCACATCCATCATAAATCCAAATCAGATGCCACCACATCTAGGAGACACCGTCTGAATACACACCTCTGGGCTTCATTCAGCAGCTATGAGAGCAAATTCCTCTCTCCCTCCGCTATTGGTGTTGGCCGCTTCAGAGCGAGATGTGGAATACACATGTCAGTTTCGAACTCATGCTCAAATCAACAGTGAAATGCAGGACTGTTACATAAAACACAGCACTAGATAGGACAATAATACGTGACAGTTTCCAATTCACCTCCCCAACCTCCTCAAATCTACGTAGAAGACACATCTGTGGTAGGTAGTTAAGTTAAAAGCTTTGGGTCCTAAGTTAACAACAGCTTCACCGCATCACGACTGCCAAGTCTGCTAAGATTTGCTTTCCTGGTTCTCTCAAAGGCAAACAAGACTCTGACAACTTCAGTGACTCTTAGAAATGTCTCCAGCAAGACCTGTAAAATAATAAAATAGGGTTTTTTAGATTTGTCTTGTAATTAACTCTCCTATTTGATCAATTATCTGAGTGCACCCCAGATACAATTGCAGCTTAATTTTTAATCCTGTGTTAAATTAAACAGAAGAGGGGTGGTTAGTAGATCAAGAGAGGTGCTTCTCCCCCTCTGCTCTGCCCTGGTGAGACCACACCTGGCGTATTGTGTCCAGTTCTGGGCTCAGTGGAGCTGCTGGAGAGAGTCCAGCGTAGGGCAACAAAGATGATAAAGGAGGTGAAGCACCTCCCTTATGAGGAGAGGCTGAGGGAGCTGGGTCTCTTTAGCTTGGAGAAGAGGAGACTGAGGGATGACCTT
>JAOXOE010000441.1:37779442-37817281 GCA_028565055.1 Phoeniculus purpureus
TGTGACTTAGTCTAGGTGATCCTGCTGTTGCAGGCGGATTGGACTAGATGATCTTTTGAGGTCCCTTCCAATCCGTTCTATGATTCTATGATTCTATGAACACCTATTTGTATTTGAGCACTTCTGAAACCTGTGGTTTGCAGGGGACCATAAGCAGATTTTCTTTTCCCATAGATTTTTAGCATCCAGGTAGAAAATATGCTCAGATAGCCTTTTGGATGTAACAAAAACCTCATAGTATATTGTGTCCCCTACTTGGCACCATAAATTTTTTCATACATGTCTTGTATGTCGCTTGTTTTTCTTACTAATAGATCATTCTTACTACAGGCACACCTTCACTATTGAGTTAGCTAGAGAAAGGCAGGGCTAGTATCAGTGAAACTATAAAAATATCCTGGGAGAAAAAGCAATGCTACCCCTGGCAGCAATACAGTTTTACTTTTAAAAACGAGATATGCAGCTGATACCGACACACAGCTTTGTGCAATGCCGAATCCACACCTGGCTGCGTTTTAAAAAACCCTCCCTCACGCCACCTCTCTTTTTCTTCTTAAAGAGCACGGACAGAGCTCAGCATTTAAAATGTCTCATTTTGTAATGCAAACATTCTCCTGCTGCTAAGCTGTGGATTTCAAACCAGTTTAACAAATTACAGAAATTCCTTTTCAGAAGACAAATGATTTTGAATTATCAGCTCTGATGCACTGTTTAATTATGCATGCTTTTGTGCTAAGCGTCTTTAAATATTAACGAGATATGTTTTTGCACTTATGACCTAAAGTAGATCTATAGTAAACTCACAAGTCTGTTGGCAATAACTCTTCACAGGACTGCCACAGTACTGCGGCTCTTTTTAGACTAGAAGCTTTTTTGTGGGCTTTTTGCTTTTGTAACTTTGCCAGTGCTGTGGAAAAGAATCAGGAAATTCACAACCCTGACAAAGAGAGCCCCACTCAGATGAATGGGGATGAGATAATTCTTGAAATCACTTTGTGTCTCACTCTCAGCACGAGAAAAGTGTCTAAAAGCTGCTAAGAGCTTAGCCCCAGTAGTGATGGACAGAGCAGGCTACACGGTGGAGAGGGGCAGCTGCTGGGGAGGCAGCAGCATTGGGTATCCATCACCAAGGCAGATGTCAGGTCTTATCCTGGGATCTGTGTGCATTCAGACAGACTTGAGGTTCATGTATAGTGAGAGGAGAAAGACTGTAAAAAGAGTTAAAAATTACAAGAGAGAAGATCCTGAAAGTATCACACTCAAGATGAGCTTGACTCCAGAGACTGGGACAATGACAGAATCCTGGCCAGGATTAGCTGCATCTTGACAGCCCAGTCCTTCCAAATAAAGTGCTATTTCCACTGCTTCAGTGAATTTACGAATAGATGCTTGACCCACACAGACTAGATTAATTTTAACAGAGTATAAACACATTACTGATGCCCTGATCACTTCCAGTTTAATTAGATCATCTTTTACCATCATCAAGTAGGCATCATCAAAGGATTTGCTTGATTACCAGTGAAACAGAGTAAGATGAATACTTAACAGCCAAAATTCTAGCAATAATATGGGCATTGGTGGTCTTAAAAGCAACTGTCTGAGCAGAGAGCTTGTAGGTTGTGGGAGCATGACACGACAGAAGCCTGAACCACACAAATGGCTAGGGAGAGCTTCACAGTGGTGTGGGAGTTTGTACCATGTCAGCTCTTCAGCCATGGGCCATGCTGGCTGCTGTTTGATCACTCTGGTCCTAAATACATGCTCAACATTTGTGTGCCAAATCTTTTGCACCTCCCTAGCACCAAAGGAAAAAGAGCTTTAACACATTTCTCAGGGCAGGTTCTCATTGGGGGAAGAGGAGAGGGACAAGGACCTTCTGGGCACAAAATCCTTATATCCATTTTACCTATAAAAGCTGTTTATGGATTCCACCATCCCATGCCACCACACAATGTCCAGAGCTGTATTCAAAGCTGCCCAATCACAAGATAAGACAGACCATCCTTTCTTTGACAAACCTGGCATCAGCACGTCTCACACATTAAACAGAGCCTCCTTTCCCAGCAGTAGATAGCATCTTTGCTGCTCACAAACCATTCACAGTAGTTAGAAGATGCCTTGTACATACAAATGTTGCTGTTTGATATATTAAGCCAATACACAAGCTCATTACCTCTGCTTGTTCCGTGAAGCTTACCTCTATCGAAAAGCTGTCACACAGCAAAGCATTAAACAAATACAGGACCTGCCTTGTTATTACTGTCTGTGGTACAGTGGTGCTTGCAAAGCGAGACAAGGCAGGAGTCTGGCTGTGCTGGCACTGGATGTAGAAATGGGCAATCGAGAGGTAGCACGTGCTAATGGGTTTTACCCTATTGCAGTGAAAATACTACCCATTTATTGTTGCCCAGCCCAGATGAGCAACAAATTACAAAGCAGCACAGCACTGGAAAATATCTTTGCACCTGAAAAACATCTCTTAAATGGGCAAAGTCAGAGGAGAAGTAATGCAGCAAATGTTCTGTCAGGGCATATGGGTCTCCAGCATGTCACTAGGGGCTGGAGCAGGGACAGGAGCTAAATTATTTACTTAGGGTCCTCTAGGCAGTCAGCAGTAAAATGAGGTGAAAACCTGGGTATCCCAAGTCTTCAGATGATGTACTTGCACCTGAGATACAACATTTTCTTACACGTTAGACTGTCCCCTCACCTGGGTACGCACTCACTGAAAGAAAACTCCAAACACCTCTTCCACCACCAAATAAACATGCTCAAAAATTTTACAAAACCTCAGTAATTTGATGATCTGTCACACGGGTCCTTATCTAGTTTCAATCCCCTGATATGGGCAGAGACACCTGCCACCAGACCAGGTTGCCCAGACCCCCATCCAACCTGGCCTTAAATATTTACTGTCAAAGGGTATCCATGACTTCTCTGGGTAATGTGTTCTGGTATCCACCATCTTCATAGTAAAGATTTGCTTTCTGATATCTAACCTAAATCTACCCTCTTTCAGTTTGAAACCATTTCCCCTCACTCTATCACCACCTGACAACTGGCTTCTGCTTGCCCTATACTGCAACAGAAGACCGGCTAACCATCAACATGATGAGGAGATTGCTGATCAAATAATGCATCCCATTCCCTGTCTATCGCCAAGGGAAAGAGGAAGGCAGAAATGGGTGCTTGAAAAGGCCTTGCAGCATCGGTTTGCTGCCAGCCATCCCTGTGAGAGGTGTCTGTGTAGGCAGGGTTGTGTGACACGCAGTCACACGCAGCGCTCTGACTGGGTTATGGCAGAGACAGACTTAGACCTGCTAGCTAAAAGGATAGAAAGCGGTCAGAAAAAAAGCAGAGCACCCCAGAGAAGGGCTAAAAGAATTGGCAATTCAAATGCATTCCTCCCTGAGGGACTGGTGAAACAACTGCTTGCAATTGCATTAGTGCATTTTAATATGTTAACGGACCCCCAGCTGCTGGTAACTGCCCTGTCAGCTGGAGTGTGGTCTACTGACCATGTCCTTCTGCTGTTCCGCCGTGCAGTCAGACAGGTCGCCTCAGGAGGGTTGTGTAAACAAAGTCTAAATCACACTGCAACAGACTCAAGGCCAGTTAGGATTATACCAGCTCTAAGGAGGGAACTGGTTCGATGTGACGGGAGGGCTATCTCCCACAGACATGATGAAATGCACAGCACCGCTGCCAGCGCTGTCTTCTCTTCAAAAATCTGCTTGCATAATTTACACCAGGTGTCACTGTAGGTAGGAAATATTGGGATGTTAAGGAAGTCATAGCATTGGCAGATGATATTTTATGTAGTAATATGCACGCTGAAGACAATAGGAGTATCTCCTATAAGTGAGCGCCACTCAACATGAGTAATAGCTGCAAGGTCAGGCCCCTAATGAACAGTTGTCTAGTGGTGAATATACACACTTTTTCACTGTGGTGTAGGCAGTGCTCTCTGCGACCTAATTAGGTTGATCCGTGAATATGATTATTCATTATCAAAGGGTACAGAATTATCTATCTGTGCAGCGTGCCTTAAAGAAAAAGCATGTGAAATCCTAATGTCACATAAGGTGACTGCGTGATGAATAAAAAAAATACATCGCTAGTCCCAGGATTTTCCATGGGAATATGTTGAATTCCACAGAAGTTTATCTGTAGAAGACGGTGATTAAAAAGCCTTTTTTGATAAGGTTAAAACCGAAGATTCAAATCCTAAATTTTAGAAGGGAGGAATTAAAATGTCATTTCTCATTTCAATGGAACACAAAATAAGAATTTTAAAAATTGTGTTATAGAAATGCAACTTTCTGATTGTGTTTGAAATAGTTCTCTGGAAATCCTGAAACACTGCAATGTCTGTTCATGGGGTGTCCAACATTACAAAATATTAACTCTACCACGCTGAGCTTTGGCAAAAGAAAGACGTGTAGCCTTTTGCCATGACCTTCCCGCTACCCAGTCTCCCAGGCGTTCCCAGTGCTGACCGTCTCTCCCCAAATGGTAATTGCCAGGACTTAGGAGACTCTTTCTCTGACCAAAGGGAACCCCAGGACTAGTGAGCTGGGTGCAGGGAGCTGAGGTTGCCATCAAGAGCAAAGTCTTTTAGAAGCCCAAGAGCATTGACCATTTAGCACCAGACAAAATAAAGCCATGCCATAATGCAATGACACGGGCTGAATGAAAGAACAGACCTCCGTGTTCTTTCAACTGGACTAGGATGAGCTTGGGAGATAACATTACCCAGAAATTGCTGTCTAATACTCTTTCATCTCTAGTTCTGTGGTACTGCCGTTGACTCTGTTCACTCTTCTAGAAAGCACAGCTTCTCTAGGAGCCTGTCCCGGGATGGGTTAAGTTAAGCAGAAAAGCTAATTTGAACTGGCTATGGGAACAAAGAAAGATAAGAAAATCCCAAACAAATAACAAACCCAAGGTGAGAACAAAACCCAGTTGTCCTGCCCTCAAAAGGCACAACAGGCAGCAGGCAGAGGCACTTTCACAGAAATCAGAACAGATTCCCATCTAGTAGAAGCATGGGTTTTTTTATGTTGGAGTCTCTAATTGCTGCCTAATGTTGGGATGTAGATCCTGGAAACTGGCTACGGATCTGAAACAAGTCTCTATCTAACTGTTTGGAAAGAAATCTCAGCATAAAATTGATTTGGGCTCTTCCTACCCACAGGTCAATGTGCCTGTGAAAAGAAACTCCCTGAATGTCTCTGGGTGTTTATCATCATGCCAGGGCTCTGCTCCCCTCCTACAGCACCGTTTTCCTTGCAGGTGTGTGGCTGTGGCTCTCTTGGCCTTCACCTGCACCTAATCTGTGCTCACGGGGGAGCTGAATGAGCGCCTGTGACAGCCATGTGCGGGAGCTGCTAATGATGAAATGCAAAAGGCGTTTCCCCGTTATACCCTTTCTTCTGAGCCAAGTTTTTCCTTGTTAATTAGGAGGAAAATTTCACAACTTCACCACCGTATAATTAAATCTGGCAATTAACATGTGCACTTAAGTCATCATTTTGAAAATGAGACTTAGGCAGCAAAATCTACATAAGGGAAAGCACCAGAATGGAGGGTGAAACGGCAACACTGCTAATGATCCAGAACACCACTGGATAAATGATAGGGCTTACTGACAGCACTCTGCCCAGCTGACATGTGCGGGAAGGGGCTTGTGCTTACGGATGCTAATACAGCACTGTGCCGATAAAAGGGGAGCACGAGGGAGGGTGGCAAAAGCAGAGGTAAATACATTAGCTCTCAATTAGACTAGTGACATGAGAGCGAGATGGGGTTAATATATTTTAGGAGAAAGCTTCTCTGTGAGCTAGGAGTTGATTTCTGCAGGATGATGTGACAGAGCTGATGACAAGGGAAGAGCTTTTCATTTCATTAGACACTTCTTGGAAATGGCAGTGCAGCCTAACTGCTTTATGGCCTGCATTGGCACATCTCTTTGGATTCCATCACCCTCCAGGCACAGGCATGGGGTGGCTTTACATGCGTCTGTGCTAGCCAGCACGTGGCAAAATCCAGAAACCAGCACACATGTATCTTAATGAAGGTTGCAAGTAGTTATACAGCAGCAAGCAAGCAGTCTTGGGTCTCATTTAGTGACTTGACATATATAACAATACAATTAAAGTAAGCTTCAAAGAGGTAATTATTGCAGAATAATGGTATTCCACACTGTAAGCTGGAAGAGAATGAAACCCAGCAGCTGACCACCTACCACTCACCTCTGCTCCATCTATATACATGGAGAAAAAGGGAATTACTTCTTTACCAACAATCCACGTTAACAATTTAATTGCACTGACTGAATCTTATACAGCTGCTACAGCTCTCCTCATTCCAAAACAATCATTTTTCAATTAACAAAGGTGCAGACAGTATCAAGAAACAACCTCAGAAGCCCATCAGAGAAACAAAGCATTATTTTCGTTTATGCCTCTCCACACAGACACAGACCTCACCACCCTTATTAGGGTGACATCCACATTCAGGCACAAAATCTTAAATTACAGAGTGATTTGAGCTCTGCAACTGATCCATAAAAGTATGCATTTAGCAAATTTAAGGACAGGTGGAAAAGATGGGTAACACACAACACACTGCCTTTTCAAGGCAGCCACTGAGGCATGCACAAATAAACATTTGCTGAGGTGAATGCAGTGCCTGGTTTGTACAATGCAACATGGCAGTGACCTCGAGTAATAAAAATATCTGCAGATTCAAGCCCAGAGGACTCTATTGCATATCAATAGCAATAAAACCAGCAGAAATAGAAATGTATTATTTATAGATCTATTTATAAAACCTAAATACCTCTCTAGTGGACCTACTTCTGCAGAATGAATTGCCTTCCTCCCCCTCTGTCCTTTAGTGGTTTGTATGACAAGGTAGCACAGAACTGTACTATTAAGACACATCTTTGTAAAAGATACAGAATTGGAATCAGGAAGAGATGTAACTCTCTCCTGCATAATGTTCCCAGTGACATGACCTGCATTTAAAATAAGCAGCCCTACTTTATCCCTTTGGAACTGGAGAGTTCCTGCCGGCAAGCCCCAGTTTGTAGCATAAATATGATCTTTACTATTAATTTTGACAGCAGTATACTAGATTATGACTGAGCTCCCTCTCCCTCTCCCTCTCCCTCTCCCTCTCCTCTCCTTATTTCCCCAGTGTGAATCTTTTTTCATTCAATAGGCATGCTGAAATGCCAGAAGAAGGAAGGTGGGAAGGTGTTTTCACTATCTCCTGTCACTCAAATCTCTCCTTAAAACACTTAACGTTGTTTCAAATCTCACATTGCCTTTATCTCACTTTCACTTATAAGACCATTACAAATAATAAATCCTTCCTGGGATGCCCCATTTTATGGACCAAAGCAATTCTCTGTTCACAGGGACAATTTTCCTTCCTTATATGTCCCCCAGAGCAAAACCGCAGGTGCTGAAGTTACTTTGCCAATGAAACAGAAAATTACTGGAGTCTTAAAAGATTAGGCTGGGGAAGGTAATGGATTATACTGATGGACTCAATCACCTTCGTTTGCTTGGGCAGCGTAAGTGTCTTCGTATCTGGCCACAAGCTGCTGAGTAACACACTGAGTAATTTAGACACCAAACAAAGGCCTCTTAACAGGCTGGCAACAGCAGCTCTAACTTAGTCTCCCACCTGTTGCCTTTCTTATAGAACCCAGTGCCTGACCCCACCGTGATGTGTCCTCCACAAAGCAATTGCAGAGCAACCCCCAGCAACCCCCCACATGCTGGTGCCGCAGAGATTAGATGCCACTTCTTTCTGTTCTTGTTGCTGCTTGCCCTTCCAGTGAGGAATCTGTGCGTTCCTATTCCTGCAAATTACTCAGAAATCTCTTTTCACCTTCTCACGCCTTTTGTGTAACCTGTACCATCACACAGGGCTGGATTTGAACCACGAACTTGAGCAAAGCTGTGTTTGCTCTTACAAGGTTTTATTTTGCTGCACTGTTTTCAGGAGTGTTAGGCTGTCTTAGAAGTATTAGACAGATCCTGCCTTTACTTCTTCTCCATTTCAAACGAATAAACCCTAACTCTGGCCCTTACTATGCTGGTGACTTAACATGAACAGCGAGTTAAATCCATTAAGATGACTTCTACCCTGTTGTGTTCTACCCAGTGGTGCACATCTGAAAGTTTTGCTATAAAACTGTTTGGGTTATAGCAATGTAAACAAAAACAACAACAAAAAAAAAGCTGAATAATCTGCATGAAAGATGAGTTAATTCCACCTGTCTAGCACAGAGGGGACAAAAAGTTTCTATACGTATTTTTCAAGACATACACATTGCTGGTCGAAGAACTTCACGAGATGGTTCGGCTCTCTTTCCTGGTGGAGATGGCTGTTCTTACATACGAATATCACCCAGCTCTCCCACAGACTTGAGGATAGCCCAGTTTCCTCCTAGTGGGAAAAATATCACATTGCCAATGTCTTTCATAAATTCTACACCCAATAAAGTTCCCATTAATGAGGCTAAGGAGGACATCTTTATTTCCACACACACAATGTTTTGTGTTTGTGTTTTGTTTGTGGGTCTTTTCTAAAAATACGTTGGATTTCTGTGGCTTTCTGGATTTTCAGAGGTTTTTATTTTTTCTTTGCCCCCTTTGGGACAGACTCGTCACAGAGCACTGCAAAGCCATTCCCTGGCACCGTTTGCTCTTCCGGTCTGTTCAGATTTGTTAGCTTTGCTTGTCATGTAGGGAGTGATAGAAACGACTTAAAGTCTTTGCTAGCAGCCGGGAGCAAGCGATGCTCTCAGAGCCACCCAAGCGGCTGACAACAGTGCCACCCCGTGTCCCGGCTGCCGCTGGGACCAGTGGGGACCGAACGCCTGTAATTAGCCCTCACCAGTCTCCTCCAGCTCTCGTGTATCACACGCATTAACAAGACTCCTTTCCTCCTGCTTCCTGGCTATTACTCACTTTCTGAACCTCCTCTTTAACTTTCTGCCAGGAGGTGAATTACACCCACCTCGCAGACAGCAGCCTTCGGAGCAGCACAAATAATTTGCTGGAATACGGGACCTTTCCTCAAAGAGTTTGGCTCTGTAGTTTGGGTAGAAATGGTTTGATGGAGCTGCAAATCAATATTACTCTGTAAATTTTTAATGTTCACACCTTGTGAAATGCTGTAAATAACATAAGCTAGCCACAATGGGCTATTCTTTGTAGTTCATTTAAAAAATGTCTGTTCAGCAGTATGGCTAACTACTTGCTGTAGCTATGGCTTTAAAACTGTCTAGGCTAATACATCAAGAACAGAATTTGAATAACCTCTAGTGGCAGGCAATTTTTCAGAACTCCCAAATACTACAATAAGTAACTCTGGATATTTTTTTTTTTACTTTTTGAAGTTATGTGCTAAAACGAATGCAAGATTCTTGCACTGACATGTTTGTTAATACAGCAAAGGCTTCTTAATTATTAAAGATGAGTTCAGAGTGGAAAATTCAGATCTGGATTTCAACCCTGGCCACACAGAGATGGGCTGGATGTTTGGAGCTGGGGGTTTCTCATTAAGTCACCCCACTAGAGAAATGTGTGCATACCATTATCACTATCCTGGATCCAGGGTTCAAGAATTTCCAGGTTTGGCTCTAGCCTGTCACCTATTTCCATAGATACATTTTGTGAGAGAGAAGCTAGTACACAAGAGGGGAAAAAAAATAACATCCCCACAAACCAACACAAATCACACAAAGCAAATCCAAACAGCATCTGTGGCTTAAGAAAAGCACTTTTTGTAACTTTGCTTCTTGCCTGTGCCTGATGCAGAAGTACCTCGGCATGAGATGTGTCACTATGGAGACAGATTGATGATTCTTTTCCATCACTGGTATGTCACTGACTGATTTGGTGGTCTAGTCATAGATGCGACCATGTGGGGGATATCATTACAGTATTTAACCCTGTTCTGCTAGCAGAGCAGTGCTTGGAAGCAACATGCTAAAGCCTGGCATAGAAGGGCATACAGGATGGTGTGTTACAGAACCACAGAATCACTGTGATTGGAAAACACCCCTGGGATCATCGAGCCCAACCATCTGCCCTACCTTACAAGTTCACCCCTAAACACCTTGTCCAAATGATCTTTAAACACATCCAGGGATGGCGACTCAACCACCTCCCTAGGAAGCCCATTCCAGTGCCTGGCCAGCCTTTCTGTGAAAAGTTTTTTCCTAATATCAAGCCTAAATCTACCTTGTTGTAACTTGAACCCATTCCCTCTTGTTCTATCACTAATTACTTGTGAGAAGAGACCAGAATCAACCTCTCCATAACATCCTTTCAGGTAGTTGTAGAGTGTGATGAGGTCTCCTCTCAGCCTCCTCTTCCTCAAACTAAAGAGCCCCAGCTCTCTCAGTCTTTCCTCATAAGAATAAGATTTATTCTCTAGACCATTCACCAACTTAGTTGCCCTCCTCTGCACCTGCTCCAGCACCTCCACATCTCTCTTGTGTTGAGGTGCCCAAAACTGGACACAATACTCAAGATGTGGCCTCACCAGTGCCTAATACAGGGGGACAATAACCTCCCTGCTCCTGCTGGCCATACTATTTCTAATACAAGCCAGGATGCCATTGGCCTTCTTGGCCATTGGGGCACACGGCTGGCTTATATTCGTCTTCCTGTCTATTAGAACCCTCAAGTCCCTCTTTGCCAGACAGCTCTCCAGCCACACCTCCCCAAGCCTGTAGTGTTGCAGGGGGTTGTTGTGGCGCAAGTGCAGGACTTGGCACTTGGCCTTGTTGAAGTTCCTGCCATTAACATTGGCCCATTGGTCCAATCTATCCAAGTCTCTCTGAAGAGCCTCCCTACTCTGTTGCAGATGAACGCTCCCACCTAACTTGGTGTCATCTGCAAACTTACTACAGTCTGTGTCCTTATTGAGATCATCAATAAGGATGTTAAACAGAGATGGTCCCAACACCGAGCCCTGAGGCACACCCCTTATGACAGGCCGCCGGCTTGATTTAACTCCATTGACCACCACTCTTTGGGCCTGTCCATTCAACCAGAGTTTTATCCAGCAGATTGTGTGTTTGTCCAAGCCATGAGCAGCCAGCTTATCAAGGAGAATTCCATGGGGAATAGTGTCAAAGGCTTTTCAAAGGTCCAGGTGAACAATACCCACAGCCTTTCTCCTGTCCAATAGTTGGATCATCCTGTCATAGGAGGAGATCAGGTTTGTCAGGCAGGACCTGCCTTTAATAAACCCATGTTGACTGCGCCTGATCTCCTAGTTATCCTGTATGTGAAGTGGGATGGCACTTGGGATGATGTGTTTCATGACCTTCCCTGGTACCGAGGTCAGACTGACAGGTCTACAGTTTCCTGAATCCTCTATTCTGCCCTTCTTGTAGATGGGTGCTACATTTGCCACCTTCCAGTCCATTGGGACTTTCCTAGTTAGCCAGAATTTTGAGTAAATAATGGAAAGTGGCTTGGTGAGCACATCTGCCAACTCTTTCAGCACCCTTGGGTGCAACCCATCTGGCCCCACAGACTTGTTTATGTCTAAGATGCATAGCAGGTCACTGACCACTTCCTTTTCAATTGTGATGGCCTCATTCTGCTCTCCCTCTCTGCCTCCCAGCTCATGAGGTCTGTTGTCCAGGGAACATCGAGTTCCACTGTTAAAGGCTGAGGCAAAGTAGGCATCGAGCACTTCACCCTTTCCAAATCATCTGTTACTAGGTTTCCCTCTGAGTCCAAAATAGGATGGAGATTTTCCCTGGTCCTCCTTTTGTTATTAGTGTATTTATAGAAACTTTTTTTATTATCCTTAACAGCTGTAGCTAAGTTGAGCTCTAGCTGTCCTTTGGCCCGCCTGACTTTCTTTCTGCAGAGTCTGACTGCATCCTTAAAGTCTTCATGAGAGGACTGCCCCATTTTCCAGAGGTCATAGGCTCTTTTCTTGTTCTTTAGGTGCAGCCAAAGATCCCTATTTAGCCAAGTTGGTCTCCTTCCCCATCTTTTGTCTCACAGGGTCAGCCTGCTCCTGTGCCCTTAAGACTTCCCTCTTGAAGTATGTCCAGCCTTCCTGGACTCCTGTATCTTTTAGAGAAGCCTCCCAAGAGATTTTGTCAATCAGTCTCCTGAACAGGCCAAACTTCCCCCTCTGGAAGTCTAAGCTAATGGTTTCATTAGACAGCAGAGCCTCTAGAGGTAACCTGTTGCTGTGTTTCACTGTCCCCAAAAGTTTATCCTTACATCCAGTCTGAATGTACCCTGTTTCAGCTTAGGGATCATCTGTGAGGAGTCACATACCAGAAAAAAAAGGACACTAGTTCATGGATTGTTTGTGAAAAATCTTGGAAGCTGAGATGGCAGAGAAGAATCAGGTGAAACGATGAAGTAAGAAAGTCATTGTGGCACTGGCATTCAAATGAATTGTGACGTGACAACAGTGCTGAGGGAAGAAGAAAAGTAAGCCTACAGGAGGAAAGACCTTGAAGGACTGTGGATGAGGTGTGTGGGTGAAAACATTATTTAAATGCAGAGGGACAGACCTGCAGTACAGTGCCCAGGAGTGAAAAGAGAGGCTGAAGCTAGAAAATGTTCTTTTCCTCTCTAGAACAGGGTTCTGCATCACAACAGCATCAGCTCTTCCTTCACAAGGGTGGGAGCAGAAAGTCCCTGGGCTCTAAAGCTCTATCTGCACCCTGGAGATGTTTCCAGGCATTTCTGAATTTCCTAGTATATCTGATTTGCAGAAAATGCTGATATGTACATACGACAATGTGGTTATGAATAAAACTTCAGGTTACTGCCACTTTAATTTCTGATATTTATGGGCTGTATCATGAATTTTAAGTGACTGGACCTACCAGTGAGTGCTGTCCCCTCAGGGACAGGATTCCTCAGATGCCAGGTACATTCATCATTTTTTTTGAGGATGTTTCTACCACCAGAACACCTGGGATGGAAATATCAGGTGTATTTTCTTTTATCTAAACCACTTCTGTTAAAACTGTGACTCTTTGTTAAAAGTCATGATTTCAGGTGTACATCCAACCAGTAAAAGCTGCCAAAACAAGCATGAGAAAAGATCACCTTTCTGCCACCATAGGAGAGAACATCTGAAACAATTGTAGTGAAGGGGTCGAATCAAGCTTGACATTTATCCCAGTGTGTTATCTTCTCAAAACGACTTAATGTGAGTTATCCTCTGGTTCTGTAGAAGAAAAAGGGGGACAAACTGGAATACAAAATTTAGCAGAGGAGCGGAGCACCTCTGCTCTGAGGACCCACTGAGGCAGTTAGGGTTGTTCAGCCTGAAGGAAGGCTCTAGGGAGACCTTACTGTGTCCCTTCAGTACTAAAGAGTACCTAAAAGAACTCTTTAAGAAAGAGCCCCATCTTTCTTAAAGGATAAGGTGTTAATGGGTTGAAACTAAAGGAGGGGAGATTTACACCAGGTATAAGGAACAAATATTTTACAGTGAGGATGGTGAAAACGCTTCCCAGAGAGCATTCATTCATTCATTCATTCATCCATTCACACCCCGCACGCGCCCACACACGCCCCAGTATTATTTTTGGAGCAAATTTCTTTCTGTGTGAATGTCTCCTTAAGAGAGATCCCAAAAAGGCTTACTGCTCCTTTTCAGAGATGACATTCAGGGCCATGCTGTGATTCATTAATGTATAGACCTGTCATAGCTAATAAATCTTTACAGTGCTACGGGTGACGTTATTATTTTTGATCAAGATTACAGCACTGGCTGACTGATGCGGTTGATATCAATGCTCACGTCCTCACATCCTATCACCCATTTCTTGAATATTAGCTTAAAAAACTCCAATGTGATTCAGAGCATGGTTCCACTTAAATATTAATGGCATAATGATATTGATGGTAATAGTACCCCTGCAGAGGCTGCAAACCGTGTCCTCCATACATGCATTCAAAGCATTAGGCAGCAGAAGAAGCCCTTGGTGGGGGCTGGCTGCTGCTTGCAATGCAGAAACATTCGTGTGCAGCTGCCCATGGGAGGTAGGAGGAGGGTGAAGACGGGAAACTGGTTCACATATAAGTGTGCATACAAACACAAACTGACTTCCTACAGCAGGAGTAAAATAAACCCTGCTCCCCAAAATGTGGTACACTAGTAAGGCTTAAAGAAAAAAAAAAAAGAGACTATATACTGCACAACATTAAAAGAATACATTCCAAATGAATTCTATAATAAAACAGATGCAGCAAATTATATTGAATAATGCTTGGCAATTCCCTGTGCAGCTAATGGTTTGGAAGAAATTAGTCCCTAATATTTTAGGAACTGCTGGCATTTACAGTCATTTTGTTTGTCCCAATTTACATAGTTTGTGTGCTTTGTGCTGTTTTTCCTGTTTCTTGAAGTTTTATGATCTATCCTGGCTTGCTGGGATTTCAAATGTTGTTTTAACTCACTAGCTACTCTAAGAACATAATGTCCGTTGGATGAATTTATTAAAATTCTAAAAGAATCTTTTTGCTAGCAGTTGATGTTCTCTCTGTTGTCCTGGAGGATGAATTAAGCCACCTAAGCTTTACTAATAAGCATTACTCACAGTGCCAGACACTTCAGAGAGAACTGAAGACCAAAAGCTCATTGCTTTTCTTCCAACTCTACCAGCTGTCCCAATTTAAAAGAAATTCCCTCCCCCTACACATTTCAGCTTGACTAAGAACCACCGGATGAGCATGAGAACATGGGAAAGTCACGCCTGCGGTATGGAGCAGAGGGCAGGCAGAGGTCACGTTGGCTGAAAACAGCACAGCGGGGCCACAGGTGCCGTGACATACCCATAACAAAATTCAATAAATACTGTTCTCCAGCAGAAATTCCAAGGTTGCTCAAAGAAGGGCAAGTTCTGCCTTTTTGAGGTTGCGAAGGTGGAGACCAAATTTCTCCTTGGGAAAACTCCACCGTGACTGAGGTCTTCTTACAGTCCACCTGTCAGAAAGATGGGGACAAAAAGCAAGGATGACTCCAGATGGAGGTCCTTGCATAGTGCCAGCAGAGCTGCTGGTGTTCCAGGGTGGCAGTCTTGACAGGAGGAAGCTCTGTGCCAAGGGACAGTCTTATCTGCTTGATCTCTGAGTGCTGAACGATTACTTCATGTCACAGTTCAGAAAAGGCTGAACAGTGGAAGAGCAGGAAAAAAGATGGCTTTCTCACCACGGGGTTGTTGAGACCCTAACCCTTAGGCCTGTGCTCAACTTGAGACACAGATTTCATACCATTTGCTTATATTTTTCCTCACACTATTTGATCATAGGAGGGTTAGGGTTAGAGTTACATATGAGAAGGACATAAATATGAGAAGGAACTTCTTAACGGTGAGGGTGACAGGGCACTGGAAGGAGCTGCCCAGGGGAGTTGTGGAGTCTCCTTCACTGGAGACGTTTAAGACCCGCCTGGATGTGTTCTTGTGCAACTTGGTCTAGGTGATCCTGCTGTGGCAGGGGGACTGGACTAAATGATCTTCCAAAGCCCGTTCCAATCTCTAATGATTCTATGATCAGTACTTGTAGCTGGAGTCAGCCAGCCTGAACATGGAATCAGGTTCTAGCCTGGGCTCCCAGACTGCGTGCAGTCAGCAGAGGCACTGTGAGATATGGATAAAGGATAAAGGATAGGCAGTCTGCTCATGTCCTGCACACCTCCCATACTCTGCTCAAGTTCTCCAGAAACAAAAATATTCATCATGAAGCTCAGGTGATTGGTAAGATGAAGACACAAACACTTTAATGCTGGGAGTGAATGAATTTGGCTTTTAAGGGGGCAGAGAAATGAGTGTCTCGGTGGAACCACGCAAATTTGAGATGTCTAACTATAATGTATTACAATAATTCATTCATCCATGAAATGGAAGCAAGTACAGACACTGGTCTGAATTAACCCAGCACCTGTGTACAATGTTAAACACCATCAAAGCCAAACACACCTTGGTGCACGGCTTCCTCCCTTTTCTTTTTGAAGGAGACCATGACAATTTGTCAGGATACGGCTGCGTTCCAAGTATTTGAATGTCAAAGGTAGCTGATCCTGATGTCCACCATGAGGTCTCACAGTGTGCACATTCCAAGGATATAAATGAGAGCAGCTGCCGTCTAAGGTACAGTTTTGATCCGCCTGCACATACATTTTAAAGGTGTAAAACTCATTAATATAGTAGGGTGCTTCAAGGAAGTGTGTTTAAACATGGTAACGGGGTGAAAGTTGGAGAGATCTGTCATCTGGAAATGTGCCTGTGTAGCACTACCTGGGCTGCAGCTCCAAGTCAAATCTTATTGAGCAATCCTACGTATTCAGCTTTTTGCATGGAGATGCTCCAGTCCGGCTCCTTGACAGGTTTGGAATGTAGTGTGTTTAATCAACAGTAGCAAAGGAAGTTGCCACCAGCTCAAAACCCCTTCAACAAAGTTGTTTGTCAAAGAACACGTCTCCAGCGACCACCAGTTTCACTCAATCTTTTCCTATGTGTAACTATAATTCAAAGCACTAAAGATTTATTCTGGTAAACTGCCCTGCTAAAAGATGACAGGAAAACTCAATTCCTGCCAGTGTCACCAGGGGATCACAATTATCAAGGTTGTGCTGTGACTTACACAAAGCTCAGCTCCTTTCTGAAACACGCTGAAACCAGTGGTGTTTAGCTTTCAGTTCCCAGGGTCTATCATACCATCTTGGTTCTCAGAGACCTTAATTCATCTGGCTGTCATATCTAGCTATCACCTATGAGGCCCTCTTTGAATGAGCTTCTTCCTGCCTGCTAGCATAACACAGTTATCATCTGTCCTGTCATCTGAAAAACATAAATGTTTCATGCCCCACTAATAAATCTGCTGCAATATTTGCTGGTGCTTGTGCAGTCTAGGGCCCTGTTTTATGGGTTTATACTTATGAATCACTTGCCTGATGATAATGATCGCTAGTAATTGTGAGTGGGGCAAACTAGGTGCTCTAGTGTGCATCTGAGATACCGCTGCTCTCTTCCCACTGCCTTTTCCACTAGCAAGCCCAGCCACAGTGATGATTTCTCTCAACACAGCATTGATGAAGAGAGGAATGACACCTGATTTCCCAGTTAATGAGAGGAGCTGAAGATGGAAGTTTGCAGAAGGAAACTGTATGTGAATATTATTGACCACAGAAAGTCACACTTCACCACCCCTTCCAGCACAAACCTTTCCTTCACTGGCTGCTGCTGCCTTTCAAGGGACAAAATAAGTCAGTTGCATTGACATATATTTTCCTCTCTCCAATAGGTTTGATGTCTGGCAAATAGAAAGAATTTGTATGAAGTCACTGCTTGCCAGAGGGATCTTTGGGTTCAAGTCATTCATAGGCTGGAAATACTGGGAAAACTGGAAAGACAGTAAGGAAGGAGAGTTATGACAACCTATCTCATTTTGCCTTTTTGTAAGGTCTGGGAAAAAGAAAAAAGACCTCTGTTCTGCAGTTACCTGCACTGGGGTGAAGAGGTAGTGGGTTGCCTTTCTGCTTTGAGACGTTGAGATATGGTCCTGAAGAGACACCATGGTTTCTGAGGTGAGTGAACAGAGATCATCCGTATTTCAGTGGCCCCCAGGCACTACTGTAATGACAGAATTCCTTGGTCCTAATGCTATCGTTGAAAATCCTTGATTTCTTCCCAGAGGTCTTAGACCCAAAGTGGATGACACAGGCCAGGAAAAGGGAGTTTTCTCCCTGAATTAGAAAAACGGATTCTGAGGCTCCCAGAAGTCAGTTCTTTTACTCAGTATTGCAAGAGAAAATAACTTAAGATGAGCTACAGACTGAGCTCAAGAGTCAAACATAGGTTGGCGTATCAGATGGCATATCAGATGGCACGTGAATGGGCATATCAGAAAACCTGTCCCAAGAGCTTTGGAGAAGCCTCTGCTGGAGCAAGGAGGCATTACCTGGCGCCCTCACTTTTGCTTCTTAACTCCACTTCCTATTTTTGCTAAACTTGTCAGACCCCAATGTCTTTAGCAGCCTCCACACTGACTGAAATTGGGTAATCAGGGGAAGGGCACACACAGTATGATAAACATCACTTTCCGAAGAAAGATCAGGAAAGAGCTTGTGATCCTCAGACTCTCTTTCCCTTTGACCAAATCAATGTGTTCCGTGGTCGGGCTTCATTTATTTTACGCCAACAGTGGAGTTTGAGGTTTTAGATTTATGTTCCTTGCTCAAACACAAACTCATCTCTGAGAGGCACAAGTTGGTAGATTGGCTAATGGCTCTTGCTCAAACCACTAATCATTCCCATCCTTAAAGATTTTTAAGTCACCTACTGACCTATATAATTCTGTCTTGAAAGAGACATTATATGGTGTACAACAGACCGACAAAAAAGCCTAATCAGGATTGGTCTGCAACCTACAGATCTTCCCATTAGGAGGTGCTTCCGTTCCCTATTAATCACTGTTTTGGATGAAGAATGTTCATGTTTGTGTTTATGTTTGTTAGGCATTTTATTGGTTTCTCCTCTACTTTAATTTTCATTGTTGCACATTTGAGATATAAAAGATCACAAATCATTTCTCCCAAAGTTACACTCATTACGAAGGGGAACTGGGGGGAAATGATGAGAAACTAAACAGCCCAGATTTGTTTTCTTCAAGCAGGACCTGCACAGGAATCTATTTTTCACTGTTGGCAGGCAGTACTCTGCCAACACTCACACAGACATAAAGAAAATCTGGCCCAAAAGCAGCAGACTACCAAACCCATCATTATTTTTCCACTTCACCTAGCTAACTTGAAAACCACTGACTGCCCTTTTCACAGAGAACACAGCTGCGAAGTGACGCAAATGCCATCAGCAACAAGATGGCATTTTGGCATTTAGTTAGTTGGTTGTGTTTGGGTTTAAAGAGAGAAGCTAGCATACTGGGAAATTGGGCTGCAGGTGCAGTGTCTTCACCTTGCAGCTCATGGACTCTGGGATGGTGACACATTGGCACCACAGTGTGAATCACCGTAACTCTTAGGGCACGGTTTAACTGAGTCCAGGCTAAGCAGGTATGCAAAGAAATAGCTTGGAGGGGCATCAGGGAAGGTAAAGGAAGGAACTAACGTATAAAACCAGGCTTAGTAGGAAAAGATCTGTCATTGATTATTCACTTCTGTGGTGGTGTGTGGAAGAAATGAAGAAAAGCCCAGTGCCCAGGGAAGTGGTGGAGCCACCATCCCTGGATGTGTTCAGGAGGTGAATAGATGCGGCACTGTGACTAACGATCATGGAGGTGTTGGACTTGATGATATTAGAGGTTCTTTCCAACCTTAATAATCCTGTAAAAACAGCAGGTAACTGGATTCTCTACAAGTTAGCTGGACATTAATGTATAATGCTGAGAAGCAAAAACATACTTACAACTATTTTATGCTGCTATTACTTGTTAATAATTCTTCATACTGGAAGATTCTTTTGATGTACATGAGCTCTATTTTTCTTCACAGGAATTTTTTACAGCTGTGTAGTACAGAGATGCGTGTTTGTATATTTTAAATTACCAATCGGCTGTGTGGTAGCTGTTCTGAAAAGCAGTTAGTGAAACAGAGATGGGATAGACAATACATTCACATCTCAGACAACTGCAGACATTCTCCAGGATTGCTTCTTTCTGTGTACAGGATCCCTTGTCTAAATACCCAGGCATATATGTATTTACAGCGCTTGTTTAGCAGCTGCACTTACAACAGCTTTACCTGTTGGAGACCTCTAGAAACTAGTGCTAACTCTGATTCACGGACACAGACCTCTGCATGCTAAACTGGTTCTCAGTTTTGTTTTAACTAGAATCAAGCCTGAAAATGTCGTCATGAAAATGCTGGCACTGGGTAATTAACAAGCTGTGTTTGACATGCCATTGCCAGAAATCTGCTCAAGCCTTTAAAAGCAAGGAAACCTCTAGACTTCTTTCTTTTCTGCTGTATTAGACAGCCCAAGTCAACCCAGAAAAATCGTGGTTGCAGAGAAGGTTTAATAACGCTGAAGCAATTTAAGTTCATTCCAAGAGTGTCAAATTAAGAAGCAGCAGCACTGCTGAACACACCTGTCGTGAAACAAAGGACAGTGGCATCAAGTTCATGGCATTGTGCAGGAATGCCACAAGGCTCGCTGAGGCTTATCTGCAGGAATTATTCTGTGCATGGTGAATGTCTGTGACTTTGTTGTTTTAGGCTCCGGCTCCTTCAGGTGTGCTAAGTGGCATTCAGTGCTCTCTGTGCTGTCTCTGACTAGAGGACAACCACTGGAGGCCTCAAAACAGTTGCTCCTGGTTATTAATGGGTTCCATCTTTCAGGAAGCCAAAGGCAGAATGAATCTTCCTCTGCCCTCCCCAGTACATTACAAAGGCAAACCTCACTAGAGGCAAAGACTCGGGCATCCTAAGGTTTCCAGGGAATGCAATGTGCACTTCCCTAGCAATAATTAGTCTCTTGTGTCAGTGATACAGGGCAAAAGAAGAAAAGTCCTGTTGGAATATATTAAATGTATGCCTCATGTTCTGAATTTATTCCACAGTACTCCATAGGCCATACATAGATTCCAGCTGGGAGATGCCTGACCACCATTATGATGATAAAACTGCTAGCGCATCAGATGCTCTGCAGAAAAAAGTGAGGTTGGTGGGATAGCTGGTGCCAGCATTTGAATATCCATACAGCACAGAGCTGCCATTGGCTTCAAATGCATCTTTTCCAATTTTCCAAGGCAAGTACCAGGTCACATTCCCACTGGTTGAGCCGTTGCATTGGCTGTCGTTCTCGTACATGAAAAGGCAAAATTAAGCAGTTAGACATCACCTCTCATTATCATTATCAGCACATGGAGGAATGGGTGGCTTAAAAGGAGAAGCCAGCCTGAAGCCTGTTTCTGAAAAGCAAGAATATTCATTGGAAGACCCCTCCCCCGCAGCAAATTGCACCTTAGTCAATATATTGACCTTGGATGGATAGTTGAATCTCTTAGTGCTCTCATAAGCTTAATTTACATTTCAGTAGACATTAAACAACCACATCATTCTGAGATACAAGTCTGCACATCACTTACGTGTTTCTATCAGTGGGCATCTGATGCTGAACCTGTGATACGCATAGTCTCAAGCACAAAATATTTTGGTGTGTTCTCATTTCAGATGATACAAAGCACTGCTTCTCCTTGATGTTCAAGAGTCAGTTCAGGCACAGTCATAAAGGAAATGGTCCCCAGAATACACTGCTTATATCAGCAATCCTCCTCAGCATTAGGAAAGCAGCCTCAGAGATGATGTGTTGCCTGACTTTTATCCAATAACTCTATTGAATTTGTTATCTGACCTTTTCTTTCCTTTGGATGGCATCATCCATGCAGTAATGTATCATCATCATCCTCCTCACTCAAATGATGCATTTCACTAATAGATCTTTAGAAAGAAAGCTCATTCTGAAGATATACGAGTACAATACATCATGACAGGAAAGGGCGTGCTGTTGATGTACTACAAAAAAGATGGCAGAGTCCAAGGCAGAGGAGGTCCATGAGGAAGCACGTTTAATTGAGGAGGGATGACTTCACCACAATAAAATGTCTTTAGCACTTCCTCAGTTCCCCACTCATTTTCCAAATTACTATGACACATTATGTAAGCAGCTCCTGGTTCTTGGTCACCTGAAGATTTGAGCATGTGAGCTGGAGGCTCACAAGTCATTTATCTTTCCTTATAAACATTACAAGTTTTGCTCCTCTTGATATCATCACTTCTCTCACCATGTCTCCAAAGCACACATTCAGCTTGACTAACTGCTATATCATTGGCACAATTTTACAATAAATGTGTTGAAAATGCTGCTGGTTTGCGTGTTCCCAGATAACCATTACGCCTCAGTGCAGGAAAATATCCAAAAGACACACCTTCAAATTTGCCCTCCAGAACTGTCTCTCAAGTGTTGAGCCCAGCTGCCTCTTTCAGCGTAGCTCACTGGTTTGAAAGCAAAAGAGCTTTGGTGCCTGGCCTAAAAGCCTTCACACTTGATGTGACACTCTCCCACTGCCGTTAACTCTTTGACTGTTCAATCACCTCCTCACACTGGAAAGGGGCTCCTACAGGGCTGCATGGAGACGAGGCTTAGACAGTGCTGTTCTTCCCACTTCTCCGTTGTTATCAGTAATTTTGTTCCGTATCATCAACAAGCATATCAGAAAAGTAAAACACAATTAACTACGGTGCCAAATGGTAGCTTAATGCTTAATTGCACAACCCACAATGAGGTCACAATTACTGGGCAATCAGATAAGCTTTCACAGATGTATTATATAATCCACGAGCTTAATTCCTCCAGAGGTAGCCAGAAAATTACTGCTAATTAACAAAGCAGTCCCATTGTCAGGAAACATATTTAAATCACCATCTTCTCTATTCTGGAAATAACGCCTTTTCTTCTTCAAAGACTAAGCAAGCTTTTAAGAATTGCTTCAGCTAGAACCTGCTGTCATAAATAAATCTAATGACAAATACTGAACGTGTCATTTTTTTCTCCATTAAAAAAAAAGACAATTGCTTTAAAAAAAAAACCCATCAGTTTATCTCTCATGAAGTTCTGTTGTTCCACTCATGGCCACAACTAAATTCATTGGCAGAACTCAGATTCTGGTTGGTGACAGTAGTGATTTTAGCCACAGATGTGAAACCAGAAGCTCCGAGGCAGTGACATAAGGAAGTGGTCAGGATTAAGCAAATGTATTTTTCTTTATCTCCAAAACTTTTAAAAACTATTTACTGCCTCGCTGTATGGGACATTAAAGGATATTGCTGTTTTCAACAGCCCAACAAATGACACACTGGAAATGACATTTCTTAGGTACATTTATGCACCTTGATGCAGCTGTCTCCCTTACCCTGACAAAACTCCCTTGGACACAAATGGGATCTTTGCCTGAAAAAATCCCTGTGAGATTGGTCCCTCTTTACAACAGCTGAGATGCATCAACTCTCTTGGAAAACATAGAATTACTTCGCAGAAGTAGAGAAGACACTCAACTATTTCAGTAGCTTTAAGAAGTACTAAGACATAGAAATTATTTCAGAATACATGTTTAGATTTATTCTTAATGTTTCCTTATAGCTCTCTCATACTGAAATCATGTTTTAGGAAATCTATTTAAGGATAATATTTGTCACATTTGATGTATATTTTTATTAACAGCGCTATAAAAATTCAATTACATAGCAAAGGGCATCAGAAATGTCCTTTTAAATGATGCAGTAAGCAAAGCGCCCACAAAAAATAATCATTTGCTGATGTCATATGTTAAAAATTTCTGCCTCATTGGCCAAAGTATTTAAACTAAACTTCCCTGTGGTTGGAATAAAATTTTCCCTTTTCTCTCCCCCTGCTCCCATTTCTCCAAGGGTTCTCCTGTGGGAGGTGTGTTTAGCCAGCAATCTGTGCCTTCCAGACACAGAACGTCCTCTGTCCACTCTGCAAATTCCCGTATCTGACATTTACCGTGGGGGAGAGCACAGCTGCACGGATGGATTAATAACAAAATCAAGATGCAATGACACCCACAAACTGTTTCTCCACTGATAAATTTAGAAGGAGCTACAGGCCACAGGATAGCCTGATATTTATCAGTAATATAATTACTTAGGCAGATACTAAAATGTACCTCTGGACTCTGTTTAAGTGGTTCTGCCTCTGTCATACCGAGATGCAAAATGATTTTGCCTTGCACAACAGGAGATGCTTTAACATAAAATGACCCTTTTTTCATCCGTATCATGAGAACTAGATTGCTGCCATCTTCATGTGGGTACATAGTGCAGCAGTAAGCAGTCCCTTTCCTTGCCTTGTCAAACCAGGGCTCCATCAGAGAGAAAAGGAAGATGCTTCTCTGTATTCCTCTACGTCCCCGTAAGGAAATACTTGCAAAGAGAAAGGTGGAGACAGACCTTCCAGCTGAGCAGGAAGGGGAAATCTGCTCTTTTGTCCGTGTGTAGGCAGGGTTTTTTTAATATCTTAGTTTGGTTTTTAATCACTTCTTCACAACAGAAAGAACAGCAAGAGGTCAGGGGGTCTACAGCCTATGGTCACTGCAGCCCCATCCCTGGGCCAAGCAGTAGCACCCTACCTCTGCTTCCGAATGAGCAGAGAACTCTTTGGAAAACTCAGATTCTGGTTGGTGACAGTAGTGATTTTAGCCACAGATGTGAAAATCAGCTTTTCAGGTCACGTATCTCTATCTAACAAACAGACAGCACTGGCTTCTGCAGGTTTCACTACAGCCCCTGGACTTTGAGGAGATGTGTTGTTGCTCCAGCAGCCCCCATGGTGCAACATGAGCAAAGTCTTCAGCCTGTAGCAGATTTTGACCCACTCACTCTCTGCGGTGGAGACATTTAATACACATGCTCTGGTACAAACTCACTCCATCCTGTGACAGCTGGTACCCAGGCACTGCCTTGGCATACCCTAGGTGCACCCTTAAAAGCATTTCAAACTACAGCCGCTGTCCTTTTTTTCCTAAAGTATTGTCCTGTGCTCCAAATCAAAACCCAGAAGGAAGCGACTGACTCTTAATGTAGCAGCAGAAGGATTGACTCTTAATCTAGCAGCAGAAGCTGATTTTATAAAAAGACTTTCCATCAACCTCCATATTTGTATGCAGACTCAGAAAAGACCCAGACTGCCAGCAGTCTCCCACTGCTCTGTTCCTGCCCTTCAGTATGCCTGACTTTAGATTTGTCGGAGTTTTCTCTTCCCATACCTATTCACGGCCATGCTTCCCCGGGGTGACTGCCTGCCAGAGGCAGAGAAGCTTGCCCAAGTCTGCGCTTCATCTGCAAGCCCCAAGAGAGTTGCATGAAAATAATTAACGCCTATAACAAGGAAAGGGAGGGAAGAATAAATTATAGGCAAGAACTCCACAAAATGTATTAAATTGAATAGGAAAACTGACTGACTATGCAGCAGATACTTTCCCCTCTTCTACTCACTAGAAACTAGTATTGATTAGATGAGTTTAAGATATCCTGGTGTAGAACAGTCAGCTATAGGTTGGGGAGATGCCTGTACATTTGTATTAGCAAAAGTCCATCATGGCTTTTCCATAGGCAGAAAAAAGCTCCAATAAAAGATTATCACCTCCTAGGAAGGACAGGAAAAACAGAGACAAACCTCTCTGTAAGATAAACATTAGGACAGTAGAAGCAGTCACCACACTAAATATCTGGAGACACAAAAGAAAGTTTCTCCGCTCACAAAGTCTCTGAAGCCCACCAGCTATGGCCAGTTTCAGACACAGTGGTGGAAGCTGAAGAGAGAAGGTCAGCCCCTGCTTTCACCCTATCCCAGGCACGTGTCCCCTGCACACAGCTCCTGCTTGTGAGGTGCGCAGCTGAGGGGTTGGTGCATCCCCGTAGCACAGCTCCAGCCTAGCTGCTTCAGGGGTCAATGAGCTCCAAGCAGGTGGCTTGGTCCTACCACTAAGCCATTTCTCTAGTAAAACACCAGCTGTGTGGAGCCTTTGCACAAATGATTTCAGCCCTGGCTATGAATGTCATTAACTCTCAGCACCTGAGATGACCTGACCAGCTGTGTAACTTGGATGCTTGGAGAGGTACAGGGTCAGAAGACATCTGTTGTATCTGAAGGACCTCAGTGAATCAACCTCTATTCTTCACTCAAACAAGGCAGTGGCATTTTCTTGTGCTACAGAAATGCTGTGGGGAAGATGTTAATAACGATTATGAGGTGGTCATACACTACAAAAAAATCTTTAAAAGACCAGGGTCTGATCTGCCTCTTGCTATGTGATTAGGGCACAGGTTCATTGCTGGGGTCTTGTTTCCTGTGTGGGCTTTGACTCACAGGCTGATGAAGCGTGAGGGTGTCTCAGTGCGAGGGTTTCATGCCTCTCACTGAGCTGGGCTGTCTAAAGCCACAGTTATGGCACTGGAGCCATTAACGTACTGGGGGAATGTGAAAAAGTCCCCTGATAAAGACTAAAAGAAAAGGAAGACTCACTGTAGAGTCTGCTCTTTTCACTTTGCTGCAGCAGTAGCCCGAAAGACTTGTGAGTCTCCAACACAGACAAAAGGGACTTCTCTGTCTCTATTTGGGCCATGGAACTGTATCTCTCTGTGGTTGGTCTTCAGATTTCCATGAAAAGGCCATGTCCGTACTAGGCACAAGATGTCCTTGACACGTTAAGTGACATGAGATCTGTTGTTTCGCCTTTCAGTTTTTTGCCTATAGATGACCAGTGAGTGTTTATTGAGTTCAGCCCTAGAACAGTGCTGTTCCTCAACTGGGAGTCTCAGTGTCTCTCCAAGACTAAATAAAATGAGCATTTTTATTCATTCCCCCCCCCCATACCCTTCTTACTGAGACAGGACAGAAAGCCAGTTTGAAAAAGTCTGGTTTATTTCAGAAATGCTTGGCACCAAGCAGAAATCAAAGAAAGAATTATAAAGCCTTTCTCAGAGTTATCTCTGTCTTTGCTATTCCTATAATCTTCTAATCAACCCAGCGTGAGATATCAAGCAATTACAATGCCATTTTCTCCCTGCTGGATGCAACAATTAGCCCTGGATATCTAATGAAAGGAATTAAATTCTACATGTTTTATAGCAAATAGCTTTAATTTTAATTACAAATTCCAAATACATCATTTTCTATAACAATTAGCCCATCACATCTGCTAGGGCCTGATGAGGATTTGCCTTTTGTGTGGTTTGGACTGAGAATGAAGCCAGACTCTCTACACAGAAGACCCCTAGTGAAGAGCCTTCTAGATCCCTGCAGAATTTCCTTGAGGCTTAGGCTGTAACCAGAGTGCTCTTCACCTGCAGCTCTGAAAAGCCCCCGATACATCAGAACTGCAGAAGTTGCTTGGCCATTGGGGATGTAATCCGGATGCCTATCCCATCTCCCCATTTGAACTGCATCCACACAGCCCATCTCTAACTAAAGTTCATTTAGCAGTTTGCATTGTTCCAGGTGCCCGCCCCTGAGCATGAGCCACCCTGCAAAGCAGAACTCCATTAAGAGAGCTCAGGGCAGCTTGTGTCCCAAGCCTTCACTCTCTTCCTAGATGGGGGGATGTACATAGTGACAAGCAAAGAAGAGCCCAGGACTAAGTGCTGGCTGCTGTGCCCGTCTTTTTGCCCACTAGACTCTGTGCATGAGCTCACTGCAGTGTTTAAGTTTGTCTCCAAACCCATGCTGCTTCCCGCCCCAGCAAGTAAGGGAGTCTCTGACACATCTTGCTTTGTGATCCAGCTTTGCTTTTGTCCTGAAATCTCAGCACACTGACACCTTTATCACCCAGTGCTTGTCTGGCAGTAGTTGACAAAAACCCGTGTCCCTTCCGAAGAGAAAAACCTCTGCTCCTAAGTAGTTTAAGCACTTTCAAATGTCTTACCTAAGAATGCTTTGGGACAAGGGACAAACTTTCCTCCTCCTCAAGTTTTACACTTCTCCTTTGAGCACAGAAACAATTTTTAAAGGAAAAAAAAGAGCAGATGTATGTCCCAGGTTGAAAAACAGGCTGTGTTTTGCAATGAGATCTCTGTAAATGCTCGGTTGCTTTTGGTTCATTTCATACTTTTATTCCAAAACACTTTAGTAGAGTAACTCATGAAAATAAGCTGTACTGAATCCCTCAAGTAAGTCAGTATCTTTATTTTCACCCCAGTTTGAACACAAACATCAGAGAAATGTTTGTATGGTATTCCCAGGAGATATTCATGAGTTCCCTCTGACTCTTCTGTTCTGTGTTTGTTAAATCCCAAGGAGTTGCACTATAGTGAAAACTACTCAAACTAAATCCCTCCTGCCCAACAGCTACAGACAGACTGTGCACACTGGGCGTTGCTGAGTAGCCTCAGATGTGCGACGGCTGCAAACGGGCAGTAGCTCTGCCAGTTTCTACAGACCCTGTAACATGGTGGGCAATGACTCTATGTTCACAGCATTGCAGCTGGCCTTCATTTTCATGTGCTATCTCTTATTCCCACGGGCCCCCTAACTGCTTGCACGAGCTATGATTTATACCTGCCAGTTACTCACAGCCACCCTCAAGAGGAGTCCCACTGCTTCACAGACTTGCATTTGCAATTCCATTTGTTGCTCAGAAGCAGCTGGAAATCAGAAACAAGAAGTCCAAGTGACGAATGACAGTTTCCACATACACCAGCATGGCCACCCACATCGCACCACCAAATCTCCCTTGCCACACCAGTGGGTTCTGCCTTTGCAGCCGTGGAGCTCCCTGACAAACACAGGTCTCAGGCAGTGCTGCAGTCCTGGAGAAATGCAACACTAATCCATCATACCTAATCTTCATACCACACATACATGCTCTGTCCACACCAATTCGTCTCCTCCAGCACCCCAGCATAACTAATAACACGGGCATTTATAACAGCGGTATCGTGCTACATACCCCATCTCACTCCATAATTCATACAAGATGATTTATTTGTGATGGATTCTCCTAGAAAATACATTTGCTGCTTCCCTCCCCTCCTACATACAAATTAACATCACTGAGGAATGTGGATGTGGTGCACAGCTACTCAAGTTGGAGAAGGGATCTGAGATGGTTAATCCCCACAGCACAGCCGCGGGCTTGCTCAGCACAGCATCAGAGTCACATAGCTTGGCACCATGAGGCAGCAAACAGGCTCTGGTAGGACTTAACGTCTTCTCTCTACTTTCTGGGAAAATGCTGGACCAATCTAGATTTTTGTAGAGCAGCGATTTGCTGTCTGAGATGACAACATTTCCCCAAAACACATCAAGAGACACAAATGGTGCATCAGAAGAGACTTCAGGCAAACCTCCAGTGAGGAGACTGCTGAAAGGAGTTCACCAATCTCTGGAAACCCTTCACAACTTCCCTGTTCTGCATCACATAAATGGTTTTGATCATCTTGGACGTGTGCAGGGGTTTTATGGCTCCTATGATGAGCAAAGGAGGAAAATACGCTTAGTTTGTAATTTTCCCAGAGGCTTCTGTACTGCCTCCTGCATAAAGTTTTTGTCAATAAAGCATCTATTTTTGAAAAAGATGGGTTTAAAAACATTGATTTCTTAAAAGCAGTCCTTTTCCTATATTTTAATATTAAGAAGCAGGATTTATTTTAAAATTTAAACTGTTTTACAGGCTTTCTCTGTGAGCAAGCTCTGTCCCTTTTCCCAGCTTTCCCCTGTTTTGTCCGATCATCTCTGAGAGTGGGAACTCAGAGAGGCAGGGGCTCACTGTGTGTGTCTGTATGTACACTGCTCAGCAGAGTAAAACACTTCTCCTAAAGGAGTTCCCCCATGTACTAAACATTATAGCAAACATGGGAAAAGAACAGTCATTCTATTTTATTGATTTAGGAATAAAAATGTATGATTCGCTTGCATTTGGTTTGGAAGACAAGCCCAAGAGGTAGAAGGAAATAGACAGCTTCAAATAGTTACTCTGAAGCTGCTGACTTTGGTAGGAAAAATGGCCATGTCTTCACTCAGATAGTGGCTGCAAACCCACCTGAGAGATCTGGCCAACAAGAACCAAGAATGAGGGTGTGATTGGCAGCTGGATCTGGGGAGATGCAGCCTGTGTCCTGATGGAAGTTTATCCAAATTAATGGACTGTTTACAATTGCTTTAACAAACCAGTGAACAGCATCAAAGTTTATTTCAGAATATTTTGACAACATATGTGCGGTAGAGCTGTGTGCTCCCAGTATTTCATTGGGGTATATTGGGAGGATGGAGACAATATTGCTACTATGTGGTGCAATTCCACAAAACCTTTGCTAAAATGTTCACACACCCAGAAGTAGTCATCAGCCCGAGTCATTATTTTGACCTGAGTTCAAAGTTTCACAGAATCACAGAGGTAGGGGTTGGAAGGGAGCTGAAAAGATCATCTAGTCCAACCCCCGCTGCCAGAGCAGGATCATCTAGATCACGTCACACAGGAACATGTCCAGGCTGGTTTTGAACATCTCCAGAGAAAGGGATTCTACAACCTCTCTGGTCAACCTGTTTCAGCACTCCACCACCTCCACCAATTCCCTGGGTTTCACCTCTTTCCATACCCCCGTCTGCACACCTATGCCAAAAAGCCGAGCAACTTTTCTCTCTCCTTCTATACAGCATGGCAATGCCAACCAGCGGGCTGTTGCTGTAGACGTGATGCCTGCATGTAATTATTGTCTGAGAATTGTCTTTTTGTGTCTCTTTTTATGCAAACTTGATAAATGTGGCCTGCTTAATACGGCTAAGATGGATGAGCCAATAATTTCTGGACAAGACACCGGACAGGTGGATTGTTTTGATTTACAAGGCTATGTTAATAAATACTGGTGGCATGTTTTGTTGTTCAGGTTTCTGTGTGTGTCTCCTGCCTCTGGGCTACTGTCAATGCAAAACTGTAAATTCACCTGCTGGTGCTGAGTGGGGAGGTACCATAGGACTGGAGGAAAACAAGGTGAGAGTGCAGATACGCCAGACATGCTGCAGATGTTCTTTTTGTCATGCTGCATAACCCTGCAACTGACAGTTCCTGGAAGTTACAGGGACTTCTCTGTATTTCTGAGCTGCTTACCATTCAAATGACATCCAAAAACATCCAGTGCCTCAGCAGTGCAACTTTCCAGTTCTTCTGCAGGTACTTTTTTCTCTTTTGTAAAGGGAAGTTCATACTAGTGTGGGAATTGCTGGATTTTGGATGAGTCACGTTCATCTGAGGTCAAGTCCCCCATGAACTTTCCCCTGGTGCTAAGTACCAGATGAGTGACTCCCCACAGGCTTGTGACTCCTCAAAGAGTGCTGAGTCCAGCACGACCACCAAGAGCAAGTGAAGAGCTGCTCTTATGTCCATAAGGGAGAACTCCGAGTTGGAGAGACACTTAAATTGTCAAACTACATTAAATGCCAAAAGAAGAGTGACATTACCACCTATCCTCTTCCACCAACGATGATTTGGCTCCTGAGTCCCCAAGGAGTGGGGTACTACATCCTAATAGTTATCCACTTTTCTTCTTCCTTCAGCCAGCTTTTAGTGCTTGGAGGCCTCCAGTAGAGTTTATCAGTCAATGCTACTGCAAGTGCATAAAACCTAAGTGAATGAATACTGAATCAGACAAGACATAGTGGAAATGTATATAGGGAAGAATAAGACCAGATGCCAAAACCAGCAAACTTTGGAGAAAGATCCCAGTTAGTACCATTTCAATAGAAAAAACAATAACTAAAATATAAGCATGATTATTTAGCTGACATGATATTATTTTAATTGCCTTCATATTATCCCATATGCCAGTCACAGAATCATAGGATAGTTTCATCTGAAGAGACCTTCAGCATCATCAAGTCCAGCCTTCTCAGTCCAGTCACAAACTTTCAGCTTTTAACTTGTGTCATAAAGATGCATTTTGGGGGTAGCTGGAGCGAGTAACTGAGAGAACTGGCAGTGAGTGTGGCTCTGGCTGTACATTTTCCTCCTCACGCACGGTCAGCAAATCATTGCTGTACAGGGCTGATAGGAGTGTACAGAGACAAAACTACAGGAAGAGGACAAAACTGCCTGAAGGCCAGAGGTACATCATTGCACATGACATTCCACATCACTCTGTTACTGGATCTGACATAAGGAGCATGTCCACTTTTCCATTTCTAAAGGAGTTGCATGTAGGCTGAGTTTGCAGAGCTTAAGACTAGAAGGGACTGTCAAAAATCTGCCATGCTGTTGTCTGCTTCACCCCAGCTTATTCTTCCCCAAAGGTTACACAGACTCAGGGATTTACCCACAGCTCTTCAGCAGTGGGTCACTACAATACCATTTTTTCCACCTATGACAGCAACTTCAGAGTCTGGTTTGGGTGGACTCCTGCACTTTGAACAGTGCTGTTGTGAGTTGCTCTGGTACTGTGATAACATTTTCTTCCACTTCAGGAAATTATAGATGTTGCAAGAGTTGTTGAGCCTGTAAGCCTGCAACTACTTCTGCAGAGTCTCCAGAGACCCACCAACACAGGTAAGATATCCTTTCATTCTACCACTGTTATCTCTCCTCCATGGTACTTCATTACTTTGCTACCACCGCTGCTCCCCCTCACCTGAATACCAAGGAGTTGTCTCAGCCTGGCATTGTCTTTCTCTCTGCCTTGCACGGCTCAGCAAAGTAAAGCAGTCATCCAGGTCAGACCATAAGGAAATTCTTTCAGGACTTGTTACCTGTTAACAGAAGCACTTGGAACAAGGGCTGAAGCAACCTACTTGTTGCCTGAGGTGGCAGAGATATCCTGGACGGGAACATTGCCTGAGGAGGCAGAACACCTGCAGGCACAGGGGTATAGAGAAAGCAGAACATGTTTACAGTCCTGCTGGGTTGTAATCACCTTGATATGGAGGAGATGCTCCCATTACAGCAATGGTTTAATTTATTTAACTTTATTGGGAAGTTCTCTAATGTATTTAATTTTGTGCAGAAGCAAAGCAATCAGAAGGGTCTTCCTGGAATTATCTCCAGATTTAGCTCTTGAACTTCCTAAACTTAGCTCCTAATACTGGTTGTGTGGGAAATTCAAGCCTTGTGGCCAGATTTGAAGACTGTTATATTATCTTTTTAATTTTTCCTGAATCTGCAGCTTCAAGCTAATAACTACAGAATATCCAGAATAATTTAGAAAAAAGTGTTGATTCTCAACATTTGCAACTGAATCAAGCGTTTGATATACACCAGGATTGGTTTTTTGCATCCTGAAAAACTATCCATGCTTTAAGCAGAGACAAAACATCTACCGTCACACAGGCACTTGCTCACAGGCAGAACCTTAGCTGAACCCACACTGAAATGCAGAATGTTGGGGATCCTGTGCTGGTCCCAAACCACACAGCAGAGATAGACTAAATTTTAGCAAAGACAGCTCCTCCTAAGTAATGGATGAATCCTAAACTCACACAAAGTGCAACTGAACTCCATTTAAGGGTTAAAATTCTCTGTGGTCTTTGGGAGGCAAGAGTTTTACGGTCCATGTATTGGAGCAATGATGGCACATTTTCACTTTTGCAGATAGGATTGACAGTAACTCACTGACGGTGAAGGACAATCAATGAGACCAGGATGATGGGACATCAAATTCCATGGAAGGAGTAGCCTGGCAGAGAGCCTCTTCAGTTTGCCCAGCACGATTTATCAGGGCAATGGCTAGTCCCAGCCCCAAAACTGAGAAAAGCTGTCAACACCGCGACACCCATGCTTGTCCAGTAAAACAAGACAGTGGCAAAAAGTGTCTCTCCTTCTCTTCTCTTCTCTTCTCTTCTCTTCTCTTCTCTTCTCTTCTCTTCTCTTCTCTTCTCTTTTCTCGCCTGTGTGATCTGCATAATAGGGTAGTGAGGTGGATCGTGAACTGGCTGCAGGATAGAAGACAGAGGGTAGTGGTCAATGGGACAGAGCCTAGTCGGAGGTCTGTATCTAGTGGAGTCCCCCAAGGGTTGGTGCTGGGACCAGTTCTGCTCAATCTAGTCATTAATGACTTGGATGAGGGATTAGAGTGCACTGTCAGCAAGTTTGCCGATGACACAAAGCTGGGTGGTGTGGCAGATGCTCCAGCAGACTGTGCTGCCATTCAGCAAGACCTGGACAGGCTGGAGAGCTGAGCAAAGAGAAATTTAATGAAGTATAACAAGGGTAAGTGTAGAGTCTTGCATCTGGGCAAGAACAACCCCAGGTGCCAGGACAGGTGGGGACTGACCTGTTGGAGAGCAGTGCAGGAGAAAGGGACCTGGAGGTCCTTGTGGACAGCAGGATGACCATGAACGAGCAATGTGCCCTTGTGGCCAAGAAGGCCAATGGCATCCTGGGGTGAATCAGAACAGGGGTGGTTAGCAGATCGAGAGAGGTTGTCCTCCCTCTCTCCTTGTCCCTGGTGAGACCACATCTCAAATATTGTGTCCAGTTCTGGGCCTCTCAGTTCAAGAAGGACATGGAGGTGCTGAAGAAAGTCTAACGCAGAGCCACAGTGATGATGGAAAAGAACGCCTCCCTTATGAGGAGAGGCTGAGGGAGCTGGGTCTCTTTAGCTTGGAGAAGAGGAGACTGAGGGGTGACCTCATTAATGTTTATAAATATGTGAAGGGTGGGTGTCAGGAGGATGGAGCCAGCCTCTTCTCAGTTCACCTAGTGGTCGGACAAGGGGCAATGGGTGTAAGCTGGAACATAGGAGGTTCCATACAAGTATCAGGAGGAACTTCTTCACAGTGAGGGTGACAGAGCACTGGAACAGGCTGTCCAGGGGAGTTATGGAGTCTCCTTCTCTGGAGACATTTAAAACCCACCTCAGTATGTTCCTGTGTGACTTGGTCTAGGTGATCCTGCTGTGGCAGGAGGATGGGACTAGATGATCTTTCGAGGTCCCCGCCAATCCTTAGTATTCTGTGATTCTGTGATCTAGACCATCGCAGGAAGGAGATGGAGCACCAAGGCTCCACTCAGTCAGCCATTCTTCACACATACAGGGCAGTACTAGAAGGAACTGGAGGATGACTGGCTCCATATCCCCTCTCTGACCTCTGATGTCAGAGCACAAGTGCAGAAGGTTTTTACAACATGCTCTCAACAGCTGTCGCTCAGGGCTGAAGCATTCCTTAAGGAGAAAGAGTGTGGGTAAACTATTCACCCACAAATTCATCCAGTCTGAGTCTGTAGGCCAGTAAAGTTTCAGCATCCACATTATACTGCAAGGAGGAGCTTCTCAGCTTAAATGCACACTGGCAAAACCTGCTTATTTTGGTTTTGTTTTAAAGCAGCCAGCTTCACCACCTGTACCCCACCTAGACTGAATCCTTTCTGAACTCAAGCCACCTAAACTGCGTAACCACTCCCTCTGTGGGAACCACCACATGTCTGGGTATCTCTGCTGCCTTTTCCCAGCCCTTGTCTCTCCTTTTTGAGATGAGCAGAGCCAAGCTTCACACAGCACTCAGCATGTGGCTGCATCACATTTTGTTGTTTTCCTCCTAATAATTTCTAGCAGGTAACTTGTTTATTTGAGTCTGATGATTTGACCCTAACATTTCCAGCGAGCTTAGCTGTTAGAGGAAGTGCTGCACCAAAGCATCCTGGCATTGCTATCAGGCATGAAATTATTCTGTTATACCACAGGAACTCACCTGATTTTCAGTCAAAATGGAGTTAGCAAAGAAGTCACCAGGCAGGCTGACCAAGGCTGGAATGGACTATGGAATCAAGCTGCAACCACAAAGGCAGTTGCAAACCTATCAGAAGAAAGGGAAGAATCCTTTAGAGCCAAGAACAAAGCAGCTTCTATTCAGAAAAGAGCAATAAGCTCATTGAAGCATCTGTCTTCATTCTTCTGTTTGGCTACAGGAGCACCAGCCATCACTTAAAGGCAGCTCCACTCTCACTTTCTCCTTTGGTTCACATGCACTTGTTCATCCTTCGAGCTTTAATCTTTTGCTATTGATTTCCACCCTGTTAGCTGAAATATTGTCCTGGTCTTTGAGAAAGACAATTGCCTAGACCACACTTTTGTAAATAACGTGTACTTTGGAAAACGATTGAATTCCCATATTATCAGAAAAAAGTCTACTCTGCCAAAGAGAAAATGCTCTGCAGAGATAAGATCATAGAAATTCATCAAAACTGGCTTCAGAGGTTTTGGATGTCTGTATGTATGGTGGTTCTTTTCTCTTTTATTAATTTAATCCTAGTTTTCACCACCCCAGAGAGATGCTGCGATTAAAACTGTATTATCCTTAGATATGAGGGATGAACAACCCAATGAGTCCTGTTACTCAGAATTCAACTATAATTCACACTCTGGAAATAACAGATCCACCTTGAGATAAATTTCAGCTAGAGCACAAAGGAGTCAGCTACATTTTCACATGAATATTTAGTTTGTACCCATGTATATACAAATCTTCTGATAAACTGCCATAAATCTGCTACCATATGTTTCAATGATCTAAGAGAGAACTGTGTGAGCATAAGGGATATTATTCCTCCCTCAAAATGTCACATGAAAAATAAAACGTATCTTATCTGGGTGATATCTTGAACTTTCAAGGCAATTGATTGCTTTTATTAGCATTCCACTAAAAGATGGCACATTTGATAGCACAAGCTACTCTTAAATGTGACACCTCAGAATAGGTGTCTAAACCCACAGCTAAAGCTGCTGCAGTAAACTCGGGGCCATTTGTTTTTGCACGAGTGCTCTTTTTTTGTCTGTGTACGTCTGTAATGTCAGATCAGTCTTCTCCAGATCTTGACTGTGAGAACTGGGGCTCTTTAGTCTGAGGAAGAGCAGACAGAGGGGAGACCTTATTGCTGTCTACAACTACCTGAAAGGGCAGAGAGAGGTAGATGCTGGCCTCTTCTCACAAGTAAACAGTGATAGGACTAGAAGGAATGGCTTAAAGTTTCATGAAGGGAGGTTTAGGCTGGACATTAAGAAATATTTTCTCTGAGAGGGTTGTAAAGGATTGGAACAGGCTGCTCAGGGAGGTGGTTGAGTCACCATCCCTTGATGTATTTAAAAGTCATATAGACTAGCTACTTCGAGATGTGTTTTAGAGGTAATGAAGATGAGAGTAGAGTTAAAGGTCTTTTCTGAGCTAAAAGTTTCTGTAATTCTGTGAGACACATGGTGCTCTCCTGCTCGGATGTGCATCAAATGGGTTCCCTGGTGAGGATACCCCAGCACATCCTTGAATGTTTCTATTAAAGACAATAGAAGATTAATTTGAATCAACAGATCAAGCTTCAGGGAGGAAGAAGAGCCGTGCAAAAAACTCCCAAGAAGGGCAGAAAGTGTGTGGCATTAGCAGTAGATGTGAAATAAGTAAGTAAGCTCAGCCCCTTCCACAAGCCTGGGTGATCAGTGTGCAGGCAAACTTTGCTCCATACTACTCTCCCAAATCTTGTTGGAAGAAATGAGAAGACAAAAAGATATCTAGCCCAGGCTTTGGTGGCATCTCTCTTGTTTCCTCTTTGAGACAATATTACTCAGTCTCAGGTCTCCAGGCTCTGGTTATTTGATCTTGCTTGTCTTTTACCACAAACAGTTTCTGATTTGATAGTATTTCCCTCTCCCTCACACCATTTCCTGACTTTTCATTTGTAACTGTGTAGTAGTAATGGCTACTAAAACTTTCTACAGGGGTGTTATTTCCATTACAACAGCAATTCCTTTTTAGTAGCAATACCTATAAAATGGAAAGATATTAAATTGGAGATGATGCCACAATAAAAATCATACTCTTGTGCAAAAACAGCGTTATAACAGAAATATTTTCATAAGAGCACTTAATAAACCAACAAAAGAAAACCAGTAAGAAAAAGGGACAATGAGAGATTTTTACTGCTGCGCTGGTTTTGGTTTGTTTTGATATATTGATGGAATATTTCATTGCAAGTGCTTGATAATCTTATCATTAGTGTAAGGCAAAAGGTATGCTTCTTGCAGAAACCCAAGACTTTTTCTGCATAACAACAGAATTTTAGAGGATCCTGTGATCTTGCAGGCAGTGTCATCATTTCCCTTCCAATGACAGGAGGTACCTGGAAACAGCTGAGTGAACTATGGACGTGATGGAAACCCTTCTCTGCTTCATGGGGGTTGTATTTCTCTATTTCCTCTTCCAGAAGAGCTAGAGCAGGTGCCCGGTGAGGTCCATGAGGACTTAGCTGCAAGAGTGTGAGGATGTGTGGAAGAAGGAAGGGGGTGGTAGCATTGCCAGGAGACCCCCAC
>JAOXOE010000441.1:37826002-37837881 GCA_028565055.1 Phoeniculus purpureus
GGTGATCCTGCTGATTGCAGGCGGATTGGACTAGATGATCTTTTGAGGTCCCTTCCAATCCGTTATGATTCTATGATGCACACAAGTGGTTACCGTGGACCTGCCAATGTGCAGGCACTTGCTCAGCTGCCAGAGTTGTATGGCTCGGCTGTGCTGTACAAGTAACTATTGCCTTTAGTTCTGCACCAACAAATCTCATTAGTGACTGTGAGCCACAGGAGGTTGTCCCAGTTTGTCCCCGCAATGTTTGCTCTGACCTCTTAGGAGATCCATGAAGCCCAAGTGGAAACAGATTTCCACACAGGATTCAGCAGCGCTGCGTCCTCTGAGACAGAGAGCAAACACTTCTGAACAGGCTGCAGAGGAAGCCTGGGAGGCACTTTGTGTTTCATTGCAGCTCGAAAGTGGTAAAGAAGTGGAAGTGTCAGAAAGGATTAGTGTGTCAGTGGTTAAAATGATTGTGGCTTGAAGAGACTGAGAGCTGCCAAAAGTGAACTAACAAGAAAGCGTCTCCGAAGACATTCCTGACACTCTGCTTTGACAGCTATGCAGCTCCTTGTTAACTGTAAAAGGGAAGAGTGGGCACGCCTCCCTGACCAGGGACTGGCGGTGTATTTGGACAGAGCAGAAACAGCATTACAAAGTTCAGTATTGATCACGGACATTGCTGGCGGTCTGCCACTGCACCACCGTAAGCAAAAGGGATGGGACTGTTGAAGTGTCTGTATCCCCACTTAAATATAAGTGGACACTCACAGTTTGCAAGTGTGGACACTTGCCTGGAGGTCACAGAGGCCAATATGCCTTGACTTCCCTTACTGGTAATCGCAGAATCATAGAATGGCCAGGGTTGGAAGGGGCCTTAAAGATCGTCTAGTTCCAACTCCCCTGCGTAGGCAGGGACACCTCCACTAGATCAGGTTACTCACGGCCCCATCCAACACTGGCCTTGAACACTTCCAGGGATGGAGCAGCCACAACTTCCTTGGACAGCCTGTTCCAGCATCTCACCACCCTCACAGGAAAGAGTTTTTTCCTGTTGTCCAACCTGAATCTCCTCTCTTAAAGTCTGCAACCTTTTCCTGTTATCCTCTCACTACACACATTGTAAAAAGCTAGTGTTAAAAGGAGACTGTTCGAATCACCCTCCGAATTCAACCCTTTCTTTCCATGCTCGCATGGGGATCACTGGGAGAAGAAGTTTCCGTCTTGAACTTGCAGAAATGCTCCTCCTTTCCTGCATTCTCCAGTTCACCACCCTCCCAAAGACCCCACTCCAGCCTTGACCCAGACTTCCCTCTTTTTACTGCTTAATCTAAGAGATGTGCTTGGCAGGGGCACCTCTGTGTTTCTGATGTGTGTAGTACACCCTTGTTCTGCTCTCAGTACCTCCTCCAGGCCTGGTCCCAGATGGGCTCTGGACCATTCATCAGGAACGCAACAGCCTTGAACACCAGCTGGGACAACTTAACACTGCTCTGACAAGTACTCTGTAGGAATCTGAAAAGTGCATAATAAAAACCAAACACCAAGATGTAATCACAGTTTGTCATAATTGTCACTTGTGTTTGTCTGGCTTCTTTGGAGTCGGTTTCCTGACAAAAACAGAGTGAATCTACTACGTGCTGGGCTCAGGCTGCCTGCTGCTCTGCATTTATCCCTGGAGAAACCCTTGGGCAAATTGTCACTTGAGCCACAGCACCGTTGACACTCCAGCAGCATGCAAAAGGGCTGAACGAAACAGTTTATTCGGTGCAGATCCATCTACAGAAGAATGATTACATGATTTGCTTCCTAATTCAACACCTAAACATCCACTTCCTGAGGAACATGAAATTGAGGAATCATCATTTACAGCAGTTCTGTGTGGACTAAGAGAGTGAATGTGGACATTCCTGGACCACAAAGACATTGCATGGCCCAATCCTCTGGTTGGAGCTCACGTGCAACTTGGCATAACAGATACTAACCTAGTCACTCTTTCATGAGCAAGGGTAAAATGAGATCAGACATGAAATAAACAGTAAAATACACTTCTGTTCCAGCTTCTGGTGTGGACTGGGATGTAACTGTGATCAAGACCAGGAGGTGCCACAGCATCATGTCCGCTGGCATCATCACAGAAGTGAGTGACTCATGCTATTCAGGTCCGTATTTTAACTGTGTATTTAAAAGCCAGTTTTGCTCCTGAACCTTTTGAGATCATATTTATTCCAGTCCAGACTAGAAATAGAAATTTGCATGAGCCACCTTAAACATCAGTTAGTAGTAACCTCTGACAGACAATTACTCTTTAACCACCAAGAAGGAGCCCTGGCTTTTCCATTATATCTTTGCCAGCTGCGTGGTTATTCTACTTTATAATCACACCCTAGCTCACGCTCGGAAAAGTTGGTCTAAATTAGCACCTCTAATCACATTTAACAGGGCTACTTCAGGCTGAAGCCAGAAGAGGACTTATCAAATTCCTTCTCAAAAGTCTGTCTCTTACAAAAGTGGGGACCTGCAATCTGCTCGTGTCCATGCACATCTGGAATAACATCTGGCACCAATCAGCTGTTGTTGCTGTTCACCTCTATGACAGGGATGTTTAAAAGGAGCGGAAAAAAAAGATGAAATATGCTTAAGCATTGAGAAAGTCCAAGATAGTTAAGGGACTGGAGCACCTATCTTATGAGGAAAGAATGAGAAGCCTGGGGCTTTTTACTCTGAACAGGAGCAGACTATGAGGGAATTTAATTACTGTCTATAAGTCCATGACGGTTGGGAGTCAAGAAGAGACAATCTCTCTCCACTTGTGCCCTGTGATGGGACAAGGGGCAATGGATGCAAGTTAGAGCACTGTGAGATCCACCTCAATATGAGGAGGAACTTCTTTAAGGATTACAGAGCAATGGAGCAGGTTTGCCCCGGGGACATTGTATAGTCTCCTTCTCTTGAGACTTTCCAGACCTGTCTGGCTGCATTCCTGTGTGACCTGCCCTGGGTTCTATGGTCCTGCCTGAGCAGGAGGGTTGGACTTGATGACCTCTGGAGGTCCCTTCCAACTCCTAATAGTCTCTGTATCTATGTGTGTATCTTATTTCAAACATCTGGCTGCACATGACGGATGAAAAGAAATGACAGAAATAATGCAAGAAGTTGCAGAGTACTGCAATGTTAAATATTATGACCTTTCCTGGAGCCCAAAGCAAGCACTGTGAAGAGCAAGTGCTTGGAATACGTGGCTTTCTGTAAATGCAAAGCATGCACTTTAAAGGAAACCACAGCCAAAGCAGACACAATACAGTCTTAAGATCATGTTTTGCTAAGAATAAAGAAAGCCACAAATGGCTCAGTAATTCCCAAGGAGCTGGTTTGGGCTGATCGTGCTCTTTAAGCGATGTGTCTCGTAGGTTACTGGTGTGAGCAACAGTCTGCCTGCTGCATTTTAAATTACCAGCCAGTGCCAGCCCATTGTTTTGTGCGATTCCCTCTCTGAATAACTGTGTTTATTCATAAATAGCTGGCTGTTCAGTGACTTTCCCTCTAGTTTATGGAACTCACTAAGTGGTTTATCTCTTTAGACCACTCACACCAAACATGCCCTGTACAAGCCACAGTGAGCTTTGTTTAGACCTACCAACAGCATGTCACTGTTGAACTGTGAAGTCTGAAAGATCAGATATCTGGCAGCAGAAAGAACAGATAGGTCTTGGAAGAAGCAGGAGGAATAACACTCCAACTTGAGACAGGCTTCTCTCCATGTGAGGGCTCTGATTAAAAAATGTCCCTGGGGCATTGTTTGGCTTGCCACAGGCTAGTGCCATAGCAACAGCAGACGCGCAGAGTAACACTCAGTTCATCCTGTTATCTGAGGTCACATCCTGCTCTACAGGTCTCCCTGACTTCATTGCGTTTTTAAATTGAGATTTGCTGTGAATGCACACTCACATGAAGGAATGGATGGTCTTCAAAGCTCATCTCCACAAACACCACTAGAGCTGAACATATTCAAGCCAGCAACAACTGACCTGCTGGCTGTTGAACGTGGTGTTCTTGCTGTAGGCAGCAGCAGTGCCAATGAAGCAAAGACGTTGGGGCAGGGAATCTGACCGTGGTCTCCCTCTGAGCAAGAATAATGAGCGCTGTGCTGAGCCCATGGACCCGGAGCAATGCCAGGGTGCCTGAGAGTGAGAGACCATTTCTCCATCACAGAACCCACCAGGCAAGGGGATAAAGGTGAGAAGGAGGGTCAATCCATCTTTTAGTAACAAGTATTATGCCTACTCTGACGACTGGAAAGTGACAAAGCAATCGCAGCACTGATGTGACGCTGCCAGCTGATGATCACATTGCTGTGATGAAGCATCCAAATCTGAGAACTCTGTTGGGCAACCCTCAGCCATGGGATTATACCGGACAAAAAGTTTAAATTAAGAAACTCACAGCCTGCACCATAAAAATAGAGACATCACAGCTGGTGAGACTAGGCATTCATTTAGTTTTTAGGCTTTTTCACCTGTGTCCTGCATTTGAACAAGAGTTGATGGCTTTGTGAGATGAAAACTTCAGCATGCAGTGAGTATTTGAGCAGAGTTATTACCTCTGTTGCCTGGAGCAAAAGTCTCCCTTGGGAAGTCTGACAGGATATAATGTCTGACTTGATGATGGAAACAAAAGAAGTCCTCTCCATGGCAGATTTAGTCTCTTGAATTTACTGATAATGCACTCTCCTCCAATAAATCAAAATCCCGCTTCAGCCCCTCAGATGTTCTATACGCTGCTGACACACACGGAAACGCAGTCCTGCCATAAAAGTGAAAGAAAATGTAAATTATGTTCTGATAAGCAAAGAGAGACTCCAGATGAGGGGAAGGAGCCTTGCTTTACATTTAAAATTAACTCCTGAAAAACACAGAGAGAGAGAGAGATACACGAAGAGGTGCCAAGTCAGGGCACATGCAGCTCACCTGGGTAGTTCTGCACCGAGACCTTGATGTGGGGGTCAGTTTACGCTTCAGTAAATCCTGCCTGCCTTTCCCCTTACAGGCTCACAATTTTACCAGAGAACTCATGCTCTGTGCAAGGTCATCCTGAAGAGATCTATCCCCTCCCATGCCTTCTAGCCACATGTATTAAAATGCCATTCTGGCCCACAAGAAAAACAATTCCCTGCCTGAGCACAGAGTGGGTGTGATCCAGCTGGCTGAGTAGATGCCTCTGCATCAGAAGCAGTCCTTCATGCCATGGGATCATAGAACAGTTGAGGTTGGAAGGGACCTCAGAGATCATCTAGTTCCAGTCCCCCTGCCATGAGCAGTGACACCCTCTCACAAGAGCAGGTTTCTCAAAGCCCCGTCCAACCTGGCCTTGAACACTTCCAGGGACGGGATATCCACAGATTCTCTGTGCAACCTGTTCCAGTGCCTCATGACCCTAAAAACGGGGAATTTCTTTCTGAAATCTGGTCTGAATCTACTCTCTTTTAGTTTGACACCATTCTCCCTAATCTTATCACTAGATACACTCTCCAGCTGGGGGAGAGGACTTCCGGGGGAGAGGACTTCCTGGAGAGAGGAACAGGCACCTACAGAATAGGAATCATCTGCTGCAGGTGTAGACTTCTAAATTGAGGTGGCTGAATTGCCCCTGCAATCACCTGTTTGTCTGCCTTGACTGTGCTGGGAGCCTGGAGTGATGTCCTGAGTTGAGACTATCTGGTTTCGTGGTTAGTAAAGGAAATTTGGTTGGAGTGGGGAAAATCCTAAGCGAGATGAAAGCATTCATGCTTTTACTCCATCCAGATGAGTGTGGATTTGCTGTCAACTTTTGCCTGACGTGAAGCTCAAACAAAGCTGAACCTTTCGCAGCCTTTCTTGTTTAGGCTGGAGAGCATGGAAAGGCACAGGAGATGGATTGGGGAACAGCTGCTGCATTTACAATATGGTAGCCATGTGTGATAAGGATGATGGAGAATAAAAGAGAAGTCCTGGTCCATGCTCAGTTTCTCATGTTGCACAGCACCTGAACTCCCACAGCCTGTGGCTCCTGAGGCAGCCGAATCTGCGGTGCACTCATCAATGAAATCACAGACACTGGCTCCTGGCACTAACGGAGTCTCTCCTAGAGCAGGACTAAGATCATGTGTCTTCTCACCCACATAAACCTCAGATATCTGGAGAGAGCCTGTCAGGGAGTAATTAGCTCATCTGTGTTGGAGATTATCTCAGCTCATCTTAGGACAGGATCCCTGCTCTCTGAGTTTCATGCACTAATTCAAGAAGCAGCCAGGGTGAAGGGATGTCAAATTGAAGTGTCTCCTTCCTCCAGCTCCCCCTTCACCCAGCTCCTCCATTTCAGAAGCAAACTGGAGCACAGTCAGCCTTCCATAACACAGGGCAGGGTGTGCAGGAGCTGGAACAATCTATGTACCGAGGCTGCAGGGCAGGCACAGCCAAAATGCAAAGCCACCATCCCATCAGCTTTAGGTGGGTGAGGAGCTGCTGTGTGACAGATGAGACCTGCAAAGGAGGCAGGTCAGTGCTTTGGCGGGGGTCAGTCATATTTCTGAGGCTGCAAGATGCTCTAATTACAGTGTTGGGAAGGCTGGAAGATGCCAGATTTGTTATGGGAATAAGGTGACGCAGGAGCTACGAAGTGAAGACACTCGATGTTTTGTTCTTGATTGCTTGACTCAGGGACAAAGCCTTTGAGGAAGGAAAAGCAACTTTAAGGCTACAATGGAGTCCCAGGAATTCTGAACACAGATGTACTTAGACACAGGTGAAAAAATAAATCAAGGCAGTCTTGTGTTTGTTACACCAGCTCTGGCTCCTGTGCCTTTGGCGCTGTGGTTTTCAGCTGAGCTTCAGCCAGTTGCCTGGGCTGTTAAATGTCTTTCACCAGGACAAACAGCTGAGTCCTGCAGCTCACTCAAACACAATGCCTTTGGTGGGTATTGCTTTGCCAGAAGTTTCATATGGCTTGATGTGTATTCCAATATTCCTCTCCCCTACTTGCCCCACACTATGCTGTGCCTCACTGCAAACCTTTAGCAGGGTTGCCTTGTGGTGTTAACAGGATTTGTAGCAGCGTTTCCCAGCGTTATGCTTGGTGTGTTCCTCCTGTGTAACTGTGGACTTCACCATCCACAGAAGTCTTTGGTTGAAGTATCTCAGAGCAGGCACCCATCCCTAGTAGCAGGGGATTTTGTGGGAGGTGGGTTGAGCAATCAGCCAAGCTCAGCACTCAGCTCCACTGATGGATTGCTTGAGGGGCCTTGGGCATGTCATTTTGCAGCCCAGTGCCTCAGTTTCCCCCTCTGACAAATGGGAAAAGTAGCACAGAGCAAGTTAGGTGAAACACTCTGGGAGCTACTAGAAACGGGAAATGGATTCCTCAGCATGTCTAATGATCCATCTCCTGGAACTGCTGCCCACTCCTTGCCTGCACCAGCTTTGCTCTGCCTTGCTGCTCTGGAGTCTCCCTAACTGCTCTAGACATGCCCATGCCCCCGTGGCACACATTCATCTCTTCTGTGCTTCAGCAACCTCCCCGCCAAACTCTTTTTTCAGGTGCTTAGTGCGGTATACAACCTTTATTTTCTCTCTTTTCCCCCAGATCTTCATCCCCCTAAGCCCTTGGCTGCTGTTTTCGTGTTACGCATACTCACCCGTACTCACCCCAGCAACCAGAGCACTGGTAGCCCCCCTGGGCAGCCGTAAGTCCAAAGGCCTGGCTTGACCGTCAGGGTATCCAGAGTCAGATCAGTCAGCGATTTTCCCTGCTATCTCCAGCTGGGAGAGAAGATGTTTTTTCACTTTTCTTTTTTGTTCTGTAGCTTTGCAAACGTTTGCACTACAAACTCTGGCGAAATTTGAACAACTTACTGAGAACCGGTATTGGATGTAATGCCAGAGCACTGGGGAAGCATTAAGGACATATTTTGATCTATTTTCTCTACCAGTGTTCCTCAAACAGGGCTCAATCACCTAAAATCAGACACGCTGTAACAATGCACTGTAAATACAACTAACAACAGACACACACCGACACCCTTTCATTTTATCCAAGACAGGGTTTAGTAACATCCAGGCCAGATACACCCCGGATGTAACAGCAGTGAACATTGCACCAGAGACTAACTCAGCCCATTTTCTCTTCCTGACTGACAAATGATTTATGGAAACTGCAAAACAGCTGATGCAAGTAAAAGAAAGGATGCAAATGCACACAAATCCCTTCCCAGTGGTCACCGTGGCTATTGTGCTTTGTTCCACTCTATTTACACATTATCACACATATTGACCACAGCTTCGTGTTTTGAAATCAAGAAGACCAAGAATCCATTTTTATTACTTTATTAACCTTTTTTATTTAACCTAGTAATAAAACTACTCAACTGTGTGGTGAAATCTTGATTAAAATTTGTCTCAGCTCCAGAAGCCACAACTGGAAAATGCTCCGGTTGTTATCTAAGTTGGTTTCCTGGTAAAAGCTTTGCTCTGTTATCAGATCCTATTATACAGGACATAGATCCCTGCTTTAGAGCCAGCATCATTTTAGGAGGTAGTTTGAAAGCTTTCAAGCTCTTTCAGTGATTGCTGCGCTTTTCTTTCACAGCAATTACAGCCCCTTCATTTAATTTCAATGGAAACGTTAGTGTTTCAGACCTTGCCCATGTAGCTGAATGCTCATCTCTGGATCTTATTTCCAGTTCTCAGGAGGACTGGTTTTGATGACCTAGTCTGATTACAGCATCTTTGACAGCTTTAAAGGAATTTGCTCGGTAGGAGGAGACAGATGCTGCCTTGATGAAGGATTTTTCTGAGCAGGCTTCTCAAGCTAGACATGTCACTATGAGATTCTGCCTGCGTTTTTCATCATGACCAACAGGTATGTCTGAGAAAAGATTCTGTGTTCTTGCCTGCACAGGCCAGTGTGGAGAATGCCTCTGTCATAAAACTACCTAACCTGCTTCTGTCAAAACGCTGTGACTTCTTGACTTCCTCTCCCCTGTGCTGTATATTCAGCCTCTCTGGAAAATACGGGCCAGATGTTTGGTGTAACCTGGCATTGCTCCATCAATTTATAGATGCTTCAGCACAAAAACAGTCTCTTTAACAGCACCCGCAGCTCTTGTATAGCTGTGCTCTTAAACAGGACTAAAGACATTAGCATATTATTTGCCATCAATTATAGCCATCATTAGGAGCTGCAATAAAACCTCTTACCAGGCTTTTTTAGACTTAATCAGTATAAAAGCAATATGACAACCTGCTCCTCTACAGTCAGTCTTCTAGAGTTTTGCCACTGATGTTGAGAACTCGGTAGGCAACCCTTTGAATCCCAAACAACTTCTTTACCTCCAGAAAGGAGCTGTGACCTTTTTGTCATTGGGTCATTCAGGAAAGCTCTGTTTCCTTCCTAATGACACTCCCAAACACAGCAATTTACCTCCATTTTGCTCATAAAGAGGATCAAGAATGAACGGGGTCTTTATCTGGATCAAAATAACTCAGTTAAAAGTCTTGACAGGTATCTAAATCTACAGAGTTCTAGATAAGCATCCTGCAGCAGCTGTCCGACTTCTTTGGGATCAAATAAAGCACAAGCTGCAGACAGAGAGGTTAGGCTGGGACAGAGCAGCTGCTGCATGGACTGCTGGGCAGAGATGATTCTTTGGGGGATTCATCCCTGACACATCTCCGGTCTTGGGGAGACTGCTATGGCAGATGACTTTGAAGGACTGAGAGCTGCTTGGTACGCTGGAGCTCTAGTAGCTCCTCTCCAGTGTCAGCCACACGCTGACCAAAAATCCAAATCTGAGCTGAAAAGGAAAGACAACAATATCAGTGCCAGCTGTTCCAAATTCACTTGGTTTTTATCTCCTCTGTCTTGCTGATTTATCTTGCATGTCCCCAGGGGAAAGGGGGAAGGAAGCGTTGCCATCTTGCTGCTTCGCAAGTGCCTGATTTCTGTTAGGTAAAGGCAAAGGAGTTACAGGTGTCCTGGATCAGCTGTAGAGAACATAGAACAGATAGTGCATCACAGCCCACCAGCCTTGATTTGCTTGGCATTTGCTTGATCTTCTTCTCCAGCACTGATGTTTGCTCATATCAGATCTTCCTGGAAGATGTGACAGAGTGGTGGCTCCAGCAGCCACCTTCCTATGGGTCAGCTTGGGGAAATCCTCTCTTCTTCCTGTCTCAAATCTATTCTTTTCTGCTTGCTTTACTCAAAGGATATGTTTTGCATCCAAGGAAAACTTACAAGCTTCAAGGAGGCATGTCTTTCACGATATACTCATGTGTTTGGAGCATGAGAGGTACCCCAACAGCTGGGTCACCCATCACTCTCGGGCAGGAGGCTACAGCCGGGTATAGTGAACCTGCACAACCCATAGGGATCCAGGCTGAAGGGACAGCTGAGGAGCAGGCTGACTAGCAGACTTAGAGATAGGAATCAGGTGTCATGTGAGGAAAATTCATTTAAAGAGAATGAAGTATGAAGCAGACAAATCACTTCTCCACTCATGCACTGCAGGTAGAGTTTACTGGGCAGAAGAGCACTGTGTCAGTGCACTGGAAATACCAGAATGCTGGGAATTCAGAGCTGTAACAAGCTAGTGAGAGCAGAACAGGGAGTGGGAATGTGACAAATCGACTTACTTGGCCTTTTGGCAGAGGCCAGCAGGGCCATGTCTCAGGAGAACAGAGTGCCAACCTTAGAGTCAGATTGTGCCCCTCACTGTTACATTGCTTTAACCAGAGGAAAATAGAAATTAATTGTCTGCTTAGACAAAAGGGTTGGTATCTGTTTTCTGGGATCAACAGTACTTTGCTGCAGTCTTTGTGTTTCCTATTACTTTGTTTGACCGAAGAGTAAATGCCATTACATGGACCCATCCGCTGCACTGTACTTTATGGATGTAAGTAGAAAGGCAGCTTGATCCAAAGTGCCCTAACAGAGGTGAATTTTGCTCCTTTAATGGAGATCTATCGGTTCCATCGGTGTGGGTAGCAGAAACGGAACACTGCCTGGGTTCCACATGCAGAACCCTTCATTGGAGTCAGTGGCATCCCTGCCTGCCGAGTGAGGAACAAACAAGAACCCTAATACTTTCTTTGAGAAATGTTGCACCAAAAAAACTTGTAAAGAAAAAACATCACTCAAACAGAAGGCAAAGTTTTTTTTCTGAAGAAGTCTTACAGCATGTCATGCTAATAACTTTTGATTTGGATTATCAAATATGTCCATCAAAGAACCAGACACTTTTCCAGCTCTCGCACTATCCTTTCAGCAAGTGGCAAAGCTTGCCCAGATTAGGAATGTCAGTCAAAAGTGCTTCAGTTTTACAGCCTCAGAGGAGTCACAAAAGCAGGAAAGTTCATCTTCTGGGATGGAGGAGCAGCGGCGTTGCCTTTAGGTCTTCTTTACTTTAGAGCTGTAAAGAGCCATTTGGACCAGTATGACCTCTTTGGATCTAATTTATTCCAGCTCTGCAACACACACAGACATATGTTAACGCTAGGTAGAGAGCATGAGCTCAGTTTCAATTGTCCTCTTTTCAGACACGATTAATCCACCAGTCCATAGCTGTCCTGTCAAGCTTATTCCTTGCCTTTGCATTTGTCCAATCTTAAAAGAAAACGCAATGTAATTCCCATTGTTTCATTGAGGAGACTGACTGAAAGGCTCATTCATTTGAGAAGGTGAAAAATATGCTGATGGATCATAGAATCATAGAATCATAATGGATTGGAAGGGACCTCAAAAGATCATCTAGTCCAATCCGCCTGCCACAGCAGGATCACCTACACCAAGTCACACAGGAACTCATCCAGGTGGGTCTTGAATATCTCCAGTGAAGGAGACTCCACAACCACCCTGGGCAG
>JAOXOE010000441.1:37838422-37849429 GCA_028565055.1 Phoeniculus purpureus
TGTCCTCGCTATGACCTCCCTTCAGGTATTTGTAGAGAGCAATAAGATCTCCCTCTGAACCTCCTTTCCCCTAGACTCAACAGCCCCAACTCTCTCAGGCTGTCCTCATAGGAGAGGTGCTCCAGCCCTCTGATCATCCTCTTGGCCCTCCTCTGGACATGCTGGAGCATGTCCACATCCTTCTTGTAATAAGGGCTCCAGAACTGGACGCAGCACTCCAGGTGGGGTCTCACCAGAGCGGAGTAGAGGGGGAGAATCACCATCCAAACTATTTCAAATCATCCCTGTTTTACTCATTTGGGCTTTTCTTCTGTTTCAGTCTGCTCTTGTCTCTTCCATTTTTCTTTCATGTCATTAATTTAATCCTGTTCCAAGGTGACACTGCAAATGGAGCTCAAGAACAATTGCATCAGTGCCTTCAAAACATCCAATGTAGTGATGCCTGCATTTACATGCTTTACAATTCCCTTGGCATCTTCCTTTCCCATTGCTGATGGTCCCACTTGCTGCCCTTCTCAGGACCAATTTGGCATTAATGGCTACCAGAACTCTAAAACCCATTAGGGACAGACAGAGACTCGCAGAAACCAAAAGTAGCCTTAATACCTGCGATTTAGACAAGACCATTAATCCTCTTTGTAGGCTATGCACTGTAGTCAATCCAACCTAAATTCTCCTCAGGCCAAAACTCACCTGGGAAAATGGGGAGTTGTTCCAAATCAACACAACATAAAACTCAAAGTGATCACTGCTAAAATGGAGCCTCAGAAGCTAATTCTGCTTTTGTTTTTGTCTAAGGGGGTTTTACTTTCATGGCTTTTTTGATTCTTTATTCTGGCAGAGATTTATGCTATGCCATCCTCCTTCTGTCACTGAGCTCATCCTTCTCATTTATCTTCTGGCTCGTGGCATCCCTGCCATCGACAGCAGCTCAGATGTTTCAAGGAGAGGTTCCAGTTCTATGCCTTTTGGTTCCTAAAATACAAAGAGCATGTGGTAAAGAAGCTGACTCAGAATGACCTCACTCACTTCATCCCTATCCAGCTCCTGTATCCCACATCAGCAGGAATAGCTGATGTGAAGGCAGTAAGACAACAGCAGATATTAGCATTCAGTTACTTGGTAACCCTTATTCGATCAATACATGGTTGACTTTGAGGACCCCAGTGGCAGGATGAACAGAAAAAATGATAAAACCTCAGGTGGGATAAATCAAATGGCTTATGGGACATTTCCAAAATAAAAATGCTTGTCGAATCACAAATAATATCTTGGCTGCCGTCTCCGGAGTCTAATTATGCAATGGAGACGGAATAATTCTGTAATTATTTGGAAAGTTAATTTCATCAGTCAGAAATTCTCTCTGTGCTTACTATCACCGGTACTCTATGGCTCTTTGTAACCTCTAGATGCCTGAGTAAGAGAGGCAATTTTAAGAAATGGAGACAGATCCACACCTTTCATAAGGCAAGAGATTCGTGCCAGGGATGAATTCAAACCAGGTTACTCAACAGAGTTAAATCATTTCTAGTCAGTCCCAACACGGCAGAAATCACTGTGCCTTGGAGCAAGGATGTTCTCACTGTTACACAAAACTGTGCTACGCATTCTGCTCAGTGCTTCTGTCATTGCTCTAGGAAAGAGCTTAGTTCAAAAACAGTGCAATCTCCTGCGTGTTATAGATTTGAGACTGGTGCTATGGCTCCAGCAAAATAAGCACCACTCAGAAGGACCTGCTGCATCCATAAATAAAGCCAGGGCTCTGCTTTCAGGAGTGAATTCTTTTGCCCTGGATCGGATGGCTACCTGTGGTATTGCCATGCAAAGTAGCAATCCAGGCCAGCAGTTCCTGATGAATAGCCCCCAAGTCTGCCTGCCTACATTAAATGGGACCTTAGAGATATGTGTGGTCATGACATATTCCAGCTCAGGGTGGTGTTACCTAAATAGTGAAGAGAAGTCCTCACTGGTAGAATAACCTTGTGGTCCCTTCATAGGGACTGTCAATACTGTGCTTTGTGTTGACCACAAAGTGCTTTCCTGGGGACGAGCACCACTGGTTACACAGATCTCTAGGCATTGCAGCAATTAACAGAGAGGAAAACTGATTGCTTTCAGCTTGGTTGACTACAGACTCAGATGTCATCAGACCATCTTCTCTTTCATCGTCTGTATCCGTTCTGATTTGTAGTTGGTCTTGTTTTTACCCAACTCAGAGCGACCAACAGATGAGAGACCAGGTGTGACACATCGGTTCATGGAACACACATGGAAATGCACAGTCCAAAGGGGTTATTTTTACCTCGAGGTTAGAATTCATTCAGTACTTCCCTGAGGTCTAAGGAGCAGAAACAGTGCCAGACGATACCTCATGGGTGTTCCACACCTTTCGGCAGTAAGTCTGTTTCATTACAGGCAGAAAAAGGCAGGGGGCACACGGCTAGCTGTACTCTGTGGGGCAATGTGCCTTTTTACTGCCTGAAGTCTTCCCTGACTGGTGGAAAACCACTCTTGGCAACCACAAAACTTACCTTGCTGCCAAAAGGTGCACCTCTAAATTATTAACCAACAGCGCACGAAACCACAAAAGGTGGAATATTGAACAAAGGCTCAGCTGACACGCTGAAGGTTGAAGAAGATATGGAAGACTCCCTTCTAATTTATTTATTCCTTTTCTCTTCTGTTATCCTGATATGCTGCTTCCAGTTACCGCTGCACCCCACGCTGTATGGTATTACGTGATTTTGTTTTCAGATCGTTGCAGATAAAGTTGCTTCATTATTAATATATATGCACTGTGCATATCCATACGTATTGAATATGTACACGTGTGTAAACCTACAGGAAGCAGCCACAGCCAAAATAAACTCAGCCCATTATCGCAATGAGTGACTGTTTCTATGACACTGTTTGCAATAAAACCAAATTCAATGATATGAGAAAATTGCTAGGCTTCAAAATAATTGAACCAGGCCAGACGAATCCCCACAAAGGTGCAATTTACAAAGGACTTTGTTTGTCTAGAGTATTTATTCCTGCAGAAGGAAATGGGAAAAAAAGAGTTCATATGGTTGCACAGGTATCCTCTGAGCATACAATTGTTTTATCATGTTTATTTCCCAGATATCTTTGATTGGGGTACTGCAGGAAAGCACTTGTAGAAAATACCAGTCCTTTAGGTGGACTGTTCGTATTTATTCACTGGGAAGTCAATCGTATTTTATTCAGGCTTGCTTTGTTTTTCTGCTGAGCAAACACTTAAGCAACCGTTTTCTTTTAAAAACCTATTTGCATTTACAATGTCCAGCAGTCAACATCAGCACTGCACAGATTACTGGGTTGTCTTTGCTTTCCCTCCTATGTACGATGGAAAGTAGTGGGGCTTTTCCAGGAGAATCTGGCAGTGCTCATTAAGGCTGCAGGATCTTGTTCATGTTTAAGGAATCCGTCAGTAGTTACAGATATATTAGTTTGTCTTGTATGAAAAGCCTGGCTAGATTTTCACTATTGAATCTTCACAGCTAAATGCTTCCAAGCAATCTACAGACAAAGAATTACTCCCAGCAATTATCTGCTGAATAAATCTGAATAATGAATGCGTTCACAGAAGTCACTATCTATTTGTGAACAGTTAGCTGAAAGAAATAGAGGTGACACTCCTCAGCTAAATAATTCATTTATGAATGCTTTGTCTGGCTTTGCTCCTTACATATGTTGCATAAAATTACATCAAATCTTAGATGAAAATTTACTTTAAAGAGAAGGACGATGTCTAAGGAAATTCTTCCTGCTTCCGAAGTAGAAACTGTCCTGCTATTTTAACTTATTTGTTAGCAGTGAGTTCAGAGACTAGTGAAGCTGTTTGCCTGGAGTCTTTCACTTCGTGCATTAAACTGTGTTTTGTTCTTAATGCACATCCAGCTTTAGGTTGTTAAACTGCAGTCAAAGACCTGCCCCTGTTATGAGATTTGAACTCCTGACATCTTTATCCACTGGAACTTGAGTGCTCAGGTAACTACTAATTATTCAAGCATTTGCAACCATTACTATCAATATAATTAACAGACTGTGGCATGAAAGTGTCAATGGCACTATGAAATGATCATTCCAAGCACTTGCAGAGCAATTTTTCATGAAAACATTTATAAGCTAGCCAATTATTTTTCAATCAAATTAACAGAAAAAAAAGTATTTACATATATAAGGGGAATCGTGGACTGAAAAAAATGGTTTCTGACATCAAAAAATGGTGAAATATTATATCCTTGTGTCCATTTATTGTAAAAAACAACCCCCCTCAGCTTTTAAGCAGGGCTTTTCAAAAGAAAATAATACCAAAATATTTCTGGGTAAGTGTGTAGAAAAATATGAGGATTTTCTTCCAGTAAAACCAGACTCGGTGAAAAAGATAAGAATGAGGTTTTTCATTCAAGTCTAAAAGCTCGTGAGCTCTGAAGAAATAAGAGGCTGCACACAACCCTCTTATGTGCGTTGCTGGATGTCCCTAGTTTAAATAAATGAGACAATTCACACGGAGAAAGACAAAGCTAGATGAGGACCAGGGTTTTACTTCTCTCTTCCCACCTCCATCAGTTCCTCTGGTAAAGTAGGCAGGTAAATTCCTTCTTGTATTAGTAGCAAGAGATTGTCACAACAGGAGGAAGGTGGGACCAGAGTAGAAGCTAGGGAGCACAGTTTGGAAGGCTTGTCACTTTCCTGTCTAGGTTGTACTATGATCAAAATGTTGAAGAATGACTTTTCCCCACCAAAAGCTCAGCTTCAATACCCCAAAATAGCTGCTGTGAAACTCTTGCAGGACACGGCAGAGAATGGCTGTTGAAGCACTTTGGAAGCCCTGCAGCTGTGACCAGGTTCCAACATGAGGAAAAGCCTCCCATCATCCCAATGTACAGGAAAGAGAAGGTAAGGTGGTTGTCTGCAGGTAGCTGTTAGATACGGCGCATTCTGCTCTCTGTGCTGACACTGTTTTCACCACGGAAAGAGAGGGTTTGAGGACAACAGACCCTGCAAGTGGTGCAGACCAGTGCAGAGACTCAGTTGCAGGAGGGCAGCGAGACTCAAGAGGGAGTGCTGACCCCACATCAGCTGCAGATGCCTTCTGTGCTGTACAGGTCAAGTTTTCCCTGGGGGAGAATCTGAACCCTTCCCACCCACTCACCTGCTCCCCAAATCCCTTGAAGGATGATTAAAATTGTGAAGCCCACAGAGCACGGTTCTTTCTGGTTCCTGGTACCAATGTAAGTATCTTGCAACCCTCATTCCACTGGGTAGGTGCAAAATAGCACAAAACTGGAGCATTTTAGACATGCTGCATCAATTTAATAGTTCCATGAAAAGAACAACAAAAAACCCTAAAGCCTCTTCCTGTAGAGACAGCAAACCACTATTTCAGCAGTCATGGTAGGTCTTTCTGACTGGATATTGTGTATTTGATGATGACCATCCTTCAGCATTTGACAAGGGACTGCTAAAAAGCCTCATGAACATAACTCACCTCTCTTCCTATCAATAATCTTACTGTAATGTCTGTAGAAATGTCGAACATTAAAATCCCACTTTATTACTATAATAATGGATCTAATGTGTAAAACATATAATGTGAGGCTGTAACTGTACTGGGGGGAGAATTATGTGATCCCACTACAACTGCATGATTTCCTGATGGCTTTACTCACATATTCTGAACAGGAGAAGGATTAAAAGCAATCCTACTTGCAAGAGTGTTGAGAGTGGGAACAGCTTTTTGAAAGGAGATAGAATGATCACAGAAATGCAGCAATCATTATAAATAGAATAGCCTTGACTTCACAGATAAACATGTAGGCATTTATCTGTGATTTACTCCATTCAGACCCTTTCCAGCACCAGGAAAGCCCTGCTTTCCAGCTGCACAATCACTATTATCACTGCATGCTATTTTTGGCTCCTGAGTACATTTCAAGTAACATCATCCTTCCTAAGCCAACTCTGGTGTGAAGGGCGGAAACTCTTCTTTCCACTCTGTCATTTGCTGCTGCTTCTGTCTGCTCGGTGGCACTGCCTGCTCAGTGCTCACTGCAGAGGGATCTCCAGACGCTTTACCCTGGTCCTTCTCATTTTCTTGAGCAAGAGGCTTTCCAACCAAAGCTTTGTGTGCGAGGCTTCATGTTGGCATCCAGAGTACATGTCCCAAGTATGTCCAGCCCCATCTTCTGATCGTAGTGCAGAGGAGCTGCCGGTAAGTAATCTCTTGATGGGCAGTACAGTTCTTGTGACCCATGCCTGGAGCTTTTCACAGTAGGGTTGTTTGTGTGGGTATATATTTTCCAAACTAGCACTTTGGCAGGTTTCCAGATCTTGGCAGAGTATCTTAACACCAGCTTTTTATCTGAGGGGAGAACGCATCGCTGCTTCTGACACAGTATAGCTTTGATACTAAAGCCCGGTAAATATTGTAAACACCACTTCCTTTTTGAGGCCATTCTTGGCTAGGTGCTACAAAACTAGCTAATCATTCATGGTTTTTCTCTTCTGGTGTGATGTTGCTGTTAAGTGTTTGGAAAAGCTCATATGGACAAAAGCCACATCGGGAGTTATAAATCTCTCCAAATATAAGATTTGGTTTCCTTGGCTGTGCCACAGGAGAAGACCCTCCTGTACTAGAGCCATAACCCCTGCTAGTCAGAGCTGGACTGTGTCTCCCTAAACCTGTTCCATTTTACACAGAATAATTAATTATTCATTATGTCAGAAAGTGTGTGTGTGTGGCCATGGTGGAGTGATTAGGGTACTCACCTGGTAGATGAAAGTCCTGTTCTCAGCCACAGCTTCAATGAATATTTAAGTATCTCATATTAAGTATTCATTGGAGCAAGGCAAGCTGCCACCCTTAAGGGAACACCTAAACACCAGCCTCTAAAGTCAGTCTTTCTTTTGTTGGCTCAATGAATATTTAATTATTTGAGGTAAAACAAGACAGCTTCAGTGGCAGAAGCTGAGATTCCCTGCTTCCACGGGTGCAGCACAACTCTGGTGACGAAAACATGCATAGAGAAGCTGTGGATTAATATTCCTTGGGACCTACAAAGAGGTTGAATACAGGTTTCCGATAGTCTAGAGGGTCTTCCAGCTTCTGAGCTACTGAATGGAAAATACTGAGCTCTAGTGTACAGCCCCCTGGCTTACAGAATCCCCAGGATCAGATAAAGCATCCTTATCAGTGATGAAATGAGCCCACATTTAGTTTATAAAATTCTCAGTAGAAGGTTTCTAAGCTGAAGATTTTCTTGCTTCAGAGGAGTTCCCTCTGGCTAAGAGATGTGTCCTTCTGAGATTATTCAGAATGTGACACATAGGGAAGCCTACTTAACCTCTGTACTGTAGAGTCCCCAGAGTTGGGGTTAATGGGACCTAATCCAACTTCTGCTGCCCAAGGAGTGGTTGTGTGGAATGTTGACTGTGGAGAAAGCAGACAAAGACGACATTTGGACGACGAGGGTATTTGGGTCTAAAATGGGGAAAAGAAGCAGGCATTCAGTAGGAGGATTAAAACATTAAGAAGAACATAGAGGAAGGAGCACGAAGTCACTGAGCGGGCAGATGACACACAAGGGGAAGCAGAAGGAGCAGTAACAGCGACCAGGCGCAAACAAGCCATCTAAGAAATAATAACCTCTACCTGACAGAGGAACAGAGGGAAGAGGGAGTGAGGGATATAGATGACTTTGATCTTCAAGTAACAATAAAATGTAGAGAATCTTTGCCACCCACATAGGTCTTTGAAAAGCAGCGGATTTGCCATCTGCACTTCCATAGGACAGTGGGTGTCTCTGAATCCAGATGCTTTGGATTCACTCTGAGAAATTCACCATGGGAGAATTCCAGCGCAGGAGAGGGACTTCCTATTACTGCAGCTCTGGTTTTGACATTTGGCAGAATGTACAGAAATCTGATTCCGTTATCAAAGACTCACTGTGGTTTTCAAGCAAAAAAACAGAGCAGCAAGGTATCTGTGATATGGAAGTGCAAATAAATCACCTTCACATGCCCATCAGAACGGTGTCCAAACCCAAGACTGCTGCATAGTCTCGGTTGTTGAAATGGCAACGCTACAACCAGAGCAGAGCTGCTTTCCTCAGAAGAACATTTCAAAGGGGGTCCCAATGATGTGGTTTCATACAATTCATATCACATTTATGTCTGTCTATCCCAGAGCTGTTGAGCAGCTACTTTCAGTGACTGTTTATTCCAATTTAGAGAAAACCTTTCCGAACACACTTCTGTCCATCACTTTAACCAACATTTTTCCTGAGAACACAGCTTTAAAGAAGTGAGAATCTATGACAGTGAGAGAATATCCATATTGTCTTGCTATAAATATTGCAGTGGTATGACTATAAACTTCACAATAAATGGTTTTCACATCACGTCCTCCAAGGGACATAGCAACACAGCCACAAAAGCTCAGGGCTTCACTCAGAGACGTTACTCTCGTTTGAATGGCCGTGTGTTTTATGTCTTGTGTTTTGATCAACTCTAGACAGATGACAGTAGCTATCCTTCTTCAATACTGAGGAAAAGGCCTCCTGTGGAACAAGCTGCTGGGGAAAGGCGGAAAGCAGAGAGAAGGGTTCGCTTCCGTGAGTCAGAAGAAGTCATTGAATATGGTATGCCCAAAGTCTTCAGCCTTTTGACATGACCTTTTAGCTCTTAATATCCACGCTGTCTGTCCTCACCAGCTTTAGTGTTTAGTCCAATAGTGTCACTTGTCATTTGGGGCTCAGCACAAAGCACGGGACAGATAATTTTTGCTCTGTGCTCTGCAGAGTTGCATCTGGTCCGTTTGCCTGGTGGTCCTGGGAGGAGACAAGCTCCTGCAACAGGTTAGAGCAGCCTCAGAGCTGTTCTTGCAGTCAACTCTTGAGTCAACCACCACAGGGATCCCTGTAGAATGTGGGTTTGGCTGAGCCCCAGGTCTACCCCAGAACAGTGCTGCCATTCATAGAAAACACTCCCAGAGCGAATTTAAACACACTTACGTTGTTCTTGGAAAACGAGCTCTAAAGGCGGGGAGGGACCCAGACCTTTCACAACTCTGAGCAGCATGCATGCCACAGGATGGGCTCGAGGCTAGCTGGCCCACTGCCAACAAGGGCACCCAAGAGATGATACAGCTGACAGAACCTCTGCTCTTTCATTCATGGGCCAAAATAGCAGCTTGCAGGTAGGTCAGACGAAAAGCGAAGAGAAGGTCTATCATAAGGATCCAGTTTGTTTGCCTTTCTGCACATGTTACTCACAATTCCTAACCATAGAAGGACTGTTGTTTCAGTCTGACTTGCAAACTGACACAGCTAAGAAGAGGTTGGTGGGGAACTACAGTTGTGCAGTTTTGATACGTCAGTCAGTAAAAATACAGGTGACAGAATGATGAAGTTTCTATCTCAGCCACACATTGGGGCTGCTACTCAGCTTCAGAAGACAAGGCTTGGCATCTGTTGATGTCTCTGTTAATAGATCTCTCACCAGTTTTTGCCATACAAATTTTGTGATGCTTCCCACAGCAGGAGAGAAAAGTTGTTTCTTGATAAGGCTGTTGACATGGCCTGGACTTCCCCATCAAAACTGAACTCCTAGGAAGACTCACTGTGCAAGCCATAAGTTCTTCAGGGCTCATCTGACTGGATTTTCATAAGAGATAATACCACTTCAGCTCCCTGCCTGCCAGGGTCCGTGTGCTCATACCAGCACTGGTAATCTCACAGTCAGTCCAGCCTGGGAAGAGCAGGTTCATTTTCCTTTGGCTCTGAATTCAGCACAGCCATGCTTGAGCTCCACGGAGCTGCAAGGACAGAAGAGCCTTCCCTGAAGACATCAGGAACGTCCCTCCCCATCATTAGTATTCCACGCTGCAAACAGCCTGTAATTTAGACGATTTGCTGTTTCCCCACACAGTGCTATTAATACAGAGGCTGGTAAGATGAGGGTTGCTGGCACCACTGGAATTTTTCCACTCTCCAGACTTTTCATCTTGGATTATGTCTGGGCCTGGGCTGAAAAACAGAGGCAGTTCCAAGATTTTGTTGGATGACAGTTACATCTGACGGTGGAGTTTGTTTTCTTAATGTTCATTCCTCTCTCAGCCTGCTGCTCTGTCTCCTACCCTTCCCACACACTGTGCACAACAGAGAAGCCTGTTTTGCAAGAGCAGACCCCTGACTCCCTTACGACAGCAGCAATCTGTCTCTGACCCCCTCCTATGATTCTTTTCCCTCACTTTTCTGAAGTACGCTCGTATCTGCATGTTTGCATGAGGTAGACAGACTGTTATCTGACGTAACTAAGTACAGCCAAAAGCAAGGCAGGAGCTGGCGATGGGCAGTTTCAGAGACATCGCTTGCTGCTTGCTTTCGTCCACGTCTGCTGCAAGACGCCTTTCCGGGTGTGTAAGAACATTTCCGTTCTGTTTTGCAGCCATTTCCTGCTGTGACTACGTAGCGGGTAAGTTGAAGTTCTGCACTAAAACCTGAGCCACCTCTGGCACTAACCCGGTTTGCTGCACGGCTGCTGGGATGCGCTGTGCACTCACCACACACACAAAGCACTCCGTACCACCGGCCGTGGCTGCTATTTTCTTCTCAGCTTGTGAAGCGTAAGGTGCTGGTGAGGTCTGGGGCAGTTTTTTAAAAAAGACATTTAGTAAGAGAAAAAGTAGAAACAAAAATTAAATCCCTGAAGCTATTTTTAATTTAAATATAATTAACATATTTTATGGCAATAGGATAGGTGCAGGTTTTTCACTAAGATATGCAGAGAAACCACCCCAAGCAAAATAATGGTTCCCCCTGCTGATTTTCATATGTGGGGAAGAGACAATTTATTCAGATGATGGCAACTGGGTAGAAATACTAAAAATAATCTGCTTTTTCTGTTAGAATCATAGAATCATAGAATCATAGAGGTTGGAAGGGACCTCGAAAGATCATCTAGTCCAACCCCCCTGCCAGA
>JAOXOE010000441.1:37849529-37884739 GCA_028565055.1 Phoeniculus purpureus
GCATCCAGGCGGGTTTTGAATGTCTCCAGTGAAGGAGACTCCACAACCTCTCTGGGCAGCCTGTTCCAGTGCTCTGTTTTGTTTGAAAGAATGTTTGAGGCCAGCCTCATTGGCCCTCAGGCAAACGTGTGTATCTGGATGTTCTCATGATGCTTCTAGAGGCCCTGGCCAACATCCAGCCCCTGCTTGCATGCAATGCTGTAAGGGGAGAGGGGCACGTATGGGCACACAGACACAGAGCTGCGAGGATGAAAGGCCTCCCAAGCAGACGACCCTGAATCTCCTAGCTGTTGCTATCGCCCAGGAAGAGGGTTTGCACGTTCACGCCTTGGCAGTCACCGAACCACAGTCTTCTCTATCCCAGACAACCTCCCATTTTTTTAGATGGGGCACAAGGCTAGGACTGAGTATGCTGTTACAACAAGCCTTTTCACTCACAAAATTTAAGCATTTGTTCTCTATTTATAATGTAAAAAAGAGAAAAATTGAAGCACATCACTGTAGTGATGTGCTGAAGCTGTTGCAGCGATGAGCTCATCATCACTGTCGTGTGGGTGGGATTATTCTACCACATCATGATTTTTTCTGTCACTGAACGCACTCCCTGACTGAGAGGAAAAGCCATTTGAGATCACGCAGAAATTTCATGCGGGAATTACCTTCCACAAGATTGGAAAAGGTTGTAAGTACCTCACAGGAAAGAGCTGGCATTTTGCTCTCACAGAAAGTTTCACTGTTACCAGGAATTCTCATCAGCCCGGCCCCATGCTTTGATAGCAAGTGGTCCCCCAGTCGAGACCTGTATCGTGTGGTGTGGGACATCACACAAGGGAAACACCAACGTGCAAATCATGAACCTCTGCAAATGCAGAGGGTGGTGAGTAACTCCTTGGCTAAATACCTTTGTATAAAACACTCATCGAATAAAGTCTAATAAACAAATCTATACAAATTGAAGCCCACGGCTAGATAATTTGCAAACAGAAACACATGCTAAATTCAAATGAATAAATTATTTGCTGAAAATCATTCACTCAGCTCTATTATGGGGCATTGCTTTTGTTTCTGGTTAGCTATAAAATGACTGCCTGTTAACACTTTACCTTTTCTCCACACAGTTTTTGATACATGATTATGTGTTTTGTGCTTGGGTTTATGACTTTTACTCGCCTCCCTGTACATTTGTATGACAGTTTAATTGACTGGTGTGTATTCCACGGCTCATAGTAGAAGCTAATTTAAATATGTTACAGCTAATGTTAGCCCTTTACCCGTAATAAAACGCACCACACTTATATTGATTATGTGCATATGGCAGGAAAATAGCTGCACACTGCAGGCTTTTATGCTGACATGAATTTGGCTTTATACTGCAGGTTTAATACTCAGAGTGATTTATAAAATAATACTGATTGTGCAATGGCCACGCAGCCCAACACAGAAGCCAGGTCTGAATCAAACCGGCTCCCGTAGGCATATGGGTGGACACAGAAGTACAAAGGCTCGGACACAGATGCTGGCAAGCTAAACGTAGCCCACCGATTTTCAGATGTGTGCTGTGCCTGACCTATGGTACTTTAAACATACTGGAACGATGTTTTAAGGGCAAGAAAAATGTTTGCAGTGTTCTCCAGCTCAAGAGCATGTGCAGAACATGTTCCAGCGTAATGAGCTCACCTCGCACTTAAAGAGAGATTAAACCTGCCAGAGCTCTCCAAACATGTTTTGGTTCTTTCTGTAATTAGCAGAAGCCTCAAACGAGCTGAGTTACTAGGCAAAAGGTCAAAAATCCACATCTCTTTTATGGAACTCTTTTGACCATGAAATAATATCCTCCTATTATTTAAAATATTTCATGTAAAGGCACAAAAAATGATTGCTAGAGAGGAACTTGTGATCGTGTGGTAGCTATACTAACTCTGTTCTTGTTGTATATTATTAACTCTTAAAATGTTCCATTAAATGAGATCCTTTGTATTCACCTTCATCAAGAGGTGTGACTCACTATCTCTTAACTGGTGCCTGTGGAAGTACTTACAACCAGAGCGCTGTGTAGCCTGCTGTTCACAGAGAAGTGGGACAAAGGCATCAGCAGGGGGTCAAATTTGAGAGGTGTTTAAGATGAAACTAAATTAATGCTGCCTTCTTTTTTTCTTCCTCATCACTGTTCAGTAGATGACAGGTCATCGTCTGGATTGCCAGTGCTCCTGTGGCTCTCCCTTTGTGCAGTGCTGATCCTCACTGTGAGTCTCTACTACACCAGCATGAAGCACGATGTCAAAGTCCTGGAGGAATTCCAGTCTCGACTTGTTATCTTCTTTCTTCAGATTAGACACATTGCTCAAAAGTGCTGGACTTGGTTTATGAGGCAGTAGCAATGTCCTCTGGCCTGACAAACATCTCTGAGGCCTGACCCAGTTACTACTCCATCCATCTGCAGAGAACCTGTGAGCATCCACCTCCACGAGCAAGAAACCCCCCTCTAATGTGCACTGTCCAGCAGCCACTTGTTCTCCTCTTCTTGTCTGTGTCTTTTACTACATTAGTGGCTGGTTTGTACCTGCACCTTGAGGTCCCACTCAACTCATGTTCCATCATACTGAATAGAAGACAATTTTGTTCTCCAAAGAGCTTGTGAACAGTGGTGAGAGAGAGAGAGAGAGAGAAATGCATCGATCTGCTCAGGCAGAAGCAAGCGCTGGATAAAAGTCTCCTGAGTTGCAGGTCAAGGCTTTAAATACCCAACCATCTTTCTCCTCTAGTCTCCTAGGAGTTACTCTGCAGAAGTTAAAACAAAGTTAAGCTAATGCACAAACACTGCTCTAGTGGCCAAAGGCCTTGCAAACTGCTTTATTTATACACATGACATGACTAGTAGTAAAATCCCAGCAAATTGCTTTCTTGTTTCCCTTCATGTGATTGCTTCCTCCAAAAAACCCAGCAGAAGCTGTTCCTTGATACTTCACTTGATTCCCAGGTGTGAAACAGAACAAGAAAACTCATTTAAACAGTGAATAGTTTATTTGCCTGACATAATAAATAGCAGCGTTGAATCCCAGGCTAATTATCAAATACCTAGTTTATTCTTCTGGGGTTGATTCAGTCCATAAACCTCCCTAGCATTCAAGGTTTATGATAGTGCTCGTAGTCAGCCAGAGATTACGCTCTCATGCCTGAGTGCTCAAGCCCTTGTGTACTGGTAAACAGCCTGTTTATGAGGGCATGGGAGACAAAGCCCCTCTATCCCTCCACTGTCCCACCATGGTATTCACCTCTCCAAAGGGAATCCTTTTAATGGAGACCATGCAATAAATGTGGAATGGTGCTGTGGCAGTAAGAGGAGAAAAAGTGAGTGCAAGCTTGTAAGCTTCAGCTATGTTTCCCTCCTAGACAAAACCAGCACAACCAGCTTTTTAGGTCCTAGGTTCTTGTCAAGGAGCATCTGATGCATGCTTGGTGTGGTAAGACTGACATCAGAACCTGCTAGCACTGAGGAAAAGGAAAAAGAAACAGAAGATAGAAGATTCCAGCCTGCAAGACGTCGCTGGAATTCCCTTGCCATTGGAACCCACCAAAAAGAAAAAAAAGGTGCTTTATTTTTAATGGAATGGTTTTTTAAAAAGAAAAATTAAGGCTACACCTCTCCACCCCAAAAACGTTCTCCCACGGACAAGCAGAAACACGGCTTGCAGCTCTCTTTCAAGAAGAGAGTGGGCAGCAACCTGATTGAGAACAATTTAAACACATTGCAGTCACGGACAGAAAAGTTGCTTTAGTGACTATTTTCACACTTCCCCCACGATGTCAAAGGCCACAGCAACTGCATTCGACACACTGCTGGCCTGGGGAGCAGATGTTGATGCAGGAGGAATGTTTAGCTCGGGGGGGTCTTTGTGCAAACCGCGAGGGTACCCCAGCTCAGAGGGTAAGTTTCATCGCCGCTTCCCTTCCTTGCCCTCCATTTCAACCCTGCTGCTTAGGTAATAAAGAGGAAATGTTTAAAACTGGTGTGGTGGTGAATCTCTGATGAAAAGCTTGGGACTGTTATCTGGGCAGAGCAAGGGGTATGATTGCCAGCTTCTGCGTGCTTTTTTCATGTTGATGGTCATTTCAATACTCACATTGAAGATCAGCGGTGTCTTTTCTTCCACTCTGCACTGACAGGTCCTTTGATGCAACCAGCTCCTCGAAACAGGAGCCTTTTTTGGAAGGATGGTTCTCTCACTGCAAGTCATGGCACCGTGCAACAAGAAAGCCAAGGCTGAACCGACAAAGATCAGTCACAAGGGCAAGAGCAGGAGAGCGAACTCTTCCATTATGTTAGCGGCTGGGTTGCACTAACATCAGAACCGAGCCAAAGCACTCATGTAAATGGGAACTTCTCCTAGGAGTGTGAAGGAAAATGCTAACGCACTATGGAGCCCCTGTGTGTGCTCACCACCCCCCAGTTTCCCCAGCAGACAGGCACAGGTCCTTTCCACCTTTCCGATGAGTCTGCTTTAAACAACACGGCCGTGTTCTCCTTGCTGGGACCCAGCTTTATCGGTGCGAGTGAGAACAACTATCACATCCGGGCTGTCAGCGAAATTAAGCAGAGGAGGAACTATTCTTGGCTTCTGCCTAGGCTCAGATTGGAACAGCTTTAGCCAGGAGTTGTCTGCTGAGGTCTTTTTGTGGCTTTGCAAGGTCTCCAGGGTCAGGACTGTTTACTGCAGTCAGTCAGCTATGTGGCAGGTTGCAGAAAGCCAAAACAAATTCACTACAAACCCCAAACATTTGAAATAAATGAAAGCTAAGCCTCATTCCTGGAAGAGCGGTGGCATTTTGCAGGCGACAAAGCAGAAGCTGAGAAAGCCAATGCATCTGTGCCAATGAACCGAGTCAATCACAAGGTTAAGAACAGGAGGAAATATCCCAGCTCCTGATGCTGCATTTACCTACCACTGCATAGCTTCCCTGTGGACTTAGCTGGTTTATCTTCTTCTCCCACTGAAGGCCTTTTTTTTTCCCTCTTAGCCATCTGCTTACACAGACACACACACTCTGCCCGCTTGGACTCTTACGACTTTTCTGGGGTTTTGTGGCTTTACTGGTCACAGAATCACAGAATGGTACGGGTTGAAAGGGACCTGATTAGTGTCCTTCATCCATCACAGATCTGTCCTGACCATTCTAAGCCGGGCGGGATTTCTCTGTATTCTCGTTCAGTGCCTTTTTTCTAAGTGTAGCAGCTTTGTGAGTTTAGAAGAACTCGTAGGAGCTCTAACGTCACACAAACTGGCCGTGTTGGCTAATCACTCCCTTGCTGCTATGGTGAGGAACAGTACAGCTCCTGTCAATTGCCCAGAAAAAGGTGAAAAAAGGAGAGGGAGTTCATAATTCATCACAAACGAACAAGCTGATCATCAGGAGTCACACCGGTGCCAGCGTGGAGAAACACTTCAGAAGTCAAGGAGTCCTGCAGCCAACCAGCTTTAAGGAATTATTTGATCCAACTTGGAAATGGCCATGTTTTATTTTTAAAAGGCTGAAAAAGAGACTGATGTAGGACAGGATTCTTGCAGCAATTTTTGAATCAGACAGTGAGTTCCCCAGGACCAGTGTCTAGGATGGCAGGAGTCAAGGGGCCAGAGTGGAGCAGAACAATACCCATGCACGACAACGAGCCTATGGGTAGAAGTGCTGCCTGACATCCCTTATGCAATGAGTATGAAGTCAACGCAAAACAGAAACCAGCAGACCACAACTGTAGGTGTAAGTGTTGTTTTGACAGCGTTCAGTACATTCCTGCAGCAGGAACAGAGGGCAGCTGCCAACACCCTCTTCAGGCAGGCTCACCGCATCAACAGCACCCGATTGCACTATCAGGCACATTCAAACTCGTACAATTAGAGGAGATAAACATGGACACAGCAAGATGGCTTGGGGTTTTTTGCCCTAATCTCTTAATGCATTCAGTATTATTGCTGGCAAGAGGCAGACCCAAGCACTGTTTCTAGTTCCGCTCCCTTTCTTCATCTCTCCAACACTGCTAGTCTGGAAGTAAGTTAATGGAGCAGAAGCAGCCCACAGCAATTTTAATGGTCATTGCTACCCTCTGTCACTTCAAGGCAAGCAGAAGGGCTGGCAGCATGTGACAGCTGCCTTCAAGAAATAAGCAAGGAACCTGTAAGATGATGGTGTGGAGTTGTTTCTTACTAAGTCCTCACTCCAGAATCGCCATCAAGAACTTGCAGGCCCACCTCTGAAGAGAAGGACTGATAGTACATGAAGAAAACTAACCAGCTGGCATTCAGAAAGTGCAATTGCCTAAGAAACCCATAGTCCCCCTTTATCTGTGGTAACGAGCTGCCTTTCAGCTGCTTGCTGACGTGGAAGCATCTCCTCGTTGCCTCCTATGGTACTAGGAGATGGGGCTCAGACAGCTTAGGATCCTTGACCGTGTGTTTGACTATCATTTCCTGCACTGTACCGTGGCATAGGGGTGCTGGAGCATGAGCACACAAACTAGGGTGCTACTTTGACTTTGACAAGAGTATTTTATCTCACAGCAAAAAAAAATTAATTCCTCTTCATAAAACAGACACAGAAAGAACCACTTTTCAAGTCATTTATTTGTATGTATCACCAAATCATAAAAAGCCAATCCACTGTCCAGCAAAAAGCATCAATATATAAAACACAATAACTAATTATCAGTAACAGAAGAGTCACCTGCACTGAATCCAGCCCAGCTCCTACTAAAGGCAAAGAAAACTTTGTCCGTGACTCCATCGGCAGCAGGATTGGACTCAGAAGTTTTATTTGCTATGTGTCTACAAAGGGCCATAATAAAACATGAGTAAAAAGCTTCTCTTTTGAGACGGTATCAAAACAGGAATACATCTCACTCCAACTCTCCTTTTGTTGAATGCATGCAATTAAAGTGCCAAACCAGGAGTCATTGCACTGAAAAAGACCACACAAATCAATAGAGATAATACTCAAAGCAAACCAGGCTCTACCCTCAGCATGAACGGACTGGCATGTCTCCAGCATGGCTCACAAAGTGAAGCTATATACACCAGCAAAGCGTCTGCCCCTCTACTGCTTTTAAGGGTCTGCCTTTCTCAATGGTTAAACAAATCGTGAAAAAGGATCCAGTTTTGTCCCAAAATGCCCATCATGTGGGGACTGCTTTAGCAGCATAACACAGTAGAGTTACTCTAGGCTCAAAAAGCTTTTCCCACATGGCTACGAGAAGATACTATTCTCACAAATACATAAGCCATGGGAGCTACATTCCAGAGAGGCTGAAACGCTTCCAGGCTCTTCTCTGACTTACAAGCAAGAAAGATCTGTTTCAGAACTTCATAGGTGCTAGCACACAAAAAAAACCTTTCAAAATCTTCTAAAACCAGTTAATGAACTACTCCCAAAACCACACGTCTACAGGGATTTGGGAACAGTCTTTCCTTCCCCACACAAGCTATGATCTGCACAAGGCAAAGGGCCAGCTGTAGGGTGTCTGGATCTGCCAAACACGGAATAAGTTTGCAAAGCAGCCCCTCCAAACCTGCTGACAGTACCAGCACCTTTGCACCAGGTATCTGCACAGCTGATGCACCTGGCTCTCTCCAGAAGCTGAGTTTAGACCAACACATGCTTCAAGGAGATGTTCTTGTGGTGTTTGGAGCCACAAGAGCAGGTAGGTAGTGGCTGAGCAAAGGGTGAATTTGCTGTCAGCCCTGCCAGCACAGAACTGCCATGCTGGAGCCTGAAAGAAGAAATCCTCCTCAGGAAATTCACTAACAGTTCCTACAATCTAGCTCTGTCCTGATTTATGACACTCTCCTGTCCCCCTCAGCAGTCCCTGTCCCCAGTAGAAAACTTGAGCTTGATGGCAATAAAATCCTCCATGAAGTTTGCAGAAATGTTTTAGGGGATGAAAGGATGCAGGAACTGCTGGAGGATTTGTTTTCTTCTGTTTTGTTTTGTTTATAAAGCTTCAAAAACATCTACCAGATCATAACATCCTTATTTCTCCGTAGTGTAGCTTGGGCTGGAAAGCAGCAACTGTTTTATTCAGAGATTGTTTGACCAGAATTGATCTGATACCCTCGGTCTGCACTGGAAGTGGTCCCCAATGCAGTGGTCCTCCCCCTGGAAAGATGCTGTTCAACATGGATTTTCTTGGCATCATTTAGCAAAAGTGATGCTTGCAGCTCCAGCAGACTGGAGACTCTGTTTAGTAAGTAGACTGTTAGCATCATTTGAAGTCAAATATCGAACCGTGTTCTAACAGTGACAGTTAAACGTGCTGCAGCAGTCTAGACAGTGGAACAGATTAACTGATGCAATCAAGATGCAGCACGTTGCAGGAAGATGTGTTGTGTTTCAGACACAAATTATTGGACTTCATAGTGTTAACAGGGAAAAATAATTCCTTCTCCTGTAGCAGTGTCAGGCTGAAGAGCTCTGGACTGTGTAATGTAGAACATCAGGACAGACAGTTTTCAAACACATCCCAGCCTTTAAATCTCTGGTTTAACACAGCACTCAACTCCAACAGAAATCCTTGAGGGGCTGCTGGCACCAGCCTTGGGAATCTCCTAGAGCAGCAAGTCACACACATCAGGCCTGGCATATGTAAAGGGAAGGGTTTGGCACCATAACCAAGAGGCCAAGAACAGTGAAAATTGCAACACTTTTCCTTATTTTTTGACAAAAAGTAAAGTTTGCCACAGGAGCTGCAATTCCATAAATACCTTTCAGAATGTGTATACAAACTGGAGTCAAACTTGCCCAAGTCTGGTGGAAACAAGGGCCATGTAAGGAGGAGACAAGAGCAGATTTGTCCCAGGACTGCTATCCTCTATGAGAAATCACCCAAGGCATCAATAGCAATAATGAATCTTCATTCCCACCTCCTGGCAGGTTGTCTCAACCCTCACTTTACCACATAGTCAAGTGGAAAGGGAGAAGAAGAACAGATTTAGTTTCCACCACATACAAATAATTCACGCTGCTGCAGTGAGCAGCTCTTGCTGCCAGGTACTTTATCTCTTTAAACAGACAAACGCCAGAGCCACGAGGCTAAAACACTGTTATGTAGGATTCAAGCCAAGCAGCACAGCTCCAACTGGAAGATTTGAGGGGGATCCAAGATAACACCCTGGTAGCAGCATTTGCTGTATATATGGATGTTTGTGTCTCCCAAGATAGTGGGGGAGATTAAACCTGCCAGTGGGGAGGGCTGGAGAAAGAATGGTACAGACATTTGAAGAAGTAGCTTACAGCTTTCTGCCACCCCTGTGAAATGCAGCTTTTCAGGTAACACCCAATCTTCCATGGTTAACAAGTCACAGTTGCTATCTTTTGCTTTTAGTGTAGAAAAAAAACAGAATTAAAAATAACAACCTAGAAAAGAAAAATCACTATGTCACCAATCAGCAGCGCTATTTACACAGCCCTTCTTGGGTGCCCGTGCCCACTTTTCAGAAACGGGGATCTGACAGGAAGGTAATCAGCATTAAACTGTAAATCCTTTAGCTGTCTATGGAAACAGGATTTAGACTCTCACATGGACTCAGATCTTTTGACTATTGTGTGCAATAACAGCTCAAGCAGCTAAAGTAGCTATGAGAGGTAGAAACGTTCAAGCACTGGGGTGAATACATTCATGTTAATCTACATTTACACTATGCAGGAGCTCAGTTATACTCTTTGGTACGGACAAAATAAACCACAGAGAAAGCACTGCTGTGCAAACACCCTTCCCAACAATGGAGTGGAAAGACCTTATGCATTCCACGCAGTCACTGGACTTGCTATATAGTGTGTAGAGTACTTGGTACATAGTAAGTAAATTGCTGCCTAGCATCTCAGAAACAAGTATTTTCTGAGAGAATGCAGCTGTGGTTTTCTTTTCTGTGTCAAATTGCTGTACATCAAATTGCTGTCTTCTAGACAGTTCTTAGCTTCATAAATTGAGTGGAATATTGTCATTTTTAAAAAAGTTAAAAGTTTAGGATACTAAAATACAGCTCAGGTTAGTTTTCCTCCTTCTTACAGAGGATGAAAATAGAAACACACACTTCGAGACATTAGGATCCTCATCACAAATCATTCTAAAACTACTTCAGTGCTTAGGAAGCGACACGAGCATTTTGTCTCTGCATGCAGGTATGTAAACTAGCCAGGGAAAACCTGCCTCCCTTCCCAGATTGGGAAGGACATTTGTGGTCTCCAAAGCAAACATTTCCAACGAGATAAAAATGGGTTATTTTCACCAGCAAAGGAAATGGGCTAAGGCATAACTTTAGAATCTGGATACAGGCGAGATTTCCATTAGCTCAGGGATGTTCACACTCAGGCCACTGGTTTAGAAGAAAATGCTTTGTCAAGCTCCAGACTGGTTTATCATAAAAAAAACTATAAAAGTCTTGCCAGTGTGAATGGCTGGCTGGATTTTTGTTAAATCCATCATTTAAATAGTAAAAGTGATTTTACATGCAATACTTTTGAGGTGGGGGCTTTGGAGAAGGGAGAGCATATAAACCACATTGACCCACATTCCAGGTTTGTATGCACTTTCTCACACTGTGCATGTTGTGGATGCCATCCATTCTGAATTTGCACATTTCCTGAGACCCATCTTGTAGGTCAATGTGCATTTAAAGGTTGTTCAGAAACCCTGTTTCCCACACAAAGCCTATACAACGGCATGCAGCTCACATTTCCCTGCCATGGGGACCCTGCATTTTGTACCAAGATCAACCTCGAGAGACTTCTGAGCACATCCCCATTTCTCAGAAGATGGTCTCCAACCATCACACCCTTAGCATGAAGTGTTAACAGTTGAGACTGGGTCAATATGCAGCAAAGACTAAGAGATGCTGGAGGACAAAGGAAGGTGGAACATGGCATCATATGTCACTGATGAGAGCTTCGAGTGTCCAGGAGACTCCAGAGTGTCCTCTCCCAACCAGACAATGCAACAATTGCTCCAAGAAACCTCAAAGCCCTAGAAGCAGGAACCAGTTCACTCAGAAAGAAACAGAGCAAGTGCATGTGTTCTCTTCAGGTGAATTTTCAGGTTATTTTAAATTCAGAGGGTAAATTCCCTCTACTACATAACTGCATTAGAAATAGATCTCTTTTCCCTAACAGGACTAATACAGACTAACATCAGGGTATTACCAGAGATAGAGGAGGAGCTAAAACTACCTACATACTTGCATTAGAAACCCATCTCAGCCCTTTGGAGAGAGTGCACTGCTCTGTGTTTTCCTACCCCATTCACACCATAGCCCCATCCATCTCATCACCTACACACCATTGCACAGATCCAAACACTAAGTAAGCAAAAGGCAGTGCAGAAACTTAAGGCAACCTGACAACTGCTCTGACCTAAGCTGCCTGCTATGAGAAGAACTTACATTCAGATCACAGAACAGTGGAATTATTTCTTGCATATATCTGTGTACACTGTACACACACACACAACCATCTCCCTGACACTGAATGCTTTCATGACAAGGTCTGTATACTCAAGCATCCATCACTGGTTGTTACAACAACCAGGGACTATGAAAAAACGTTGCCATAGCTGGCATGTGCACTTCAGTTTTTGAAATGAACCATCCTTACTTCCTCAATTCCTACTGATATTTCACAGCTGGAAGATGCTCATGAATTAGTGGGTAAGAAGTTACAAACATTCATATTCTCATGGGGAAAGTCTAATCCAAAGAATGGCTTCATCTGTTTCTTCATTACAGCAATAAAAACCATTGATCTAAAAGCTCAAATGACACTGGATAACTCAGACTTTTCTAACCCAGCGTGGACTGCTGGCAAGGACTTGACAGAGAAATGAACCACAGATGGGAGCCAGGATGTGGGAAATAAATGCAATGTAGCAGAACAATTGTGTGTGGCAACACCTCAGCGCCTCAGAAAGCAGCATCGAGTTGCATTCAGTCAAGGAAGACTTTCCCTGGTACTACCAATTTTCATAGGACAAAACAAAGATCTTTTGATTGTGGCTTTAGCATCACAGAGAATACAGGGACTAAACAATTGCATCCCACATTCTCCACCAGAATGGCTCCCAGCTCTCTGCCATGGGCAGCAGCAGGAGGGGCCATAGACAAAGGCCACAAAGCTTTTTCCCCTTTCACCATGTGCCAATAAATAAACAAATACATGTATAAATACCATACAGGATTCTGGATCTTTGAATAGCCTTCTTGCTAGAGTGTTTCTGAGAGTCTGCTTCAGAGACAGCAAATTAAATAGGTATTGAAATAACAGAGAGATGTGACATTTTCCTCAGAGAAACTCCTACTGCACTGGGTGGCAATGGGTCACCAACAGCAGAGCTCAGAAATGTACAAAGCAGATGTGTGCAACAGAGAGAGAGAGCAGCTACCTATGAATGTGTGTATGAGCGTACACATAAATCGCTATCCTAACGCACCTTCAGCACGGCACCACCAGGTGGACTGTGTTCAAGCTTTAGGAAAAGAGAATGCAGAGTGCTAAGTGCAAATAAGAAAGCCCAAGTACATCCAATAACTGAGCATTGCATAACCTTCCTCTCCTTGAATCAGCCAGACATGGTCTGTCTTCTCACCTGTAGGGAGTTTCCTTCAAAACTAGCTTTGCTTTTAAGTATCACTGATGCTTCCAAGCTGTGTGCCAGCCTCATCTCATCTGGTCACGTGAGGGAAGCTGGGGAAAACAGTCTGGGATGCTCGTGGAACTCAATGAGCTGCCTCAGCCTCTCTTCAGTTTATGTGCCAACTCCAAGACCCTTGCATTCATGGGCCCTGAATTGCAGCAGGGCTTTGATGAATTCACCCAAGTAAATCAATCAGAGGGGTTAAACTTTGCTGCCAAAGTTAACCGGTGAGTCTGTAACATATGCTTGCGTTGGGATGGCTTTCCAAAGGCTGTAGCAAGATACTTCATTCCTATTAACCTTTCCTTGGAGGAGGAATCCTGGCTGACCTATGTGCTTTAAAGACCCCACCTTTTGTCTTTTGAGCTGCAAAACAGTGAAGACAGTGTCAGAGTGGCAAATTGTAGTGACAATGCTAACCACAAAAGCCAAGACTAGAAGCCCAAATATCAGGGTGTATGCTGCTTCTCACGGCAGGAGGAGAAGAAAATATCTCAAGACAGAAGAAATGCGAAGTAGAAGAAAGCACAAGATCTGGACAACCTCACCAATGAGCAGCATCTTTTTTTGTCTCAGAACTAGAGACAAGGCTTTAGCCTTGGTATCTCAAAGCAAGGATGAGGAAGAAAACTTGCTGTCATCGGCCTCTTGGTTCTTCAAACTCCCAGGCAAGACCAAGAACAGTGGTCCCAAACCCACACAACTTCAGCTGAAGCCTGATTTGGCCCATACATAAAATATATTATACAGAGAAGGAGCATGGATCTACATGAAGACCAAGGCATGCACCAAAACAATTTGTGGAAAGAGACATCATTGGTGAATCATAAATTCAAGGTGAGACTGGAAAGAGAAGCAGTGTCTTTCACAGCTGGAGAAACAGTTGAGGAAACATAGGAAACAGGCTAACCTTCAGGAGCCAAGCTCTTCTGGTCATGAAGGGGAAGGTCCTACCTTGGCAAAGAACTTAGGTATCTGCAGGCGTGTCTCTTACCTTAGACCAAATGAGTAAAAGAAGACATTCCAACAGTCTTTCTCTCCAAATTTTAAATTGGCATTAACTAACTTGATCTCTGCTTCCCTCTTTAGGAACTCTTCCTCTGATGTCAATTCACAACTACATAAAAGCCTCCACTGTAAAGCTTTCGAAGGAACTTCATTCCCCTGTGGGCAGAAATGGTGCTGAAAGACAAGATTTCTCTATAGGGGGCCATCTGGGGCTATAAGCAATGTTCACAAGGAGGGGGTTTTTCTGAAACATCTGAGAATACTACAGCAGTTAAATGAAATGTTAGTTTTTATGCCCTAAAATGTTTATTAATTCAGAGATTAGTCACAGCTTGAAATACTGTTTCAACTAAATGCTTTACCTGGTCCTTAGCGCTAAGCATCGGACACTTCCAGAGGACAGAAATAAACCTACATGGTTGTGTTAGCTCCAGGTCTGTTACTCTCCAGGCAGAGTAGAATCCTGTTCTCTTCTTTCCATGCCCTCTTATTTATCAAGCAATACAGCTGTGTATGGTTTGCACTTGCATTGCAATAGACTAAGTCTCAATTCAAACCCAGCCACCACAGGCAGTGTCCATGTACTACCAAAAATTCTTCTTCATCCTAAACTTAACTGTTTAAGTTTTGCTGTACTGTGTGCTATGCGTCTACTTCTACAAACCTTTACTTTTCCACCATGCAAATCCCACACTGTGTGTGGATTTTCTTAATCATTTGATTTACTTCTTAATCTTCTTAATCTTCTACCTTATTTATTGGTGCACTGGCCAAGCCAAACTGAAAGCAACAACAAAGTCACTAGTGAGGTTTGTGGGGGACAAAAAACCAAACCAAACAAACAAACCAGAAATAAACTCCCACAACAAAGTACTTCTCTCTTTTCAGGAAAAAATTCATCAGCCCCAAACTTTCTGCCCGTGAGTGGGGAGAACAGACCCATTCAACACTGAACTACGAATGAAATAACTCAGCTGCCTCTGTCTGAGCTCCTTGCCGTGTGTATAGATCTACAGAGATACCTACAGTGCAAATGCTTACAGTAATTTTGTATACCCTATAAGAAATAAATATCGGAAGAGACTTCTAACGCTCAAAATTGAACACTGTACGATGTTAGGGACCAAGCTACTCTTACAAATGCACAAGCACTACCACTATTCAGCCTATTTTCTTCATATGCAAGCTGCAGCAATTGCTAGCTACACTATGCTTCAGGAGTTCATAATCGATGCTGTTCATGCCAAAATCTAAGAAGAAACAAAACCACAAAAATTCTCCACCGTACTTCCACAGTTTTCCACAGCTACTACAATAACACGGTGGTCTCATGAAGTTCATTAACATTGTCAAATACTAAACATCGAGTGTGGAACACAGGCCTCTATGTTCTGAATGAACCCAAAATCAGAGCAGGAGCAACAGGTTGGTCAACCCTGTATCCATACAGAGCAAAAGCAGAGACAGTGACAGTCTGTACCAGGATCAGATCTGCAATTACCCAGAATAAAGTGAGAACAGGGGCAGCTTTACTGACAAAAGGGAGGAGAGGGAGAGCAGGGGTCTGTCTGGACATAGCTCCAGTGACAGCTGTCATTGCAGTATAGTTTGAAAAACAGCCTGGACTCTGTAGCCTGGTCTTGCCAGCTCAGTCACCAAACATGGGCCCTGCCAGTGGCATCACGTAAGAGCTCTGCTGACAAGAGCAGGTTACAGACTGCTCCTGCACAGGACAGAAAGTTTGCTGTGCCAGTGGCACATGGGGCCGTTCATCCACTCTATCCTAACATAAGCACTTCTGCCAGCCGTTTCTCATGGGAAAAGTAGGTGAGTCACAAGTACATCTCTTTCCAGAAAAGAAAATACCTCACATACTCAATACCCTGACTCAACTTCAGCTCACACTAAAATCTGGATCCTGCCCTGTAAATTTGCTTGCACTTTAGATCATGCCGCTTTTCTCATCTTGCAAATTGGTTCGTGAAGAGGATCTTCCTAGCAACAGCTCCTTCTCATGGATCAGGCTATCCAGCAGGTCCTCCTGTCGGTAGTTGTGATAAACCTTCAGGAAAGCCAGAATGGTAATCCCCAGCCAAGTCAGCCAGGCAGCCCAGAGACCAAACTAGAGAAAAAAAGAAATGACAAAGAGATCAGGACACTATTGTAAAGGCAAAGCCAACCACCCGTGTGAGCATCAAAATCTCAGCTGGACCAAAAGCCACGCAGTCACACCAAGCTACACCCCGGCCCCACTGAACTCTGTCAAGTTATTTCCAGTTTAAATGGAAAAGCTGAAGCAAAAATGTACTAAGTACAGTAATGGAAAGAAGAAATCAGTATAATCCTATCAATATAATCCATTCTGCTCCCATGGAAGAAATGTTACTTTTAAGGTATTTTCATTCATAATATTGTGAAGAAATTATTACAAAGTGAACTTTTACATTCTAGGATAAATGGTTCACATTGTCGTGAACTGAGACCAAAAGAACAACACTTCAATGCATCCAGGTATCTGACTGCTCATTTGTACCTGGCGTGAGACCTGGGACTAAAGGATCAGATCTGCAGCAAGTCCTACCACTAACAGTCTCTCTGTTAAGTTTGTAGTCGTAATTACTCTTTCATTTGTTCAGGTCCTTGAACATTGGCCTCACTGCCTTAGAGATGCTTGTATGCAGCAAGGCAGAAATTCTGTGTTATTTCTCTGATGCCTTCAGCGAAGAAACCATAATTGAATCCCTCTATTTCCATTTTGACATACTGCATTTTTAATTAAAAATATACAATTTAAACACTTTCAGACTGTCTGCACAGCTGTCCATTCTAACAGCAAACGTAAATAAGCAAGGTCTATTTTTTAAAAGGAATTTATGCTCCTATGTATCTCATGCATAGGAAATTCTCTTAAGTATTTCTGCCCATGTTTGCAATTATCTTAGTTCACCAACATCAATATTTTTTTATTATTCTACCAACCTTGGAATTAAGGATATATTTCTTTGGCTTTATATGACTATGTTTAGAGCTTTGGAAGCTTTGCACTCATCTCTTAAGCACCACTTAATTAACGGTATCTTAAAGGCATGGAGATATTTGCTTCTGCTGTGGTCTTCTCAGTATATCTGATATGAAAGAATCTACGCGGATTCAGACAAGCTCAGAGAAACTCCCAGAGCCATTCTGATGTATTGGAAGCAGCCAAATGGAAGAAAGCAGAGATGGGGAGAGAGAGTGCTTCTAAGTAAAGCCTACTAAAGGAAATTATTGCACTTGCAAGGAAATATTTGCTTCAGCCACTAAGTTTAGTCTATTCTTGAATCTTTCTATCTGCTGTTTCAAAGAAACTTATTTGCTCTCCATAGGGAGATCCATTCTCACACCTTCCCTCAACTCTGCTTCACCACTCCTTGGATATCTGAAGACAATGATGCAGGCTTTTGTTCCCTGCTTGGTTCTTTCTTCAAGCAGTCACAATCAGGATCTACTGTGACACAACCAGGTTCAGCTCTTGAAGCCAAACTGTGTTCCCCTGCAGCTGTTATGCTCCCAGGCTCTTCCTACTCGGCTGGTCACAGAGCTTAGAGGCTGCAGATTGCAGGGTAGTTCTACCCAGAGACAATTAGAGATACAAGGGTGGATGTGGAAAGAAACATCTAATGGTTTGGGCTGATCAGTCTATGCTGTGATATGTTAACTCTCCTTCAGACGAGCCTTGACTTCTTGGGTTTGTTAGAGAAATGTCTTCTCTTGCATGAAGGTTATTGGAAGTCCACCCCAGGATCCCAAGGTGGACACGAACATTAAGTTCCCAGGAACTCAAACAACAGACCGATAACAGGTTTACTTCTGCTACCCTCCCACTAGCTGGCAGATCAGGAGCTAATGGCAAAATCTGTTACAAAATACAGCATGGCCTTGGGGGTTTTACATCATGTAAAGGGGTCACTGTCACGGCATATTTCCTACATGCAGACACGTTTGAGCTGGGTGTCTAGATACCAGTACTGACAACGAAGATCCAAAACTAGCTTGTGTACCAGAGACAAAGCTACATTCAAGGAGTGACCCAGGCAAGCAAATGCCCCTTCCCTTGTAGAACAACACAAGCAGCATGCATATGGACAAAGCCTTGCATGGGTGGGACTATCCTCCTTGCAGAGCTAGCACATGCTCACATAGACAACAGCTCAAATCCCAGTGTTCACTGAATTTGGTAGATGACCTAAAGCCAGTAGATTTAATAGAAATGTATGACAGCCTCAGAGGTCTAATTCTGAAAGATTCAACAGAAAAGTGCCCTATCTTAGCGAAAGAATCTTTAATTCTTTCCAAAGGTCTGAAGTCTATATAGCTCTGATGATCTCAGACAAATTAATGGAAGACAAAGTTAGTAGCCCCATGATCTGGTGCAGGTCTGACATTGTCCTGAACAGCAGTGAATAGCTCCAGGACCGCAGAGTGTTGCAACTTCTGCAGAGCTCATGGTCTGAAGAAACAACAAATTTTCCATCTTGAGTAACAAGATCAGTGGCAGAATCAAGTTTTGAATCTAAAATACAAACGTGCCCATCACTATCACCCCGATTCACCTCTTACTGAAGTCAGTGGAAATATCCCAGTTTAATTCAGAGGGATGGTAATTCAGCTCCAGCAGTCCCAGATCAATGAGCAAATGGCAAATGAACTGGTATAGAATAATGACCTAGTCTAACCTACCTGTGCAACAGCAAACTGGTCGTAGAAAGCAGAGTTTTCTAAGTTCAGTTCAAGATCTATGTCCTGTAATTCTTCACAACTACCCAAGGAAGGCATTTGGGGGGGGAAAAGAAAATGGTTTCAGAGATTCCAATCAGGTAACCCAAACATAAAATGAAGCAACATCTGAAATACGTTTCAAATTATCACAACGGTGTGTGCTATCAAAAGTTATTTACATTACTGCAGGAATCAAGTTGCTTGCCAATCCCTTCTAAAACCAGGCTAAAAGAAGCACATAATTACTTTCTTTAAAAAAAAAGGGTAATTACGTAAGTGATAACATCAAACTTGTAGTAGTTATGATGAGAATACTTAAATCCCTCTTCTCCCACTCCCGCCAAGTCTCCCACACATACACATCTGGCATCACCCCACGGTGGTTGCTTCACCCATCAATGAAAAAAAGCGTAGGAACCTCTGTTACCTTTTGACTTCATCAGGAAAAGCCTCAGAAGAAGGGATTGTGTGGGTGTTTTTGTTTCAGATACTCCAGCAAGGAGGCGATACTCTGGTGGTAAGATAGAGGCTGCCTACAGATTTTACAAATAACTTGGACATGTACTGGTGTGAAAAAAATCCCAGGATTTTGAGGTTGTCTTTCTATATCTTGATTGATTTCTGTAGCCTCTTCTCTCTCTCCTTTTCAGTGCTGTCGGTCATCTTGGGTTCTTATCCGAACATTCGATTAGTTGCTTTTTGCAAGCGAATTTTTAACCGAACATTCGAATAATTCGATTAATCGCTGCAGCCCTAAACAGAACATTTACTATGGCATTTTACAAGGTATGGCAATGTGCAACACAAATGTATGCTTTACGTAGTAGGCTTATTCAATATCATATGAATACTGAAGTGGTCAATATAAGGTGAAACTGTGAAAAGGTCACTGTTTCTCTCTCTTCACTGTCTTTTTTTTTCCACAGGAAAAACCTCAACTTACCATACTTCCTATAAGGAGAATAAGCACCAGGGGATATAGCAGACCAATGTAGGGTCTGGGTATTGTGTGCACTGTAAGAACCACTCTCAACCATCTGTACTTCCAAAGTACTTTCCATTCTTCAGCTCTTCAGGCATTCACAGCAGTGCTACGAGGCCCACATCTTCACACCAATGTTGGGATGACGGTGCACTGCAGCACGGGTAAGACGAGTGACTTGCTCACTGTCACACAGTGGGTCGGTGGCAGACGCCTGACTCCCCATCACCTGTGCTGCTCACAAGACAGATTCCCCCCATTCTTAGAGCATTTCCACTATCTTTCAGAAGTGACTTTTACACACTGATCGGTTTCTTATCATCATGACTCTCAAAGAGACCACGCAGTAGTAATTTTCTTTTGAGTTGTTAAATTGCTAAATGAACAAGAAATTGTATTTGCTTGTTTTTTTTTGTTCCATATGCAACATTCTGGATGTCCCCATTACAGTTGCCTTCTCCTCCTCGCTCACCTTGCCTATAGTAACTACAGTTTGCACCACTGCTCATTTGTACTTATATGAAAAATTAGGGGCGAAAAGGAAGGAAACGTGTTTTTCAATACGAACCTATTTGGCATGGTTCCTTTTTCGGTAATTGCATCACACCACATGTTAAATCCTACACTCACTATAGTGCTGGCAATAAACGTGATAAACACCACAAAGGCGCTGATCAGCAGATTCAGGAAGGCATAAAAGAAAGAGCTGCAATAAAAAGGAAGAAAAATGTAACTCATAAACAGCTGAAACACCACAACATCAGCAGTCTCTCTAAGCAGCATATACTGGGCACAAAGGTAATCACTTTCCATTTCAAACGCATCTGCATTAATTAAGCACACCTAATACATTGAAAAACTACGGATTATGATTTTGAGTCACATTATCTTCATTTCTAAGTGCTTTTGGGGTTGATTTTCTTTCACCGTAAGAGGATGAGGCTCTAAATCATAAACACTAAGTGGCAATTGTTCATCTACAGCATGGCTTTCATTAGCCATAATGATGAAAATCACCATTGTTAAAATAAATGCCATTACCTCAAATTATATAGTAAGTGGAGCTAAAATTATTTTATGACTAAAGTGATAATTGGGGCAAAAATTGCATGGGAGAGGGAAACTAAAAATAAAACAACCCGGTACTGATAGCTATAATCATTTCAGACAATGTAGCACAAGGTACTGCCAACACAGGACACGAATCTCAGTTTTTATGGGCAATTTGCAGAGCAGGCCGGTTTCTCCTGAGACTTCACTGGCTTTGGTGCCAGTACGTTGCTTCTGCCAGATGAATGTCAGTTTACTTCAGCCCCACTAGGTCTGCTCAACCAGGGCCAGTCCCAGGCATGTGCTGTGCTTGGTAGGGGATGGGGGTGCCTACAGTGGTGTCCTGCAAGTTCAAGGAACTGTCTACTAATCTCCCAACTTTGCTGCTTAACTCCCCCCCTTCATTCTAGTTAGTGAACGCTTTCTAATCCTTTTCACACTCATCTGTCTAAGTCCTTCACACTCATCTGTCTAAGTCCTTCACTACTTGAAAGTGCTCTAGGTGATACCTGGAAAATCTCGTTATATAAATCTAGACATTTACAGGTTGAAGGAAGACTGGGAACTCCATGAGACAGATCATCCTAGTCAGGTTAGGTGGTAAGGATTGCTATTTTGGACACTCCATCAGCATGATTTTCATTATGATGAAGGTATATCTACTCACTCCAAAGAAAAGAAACACAACAGTTATTTCTTTTCCCTGGTGTCTCATTAAATGAAAAGCCAAGAGGCTTTTTTAGTCAGCATTTCAATCCTGGGAAAGTTCTAGGCTGGTCAATCCTGATTTATACAGGTTATACATGGTGAAACATACATAACCTCAGAAGGACTTCTTTAAAATGAGATGATGAAACTACTATCGCTGGGGTTAGGACATTTCTTTCTGAGTTGACACAGCTTTAGAGGAGCTCTCTCGTCACTTTCTAAAGTGACAGTCATCCCATCCAACACTGGTAGAAGTGAAACAAACCACCTTCCAGAAGAGTTCTTAGAGAGTATAGTGGGACTTGGATACCAGGACGTCTGATTTCTAGATGGACATTGAGATTAATCCTATTCTTTTCCTTTGTCTTCATTGGACTTGGTGGACTAGATCAGCTCAACCTCCCCAGAGTGCTGGGGTCAACCATATAGCAAACCCTGGTTTGCACATTCCCTGTCCCTGTTTGTTCTTCCTAGCCTAGATTTCACTCCAATTGAGTGCACCTTAGCATGGCCTGAGAGCAAGAAAAGACTTGAGCTGTCTGCTGAACTAAAACAGGGTTGACACCAGAACTAGAAACAACTCTAGGAAAGGAACAGTTCCCAGGAGTATTTAGTGGATCATTGTCAGCCTGGGATCTCAGGACCTCTCTTCCCCTCTGTAGCACAGAAGTACCAAGGTCTGGAACCGAAACTTTCGCTCACAAAGCAGACCTATTTAATTTGATTTACAGTAGCAAGCAGTAATGATTACCACGCGATGGAAGCCCCTCAGGCCAGGGCACTCTGATGGAGAGCTGTGCTAATTTGTCTCTCTACCTCACCTACATTTTTCTTAAATCAGAATTTCAAGCGACTCATGATGGATGCCCTGTAATGATCAGTGTTTACACTCAAAGTAGACTCATTGAATCATGGAATGGTTTAGGTTGTAAGGGACCCCAGAGAGTTCCAACCCCCTGTCATGAGCAGGTATATCTCTCAGCAGACCAGGTTGCCCAGTAGCCTCATCCAACCTGGTCAAGCAATGTCTTGAACATTTCCAGGGAAGGGGCATCCACAACCTCCCTGGGTGAACTGTTCCAGTGCCTTACCATCCCCATAGTGGGGAACTACCTCTTAAGATCCAATCTAAATCGACCCTCTTTTAGCTGGAAACTGTTCCCCTGGTCCTACCACTAGAGTCCCTCATAAAAAGTCACTTTGCAGTCCTGGTAGTGAAGTATCTGAGTGGTGCTTCTATGTTTCTGCTGAGCTGAACAACTCCAGGCCCAGAGAATGGTGGGCTGCTGGCTCCTCTAGTCTTACCCCTCCTGCAGGTAATTCAAGCTTAGTTTGTCACTGAGGCAAGGGGTGCAGAGACCCTGTTAAGAAGGACTTTTGGCAGTCTTAACTATGTGACAGCAAGCATTCGTAGCCATTGCACATGAAGTCTGGCTACCTCGCCAGCATGCATTGGGCACTGAGCCTGATCTTCTCATGCCAACATACTCCAGAGCTGACCTAGCAGCTGAAGGGACTAGGATGTTTGGATCCCTGACCAACAGTGCTGAACAAAATAGCCATGTTTGAAAGCAGGAAAATCCTATTTTCAGTGTTGTGAGGGTTTCACTGGGGTTTTTTTCCCCAAATTAACTAGTTCTGAACTGCAACACTGAAAAAAACACCTGGATTCAACCGATCTTCTCTATGTATCTGAACACATGAGGAAGCTTGAGTTTAAATGTATTAATAAACTCACAGTCATGTTTGCAACTTGTGCAGTCAGTTCTAAAATAGAAATGAGTTTCTAGTCCATACGTAACTACAGCATGTTTTAGTATTAGTATTATTGAGAGTGGTAGGAAAAAGACAGAGAGAAAACACTGCTACACAGTCCCAAATATTATCAATATCATGGTGCTTTACAAGCCTAGATGGAAACGCTTGTAAAACCTTTACATCTGACTCCAGGAATCTCTGGTCCAAATAGACCTGGTCACAAGTTACATACTCCAGTCATGGTCCCTAAACTATGAGAAAATGACTGTTATACTCTGCCTGCCACTGGTGTGTGCTTCTGCCTTCTGACCTCTGTACAGCTGGAAGCTGAGAGGGCCCTGGCCCCATAGAATCTTCCGACTGAGTTCCCTGTGCCAGGATTTCTGTTTAAGGTGACAGGGTATGTCACCAGAAGCAAGCAAGTGCGCAGGGCTCCCAGGCTGCTGCAAGTACCACTGAGGCTCTCACCTCAGGGTCTGATGTCCCTTGGTTTTCCTGTGTGTTCAATGGCTGCCCCGGCAGCCCTGCAGCTGCTACAGGGAGCATCAACATTGATCTCATGTTGGAACCAAGCAATTGCTCTCTGCAGTAGTTGCCATGTCCACAAAAGCAGTATAAAAATAGAGGGGGACAACAAACTGATCTTCCGCCCCCTCCCTTGTTCCAAAAACCATGTGGTTTCAAGGTTTTTCAGGCACCCAGTGTACATCTGGAGAAGAACCCATTTTGCAGGGACATGTAGTGGGACCACAGTCAGGAGGCACCCGCGAGCCCCAGCCTGCAGCATCACTACATGGTTCCCAGCACCCTCCACCACAGCTAAGACACTGCGCCGAGACTTACCAAAGGGCAGTGGGTATGCACCCCACCCCAAACCCCTGCAGGGGAGCATCCCCCAGAAAGGATCCTCACCATCGTGGGGGGTCTCTGTGTTGTGTGTGCAGACAGTCGCGGGCACTACACCGCCTCACCCAGCACCCCACCGGGGAGCAGGATGGTCTGGATGATGCAAAAGCCCTTTGCCTCATTCCCAGGCTGCTCCTACTTTTCCGAGCCTGCAGGAGCAACGGGCAGCCCCTCCCCAAGGATACTCACTCCTCGTGCCCCTTGCAGAGGAAGAAGAGGGTCCTCCAGGCCTGCACGGTGGCCAGCAGCAGGGAGAGGAGCCCGGTGAAGATGCTGAAGCGGCAGGCGGCCTCGGGCCCCCACTCCTGCACCGTGAAGCGCTGCCGCTCCACCGTGAGGTTGGCGTTGAGCCACATGCCCTCGGTGAAGAGCAGGCACCGGCCGTGGAAGTCGTTGCCATTCTCGGAGAGCGGCACCACCACGATGAAGCTGAAGAGGAAGACCAGGAAGTAGAGAATGCACTGAGCGAAGAGGAAATTGCTGAGCGCCATCTCCGCGGCTCTGCGCAGGCAGTGGGAGGGGAGAAGGGAGAGAGGGAGGAGGGATGCAGGAAGGTGGGATGCTGGAAGGAGGGATGCTGGAAGGAGGGATGCTGGAAGGAAGGATGCGAGGCGGGAGAGATGTGGAGAGGTAGCGAGGGGAGGATGGAGGGATGGAGGGAGGAAGGGTGCAGCAGTAAAGGAGGGAGCAGGGAGGATGCGCAGTGCAATGAAATCCAGTGCCTCCCCCGGGCACGGCTGCTGCCTTTCCCCGCGGCCCGAGCTGCCCCTGCTGATGGGTTCAGGGCTTGCGGGGGGAGCGGAGAGGAAGAGTTTTTGTGGCGAATCCTTCTTCTTCAGGAATATGTGGCTGCTGAGAAAGCCTGGCTCACACCGACTCTCACCGGGGTAGCCCCCTAATGACCCCACTGCACACTTCCACCGAAAAAATATCCACCAACAGCTTCATCTTGGCTGCTGGATCCCAGCAACTTTTGTCCTCAGTTTCTAAAAATTTCACCACCAGTCTCCCTTTCTGGGAGAGAGACAGGGGAACCAGGATGAGGCCATTACTATTGGAAAGGAAGTGGTCAGGGGTCTTTTCCAACCAGAAATAACTTCTGTAGAGCCTACGTGTCCGTCTGTCCAGGACTGGGATCACTTGCATTGTTCCCTGACTGTACATGGAGTAGGGATGAAGGAAAGTAACCCTTAACTGGTTTTAAGCTGAGAACATAGCAGCACATCAAAGGTATGTGCGTGGCAGGGACAGTTGCTACTCACATGATTCCCAGGAGTGAGGATCCACCCTGCTTTGCACTGCCAGAAACCAGCTCACTGGCCCACACCACTTTTAGAAAAACATAAGAGCTCTGGGGCCCAGAACTGCATGACCGGGATGCAAGAAAGAAAAAGACACCAGAGAGGGGAATGGGACTTGTGTCCAGTTCCCCCTCCTGGCACAAAAATGCAAATTAAATTGTTCCCAAATTAGATTTTCCCCTCATCCTCAATTTCACCCGCCTGGATGTGTTCCTGTGTGACTTGGTCTAGGTGGCAGGGGGATTGGACTAGGTGATTTTTCTAAGTCCCTTCCAATTCCTAATGATTCTATGATTCATTTTTCCACTTCGTTTTCTCACTTCCTGTTTCCACTGTGAATCCTGTTTCAAATATGAGACATCACAATTCATGTCCAATTCCAGGTAAAGTTAAACTTCCCGCTTATATCCACTCTGAGATCAACTGCAGGTCTCAGGTCACTCCTTAATCCTAGGGCTGTTTCTGCTGATTTTGGGCATTGCACTCTTCCCAACTAGTGATTAGAGGAGTGGGACCTCAAATATGTCACACATGGGATTTCAGGCTTTCATTTCCATTGGGCAGCAGAAGAATTACTTTACTATGTTATTAAAAGGTTAGAGATGCAGCCCTGAGGCAGTCACTGGGGGCATTCTCAGAGAAAATATTAATTTAGCTTCAGAGTAAATCATTTGTAGTGCACATTGCCTTGAAATACCTTGCTCTATCCATACAGGAAAAGTATTTTATGTGCAGATCCTGCTTCTTGAATAAAATCCTTTTGTCAGTATATATGAAATGTGCCAGGCCATTTTTCTGGTCCTTACCACACTCTAATCATCAAAAATTGTATTTCAGTTTTGTAAGATGAGTTACAGAGCAGTGACCTGACCCTGAGGAGATAGATGTGCGCTCCTAACAGAAAAGATTTCATTGATATTTCAGTCTGGTTGTAAGGAGGAAGGTTTATTGGTCTTAACCTTGCTTCCAAGCACTGCTGGATTCTCGAAGGGATTCATCCTTTATCTGAAAGGATATCAGACCCAGATCGCTCTGGAAAGTTCTTTTATTTGAAATCTAACACATCACATTTGCTAGATACTATCTTCTGAAGTTTAACTTGGGAGGTCATCACCAGCATAAAAGCTCAGCTATTACTTACACTGGAGCCCATAGAAGGAAACGGTAGATGCCAGCGGCACTTTGCCTTGGGCAAGCCCAGTGCTCAGATCTTACCACCATCAACCACAGGAGTCTGTTGAGGGAGGGCTATAGTAGAGATGAAACATGCAGGGCTCTCATAGAGTACATAAAGTTGTCTTTGCTGATGAGCAAATTCAAATAAGTGTTTATTGGAGAGTTTCAGAAGAACAACGAGGCATTTGCAAGTGTTGGCATGCAAAACAGCTACAGTTAGGAGGTTGACAGCTCCTGAAGAGCAGTAGTGGGTCAGATGGAGCATCCACACACTGGAGTGAGCAAAGAGGTAGAAATCAAATGTCATTTGTTTGGCAGCTGCCTCAATGTCTCGTATTTTTTCTCTCAGGTAAATCCTAAAAACATCAAATATGCTAGGCTAGAACTTGGTCTAGCCTTAGTTTCCTGAACGTGTTGAAACTGGGGAAGAAAGGCAAGGTGAATTATCATATCACAGGGAATGAAGAACATCAAATATACAGGTCAGAGAGATATTTTAAAACAGAGAGAAATATGCCCATATTTCACATAGCACACATTTATTCTATGGCACTTATCAGACGTTGCAGAGGCAAAAAATAAATGCTGGTTCAAAAAGAAATTAGAGAAACTAATGGGGAGAAAAAGCCCATTAAGGGTTGCTAAATGCATTGCTGGGGAAGGAACCTTCAGCTCAAGAAGTCCCTGAAGACCAGGTTTCTGGGAAGTTGGAGCCACAAAATGATCACTCTGCCTGTGCCAGAATTCTCCATTCTTCCCTAAACGAAGCACCTGCTACTGGCTGTCCTTGGAGATGGGATCCTCAGTGAGACAATCCTTTGGTGTGACCCACTATGGTTCTCATTCAACAGCTGACACTACTGGTTTCCTGTCTCGACTTTTCCATCTATGTAGGGCCAGCTGTTTCTTCAAAGCATCCCTCCCATGCCTTGGTTTCTGTATGTGCCTTTAGGAAGTGGTTACCACTGAGGCAAACGCATAATTAGCATTTCATCCCCTTTACAGTGGGGTAGTGCTTGTAATTGCCCAGAACGAGGATCAAAGATGGATGTGTGGTGAGAGGAGAATGCCCATTCCCCCAGTAGCCCCAGTGACCAAAAACATCTGGAAATGCCATCTTAGACCTCCTCCCACAGGTCACAGTGAGCTTGAGCTTGCCTGCCCCAGGGCACCCACTCAGACTTTCCACAAAGGACGTTTACTCCCATCTCAGTCAGTGAAGAAACCCCAAGCGGATCATTGCTGATATAGAACTGAAGATGAGACTTGCACAGCTTCAGGGAGGGTGAAGTTCAAAGTCTGTAAATTCTATTTCTCTGGGAAAAAAAAAGCCTCTACATTAGAACAGCCAGCACAATCAACTGCCATTGCACCTCAGTGATAAGCAGAAAACCAACCTGGATAAATCAAGATCGGATCCATCAAGATCATATAAATCAAGATCAGATGTACTGTATTTTCCTGTATTCCCTTCAGTCCCATATCTCCTTCTAGCCACCTGGCTAATTCTCTGTAGAGCAAGTTACAGTGTAAGAGTTGGACTGATGCGGAATGACTGATGGGGACTGTGATTTTGGCTCTGTTGCTCCACGCTCCCTCTCAAGTCATTAATTATGCCATCTGACATGAGCAGTGCTCTCAAGTTGATGTTTGTGAGGTAAGTGATGAATTTCCTCTCCTCCTGATAGCTCATTAGGATATGTTTTATTATGGGAAAATTTGCTGAGGAATTAATTATTCAGGCAAAAGCATTTTTGTGTGCAATTTTATTTATTTATATATTTATTTTACCTTGGATGTATCACTTCTGTGGGCCAAGAAAAATAATGGTTGCACATCTAGAGGATGGCTATCATCTTGGTAGCAGTAATGTGCTGCTTGTTTCTGGAGAAGAAGCATAGAGTGGAAGGGATATCTCTGCAGAAGGATGCCCTGGGAGTAATATGTCTCCATTCTAGGCAGTGAAAACCAGTCCAAATGGATGCTTTTGAGCCAGCCCTTCAGACCCAAAGGCAAATTATCCCTGATTTACTCAGGCTGCCTCAGCCTGTTTTACCAAATGGTTTAGCAAGTGCAGTTTGCCTATTCAGTGCAGCAAACCAGCTCCGGGCTCTGGAGCCTATTTTATTCAGACTCCTGTTTATTATATCAATCCAGTTATATTATTCCACAAGCCTCAGTCTATGGCATTTGTCCTCTAAAACTGATACGCATCCCTCATGTCAACTTACGATAGTACTGGAAGCACCACTCTTTTGGGAGAAGCTTCTCATGGCAATCATTGTCTTTAAGAAGGTGTCTGCCACTAGTTCACAGGGATTACAGACAAATGACCTAACTGTCAGCTACCTGTCACATCTGCATTTCTTCGTGGTTTCCACTGTGCCATGAGTCTCACAGGGCCTCTCATCTGGGAACATCCTGACATTTTGCTCTCTTCTTGTTTACTCTCCATTCTGATAGGAAAGCTGTCTTGTCTGTGAGGAGGCTCTGTGCACAGAAGGTGCCATGCTGACAGACATTAACGGGGCAGTTAGGAATCAGGAAGAAACTGACTGTCATTAATGTGTCCAGGCAGAGTAACCTCTGTATTTTGATACCCAAAGAAAAAAAAGATATTCAAATTTATTCACATTCTGAACTTTACAAGGCAAGGCTGTGGATAAAATATCATTTTTCTTTAAAAAAAGGGATGCTAGAGCTTCTCAGAGCATCATTAACTCTAAGCAGCTAGTGCACATCAGCCTCCACACGGCACCTCACAGCCAGTGAGAGTTGTAACAGCTAGCAGGGCACAGTTCTCAGATGGCACATTGTTTGCTCACCAGTCTCTCCTGTCATCTCTTAAGGGAACAGAAGTAATTACAAGGGTAAGACAAACTCAAGCAAGGCTCTGATCCCAGTTTCTGCGCACGTTAAGAATGCCTCAGAAAAGAAAGCTTAAAGAGTGAGCGTGTATTTTCTTCTTGCATACAAGAAATGCTAGGAAAGCATGGGACAGTTGGAGGCTGCTTGAAAGAATAAAAGGAATGAAAGGGAGGAGGACAGAAGACAGAAGAGAGATCAGCAAATTAGATGCCCGTGGAGTCTGAGCAATCAAACCCAGCCTGAGGACAAATGTGACTCTGTCCTGCTTGAGACTAAATGGGGTCATTGCACATTACATCAATATCTAACATCTGCAGCTTAACCTGTGACTTGCAAGGACTGCAATATCAGATCCAGAAGTCAGGGAGTCCACTGAGATAAGGTTAGCATCTGAACAGCACTGGATCGCTTCAGACCTTGTGCTTTCTGTACTTACAGAGAATCAGCAATCAAAAGCCTCTCACATTCATGCGACAAAGTTCTTTTTAAACGATTTTATTCTGGACAGTTACTGGGAGGCAATATGTCCCTTGATAAAATGGCTCTTGAACCTCTTCCTAATGCCCTGCCTGGCCTGCAGCAAGAGAGGCACTGAACAGAACCTGCAGGCAAGTGTGTTGCCTCACCAGCCACCCGGCAGCAAACTCCCTTGTGTTCTGCATGTCCCCTCTTCTGTTTCTACCTCTTGCTGTTTGGTTTTGCGTTTAGTGTAGGGGGTTTTTGGTAAAACATTGAACTAATTTTTATCTTAAAATCCAGTAATTTTCCTGGAAAATTCTCAAGGTCAGTAATCTACAATTCACCAGGAATGTCCCTGAAAAGAAGCAAAAAAAGAGAAGTTATTATGAGTCATTGTTATGATTAAAGAGGTTTTAGGAGGAGACACGTCGCAGAGTATCTCTGCTATTCATTCATTCTAATTAAACACAAGTTGGGATGTTTTACGAATAAAAAGGCACCTGAAATCCTTCAAATCAGTGTATCTCAACTAGTTCTGATGCTGGGGCATTACTTTACACCAGAGGACATTCTGTCCCCCTGTCTTCACCAGTTTCTGTTCCACTCACACAGACCCGTATCCTAAGAGCAGCTGATGGGTAGCACGGCAATTAATAGCATGTAGTTGTTTTATGGGTGACGTGTTGTACCACACATTGATTTTTAATCTGCTCAAACTAGTATTTGTCATGCAGGGTGAAAGTCTGTTTGAGGAATAGCCTCTCCGTTTTCCCTGACAGCTGTTAACACTGAACTAGTTTTCAGCGCTCGTGCTGCAGGCAAGAGCTCCTGCCAATACTAAAGGCAAAGACTGAGGAGAGAGCAGTTTCCAAAATTACAGTCTGCCTCAAAAGTGAATAAATTAGGACAGAAAGGCACATCCTTAATTCCTGGAGACAGGAGGTGACGGCTTACCTCCAATGAGACAGTGAGCAAGAAAGAGCTCCAAACATTAACAGGGGCTTTGCTGCTGCCTGTGGATGGAACAATGCAGCTGTAAGTTGGGGGGAGAAGTGAACTTAAACTGATTGTGGAGCCATAGATTAAATGTGAGGTACAAGGGCCTTGTGGCTTCTCAACCACAGAACTATGTCATAGTCCGCACGCAGCATCCTGAAGACTGTTAGCCCAGGCAAAGTCCCATCAAAATGCACATTGGGCAGGTAGCTGTGAAAGCTGAGATCCAGACCCAAGAAAACACAAGATACAAAGAGTTTAGAAGAAAAAGAGGTGACTGTGGCCCTCAAATAGCTCTGGAGTGTATTCTGGCCTCATTAGTAATATTGCTCATACATGAAACACAGACAAATGTTCCTTGGCTCAGCTCCTCAGCTGAAGGCATGGGTACCAACCTAATTACAGCCAGCAGGAGGTCTGACCTGGTACATCATCTCTCAAGGCCACTGATAAAGAAGTGGAAATACTTTTTTTTTTAAAATGAGCCCCAGATCATCATATTCCTGGCTTGGTCCAGTTTTCAACTCAGCAAATGAAAACAAACTAACCAGGTGGTATTGCAGAGCTCCAATTCCATATTTCACTCCAAGCCAAAGGTACCTGCCATCTTACCAACACTGGTTGGCCCCAGCTTCCTCCATGCACAGATGTCAGCTATACATCAGTTTATGCCACTGGATTTAATTATTGGTAATCAACAGACAGCTCTGAAGGTCAGAGGACTCCCAAAGGTCTCGTGTCATTATCGCTTTCTTATCATTAGCCTCTCTTGTAATGCTACAAAGGGTTTGTAAAATGTAGTCCAGCTAGGCTTTAGAGACATTAAGTGTTCAAGTACGTATTCCCCTTATCATTGGAGTGTTGTTTGTTTGCAATGGGTCAAAATTTGACAAGGGTCAGCTTTAAAATTAGATGGTGGACTGTGTATTTAAACCCCTATACAGAGAGGATAACACTCACTGCTTGGGTAAATCCTGAGCTCTCCAGAGGTCTCCTGAGGTCTCCTGCGCCTGTGTAACTCAGATGCAGCTCTATTGTGCACCATTATTAGCAAAGGTCTCAAATGTTGCATAAGATTCTAGAAAATAAGGGGGGGGGGTAAATGAAAATTGAGTTTAACAATGTTTAGCTATGTGAGCTCAAAATTAACTACTTTGTAAGTTTGAACAGAAGTCCTACCTTGTGTCAGGGACACACACATTTCACATTGATCAAAGCAGAGTTTTGAATACTTGACATGGGAGATGAAATATAGATCTGAGATCTGTTGTCTGACAACAACAGTAATAATGAGACATCAAAACAGATCTGAATGCCACGCTCCTCGGTGCAACCGCGGCAATAGCTTATCTTGTGGCAGAGATGAAAAGACAGGGAATACAAGCTCATGCTTGTAACAATTACTTTAAAAAGCGTGTTAAAAGGCAGATTTGGTGAGTGCTTTGCTGTTTCTTGTCGTATTTGGAGTTCATTTTCTTTGTGGTTGATCAACAATTGATGAATAATGCCTTTTACCAAAATGCTGAGTGTGAGTAAAATTTCCAGAGGTGCCTCATGGGGTTTGGGTCTCATACCAACAGGTGTCTCTATACAGACCCATTTGCCTCTGTCTGTATGCCGGGCTTGCCATGACTAGTGCAAATTTGGCTAATCTGTTCATTTGAGAGTCTTCTGCTATGACGCAGAGCCTACTGGACAGGGCAGATCATTACATGGTTTGCAGAGCAGAGGTGGACAGAGTCCAGCCTGCTTGGCAGGAAAATTCGTGTTCGTCTGCATCCTTCTCTGCTGCTCTAGCCTAAAGCCAATCCCTCGCCAGAACAACCAACAGGACGATCTCCAAAAATAACCTCTTCTAGGAAACTCAGACTGAGAATAGAAAAACACAACACTACAAAAATCAGGACTCTTGCTCAAACGATTTGTCCATGCTCCTTCAGTAGCTACCGAACACAGTGCAACCAACCTCTGTGGGATCTCCAATCCCTACCTCTCCCCATATGTGCATCATGATGGAAATGACAAACTAATGAGGCAACCACAACAAACAGAAGAACCATTGGTGACAGGGCTGAAGGAGGTCTAAAACTTTCAGTTAACATCAATTTCTCCTGCTGCAATGGCCAGAAATAAACATTGACGATAGCTAGGCTGAACTCAGGGAGTTGTTTTCCTGATCAGATCCCATATAAATCCTTGTCTAGGAAATTAGTTTATACCCCCATTAAAAACAAAACCTGTCTCTTAATTAGTAAGTTTCTGCATGCTGGAAAAAATGAAAGTGAAATATTTGTATAATATTTAGTGGTGAATGGAGAGCTATATTGACACTAGAAAGTGGATGGCATTGTTTTTATACCATGATCTGCAAATACACTCATTGTTATTGCAGATCGGGAGACTGAATTTTCTAATGATTTTTGATGATGTCTATTATATTTCTCTGACAGAAGTACCCATTAAAATAGCACTTAAAGAGCATGAAGACTGCAGACATCTGAAATTAATTCTGATTTTTTTTAAAAAAAAGGAAGTTTTAAAAATTCAAATCTGCGTTTTTCCAACTTTACAACTAGCCAACCAAATCAATATTTCAGGAGAGTGAATCAATATTTCAGTACCCTGTGATATAATGTAAAAAAAAAAGGGTCAATTAACAGCTTTTTATTTGCGCATCAATTGCTGTGCACAAAATTTGCACATATGGCTAAAGAAATTGTTTCCTGAAAGTGTGTAAATTGCTACTTCACTGAATGTAAATGAAGTGCTAATTGCTCTTTGCAAATAATATTTATGCAAATTATGCCCTACTAATACACAGCAGCCGGGAGTTTACATTTGTATTTGTAGCATTTTTTCTCTCTGTCCTTTTGACAGTGCCTGGACATCAGGGCTGGGGCTATTAGTCTCTGTTCAAGATGTTTTATGGAGATGTGAATGGGTGAAAAATGGAAAAGGACCTGCAGACAGCAATATATCATGACCTAGAGGGGCAGAAAATCTAAACCTATTCTGTTATTCTGATTCATCATTCACTAAGCAAAGTATTTGCAATAAATGATTTACAGAAAATTTTCTTTTTATTCTCTTAGCCAGACCTCAGGGCGGGGTCACTCCTCCAGCAATGGCTTTTCAGTGAGATTAAACTTCCTGTGCCAATGGCTGGGCAAAGCAGTAGCCAATCATAGAATCATAGAATCATTTAGGTTGTAAGAGATCTTTAAGATCACTGAGTCAACCATTAACCTAACTGTACCAAGCCCACCACTACACCATGTCCCTAAGCTCCAGATCTACATGACTTCTAAATACATCCAAGGGACGCATAAAACCTCTTTCTCCAGCCTTAGAGACTGATTCTCTGTCTCCAGAGCTATCCAGTTCTCAGGTACTTGGTAGAAAAATTACCAAACATTCTCCAAATTCAGCACTGAACTGGCAATTTGAATTTCTTCAGACACAGATACATAACTGAGTTCCCGTGGCTCAGTGTGTTGCCTCACACTAGCTTCTGTCCTCACCGTAAAATGTCTGAGTTCAAGCTCCATAAAATGTTTCAATCTCTTTTGAGATAGCTTTAAGATTACATGATTTGCACAAAACAAGTCTCCTTTCTTCTTCCCAGTGCCTTTCCTTCTGATACATTTGGGACCACAGAAAGATGTTTGTCTCTTTAGCACTGCCTTGACTTTAATTTTCAGTGGCTGCCTACAGCAAAACCAATCCACACAGTTTCTTCGTAGTGAGAAATGGTAAAAGGTGTCACCAGTCTTCCTTGTATCTCATGAAACCTATATTGCATTAACATATAAAAAAATGAGTTCAAGTGCTGCAGTTTAACTCACGCTTGGAACGGTCTCAGCAACACCCAGAGTTTTCCAATCACCATTTCTTTAACTCTCTCCAAAGATATTGCCCTGCCACTGGATGTGGTGACACATTCTACCTTCAGTGAGTCAGACTATGCGTATGACAACGCTTTTAATTACTCCAGAGAAAGAACATATGCTAGTGCTCATTCATCTTCCGATTGAGGAACGTTGTGACAGTCAGAAGCCATATGGCTCCCATCTACAGAGAGGTGTGTCAAACCCCTCATTCCATTAGCTCCCAATTTACATCCAAAGCTGGTCATTGCTATGGCATCGGCAAGATGACGGCTGGGACCCACAGCCAGCACATAATGCACAGCCCTTTGAGCTGAGCATGAACTGGAGCTGCATGCCACCACAAGCCCAGACTGCAGTCCCTTACGCAGCAAGCACAGCCCTGTCTGCCCACAGCACCTGCTTCAGTAAATGCTTCAAATTTGAGTGTTGCTTTTGTCAAACACTTGTCAGCTGCTGAAGCACTCTGCGTGGTCAGGATGGTTTAGCCTGCTTTCTGTGTGGGTATGTCCTCTTCAGGCCAGGAAAGTGGTGTTAGAAGCCGAGAATTATAACAGCTTCTTGCCTTTACTTAACCCCATTTCCTTTCCTCTGCGCCGGTCACTCACTTGATCAGGGTGAGATTCCTTATTCCTCGAGGTGCACCTTCTTCCCCAGACGCTGGGCTAGGGCGTCTGCTGTTGCCG
>JAOXOE010000441.1:37885059-37896981 GCA_028565055.1 Phoeniculus purpureus
TCAAAGCCCTTAGCTCAGACTCTGGCTAAGCTCACAGAGCTGGGATTGCTCACTCTCTACAAAATACATCCCTACAGAGAATAAGTTGCAGCCTGAGGGAGTCAGTGCAATTTGAAATCCTCAGGTTCAAAGCCATGTCTTAGGTGCTTCAGAGTGAGTTTTGTCTACTCCCCATACCTAAAAGAGTCAACATCAGACTTTAACCTTAGTCACCCCAAGTGCATTGAAGTTCACATCTTGTCCACAGAAGAAAACCAGCACCTTCTCAGCAGATAACTAACATGGATGTAATATTGCATCTCGTAACGATGAGGCCACACTACAAGTAATCACATCCTCACCCCTTCCACTTTGAAAGTACCAGTCTTAATCCCATTTGTCGTTTGCTGCAGAGGAAGACACAATGCAAAGAGCAATCTGAGTTCAGCCCTTTCTCAGGCACTGAGGACAGAAGTGCCAGCAGGACTCCTACTGAGGACTGATCATCTGCAGATTAAGTACTTGCAGTTGTGTCACCAAGGGCACACTGATCTTCAGGTTTTCATTACTGGTGATGATATGTGAGAAGACAAGGATGTTGTTTGTTCTCAGACTTGAGATTGAATTTCTGGTGTTGGCAGTTAGGGAGGAAAAAAACCCAGACATATCCTTGGGAACCCACGGCATCTCATATGGCAACCAGAGGAATACAAAAGCATATTGCTATTTTTAAAGCTGGTTTTCTGAGTACAGCTGCAGTTTAAAATACACGTGTAAATAGCAGTCCCCCAGAATCTGCTAATGCCAGTCTCCTCCTGAACAAAAAGCTTCCAAATAGTTTCAGGAGAAGGCGTCAGACATCCTAATACTTCTCACACTGGTCTCTCACACAGACACAGGCAGATCCTGACAGCAAAGCCACTATTTGGGATTTGCACCACAGTCACTGGGAACAAACTCTGGTCCACAATGCCCAAGTATGAGGTAAATACATGTTTTGCAAACAAAGGACTGTTTTGTTATCTCATGGCAAGCCTTCGATTCTAATCACCGCAGAGCAGGGGGACGCTGCTAGCTCTGCTCACAGAGCTGCCTGTCAGTGCCCCAACGTATGCCAGCTTTCAGCATCACCACCCTGCTGCTTCAAACCTCCAGTGTGGAGGTAGAAAAGGGCTCAGAAATGAGACCAGATTCACTCCAGAGGATAGTTGATGGTGCTTGGCAGTTCAGATTCTCTTTGCTGTCTGAGGCTGACCTGAGCAAGAATTGCTGCCCATGCCCCATAAGAGCCACTTCAAACTGAAGCAGCATCATGCTCTTTCTTGATTCACAGAGTCACAGAACATTAGGCATTGGAAGGGACCTCCAAAGATCATCTAGTCCAATCCCCCTGCCAGAGCAGGATCACCTTGTTTGGTTAAAAGGATTCAAGCTTTTGAGGTATAAGTCTTTTTTAAAAAAGAAATCAAGTTAAAGAACCAGTAATAAAGAAGCAGTCCCCTGGTGACCAGGCACCGCAAGAGAGGTATTAGATGACCAGGCAGCAGTGGGGATACCTGCTGTGCTCTGTGCCGGGGGATAATAAAGCAAGGAGGAATAGGGTTCACGAAAGCTGAGAATGAGATGTCTGAATGAATGAAAAGAAAACCCCCTGCACTTCGTTGGTGCTGCATTAATTCCTGACCACTAGGAGAAGGATTACTTGGAGCGGTAAAAACCTCCTCTCTCTTTGCTGAGATTCGTGTGAGTGGACGTGAGCCCTGCAGAGGCTCCTTGTGTTGCCTCCCTTCCAGGCTGTGGTCGTATTTCTTTGTCTGACTTTGCAACAGAAGGTAGGAACAAGAAAATGCTGTGAGTGGTGCTGCTTCACTCAGGGTCTTGACTCTAGTGACAACTGCTCCAGTGCAAGATCTAATTCTGGAGGCCAATCCTGTCAAAACCCAGCATGCAAAATACCAAGGCTCTGTAAATGATGTCCTTTATTCAAATGACAAATTAGACTGCTAGGTTGTATTTATTCCAGTAAAGCCTGCTGCTTTTTTCCACTCCCATTTCCACTTCTATTTCTAAACTGTAATCCTGGAGATGTTTTAAAACAAATATCTAGCTTATTCATCACTGTTAGCAAACATCCACCAAAAGCTAAAGTTAGCCTTGGGTTTTGTTCCTAGAGCAAACACAAAAGCGAAGTTTCCCAAGGAAGTTGTAGGTTTAGTTACCCTCAATTCCAAACACTTTACAAGATAATGTTTTTCAAAAACCACTGTCTGTTTGTAGAACTTTGATTCCCAGCCAACAACTGAGGTAGCGCAAACCATTTGCCTAACTTGGTTCTTTTCCCCAAGGTATTTAATGAAGGTTAGGCATGTTGTCTCTTTAGAGAGAGTTTGTTCTTCCAAGCACCTGCAGGAGAAGTTTGCTGTGACTGGCAAGAGACAGACACCTCAGTAGAGAATCTTCTCCCGGAGTGCTTCCTTGGTCATGAACCAAGTCTACCACAGCACTGTCTCCCAGCATCCAGAGTGCTGTCTTCTCAGCCAGAAAGCAAGGTTGCTTTGTCTTTTCCTCAAAGGGGAAGAAAGCAGAAGGAGGGAAAAACACAAACAAGCTAAAAGGACTCTCAGTGACTACAGGTCAACGAATAGAGATGTGCCATAGAAAATCTGCCTCATAAAATCACATTTTCTATAGACAGAACCTTTCAAAACTTACTGCCCTTCTCTTTCTGTTAGCATAGTGCCTGACTGCTCACAGCAGTAGAGGGCTCTGATTCACTCCCACATATGGAACATTTACAGCTATTTCAGTGACTATTTGTGTCAGCTGAGCTTTATGTTGAATGAGATTTTAATCTCCTCCGTCACCTGTTTGTGGAAGACATCACAATGATGTCTTCAATTAAAAACACCTCCCAGTTGACACATCTGGGGTTTCCGCTTTGTTTATAGAGGATAATGTAGGTAGGTAGACATCAGCCAGTCATTAGTTTTTCATGCTAAAGGGTTCCAGTCCATTTAGTTGTTCCCCTATTTATTGTTTTTGGTTTTTTATCTATCACCCTTGTTCCATTGGATTCAAGGGCTCCATAGGATGAAGGGCATGAATACAATAAGTTTTCATGCAAAGTATGACAGCCTTGGAGTTGGTTTTCACCCCAGATTCTCCAGCAGTGTGGGGAATTCTCTGTCCAGTAAACAGAGAAAGGGAAGTGATGTGAACAAGAACTTTGCATTTCCAGTCGCCACAAGGCTCCTGCCTGAACAGACGACTTATTAATTTCATTGAGCCCTGTGGTGCTAACAGCAGGCTCCTGTGCATCCTCCTTGAGTTGTGAGCCAGGTCTAGGGCACTGTTGTCACTTCTCATGGGCTTCACCACTGCGAAATTTTGCTTGTCAGCATCCACAGGTGTCCTTGACTTTCCCATGACTTATGGACCTGCTTCTGTACCCACACACAGTACAGCACATGCCACTGCCATGAAGCAATGATTCACACCTCACTCTTGGTGAGGTGTATGAACAGAAGGGAGGTCAGAATGAGGTGGGGGTTGGCCTCTTCTCCCTAGGGACTAGCGATAGGACCAGAGGAAATGGGGTCATGTTATCTCCCTCAATGAAAACTTCAGAGACTTTGGTTACACAGAGTTTCAGAATAGAAACCTCGTGAAAGAGAGCAAGTGCCCTTTCCCGACCCGCTTGAATAAGCATCTGGGAGGTTACCACCTTTGCTAGTAGGGGTCTGACTTCCTAATATCCCTTCTTGTGCTCCTAGAAAAGCAGTAAATTTGCTCTCACTGTTCTTGCATCAGAGTTCATATGAAAAATGCTCAGCAGGCTGCTTCTGGATGAGTTTATCTTGTACTTTTTATGGTGTTGAAAGTCTTCATTTCAAATAAAAAATATTTCAGCCAAACTGTTCATCATGTCTATAAAATATGCTACAATGCAGTCTTTGGCTCTGCGTGGGCATCTGCAAGTGCCTTAACTAGGCACCCGGCACACGCTATTGTTCTCCCGCAGCAGCAGGAACTGTCTTGAACTTGAACCTTGGAAGAAAGGGAAATACGAAGTGGATGTAGAAAAGGAACATATTCCTCTCCAGCTGACAATCCAAGGTTGTTTCTGAACTAAATAAAGTGTTGCTAAAGAGATTTCTCTCTCTTTTCTGATAATAAAGTTGCTACATGCTGAATTTGACTGCTTTTCATTACAGAAGAGCCGAACGGGTCAGAAGGTGGGCGGGTTCAATTTGCTTTCTGTGTATGAGTGTCAAACAGCTTACGGTTACTCTGAGGAAGCTAAAGTAACCTTCAGTGTCTCCTAAGTACAGACCACACAGGCAAGGTTTGTCAAAAGACAGGCAAATTCTCCAGGCTTTCCTTTCTGCAAAGTATCTCCCTATTTTCATGGGATCCACAAGTCAGAGAAGGACTGAACATAGGCACCAAAATGCCAGCAGCCTTCACAAAAGAGGAAAAGCACCCAGAGCTGATGTTTTCTCTGCTACAACAGGACAGCTTCAACAGACTACTCGAGCATAGCTGAGAACAGCTGAAGACCTCAGGTCTTGTTTTGAGCAGCTGAGCAGCATCTGACTGACAGACATCTGTCATTACAGATGTTACAGGCTTTTCCTGCAAAAGGAGACATACATAAGCAAATAGTGCCAGGAAGGAAGTAAAGGTGAATATTTGACTACGAGATTCTTCCATAGTTTCACAAAGTAGAAAAGAGCCTTGAGCAAGCAGGAAGGCCTCCTGTGAAGGTCTGTATCACATCTACGTATTGATAGGGAACAAGCACCAGGAGCTTTGTCTGGTATCTGTAGCATTCAACATGTGCCCCTCTCCAACTTTCCCCCTTTCCAGCAGAATTTGTGTTTACTAATGAGAAAGAAAATTAGAATTAGCTTGATTCATTGCTTTTGCCCTCTAGCTCTAAGTTCCAACCCATCAGGTCGATATGAATTGCCCATTACAGCAACAGCAAACTGCTCTCTGCCCTCCTGCTGGCTCTCCCAGCTTCCTGCCAAGCGTCCCTTTGTTATACCTGTGAGCAGCTTTAATAGTTTGCTATCTTGGGAAGAAGTAATCCTGCTCTCTCCACCCCATGACTTCGTTTTCCCCTTTCTCCTTTTCATGCTCCTATTGTTTCTCTTTACTTGCCCTGGTCCTCAGAGAACCTCTGGCTGATCTTACACAACTAGAGGCAAATAAGGATGCTTGAGAAGCCAGGTATCTTTAATATATATACATACATAATCTTTGAATTTGTTTTCTTTGAGATGACTGAATAAAATACACTCAGACAAGAGTCAGAGAAGCATTAGATCTAGTACAAGGGGGCAGGCAAGGACACAGCAGCAAGCCTAGAGGTAAGAGGAGTAGGACTGTCTCTGCCAGCAGCAGTAGAAAGTCAGCTCAGCCCTATTGGCATTCCATACAGAAAAAATCCTTCATTAGATAGGCTAAGGGAGCCAGGAATGAAAGGCAAGGAGAAGAGGACCACAAAGACCTGGCTAGAAATTGATGTCCCTCTCTTGGCAGACAGCAAATCTGTTGGCTAATCTTGCAAATGTGGCTCACTCAGCAAAGTCTGGTGCTAAACAGAGCCTGAAGTCTGCACCCTTGGAATGGCACAACTGCACCCAATTTCCACATGAAGGGAAGAGGAGGATTACCACCTTCTGCAAGGGCAAAGAGACTTTGTGTGTGATGCAGCAGTGATGTGTTTGTTATCTGGGAGAAGACAGCCAGAGAAGAAAGTAGAGATGAGGTAACCACATCTCTGCTTTGCTACTACAACCCTGACAATGCCAGAGACAGTGAGACAGACTTCTGCTCTCTGGGCTCCCTCCCAGTGCTCAACTCCAGCAGTGGAGAGGGTGAAGGACTTTGGTGTTAGTAAGAGGTCAAACAACAAATGACTAAAAAATTTATGGATAATGGTGAAATGGAGAGAGGCAGGCTCAGTGGAGGTCAAAGATGTGAAATGAACAATTCTTCATTGGAATTGTGGAGAGTACTTCTAGGTTGCATGGGAAAAAACAATTAAGTGGAATACCTGCAGTATCTAATATCTTAACTTTGCTCTAATAGTCCTTTACATCATTATGATCAGTGCTGTGGGTGCACAAATATCTTCATCTCTTCAACATTTCCTTCTTGACAGGTTAGTTTTCTGCCCACAGAGATATTGATGAGATGCTTTTGTGCTCCAGATATGTGCATTTTTCTGCATTTTCAAATAGGAACCACCATTATCTTTTTGCAAGCTGAATATTTTTTATACATCATTTACTAGTGACTAATGTGTGCTTCAGCCATGGGCTCCAAGGACTGTCATTTATCTTCCATAATGACCACAAGTTCTTAAACAACCAGCAGCAGAGTGGCTGCAGAAGATGATCACAGAAGACTCTTAGTTACAGCAAACAGAAACAGAGCAAAATATACACAGATACGCTTCACTTTGGAAACAAAAAATTCCTCTATTTCCCTTGTGTTAAATGCAATATAAATATAAAGTAAAAGAAAGGTTTAAATAATGTAAAAATACACTGCTTTATTTCTGTTTCTGAAGCAAAGGAAGCTAGACTGAAAACAGTATAGTTTCTATGAAAATAAAAGGAAAAGACTACGGTGACAAAATTTGCAGTGTGGGGGCTTCCTGAGATGACACTGAGTAGTTCCTAGATAACGATTACAAGCAAAAATGATTTATAATACATGTAATTTAGATAATACATATAATTAGGACAATGCCATGGTGGCCACGGGACATGAAATATTAGCGTTAAGCCGATGCGTCCCTAGGAAAGCAAACTGGATGCAGTTTTCCACAGCGAAGGCAGCCTGGCCACACAGCTTGTCAAAGCACTGCGCTGCAGAAGGTGACCAAGGCTTGCAGCCACATTTGGCAGATGGAAGTTAACAAGCAATGAAATGTCACTGTGGGTTAAGCATGAGCAAGAGTGAAGATACTACAGATCTCACCCTTCAGGCCACACAAAAACTCTGCCCAAGCTATGCCATTCGGTATGCTCAATAAACGCATTTTCAGCAGTTTCCTTGGTGGCAGGAAGCTGCTGGGTGCTTACAAACATGTTATGTTTCCAACCATTGCCTGAGTCATCCCTGGTGACAATATGGGCTTATTTTTTGCACGTTGTTAATGCTGTCAAGGGATTTATTTCACCTTGATTTTCATGAGAAGGAAGTTCATTGCTTGTTTGGGAGTTTTCTCATAAGTGTTTCCTCTTCTTCAGTTTTACTGGCAGCTCAAAATACAGTTTACTTAGTGCTGAATAAGTTCCAAATAGGCAACAATTTTCTATACGCTTTCAGATGCTATAAAACAGCTTTATCTCCATTCTGTTTCTGGGGTTTGAGTGATTTTTTATTCTCTTTCCTCCTATTAATAAAGAGCAATGGAGTGATAAATGTATATTTTACACAATATGCATCACCATACGTATGGCTGCCACCAATGGTGCAGCCACCTCCTGGTGTATGCAGGTTCCATACAGCCTCCTTCCACAAACAGACAAATCTACAGAAAGCACAAATCCAGGAGACTTCCATCAGCACCGTCAGGCAGGTGATAGGACTGGCTATCTGCAAGAGAAATCCAAACAGAAATCTGGTTTATTTCTTGGAGACACTACCCTTTACTAATGTTCACAGAAATGTGGTATCTAAATTATTATAAAACTATTATTATATTATTATTAATTTAGTGACCAGCAGATTATTATAAAGTGAGTGGTGAGAGCCTGGAGGTGGTTGAGTCCCCCTCCCTGGAGCTGTTTAAGGCCAGGATGGATGAGGCTCTGGCCAGCCTGATCTAGGGTGGAGTGTCCCTGCCCATGGCAGGGGGTTGAAACTGGGTGATCCTGTGGTCCCTTCCAGCCCTGACTAATTCTATGATTCTATAACATCTTCCCAGTGAGGGTCACGGAGCACTGGAGGGGGCTGTCCAGGGGGTTTGTGGAGTCTCCTTCTTTGGAAAGGTTTGGAGCCTGCCTGGACATGTTCCTGTGTGACTTGATCTGGGGCGTCCTGCTGTGGCAGCAGGATTGGACTGGATGATCTTTCGTGGTTCCTTCCAATCCCTAATGTTCTGTAGTTCTGACTTGGTCTAGGTGATCCTGCTGTGGCAGGGGGATTGGAGTAGATGATCTTTCATAGAATCATAGAATCATTCGGGATTGGAAGGGACCTCAAAAGATCATCTAGTCCAATCTTTCAAGGTCCCTTCCAATCCCTAATGATTCTATGATTACTAAATTATTTCCCAGTCAAGCGTGTCCATGGTCAATCAGTTCAGCAAGGCTCAGGAAAACCACCCCAGTCACAAACAGAAAAGCAGAAGTATGGAGCTGAGAGGAAGCTATAAAGAAAGCAGGAAGGCAGGAGGCATGAGGACTGCCCCCTCTCATCAGCGGTGCCAATTAGACTGCCTCAGCTACACAATTCAAAGATCTTGGAAAATCTCTTACTTCTCAGCTTACTTCTTGATAGCAAAGCATTTGGGATATTCCTTTTCCAGTTCAGAAGAAGCATTATCATCTCAGATAGTGTCTGAGCTGTTAGGGTGCAACATCAAAGTTAGACAGTGATCCTTTCTCAGACTAAACTACCCTGAGCTGCAAATGAGCCATTGCAACACCAGAACAGTCAATGGTAGAAGCTGAACCTACTCCTTTGGAGATCACAGATTAGACACATTATATTATTGATGGTGGTGATAGGTTCCATGTTACCTCAGATGTCAGCGCATGACTCATAATAACCTTTGGTGACTTCCATGTGGTGAGAACTCTTGACAAAAATTATTTATACTCTTGTGCTTTGGAAATGGTAAGAAGGAAACTGGGAAATCTTCTTGTGCATCTCTGCTGATATTGTTTGTGTGACTTTTCTACAGTAGAGGAGGAACAGAGTCGGACTTCTCTGTCCATCTGGCAGCTAAGCTGTGGGAAGACTTGTTGACTCCTAAAACAGCAGGACAAGATTAAATTGCAAACACTCAGGAGATGAACAGGAAAAAGGGTCTTCTGGCCACTCCAGAAGTCAAGAAATACGGATGATTTCGGGTTAAAAATACAGCCCCTTCTCCACATTGGTTATGCAGAATCAGGCCGTAAATAGCAAAGGAATTTACTGCAATCCCATCTTTGTCAATTAAGCATCTTCTGCTTCTAAATCTAAGGAAGCTTCAATGTTAATTTTAAAACATTGCTGGCATTTATCACAGTAATTACTTCAGCCATGTAAAACTCCAGACACCATAAATAGTGTTGCTATTATAGATTAAATGCTCCCAGGGTATGTATTACTGATGCTACAAAGCGCACACGCAGAGAAGGATATTCTTCTCCAAATTTTGTTGGGCTCAAGCAAAACCATGTGAGCACACTTTGCTTTATCAGACTTCTGAGAATGACCGATGGCTTTTGTCACATGCCATCCATCTCCATCAGTGGCTGTATCTGGGATGAGCAAGACAGGCATACCTGGGGAAACACACCCACAAGCTGTAATGTGACATCTTGCCTCATTGTTGGGAAACACACACTGCACTTCTGTGAACGTTGGTCAACAGTAACATCTCCAAAGAACATAAAGAGTTGTCTGTTCTTCTTTGATAGGAAATTTACGCAGGAAGAAAAATTGAGTTTTTTCTTGCCAGTGTCAGGAGAGGGCTGCTGCTGAACTGCAGTTGAGGGTGAAGTAAGAATGAAGAAGGGAGAACTGTTTTTTCAGTGAAAATCAGTCACTGAGTGATAGAATCATAGAATCATAGAATCATTAGGGATTGGAAGGGACCTCAAAAGACCATCTAGTCCAATCCCCCTGCCACAACATGATCACGTAGAAAAAGTCGCACAGGAAAATATCCAGGCGGGTTTTAAATGTCTCCAGTGAAGGAGACTCCACAACCCCCCTGGGCAGCCTGTTCCAGTGCTCTGTCACCCTCATTGTGAAGAAGTTCCTTCTAGTATTTATATGGAACCTCCTTTGATTCACACTCTGCAGAGAATTTGGAGCAGATGTAGTAAAAAACGTCTAAGAAAAGGACAAGGAGATTAATTTTACACTAATTTCATGTATTCAGCGGGATACGGTTATTTTTATCTCATAAGAACTTCGCAGTTTCATCTGCATAGTCAAGTGCTGTGGCACAACAGGAATAGATCAAAATAGAACAAAAATCAGGTTTCGCTGTGGAACCAGCATCTACACTTTACATTTTGAAACTTTGCTGTGGATTAGTTTGGATCAGACTTTTCTTGTCTCAAGTTGTCTCAAGCATTGAATGCTTGTTAGTGGTTGGAAGTCATCCAACCAGTTCCGTCTGAAATGAATCCAGTTCATGCTTGTTTGTGATAGCTCTGCACAAAGTAAAGCACATTTAAGTTGGGGCAATCGGGAGAGTCGCTTCATGGAAGTGTTCATGCTCTGAGCAAAACACCGATGGAGACACACCAAGCAGGTTCTGTGCTCTTGATCCACTCGTATAAACAGTCGTTTCTTTGGTGGCTCTGACTCTTCTCTGTCAATGGCTTCATGTCTGTGGTGGGAATGACAGCTGATAAAAATGTCTCAGCCCTGAATTTGAGCACAGGGTTAGTTCTCCAGAGCGCTCCAATGCAGCAGGAGTGAAGGCAGCAAGGACACAACAATCATTATTATTTACCGTGACGTGTAGAACAAGGGGCAGAGGTTTGAGATGAACAATTGTTGAATCTGTTAATTCACCTTACAAAACTCTGAATAGTTCTACCACAGAACTGTAACTGGTCACAGCATCTTAAAAATGGCTGAGGTGTTTTTCTCTGTTTTACTCAGAGGCACTATAAGACAGGCACTCCTCTCGTAGAAGCCTTTCAGTTTCCACACGGATTTACAGTTCCCTCAGGATTTACTGAGAGGAGTCGTGTCACCTCTGAGCCTCGCCACAGCAGACTGCCATAGCCAGGCTTCCTCAGAACCTACTGGGAGATGGGCTTTCTGTCCTTTGATCACCTTGACACTGGTGAGCCCATCAGGATGAATTTCCCTTCCTGGAGCGTGACCCCACTGTGAATACCTGATATATCCTCAGATTCCTCTGGAGTATTTTTATTGCCGTAATAAACTAGCACTTCACAGCCACCACGCGTTCACCTGCTATAGCCAGGTCTTTCTCCTTCCCCCTTATTCCTAATAGAGGTGCTCTCAGCTTTTAACAGAAACTTTTCTGTGATAGAGTATCTTTATACGCATGACCTTTCATGCCCGTTATTAAATTCCATCTATTATTGAAGCCTTCAAGGTTATACAGTCCCTGCAGTGAGTCTGGCACTTCACTCTGGGCCTTTCCTGCAAAGAATACCTCAGCAAATTCCAGCAGTGTGAGGGGTGGGTTTTTTCCTGTGCTTTTTTCATGCATAAAATTGCCTTCAGCCCAGGAGTTCACTTTCCTTTACAAACTATGTACTCTCTCCTTCAGCTAGCAGAGCTGCACGCCGTAGAGAAATCTCTCATTAATGTCCATCAGCTACTCCTTAGCAACTGATTTTCCATTTGGCTCTACACTTTTCCGAAGACACTTGCTAATTGTGCTGAATCTGTCTGTTAAATAATGTGCAACAGCTAAGAGTCTAACACGTAAACATCTAAGCAGACGACTTTAACAAGCTGAAGTACTTTCAGTCAAGTGAAGTGAAGTGCCCTATGGAAGCGTGAAACCCGTGTGTGGTTCACCATCTCTAGCCATAGGTGTGTTAGGAAAGATAGAGTCTTCCAGTTATTCAAGGCAGCAGTGGACATTTTACCCCTGAAATGTTTTGGGTATCCAGAAAGTTTGAAGGGCTCCAAAAGGAGAGGCTGAGGGAGCTGGGGCTGTTTAGTCTGGAAAAGAGAAGACTGAGAGGAGACCTTATTGCCCTCTACAAC
>JAOXOE010000441.1:37897081-37914194 GCA_028565055.1 Phoeniculus purpureus
TGGAGTGACATTTGCTATCCTCCAGTCCCTAGGCACCTCTCCTGATCCCCAGGACTTAGAAAAGATGATGGAGAGTGACCTAGCAATGACTTCAGCCGTCTCCCTTAGTACGTGCAGGTGCATCCCTTTAGGGCCCATGGATTTATGTACATCCAGTTTGCTCAACTTATCCATAACCGAGTTCTCATGAGCCAAGGAAGGCTCTTCTCTTGCCTCAACTTCCTCTGGAGTCTCTTTTTGCCCCCTGAAGCAGCTAAGGCAGCTGAAGTGGCTGGCGCTGTCAGAGCTTGGCGCCGCGGTCTGGGCACGACTCCTGGGTGAGCGCAGACCCTGTAGCTCCCTGGCTAATCCCGCAAGAGATTCCAACCCTCAGCAGCTGCCCCTTTTCTCCCCTGAGATTTCCTATTCAGGGAATCCCCAGATCACCCAGAAACCTCAATAAATAGCATTCTGGGACCGGTGCTATCAGAGCTTGGTGCAATCTGACTGTGTTGGGTGGTTATGCCCCACACTGAAGGGGAACTCCTTGTTTCAGATGATTACCAAGGAACGCAAAGTTTCTACCTTCATCCTTTCAAATCCACTGCAAAGTCAAATGAGCTCAGAATCGTTTCTAGACAGTAAGATAGTTTTTGGCTTTACTTCACTTCAGCAGCTATCTCTGCACAAGACACAGATATTCATGCCAAGAAGGCTGAACAAGAAACTCCACCACTTTTAGCTAATGTCTTCACAAACAACTACAGTGGATTATGCTGAGAAAAAAGCAATGAGTTCTTTCCATCACCACTTTATTTTCACCTGTAGTACAGCCCTGGCCCATCTCTCAGGATCACAGCCTGTAAGCACCAACTACTCGCTGCAGTCAGACAACTGTTGCTAATACATGAACTTCATTATGAAAATTAATTCTAAATTATACACTTGGAGAATCTCCTCTTCCTCCTCTTAACCACGAGTGAGTAAACAGAATGCATCCTCCACAAGCATCTCAAAGAGCTATAGCTCGTGCCTGGGAGAATATCACAGGACAGTTTTGATAGCAATTCAGGCAATGGATCCCCACTATGGAAATAAAATACAGCACACCCATGCAACTCTTCAGGATAGCCTTGCTCACTATTTCGTAGTGAGGCTGGACAGTGGATGGCTGCTGGGAGTCCTTCAGCTCCTGCAGAGCCATAACCAGGCTGCAGATCTCCTCTGCTCCTCTCGTGCTGAAAACAACACAAGGAGATGGCACTTGTCATGTCCATTTGTTGACCTCTCTCTGTGGTACGGTGCCTAAGTTCAATGAAGGTGTTAAGACATTGAGTTATTTAGGTTATGCACATCATGGATCAGGGCTGAGCTGGCCACTAGACAAATGGCAAACATTCTTTATTAACATTTGGAAAGGACTGAGCTGAAAAGTAGAATCACTGAACAGAGTTAGTTCTGTCCTAACTCAGACCAGCACACTGGACCATGTTTCTTATTCAGCCAACATACTTTGTGTCTGAGCTCCGCTCACAGCCCCTAGTATTGTTAATGAAGGACCGTCCATGATATTTCAAAATGAGTAGAAGTTTCAGGCAGTGAACAGAGTCAGCAGATATCTGACATAATCATATTTAGTACAAGATCTTTATTTAACCTGAACACAAACTACAGGGCCTTTTCCTTTTTTCGTCAAGAATTACTCGTGTTTTGCATTGCCACCCTGGTGAATATTAATTAAAAGTTGTAATTAATTAAAATGTCAATGAATTCCTTTATTTTATTCTTCAGGGTAATCTTGTATTCTGTGCAAGAGACAACAGCAAGCGATCTTCCCAGAATGGAATAAAACAAATCTCAGTGTAAGCACTGCCCTGTGATTGTCTAGGCAGCATTTGGTTGAGAAGAGAAGAGAGGGGTTAAGAAGCACATCCATGAAGACAGATGGGCCAGCACACAGCAACATTTCAGGGACCACCTATGGCCAATTTATGAATTCCAGCTGTGATTTTGTGAGTGTTCTGTGTATTTAGGAGTTGTGGCCATCATTTGTTGCAGGGTCACTGTTAAAGAGACATGAGATTGCAACTCAGTGATTATGTCTGAAATAGAAGGTTGTCAGATCCATAAATGTGCTTTAGCAGAAAATCTGGTTATGGCCTCAGCAAAGCTATTTTTCTAAACCTAAATTCTACTGGGGTAGACACCAAGCAGGAAATCACCAGGTTGGTCACAATAATCACAAGGAAGGAAGTACTCTGCCATAGTGAGACCACATCTCGAGTATTATGTCCAGTTCTGGGCTCCTCAGTTACTGAAGGAGGGAGTCCAGCATAGAGCAATGAGGATGATGAATGAAGTGGAACATCTCCCTTATGAGGGGAGGCTGAGGGAGCTGGGTCTCTTTAGCTTGAAGAAGAGGAGACTGAGGGGTGACCTCATTAATGTATATGAATATGTGAGGGGTGGGTGTCAGGAGGATGGAGCCAGGCTCTTCTCAGTGTCATCTAGTGACAGTACGAGGGGCAATGGGTGTAAGCTGGAACATAGGAGGTTCCACATAAATATGAGAAGGAACTTCACAGTGAGAGTGACTGAGCACAGGAACAGGCTGCCCAGGGGGGTTGTGGAGTCTCCTTCACTGGAGACGTTTAAGAGCTGCCTGGATGTGTTTGTGTGCGACTTGGTCTAGGTGATCCTGCTGTGGCAGGGGGTTTGGACTTCATGATCCTTCGAGGTCTCTCTTTTAACCCCTAATGATTCTGTGATTCTATAAATGGAAGTTGAAACTAGAATTTTTCCACCGGAGTTCAAATTTTTTGAATCAATTAAAATATGAGTTTGGGATAAAACTGCAAGTATCAACAGAAGTCCAGTAGTTGCCATAATATGCTTGTGCAGAGGAGATCATTTTGGGATGGCGACAGCTTTGCTCTGTGATATAGACTTGTCCGAGATGTTGCTGAAACAGAAAATATATGTTGGTGTATTTTCACATGGAAATGGAAAACAACAGAATGTTCTATCAGCACAGATAGAATATTTTTTTAAATATATATATATAATATAGGAATGCTTATCAAACCCTACCACAGACACTGCAGCTAATCTTTGATTTGTAAGGAGAACACTAATGTCAGTGTTAGCCATGGGACTTTAATAATACTAAGATGAAAATTCCCATACGTGTGAAATCAACATATTGGCAAGTTGTTTACCTGGAGCTGTTGATCTTCCACTCTGTTATTGTTCCATTTCCTTGCAAATTTTCTCAACAAACAGTTATTGTATCACACTTCCTCCTCTTCCTCTCCTGGGCCAGATTATTCCAGATCAAGACAAAAAAGGCTTTTGCACAGCATCCTCACCAGACGTGATGAAATTCTGCTTCGTGGACCCTTCCTGCCAGCTCACACAGATGACTCTATTGAGAGATCTGGCTTGCTTTTATAAATGTATAATTACTGAGTACGAAATACAATGCAGTATAAACACAGCCTTCCCTTCTCAGTTCTGTGCTTTTTAAACAGCATTTTTCTGAACTCGGTTTCATCATCACCACAGGCAGGATTCTTCTCACCAAAATAAGTCAGAGATGTGACTTCTGTATCTAAGCAAGTCACTTTGACCCTTCTCACTCACAGAAGCAGTTCCAAGGCATCACTCGTCTCATTCTAAAATGGAAGAGATGAACCATGGCCTGAAACACCTTTTTTTATTCACTGTAGCAGGGCCCCTGCATGATCAGCTCTGAGTTAGACACTTTACCAGGGACATGCAGCTGTTTCTGTAAGTCTTCACTGGATAGACAAAATCCAGGAAATCAGCCTCATTTTTACTCCTAAAGACACATCTGTGATGTCGACACATTTGTGATGTCAGTTGTACAATAGTTGGGTTTCCTGCAATAGAATGTATTAATCTCAGTTCAAAAGAAAAGTATGTTATGCATTTTATTAAAAAGCTGCATAGATAAAAAATAATCTGAGATTTCTGAGGAGACTGAACATACTGTAGAAACTCTACGACATTTTGACATTCAGCCTGTTCAGCAACATGATCACAAGTTAAGCCAAGCATATGTTGGTTTTGTCCGTGTACAAGCTCACTCTGGATTTACATTCATATAACAGATTTAAACAGACCAACAGGATATCCTGACATAGTCCCAAAGAACACCAGCAGGAATTCAGCCAGACACTTTCCCTTAGCAAGACTTGTTCTTCAGGTTTCTGGCTCATAAAGAGAGTAGGTGCTGTTCAAGGGGGAGAATTCAGAGGTTATAAGTTTCAAAGACTGACCTGGGAGACCTGCTCAAACTACCGCTGCTGCTGAGAAAGGGAGGTATGAAACTGTACGAGATCAGATGCTGCTTCTGAGTTTCAGTCTTAGTGACAGAGCATTAGGAAATGCTATCTCATAAGCTCCAATTGGGATGTCAATGAACAGAATGAGTCTGGATTTCATTAACATTAGCCCTGTGGATGGGCTTTTTGATCCTTTCACGTGTACCCAAAGGCACAGTGTACATCTCACACCCAAAGGACACGGTGCCTGCAAGGCTTGCCACAATTCCCACCGGTTTACCTTCAGGCTAGATCATGACAGGTAGCTGTAAGTTACTGGGTCAGGCAAAGTGTTGACTTAGCTGTTATTTCACAGCAGCCTCTGTCCCCACAGATTTCTTCTTCTGGGACAATCAACTGACAATACACACAGAGCAGTGGGAAAGCAAAGCAGAAGCTGAAAGAGGCTTCACAGAGCTCTTTACACAGGGTCAATTTATTGGAGAAGTGAGCACCCAACATCTAAGGCTCCTTACCCTGGCAGGAGGCAGAGTACTTTGTTGCATACTCTGGTAGCAGTTATCTGTCCAAGATTCCTCCTGTGGTAGCAAAAAAAGGACTGTCTAATTGGGGAGGGCAGAGCAGCAGATTAACACTCAGTACACTGGATAACATCCGAACATCTGCTGTCACATATTTGCTGACAGCTGCTTCTGCAGAGTTTCTGGAAAATCTGATAATCCTAAACATGACATTGCTTGTTATCTATGCAAAAGCAAGCGCCGTTCTCCAGTGTGACCCTAAAGGATGATCTGCTGTTTTGAGTAAATGCAGCCAGCTACGCCTGGACATCTCCTCCAGCACCTCCTCTGAGAATGCACAGCTGAGCACAGTCGCACCAGGGCAGCTGCCCATGCGGTGACACACAGGGCATTATAGCTCCTGAGAGGTGTTTTTCATACGCTATTGTTTAAGTCTACGGGCAGCTTCAGAGAAGGTCAAAGCTGAATGCCTCTGCCAGAGTGAACTTAGGAAGGATGCATGACTGGTGTAGAGACTCCATAAAAGCTCTGTAGAATAAGTACAAAAACTTTCTCTTCACTGTTAGCCTGTGTGGAAAATGGGCCACCACACTCCTACCTTGTCTGCTTGATGAACTTGTGTCCACTTGGCCCATAAGGGATGGTGGTGGTTAGCACAAGCGTACAGCTGGGTTTACTTTGCATTGAAGACCCACTGTTACAGGGTCTCAGAGGACGCACGTGAGCTGGGATGAAAACCAGGCACAGGGCCGTGTGAAGATTGAATCCTGCTGCCCTGGTCTAAGTTCAGCAGATCTATGCTCATGTTGTTTTCTAGGGCAGAAATTTGTCAAACACTGTTTTCTAATGAGCTGAGTCCTGGGCTGAAACCAAGATCTAACATTTGGTGGCTATAACTTACTTGAATTTCAATAGTTAAGAATGACAACAGGTCAAAACTGTGAAGCTTTTCCCTTACATTCCTTTTAAAACCTGTTCTTACCATAAATGACATACAAATACAGATAATAGGAAGAGTCAATCCTAATAACAATTGTGCACTTTTGCAAATCACAGTTATCTGCATGGCAGCCCACAATCAGTGCTAATGCAGAGACGTGTGAAATCCTAAGTGCATGCATTACTTAAAAGGCCCATTAAACACAATTCTCATTCTTGGCTTCTCAGATTAGTGAGTAGCTGCGATGACTAGATGCCGTTTCATGGCCAGATGACTCTGACGGAGCAGCTGAATTTGCTTCTGTGGCTGGGTGAACTGGGACTTTTCTGACAATTGGGATCATCTGTAATCCTTTGAAAAACAAAGATTCTAAAGAAAAACGTTTAATCTCTGTGAAAAGCAGTAGCAAAATCTAGCAGGTGCTGTTGTGGTGAGGCTGTCAGGTGAGCAAACAGTGGGAATGTTTCTGCTCCTGATCATAGAATCATAGAATCATAGAATCATTAGGGATCAGAAGGGACCTCAAAAGATCATCCAGTCCAATCCCCCTGCCACAGCAGGATCACCCAGACCAAGTCACACAAGAACACATCCATATGGTTTTCTAGAGGTCCTAAGCACCTAGAACACAGGCTTTAAGATGAAAGAACCTTCCCCACTGTAAGTCACTATAGAATCATAGAATCATTAGGGATTGGAAGTGACCTCAAAAGATCATCCAACCCAATCCCCCTGCCACAGCAGGATCACCCAGACCAAGTCAAACAAGAACACATCCATATGGTTTTCTAGAGGTCCTAAGCACCTACAACACAGGCTTTAAGATGAAAGAACCTTCCCCACTGTAAGTCACTATAGAATTATAGAATCAGTCAGGGCTGATGTTTTGTCAGTTAAGGATGCTGTTCTGTGGTGCAACCTGGATTTGTCACTGGTAAGTTATGGAGCTGGTGCACCAAAAGCAAATTCAGAAAGCATGTTGATGCTTCAGTCACTTGTAAGTTTGGCTTTAAAAATGTGATTTCAATTTTACAGATCCAACTTTCGTTTTTTGGATGGAAACTGCGAGTGCCCTGACAACTAGTGGCTGCTTCCCCAGGCATCTTGGATCCTTTCAACAAGGAAAATATAACCCAGTCTTAACTTCATCGTCAGTGAAAATTGCTGTCCTCATGATGCTTGATGCACATTAAATTTATGCCAACTTCACATTTGGTTGCTCCAATTAAAAATCAGTACCAATTTCAGATGCCTAAATGCTACAGAAATGGCAGCATGGAGCAATTAACCAGCTTCATGTGAATGCTACAAGACAAGGTCCTTATTGTAAGGTGGATTATACAGTTCTCCGCACAGACCTCCTATGGCCTTATGATGACAGTGATGACATGTCACAAATGACTTCGGGAACCGGCCGCTTACAGTGCCCCTTGGTCAGTGCCCCACAGATCTCATTGCACAGCTTGTTATGACATGAAAACAGAGAGGATGAGTACCTCAGCCTTGAAGGTACTCAAGTAGTAATGTTCACACAGCAAGAGAGATTCACATAGTCTGTGCTCCTTTCTTGGTCTAGCTCACTGCAAACTGGGTAAAATCCCACAGCAGCGTGGAATCGGGGGGTACACTTCAGTATTTCACAGTGATGACTCTGTTGGAAGTGTTATGCAAACACAAGGACATATTCCCCACACAGTTAAACCCTACCTTGGAAACTGAGAAGCCCAGCAGAAGTCATTACTGCCATCACCAACATCAAACTGTAATCAGTCCCTACGTGCTGTTCAGTGTGTGGAGCTTTCAGCACGGAAATAAACTTATTGTAACTTCAGCAGAGCATGTTTTATTTCATTTGTTTATTACAGTAATTATTTTCATTATTTTGCATTTTTAGTGCTTTGTAATTAAGCCAGGAGCTGTGACAGAACGTGAGTTACAGCACAGCGAGCCACACTCCTGTGCCGTTAACCAGGAGCCTGAAGGCCATGTGCCACTAGGTGCATGATGTATGGATTTACTAGGCTGTACAGGATACCCTCATGTGCCTCATTGAGAAGATAAACCAGTCCACAAAGCAGAGGATTTCAGGACTAAGGATAAAAACCCTTCCTGATTCCTGGACTGAACTCAGGAGCACTGCATGAACAAAGTCAGACTCTGTTAAAAGCTTGCTGTAAGTTCTGTGCTACTCCAGAAACACTACCACAAACCCCTGCTTTCTCTTTAATTCCAGTGACATACACAAGATAATCTGAGGGAAGTTTCAGGGCACCAGGCTTTATTTTATTGAGTTCCATGGCTTTCCATCAGCAGACACCAACAGTGGTTCTGTCCATCCATTTGGGATGATTTCCTGCCTGATTTCCTAATCACAATCTCAAAGGTCTGAGAAAAACAAAAGGAGATAGACTGCTGAGACACAACATGGACACTCAAATCCCATCTTAAGCATGATTATGGTTTAAGTGCCTGAGTCTCTCTGGCCTCACTGACCTTAACAGGCAGTTTGGGTTCAGGATGCTGACTAAGTGACCATCACTTCATGTGTTCCCCTTTATCTACTCAGCTAGGTGTGTGCTTAGCCACAAAAAATAACAAAAAATACTTTATCCCCCTGCTATGGAAGATGGGCCCCTGTTCCAAAATCAAATGAGTGCTCAGTTCTTCAGCCTAATGTCTTTGCAAGTGTCAGAAAGCCATGCAAACTGCCCCCCTGTGCACCTCTTTCAGGGGTACTTGAGTTAGTACATCGCATTTGTTCCAGTTAAGAGCACACAAACACACACACACACACACACACTTAGGGAGCTCTGGATTTCTACAGCCTCAGAAAATCCCTTCAGCCAACAGTCCCTGGGTGCCCAAACTGCGGTTTGGAAATAAGGGTCAGTGTCCCAGCAGAGCGAAGCAGCAAATCATTCTATCATTCTAAAGAAAAAAGAGAAAGTGCATTAATGAAGTGGACAGGGTGGGGGATTGGCATCTTTAAGTTTGGGCCAAATTTTAGGGATATGTGATGATCTGTTGAGAAGCAGTGTGGGAGCAGCATCACCATAAGCCACACAAGCATTACAGAGATCACCAGGATCCCCTCAAGACAAGGAACCTTGTCTATGTGCAAAGGTAAAAGGTTCTTCCTCCCTATTCCTAGGTCATTTCACCCTTCATGGCTTGGAAAAAAACTAGAACAGAAGCCAAGACAAAAACCCCACAGAAGCTCAAGTCTTGTCCCTTTGTTGTGTCTCAGCAGGAGGCTGTCAACACTCCTTAGTACAGAGCTGTCTTGTGGCTTTGAGAAACAAACACATCACTTATGTTCTTACGAAGTATTTCTGGTTTATATACAATGCATTCCAACCAATCAATCTCTGTCTTGGTGGCCTGTTTAGAGACTCAGAGCTGGCTTTGATTAAATACCTATAGTAGAGAGCATTCATTTACCCGTCAGTGGAAAAATCACCACAGTAAATTGTCCCAGTCGGTTTGTATATCACCAAACGCTATGCAGCGTGTACTGGAAGCATGCACTGAGCTGCTCTCAAACATAAAGCACATTTAATTAGCAGCACCAGCATGACTTCACAGGCAAGAGGTCAGGGATTGATTCTGCTGCCTCCTTTCAGATTTCTGTCTGGGATTCCCCAGTCTAGTAGGAAATGAAGTGCAAGAACACTCAGTGTCCTAAGACCCAGAGGACACCCACAACCACCCATGGAACTGAGAAAAATGGGCATGTTCCTTCCTGCTGCTCATGATGCTCCAGTTATTTAAACCAATGAAGATTGGGATTTATTGGTCATAAAGAAAAGAATCAACCTCATCTAGTGATAGGACGAGGGGCAATGTGTGTGAGCTGGAACACAGGAGGTTCCATGTAAATATTGAAGGAACTGCTTCCCAGTGAGGGTGACAGCATTGGAACAAGCTGTCCAGGGGGGCTTGTGGAGTCTCTTTCACTGGAGATACTTAAAACCCACCTGGATGTGTTCCTGTGCAACTTGGTCTAGGTGATTGTGCTGTGGCAGGGGGATTGGACTAGATGATCTTTCGAAGTCCCTTCTGATCCCTAATGATTCTGTGATTCCAAGTACTAAAGGCTCTTTCCCCTGTTGAGTTCATGGTCCCAGCTGAAAGCACATATTATTTATGTATTATGGCCATGGAGCACAGGGAGGAAGATCACAATGCTCATGATTAGGTTTCTCATGAGCAGTGGAGCTACATTAGTTTTGTATTGTCCAGACTCAGGCCATAGGTAGATATCTCAAGAGCAGTTAGTGGGCGCCTTCCTGTGACTGTAGAGGAGCATATGAGGGCACGAGCTGTGTGAGGAATAACTGCTTGTGGCAGAATTAAAAGCAAGAAAATGCCCTGTATGGGTGATCTTGTTCACTGAGCACACAGATGCTCAGGAGTGGGTGCTGGGGCAAAGGCCAGGAGAACTGACCAACCACAACAGCAAGCAGAAGGTGAGGATCCAAAGAAAAAAACACACTTCTGCTTAAAACTCTCATCCTGAGGCTTTGTCCAGCTGTTGCTCCCCTTCACGTCAGGTTCACGCCCCTGTAGCAGCTGCCCCCGTCCTTCCTAGACATGATACAGCTGCAGCAGCCTCTGGGTCACATCCTCTATCTAACAAATTAGTATGTACCCGGCAAAAGAGAGATCAAAGTCATTCTGCTTTTTTTCTCAGACATCCTGCAGAAGGAAAGGAGATTCTTCAAGTGAGAAAACCAGACTGTTTGTGCCTCAGTGCTCCCATTGCAAAGGCAATTACTTTGGCTTCATCAGCGTTTCTCTTCCCAGCTCCACAGCATTCAGGAGCTGCAAGAGATCAAATTTTGGGGATTGCAGAAGTTCCTTTTCTCAGACCTTCCAAGGACTCTCTTACCCCAACTGCCTGGATGAGGAACCAAAATGTGATCCAACAGTCATCCCTGAAAAACTAATCAAAGAGATGAAAATTCCCCCTGCCATTCATCACCGCTGATAAGGAGTCCTGCCACCAGAACCGAGCTCCCAATGTTACTGCTGATGCACGGGGCAGGAGATTCACTCTGCCTGAGCTGCTGTGTGGCTCTGCTGCGCATGTGCTTGCATGCTTCAGAGCCCTGCACAGGCATGACTTCAAGTTCTGTACGTCTGCTAGGACTGCCCAGGTTATGCAGAAGGCAATATCTTTTCAGAGATTAAGGTCAAGGCTTTAAAACAAGGTCATGATTTCAAGTGTTCTCTTTCTGGGTTCAGCTGTTTTTTAATGGCTCATACTTTAAGATCTGAAAATTATTTGGTAGCTTCTGGAAAACAAATATTTTCAAGGGCAGAATATAAACCTTTGGGTACAGATACTACTAAGCTTCACCATGCTGAGCAGGCAGATGTAAGCCCAGCTTGGAGCTGGAATCTGTAGGGCATCATTACCTGGTTGGGAGTCGTAGCCCAGCAGTGATAGGAAACCTGTAACAGCTTCCAGGCTGGGGCTGGTCTCATCCCACAGGCTCTGACCTCTCAGCTGTCTGGATCCATTTGGGGAAGAGCTGAATGTCCAAAGCTCTAGTCATGCAGTATCATAGCTGCCAGGTTTCTACAAACCCAGCCCAAAATTTGAGGCTTTTAACACTAACACCCTAATATTTGCTTCACACTAGCTGCAGTCCTTGCACAAAGGGTTAATTTTATTTGCAGAGTTCTCTGCTATGCACAAGTAAATCCCAGTGCATTTTTACCAGCATGATTTATAAGCCAGGTTTAGAAAACTGTGGTCTCAGACGTCTGTTGTCAAAATTAATGGAGCAAGAATATAAACTGCAGCATCTTTGGGTTACAGTCACCTCTTGATAGCATCCTTCTGGCACTTTCAGATCCAGACCTCTAATACATTTGTCCAGGTTGCAGTCACTCTTCCAGCTGCAGTGTGGAAATACCTTTCCTTATGTTCTTCAGGGCCAAGATAAGACCAAGATTTCTTCTTGAACTTTCTATCAGAAGTCTGCATCAATTGCAGCAATTTCAGGCCGTTACTACTCACCTCCTTTCCTATCATCCTGCAGAAAAAGAGCAAGCAAGCTCTTCAGTCTGCAAACAGCACGTTGCTACCCCAAGTGCAGGAACTGTGGTGACTGGCACAGAAAGGGAAAATACGCCACATCTGCATCCATTGAGAGCAGCACCGGCACTGCCAGGCATCTCAGAGTCAGGATCCCATGTAACGAGAACAAACATTATGCCACTAGATGAAGACACTGCTGTTGTATCTGTCTAGTATGAGAGTAGCTCAAATTACCTCATAGAAACTGACTTACACAGCACCATTCTGTCAGGGGATGAATCCCCTGAGCTACTGGGGGATCTTTTGCCTGCTTGATAAAGGTTCCACAGCACAGAAAGAAAACCAGAAAAAACAGAAAGCGCTGTCTATGAGGAAGAAAGGCAAGGAAGAACTGAATAACTCCCAAACTTTGCTCTGTAGCCCTAAGAAGCACAGAGAAGATATAAGCAGTAGGACCAAAAGAACAACAGCAACAAAAACATACCCGAGAATTGAACTGTGTCCAAGCCAAAGGGTTAATAATGCAGCCATCGGTGCGTCGTTTGCTGAATTACCTGGCAGCAAACAGGATGAGAAATGTGCCAACTTGCTGTGGCATGTTAGGAAGCAGGGCAGGGTCTGCAGGGCTTTCCTCAATGTCAACATCAAAAAGCTGACCGTGTCCTGGGCTTTACAGGGAATTCAGTTCGCAGCCGGCAGCAGCAATAGTGAGCACATAATGCCACCTTCTGGATTCAGCCGAGGACACCATGGAAATGGCAGGAAGACACCGTTCTGTCCTTCCCGCACTCAGGTAGATGATATATACCACTTGCTTGGGGAAGTCAAATTTCTCTTGCTGACTTAATCCCAAAGCCAAAATTAATCAGACATCCTAGCTAACAGCATCAGGAAATGCCATAAATTACAGTGCCTGCAACCCAAACCAGCGTTAACAGCATGAAGAAGGTGGAGGCATTTTTGATTAATCACTGTTTAAGTTGCCTAAAGGATCTATGAAACCTCCTGCTGGCTGACACAATGAACAACATTTTATGTGAAACGATATAAGGAAACGTCTTTAAACGTGATGGATTATGCAGATGCGATACGAGAGCTATGTGATGTGCTTACCCAAGGGCTGCAGGCTAAGTAACGGTCACCTCTGCTGCCTCCGGTCCACAGCAGCCTGCCCCATCATCTCCAGAGAGGATGTTTGTCACCCCACTAGCAAAGCACTTTCTGGAACAACCACACAACACAATGGGCTGGACTGAGTTGGCTCCAGGCAGGGATGGAAAGTGTATGCAAACAAAACCACTGGCAAATTCTGTTTCTTTGCATAAGCCAGAGAGCTTGGCACATAGAGGAGGGACAGGAAATAGACATTTCTTTTACCAAGTTTCTGTGGTGCCCTGCAGAACAATGTCCCTCTTTTTGGTGCACTGAGAAGTTGGTAAGTCATCGTGGCTTTCCTTAGCCATAGTCAGGTGCCGCTGTGTGAGTAGCACATCCTGCATTAGGGCATAATGAGTGGTCATACAAACCCAGCCACGAGCATATGGACATCCCTTTCTGGAGCTGTAAATACAGCATCCCTGCTGAAACCTGTTGTTCTTTATATTTTGCAGGAACATCTATACAGGAGAAACCCTGCTTCGTGCTGCAGAGGATACAGTGAGGTTCCCATTTAACTTGGTTAGGTTTTTTCAGAGCAGCTAGCAGCAGCCTTGCTCTGCTCCCACTAGAGTGAGTTGACTACCATCCCTCACTGCTACTATTCACTCTTTCTGGAAGTCTCAGCACTTAGAACATACGCTTTTCACCTTCTTGCTTCAAAAGGTCTACTTGGGATAGAAGGTCTTCAGAGCAACCTCCCTTGTGGTGCCTAGCACACACTTAAACATGCATGAAGTGGGCAACTGACCCTTCTCAAGTGGAAAACCTTCATTCTACACTTCCTTTGCTGTGCTACTGTCCCATATATACAAGGCAGATGAGAATGAAGTCTCAGAGCTTAGACAGACTTATTGTTGCCAAAATTCTGCTCCATGGCTGGACAGATCCTTTAGGGATCTGCATACTTTTAGGTGCCCACTGATCAATACTGCCAACCAGACAGCCCATTGCTTTTCATCAGAGAGCATTTCTACACAGGCTGAACATTTCCACTGACACAGTTTTGTGATGGTCATTTATCCAAAGTGGCAGAATGAGTTTTGCAGAAGAGGTAGCAATCACTAGCGGGCTTGAACTCTGCAAAATGTTTCAAAAGGATTTTATTTAACTAAGCTTCACCATCCTGGGATGACAAAAGTGTCTCAGTCTTCTCTCTAACCTCTCAGGCCCCATCCCCAACGAACACAAGGCATGGAAAGCAATTTCTTGCTCAATGATTTAATTCCCTTCCCATGTAGTCAGGGGCTCCTAAAAGATGTAATCCCCTACTTGTCACTCTTCTGATATGATGTTCTGATGATTATTTGCACATTGAATTCAGGCTTGCTGCTTGACTCCACTGTCAGGTCCAGGCCAGCTCTGACACCCACCTTTGCTTCCCTCCTGGCTCTTGCAGCCTTCCTGGCTCCTGCAACAAGCTCCCACCCATTCTCCCATTACAAGCATCTCCAAGTGCCTGTGTTGGTTTTTTGCTTACCAGAGAGATGGAGATGTAATCAACCATCACTTCCATGCTGTCTGTAAGCTTGGTGATGGCACAGGCTTAGGCACACCTAGATCAATCAGACCTTCCTCCTGCAGCCTGAGCAATAGTTCTGGGGATGGTCAGGATCACCAGCATGAATTACTTTAATCCTGTGAAGAAAATGAAATAGCAAGAAAATGTGTCTCTTGAAGCCTGAGAACATCACCACAGGAATACGACCTGAAATGACCTGAACCTGTTTCACAGCCGCTGCATCTGCGCTTTCCTGAGCACTAACAAAGCCCAGAGACTTTGCATCCTCCATGGAGAAGCATCAAGGCACCAAGGAGACAAACTGAATATGTCTGTGATACCGCAGCTTAAACTTTGCATTAACACTGCCAGGGAAAGGGAAATGCCCTTCATGTAAAAGGTTATCCTCTCACTTCTGGTGCCTTGATTTCTAAAATACATCTTTACTCTGTGCACATTCGCTTTCTTCAAGGAAGTCTTTCCAGACCTCATAGCCAAGGACTGCAGGGAGCTCACTGCTCTCACTACAAAAGCTGCTTTTAACTGCAGTAACACATCAGCATGAAGGCAGCAGGCTGTGCCCCAGCTCTGCTCCTGCAACTTCAGAATCGTTTGGGCTTGCCTTGCCCCAGGGAGGCTGAGGGCGCCCATGTCAGATGCCCTCCTCACTGGCTCTGCCAATTAAACTAGACAGGCCAGTGCTTTTGCCTTTACTAATTGATTCAGCAAGCGCATAATTAAAGGACTCCCCATTGCTTTGCAATCTTACCCAGTTATTTGACCAGAAGCACCTTCCTCTCAGCCTGCTACCTGCCTTTCCAGCTGCCAATCACTAAATGTCACCCCTGTCCCGGGCTGCAGGACAATGAACACTCTTCTGACTGTTTAGCCATGCAGGAGGTCGGATACTCCCTCACCGTTATTTCCTTGTTTGTCTGATCTGGCAGATGGATCCCTTGGAGTCTTTGCTCTGACCTACTTCTCTCTTTTATCATCTGCTGGCTGAATCTCTGGGGTGTCTGACTCACCACAGATGTGGGGATGCTGCGCCTGTGCACACACTTCTTCCTTGTGCTGAATTAACACAACATTTTAGGTATGAAGGTGGCCTGATTTCCCCAGCCAAGCTTCAATCGCTTCTTCACTGAAGCCAAAAAATACCAAAACCACCTGTTTTTAGACCACTTTTGGCATATTGGCTGTAGGTCTTTCGTATTTCTGTGTAAAACAGAAGTCTTGAGGCAAAAAGGACCAGTGCTGGCTGTGGAGTCACTAGACTACTAGTGTAGACATCCATACATCCATGCATCCATCCATCAGCTAAAACTGGATGAAAGCATTTAGAATCATATAATCATAAAAGTATTTAGATTGGAAAAGATCTCCAACACCACTGAACCCATTAACCTAACACTGTTCACAACTAAATCATATCCCTAAGAACCACATCTACATGTCCTTTAAATACCTCCAGAGACGGTGACTTCCCTCGTCCTTGGGCAGCCTGTTCCAAGCTTTAACAACCCTTTCAGTGAAGTCTTTTTTCCTAATATCCAACCTAAACCTCCTCTGGAGCAACTTGAGGCCATTTCTTCCTGTCATATTGCTTGTTACTTGGGAAAAGAGACCAACACCCATCTCACTACAATCTCTTTTCAGGTAACTGTAGACAGCTATAAGGTCTCCCCTCAGCCTCCTTTTCTCCAGGCTAAACAACCCTAGCTCCCTCAGCCGCTCTTCACAGGATTTGTGCTCTAGACAATGAGATGCAGGGGACAGTGAAGACAGCTAGGATGGCAGATGCAGGTTGGTTCAAGCAGCTCTGACCACAAACAGAGGCTCTCAGGCTAAGCCTTGCTCATTGAGGAAGAGCTTGAGCACCACTGGAAGGACTCTGGGCCAAGGCACCAGCCCTGCTGTATGGCTGTGAAAGAATGACTTAAGCACACAGCTGGGCCTTTCTGAGGTCTGCCAGAAGCATCTTGATGATCCATCCTGCTGGGACACCTGCACAAACCCACTAATGCTCTTTCACAGCCAGCAGACAGAGGTGACAGCTGTGCCTTGACCAAGGATCATGCACACAAAGTATGTGCTGAACTCACCAGCTGCTTTAAACTGCCCCTGGCTGGAAGGAAGGAAGCGCTGGAAGAAGGAAATTCTTTCTACTGCATTACCTTCTGTCTGTGATTTGTGCCACACTGTGGCATGAAACTGTAGAACTGAGGAGCTGTCTGAGAAACAACCTGTCTCAGCTATGAGAAGTGCACATCCTCTTCCTCCCACAAGCATTTTGGACATGGCCTGAGAGAAGACTGTTATGTGGCCTCTGAGCTGTTTGCATTGCAGAAAGATAGATCCACAGAAATCCTTGTTTCCTTGGACAGTGCCTTGTGCCAGAGGCTATTCCCAGCAGATTCCAGCTGGGGTCCCTGTACAGAGAGTTGGGTTGAGCGGTGGGGTGCAAAAGGTGAGAGAAAGCTCAGAAAGGCTACATGATGTGATATCCTGACACAGAGAAAATCATTAGAGAAGATTTTACCAGGAGCCTCTGAGCCTTTGCCCCAGTACCATTAAGAACTGCACACCCCAGCAGACTGTGCTGCCATTCAGCAAGACCTGGACAGGCTGGAGAGCTGGGCAGGGAGAAATTTAATGAAC
>JAOXOE010000441.1:37914294-37942392 GCA_028565055.1 Phoeniculus purpureus
AATAGACTTTGCAGTGCCTTTTTGTTGTCTGACTTTGTCACACAGTAAACGACGCAGATTTATTTCTGTGCACACCTGTGCAGTTCCTGAAGAGCTGTTGAGCATCTGTGAAATGAACAGATTGTCTCTTCGTTTGTGGAGGTTTTTGTTTAATAAAAGGGGCCCAAAACAAAACTCGCAGAGCTCGAGCCTCCTCTGTGCCATCATCCACATCGCAGCAAAGGGAGCGCAGCATCTCTGCTATTCAAATCCAATAACTCTTCAAACCTCTTCTCCCGTGGTACAAATGGCAACAGGATACCTGAGCCAGGGTTGAGTCTCTGTCTCAGGGCTTTTCATTATGTTAATAAGTAGTTCTGGGAACGGAGCAGCTCGCAGAGCAGAGCAGATTCTTTGGTGTCTAGCAGGGTTTTTTAGACAATCCTACGAGCTTCAACAATAAAAAGATTTTCTGCTGCCCTGCTGCCTGTTTTCATCAAGTCCAAAGGAGTTTAACGCATTCATCGTTTAATGTACTGAAGACAGGTTGCCTGAAATTATCTAAGACATTCGAAAGTTACTGCCAGAGGAAAAGGGTAGAGGTACAGACAGTCACACAGATGAAAGAAGACAGCACAGCCTATGCTGAACGTCTTTAGGAAACCAAGCCCGAGACAGATATTCCTTCTTGTAGGTTGTGCTGGTACATCGGAAACCCATAGTCAGTTCCCAGACTGCAGAACAGGGGGCATGATTGACACTGCCACGTCGCCATGAACTGCATCATCGTGTGATGTGACCACCCTTTCCAGGCTCTCAGAAAATACAAGCAGCTAGTGATACTTTTCCCAGCTAGTGATGAAGCTCATCATACCTAGGATCTAGAGCACAGAAGCTCTGTAGGGCAGTAGCTCCATCCATCACTGCTTTGGGTCACTCTGCTTCTAACTTCTGCACAAACAAAAAGCTTTCCAGAGTTTTATTGTCCCTCTGTCCCCACCAGAGCTGCTGATTATGATAAGGAAAGTACCTCAGGTGGACCCTTGCCAGGACAGCCTGTGTAGCTTGCTCCAAACTCCTGGTTGCAGGAATGACGAGCCTGCAACCTAGCAAAGAGTTAAACCGCGTGAAAGCCGCTCCAGAAGCAGTTTAGAGCACACAGGCAAAGCGACAGGGAAGTGGGCACATTGCTGCCGCTGCAGGAGTGACCCGTAATGTCATAATGACACACCACCATTGTTCCCTTGTCAAATATTTCCTTCAGGAGCAAAACGAGTGAGAAACGAGTTCCCGGATGATTGCTATTTAAAAAAAAATAATTAAGGGAGGGGGGGGGAGACAAAAAAGGGGTGGGGGGGCACCCCGAAAGGCTTCATGGGCTAAGAGCAAATTACTCTGCAATTCAGAGAGCGATTTCATGGACATGCTGCAGGGATAATGTATTCTGAGTGGCTAGAATTTCATTTAATTCCACTTCATTGTTGAGCATCTTTTCCAGCGGTTTTATGGCCGAACACCGTGTGCCCATTTTCCTTGCTCTTAATCTGGCTGCTTGACAGTCTCTCTGGATATACAATGCTCATGTTTATTTGCACGGCACCTATTTATGGTACACGTCCTGCAATGGGAAATGGTCACAAATGAACCCTAATTTCACTGCAATTGCTTTCAGGCTAGTGGCTCAAGGGTTTTTGTCTCTGTCGATCACCCAGGGTAACGCGAGCTGTCGCCACTCACGGGTCAATTAATTGATCAATTAGACCAATTTTCTATCTTACAGAAAACCTTGGAATTGCCTACAAGGAGTGAGAGGGTAGAAAGCTTTGGGAGCCTCAGCTCAGGTGCATGTGCCTTGGTCCAGAAGCAACCCTGGGACAGTGCTGAGCTGAGATCAGGAAGATCTCTTGCTTTTCAGAGAATCATAGAGTTGGAAGGGACCTCCAAAGGTCATCTATTCCTAGCCCCCTGCAACAAGCAGGGACATCACTCACTAGAATAGATTGCCCAGAGCCCCATCAACCCTGACCTTTAATGTCTCCAGAGATGGAGCCCCAACTACCTCTCTAGGCAACCTGTCCCAGGGATCCACCACCCTCAGATTAAAGGGCTTTTTTCCTGATGTCTAACCTAAATCTACTCTTCTCCAGCTTAAAACCATGGCCCCTCATCCTACTTTTCTAGCTTTCTCACAAAACCATATGAAACCTCAATCATTTAGATCAGGTCAAACATTAGAACTAAATTCTGGCAACAGCAACCCAACACAAGCTATGGCCAGAAGGAAGCTGCTGAGCACTGCACAGGCAGCTCTTCCTCAGCAGAATACTGGAAACAGCAGAGCCAGCAGAAGCCACATATGTCTGATGTATTTTCCCACCCACCCAGAGTTCAGAACTCCTATGTGAGGGGAAAAGGTGCAAAAAAACAGAGAAGAGGACTGTGAGTTAAACTTCCTTCCTGATACACGTGTCTTATGGAGCCCATGAAGCACAGACATGCACAGAGGGGGGATGGCGTATCAATAAAATGCATCTTCATGCTGTTCCAGGTGGCAGCTGTTGCCTCAGTTTGGACTCAGCAATGTATGAAAAGCTACCGGAAGCCCCAGAACTGGTTTGTGCAGAGGTTAAAGTCACTCAGAGAGACTCTGGACGAACAGCTACATCACAAAACTTGTGCAAATTACTGTTCCCAGGTGTATTTCTCACGTGGGTTTGGTTCCTTTATAGTTAAAAAAAAACCCAAAGGATGTATCTTGCCTCTTGCCTTCTCCTGATGGCAAGTTAATTGGTTAGATAGACCTCTTGTCCCAGGTAGGACTTCCTCTTGTTATTCAAATACCATGGCATACTTTTAGCCACAGGCTTTTAATCAGATGCAGCTTTCAATGACATTTCCTGGACCAGTTTTGGACCACTGATATTGGCTGTGGTGCTGGAAACATCAAATTACTTCACCTTTGTGCCCTTCATCTGTTTCTTCTCTTTTCTTTCCATGTGATGGCTGGATCAACCTGGTTGGTTTGGCAGTAGCTGTGTGATAGTAAAATTGTCCTCAGTCTTTTATCTCTTGGATTTGTTCCATTCCTGAGAGACCTTTTCATTACAGCAGGGGATAAGGAAACCTCTTGGAACCTGTTAATTGCTATTCAGAGCGCCCCACCACCACAGTGTTAAATGAACAAAGCTCTTCCTAAGTGTGAGGGAACTGGTGGCACCACAGGTATTGGAGCTTGCTGTTTCTCCGTGAGGAAATGATCACGGAGAGATGAAGACGGCCACACTTGGCTGCATGGCAGAATTCGCACCCAGGTGCAAGTGGGAATACTTGCCCGAGTGCTTTCTTGTGCAGCCCCGTCTCCCTGAGGCCACGGTTCTCTCTTGCTTTACAATTAGCGCTAGAGCTGTCTCGAGGGCTGCTCTTCGTTTTGCCTTTATGCGATTTCCAGCACAACAGAGCATTGGTTCAAGTCACACCACCACCGTGCAAAACCATCATCTGCAGATGGAGGAGAGGGCCGGCACGGACAAAAACCCCATTTTAGACCAGTAGTGAAGCGAAGGCAGCAATTAGAAGCGGAGAGACAATAGAGGGGAAAGCAGGACCAGGAAGATGGTAATTAGCGAAAATGAGAAGCTATGAAATTCAGATCGCTGGCTGGGAAACCTAAAGAGATCAGGGGAAGTCCCAGGCTTGGAGAACTGTAGGGCATGTTAAAACCACGAGGGAGCTCAGAAATGATATTTAGCTCATTGCTAATTGAGGAGAAGGAAGCAGTAACATGTTCTCCATCCCTCAAGATGTTCTCACCTTCCTGTCCCATTTTTTAAAATAATGCAAACGGATTATTTGTATTTTATGAATATGATTAGCAATATTTATCAAGGAAGACGATATTAAGAAGCTGCTCAGAACGCATCTGTTTGAAATCTGTTGGGTCATTATGATGCACTCAAAGCGTTAGCTGAGGAGAAGTCTGCACGGGCGTGCAGCAAAGCCCGGCGCTGCCTAGCAGGAGCTTCTACTCAACGTAAACATATTATAGGTCATGACAGGGATAGGAAGGATTTTAAACAGACAATTGCAAAGTTACCCGCAGAGAGTTAAAGAATGCAGACCCTGCTAGGGGTTAGGGTTAAGGGGTCTCGGAAAGCAAGCAGCTCACCAGAAATTCCCACCACAGTGCTGTGGCGCAGAGAGCAGCAGAGACCCTGGAGAAAACAAAACGAGAGTTGTAATTAGGGAAGGAGAAATGTTTTCCGCTTCTACATGAGACACCAGCAAGACTGAGATGTGTAAACCAGCTGGTTGTCTGCTGTCAGTTTTTAAAGGGAGTTTGGACAGAAGTCTGAAGCGACTCAAAAAAAAAGAAAACCCAACAAATCCCAAAGAAAAATTGCTTGAGAGCTGGAGAAAGTTCCTCACGCTAAGATTTCCCACTTGGTTATCAAAAAGAAGAAGATGGAGAGGTGACGGGTTTGATTAAGGTGTGTAAGCACTTTCATAGGGAGAAAATTGTGGTTAGCAAAGCAATCTTCAATCTTGTGGAGAAAGGGATATTTATGACTTGAAGTGGAATCCTGACATATTCAAATGGAAATAATTCTTAACAGAGTGATGGACCATTTGAATGAACAAAGTGCTGCGGGAAGCACTGCATCTCTCCGACACTGAAGGCTTCCAAATCAAGACTGCATTTCTTCCTCAAAGAGGCAGTCACATTCGACATGAAGTTCTTAATATGCTGCTAACCAGCTGCATTCAATACAAGGGGTCAAATCAGGCAGTCAGTGATGTCTGTCAGGAAGAACTTTTCCATTGAAAGGGTTATCAAACATTGGAACAAGCTGCCCAGGATAGTGGTGGAGTCACCATCCCTGGGGCTATTTAAAAGTCACGCAGACACAGTGCTGAGGGACATGGTTTAGGGGTGACCTTGCAGTGCTGGGTCAAAGGTGGGATTTGATGATCCGAAAGATCTCTTCTAACCAAATAGATTCTGTTATGTAGAGTCTTGCATCTGGGCAGGAACAACACCAGGTACCAGTATAGGCTGGGGACTGAACTGTTGGAGAGCGGTGTAGGAGAGAGGAACCCGGGGGTCCTGGTGGACAGCAGGATGACCATGAGCCAGCAGTGTGCTCTTGTGGCCAAGAGGGTCAACAGCATCCTGGGGTGGATGAGAATGGGAGTGGTCAGCAGATCGAGAGAGGTTCTTCTCCCCTTCTACTCTGCCCTGGTGAGACTAAATCTGGAGTATTATGTCCAGTTCTGGGCCCCTCAGTTCAAGAAAGACACGGTGCTGCTGGAGGGAGACCAGCATAGAGCAATAAAGAGAGTAGAATGCCTCCCTTATGAGGAGAGGCTGAGGGAGCTGGGTCTCTTGAGCTTGGAGGAGACTGAGGGATGACCTCATTAATGTCCATAAATATGAGAGGAGTGGGTGTCAGGAGGATGGAGCCAGGCTCTTCTCAATGTTATCTGGTGATAGGAAAAAGGGCAATGGGTCTAAGATGGAACATAGGAGGTTCCATATAAATATCAGAAGGAACTTCTTCATAGTGAGGATGATGGAGCACTGGAACAGGCTGCCCAGAGGGGTTGTGGAGTCTCCTTCTCTGGAGACATTTAAGATCCACCCGGATGTGTTCCTGTGTGACTTGGTCTAGGTGATCCTGCTGTGGCAGGGGGATTGGGCTAGATGATCTTTCAAGGTCCCTTCCAATCCCTTATGTTCTGTGATTTTGTGGACACTGGCAGACAGGTATTAGCTGAGCTACAGGTGCTAAGCCAGGCATTTGAAGTAGGAGCCTTAATTTCTTCCTGCTGAGAAGTGCTTGTGTTGAGTCTTAGCATAGCCACACATATGTGTCAAGAAAGATGCAAGGAGAATTTTGATTAATTGCAGAATATTAATTTGCACTGCAGCGGATGGAATGTTTGCTTCGAGGTTTTCAGGGACACAACATGAGAATGCTTTACACAGCTGACTGGCTTCACAGTCAAGCCCATTTGCCGTTGGTTAACTCTCAGTCCCACATTAGTAAATGAATAGGACAAGATGAAATGTCTTTTCACTTCCTAAGGCAGCAAACCTCACTGATCTAGCATAAAAAATAGTGAACTATAATATTAGGTTGTTTAGATGGACCCAGAGAGAATAAATGCCCCTTTAAAAGTCTCGCTTTTGCACGTCTTCTTTTTGTGCTTCTTCCAAGAAACATTATCTTAATTTCTCCCCCTCTACTCTGCACTGGTGAGACCACATCTGGAATATTATGTTCAGTTCTGGGCCCCTCAGTTCAAGAGGGGTGTGGAGCTGCTGGAGCGAGTCCAGCATAGAGCAACGAAGATGATGAAGGAAATGGAGCACCTCCCTTATGAGGAGAGGCTGAGGGAGCTGGGTCTCTTGAGCTTGGTGAAGAGGAGACTCATTAATTAAGGGGTGACCTCATTAATGTCTATAAATATGTGAAAGGAGGGTGTCAGGAGGATGGAGCCAGGCTCTTCTCAATGATAGGACGAGGGGCAATTGGTGTAAGCTGGAACATAGAAGGTTCCATATAACTATAAAAAGAAACTTCTTCACAGTGAGGGTGACAGAGCACTGGAACAGGCTGCCCAGAGGGGTTGTGGAGTCTCCTTCTCTGGAGACGTTTAAGACCCACCCGGGTGTATTCCTGTGTGACTTGGTCTAGGTGATCCTGCTGTGGCAGGGGGATTGGGCTAGATGATCTTTTGAGGTCCCTCCCAATCCCTAATGATTCTATGATTCTATGAATTTATAGCCAAACATCTTAATCAGACACAGCATCAGCTCTGCAGAAGAGGAACATAGAAAACTGGAGCTGGGCAGGTACTCTGAAGCAAACACTTCCATCTTTCCAGGAGTGGTTTTTTTGTGCCTTATCCAGAACTGCAAAGAACCATAACCACAAATACTTCACATTGTACTCTGAATGTGGGCTACCATCTCAATTACTGCCTATTATTTTATGATGAAATTAATATTCTATAAACAGGAGCACATTTAAAACACCCAACAGGGTAAAGGAAATGGTTGCTGTGCTGGAAAGTATAAATCCTTATGCACAGAAGTTATTCGTAAAGCCTCATTCCCCACCCCGTGAACATGCACCCACCTAAATTCTCCTATTTTTATTTCCTTTTAATCTTTCTTTTTAGATACTACAACATGTTGTCTCAAAGCCTTAATAAAACATTAATTCACTCGTGCTTTTTACAGCCTACTAATTCGTCTGTTGTGCCATATATTGGGTTTCATAACTTTACATGCAGATCAATAAAAACTCCTTTGATATTTCATTTAGATCATTGAATAATTAACACATCCCAGGCCCCAAGTCAGCTAAACTGTAAAACAGTGAGGTAGCACTCACAAAACTTCAAGTAAAAGAGAGTAAAACATAAGACTTGGGTAAATCAACTGAATTTTTCAAAAGATAATTAGGTAAGCTCTGCTTATGAAAAGAGAACTATGGAGTAACATCTCGTGCATGGTAAAATACAGCCCTGGATGTGTGCAGCAGCTGTAAATGGGGAAAAAAATGGTAGCAGACAAAAATATTGATGTAAACACCTTTGAATATTTTATCTGAGCTCTAAGAAGTGGAAAATGCAGTACAAGGGTCATGGCTCGGGACTTCTCAGTTCCATCCATCGCACCAGAGTGGTACCCAGGCTTTGCAGTCCAGCTCAAGGTTACAGATGCAGATTGAGGCATGATGCTCTTTCCTTGCTTGAAGTCCGCTCCCCACATAAGCAAAGCCATGAGACTGTTCCTGACTCCTTCGGGCATCACAGTGCTCCAAACATGTTTAGTCTGTTTTGTCACAGAAACAGGAAGGCTGCAGTTCTGTCACTGCATATAGGTCTTCTCCTGTAGTCTCTAAACCCAAGGACGAAGGCTCTATTCCATTAAGTGGTAAGATCTCAAAAATAGGCAAGTTTCTGCAAGTGTCACGAAAAATATGAGGTCAAGCAAAAGTGAAAGAGTAGATGAGTCTTTAATGTTGAAGTGTGATCCCACGAAGAAGCCAGATAATTCATGTGAGAGAGGGTCTCTGGTCTAGGCATGACTTAGTGCTGGCCTCCTATCAGGAATAAGGTACATCAGCTGTCAGTATTCTTCCATAGATCCATAATATCCTGGTTAGCAACATCCCACCAGCTTGAAGATAACCCTGAGAACATGAAAGGAGTCCTTAAGGCATGTCAGAGTTTGCACATAGCCTGGATCACAAAAGAGCAGTCTCCTTTTGTCCCCATTTTCTTCTTCCCCGCATTTAGTATGGTCAGCATGACATCACACGGTGAGGAATAACCCTTCGGTCAGTCGAGGTCAGCTGTCTTGTCTGTATCCTCTCACAGACTGTTGCACAACCTCACCCTACTTGCTGGTGGGGTGAGGTGAGGAGCGGAAAAGGCCTTCACTCTTTGTAAGGACTACTCAGCAATAACTAAAACATCTCTATTATCAACACTGACTCCAGCACAAATCCAAAACAGCCCCATGCCAGCCACTGTGAAAGATAATAGCTCTATCTCAGCTAAACCCAGCACAGCTTCTTGCTCAGCTGTTATACTGCCTGCATACCCACACAAAAAAAAGCCAGCTCAGCTGTTATGGAACAGGACCTGGGTCTATGGTGTATATTTTATTAAAGACAGAGAATATGTGATGCATGCTAAGCCTCAGCCACTTGGGAATACTTAACTCTGTGAGAGACAAAACCTCTTTTGCACTGATCAAAGCAAGTAAAATACGTTCCCATCCTCTGCTCCCCGGGATGCCTCCATCAGCCAGAGCCAACCGCTTCTTGTACGTGCAGGAAAGGAGACAACAGAAGTCGGCAGGGTAGTGGCTCATTGCTCTGAGCCTTGTTGGGAGCCACACAGTGAAGGGAGGCTTAGCCTGTCTGTGTGAAGAGTGGAGGGCTCGGTTCTGCAGATACCAGCTCACAGACGTCACTGGTACTTCACTGCACTACAGTAGATTCACCTTATTGCGTATTTAAAGATCCTCAACAGTCAGGTTGGCATCAGGCTATGCCAGCCCAAAACTGCCCAGGGAGTCTACAAACCAGCTCCAGATTACTGCAGTCATTAAAACACAGAAATCTACTGAACTTTGCACCCCTGCTTTGGTATTATCACCAGAACAAGGAATTAACTTCAAGGAAATTAAAGATGGACTTTAACTTAACCTTTGCTGAAATAGTGAGTAGTTGTTTAGTTGAGGTGTCTGACATCACATTAAAAGGAGAGCACTGTAATGAAATGCTGATTTGGAGCAAGGAGGGATGCATGGCCATGCCACAGCATTTTCTGCACGTTTGTCAGCCACTGACAGAGAAAGGCATTCTCCAACAGAGCTTAGAGGGTGCTGATTTCATTCTCTATCCATCCAGAATTTTGCCTGGCACACCAGGAGGAGCAGAGATAGAGCAAACCCCATGTTGGCCTGCTGTTTCATCACCTAATATTGATGTCAAGAACAAGGAACAAGGTTTGATCTAAACAGGCTGGTCCTTGCAATGCTGACTGTTTATATTGCCTGTGGAGGTCTGGGAGGCAGGGCTGATCACCAAGCAGATGCGTTCAAGGTTGAGAAGGCACTTTAAAAGCTGCCTGGTTTTCCATGGGTATTAGACTACTTTCATCTCTATCTTTGAATAATTTTATGTTAATTCTTTAAAAGTCAATTATTCAGATGTTTCTATGCTGCACTTGTAACTCCCAAGTTATTTCTTTTAAATTGTGCACAGGCCATTTAACAGGGTCTGTGCTAAAGGTCCCATTTTTTTAGATACTGATTTTCTTATATGTCGTTGCAGTACAGAACTAGCCAGCGTCTGTCTTTATTACTTCTGGTACATTTTAAATGTTTTACATTTAAACTTGTGCACTTCATCTTACTGCGCTTGCGACCATCTTCACTTATTTGCTATCTGCTTCTTCTTGAACCAAAGAGCACACATCATCCAAGAGAGTCCACTGCAGAGACACCTGGAGCTATTGCATAGACACCTGAGCTGTGTACCTGACTTTTCAGACCTCAAAGGTCTCACAGAAAAAATTCTGAATTTTGGGTGAAGCCTGGCTGGTTTTAATCAACTCATGTCTTTGTACGCTCCGTCAATCTCAAAATGGGTAAGAAAATTGCCTATTAAATTCCTTAACCAGTAGCATCCCTGTAATTAAAGAGGCCCAAGAAAAAAGTGCTGCAATAAAAGTTTTATGGGCTCCACATCCTCATTAAAGTCCTGGGCTTTCCAAAGTTTACACAGACACGTCCACGTGAGCACTGGGTCCAACCTCATTGACGTCCAAGATTGTGGGTACCACATACCATGGGGTCAGGGGATCATAGTGGGACCATATTAGGTGGTAGGGCCTGACTCCACACTCAGGGTTTGTCTTACCAGCTTGAGTCCCTAATTACTGGCTTAAAAGAATAAAGCTGCAAACCCAAAACATAGTTCAAGTAGAACTCCCTGACTCCTCCAAAGCAGGAATGAATGCACCACAGGCAGTACCACTAGCTCTTACACAGACTACCAGAGCTCTCTGTTTGTCTCAAATCTTTTCCCACCCCTCCCCAGACACTTACACACCATATTCTACCCAAAGGTGTATTCAGTTCTTAGGGCATGTTAGGGCTATTTACCCCTTCAAAGTGTGCTGCACCACTTGGCAACTTCACCTGACCACGGAATCATAGAATCATTTAGGTTGCAAAATACCTTCAAGACCATTGAGTCCAACCATTAACCCAACTGTCCCAAGTCCATCCCTAAACCATGTCTCTGAGCTCCAGATCTACATGACTTTTAAACACACACAGGGATGGTGATTCAACCTCCTCCCTGGACAGCCTAACCTGAACTTCCCCTGGCAATACAATACCCAAGCTCTAGTGCTGCTGAAGCCACAGCTCAGCAAAGTTATCCCTTTCTCAGCTGTACCACTGGCCACATTCCTTAGTCACAGATCACTTGTGTAGTAGCTGCTTCACCTACTTCCTTGTTCTCAACCCAGAAGAGCTACAGTCCAGGGACCCTGAACTGTAAGGCTCCAGAAAGAACCACCTGAGGACCAGGAGGGCAACAGGCAGTCTGGATGACAGTGGACAATGCCTGGTTAAGCCACAGCATTGAGAAACCCTCACAAGCACCCCAGAGCAGTAAGATGACAAGCAGCAAAAGCAGCAGCAACCAGAGCAGCGAGCGAAGTAGTGCAACACGCCACAGGGAAGTCTCAGAGCTGAGCCATGGCTCTGCAGGGATTCACCAGCTGCTCACCCTCACTCACTTTTTTGGAATAGGGAAGTTCACCTCCCTAAACATCCTTACCAAGTGCATTTAGCACCAAAAAAGTGACACACAGGGACATTACGGACTCAATGGATCTAAGACATTCATTACTCATGGTAGCCCACAAAAACAGCAATTGTATGTGACCCCTTCAGGCTATTAAAAGGATGCAAATGCAAAATTACCACCACAGGCTAGAGAATGAGCCAGTCTGAAGGAGCTGTACAGCTGCAGCAGCCAGCAGAGCCTTGCTGACTAGCCAAGGAACCATCCTCCTCCTCTTTCTATTGGAAATCAGTCAAAACTGCAGCAGAGATGCACAACTGGGAGCACAGCAGTGCCCTGGTTTTGCTGAAGGTGCTTTTTAGATTTATTATCATCTCCTCATGGGAGGAGAAAAAAAAAAAAAGAAGAAATTACTTCACCTCTCTTTGAGCAGTTGCAATCAAAGAGAAAAGCAAGACTAACCCAGGCTGTCGCCTGCTTTAAAATTGTGTGCTTGTCACTGCTTGACCAAAGGCACAAACCAACCCAATTCAAATAACAAATAACTGTGGCTTTAGTACACACCGTTAGCAAATGCAAGGGTGTTATTTTCCTATTAAAGTTTAATTAGTAATTAATATTTATGCTGCCATTGGCTGAAATCCTACAAGTTACATAAATAAATATTAACTAATAGTTGATCTAAAAAAAAATCCTTGCATCTGAAATGTATTTGTGTGACTCTCCATTACTTATTCATTAATTCATGTATAGTTTCAGTTCCTCTTCATTCCAGATGGAGTGGGAGGGAAGGAGGGAACTCCCTCAGGACTGGTGTGCATGGTTTTCATTCTCAATTTAGTCTCCTTCATGACAAATTAAACATTTAAAAATCCTAACCACAGTGTTTAGCAAGGCTGCCATTTTCAAATCCATCAGTCTGGGAGACGTGGTGTTTCTTTAGGTATGTAGCAGTACACATGGAGAGAAACATGCAGCAGAAAGGTCACCTTTCATATGGTGCTTTTGGCCAGTACAGGATTCCTGGCATACGAACTCCCACCAAGGTCAGCGGGTGCTTCACCTGCTCCAATTTATGGGTTACAGATAAATTCAAGGACTGAGACTGCAGTCAGTTTATTTGAGCAATGAAAATAGCAATGAGCCATCTTTATGGTGGCTGTTTTGCTATGTATTTTAAGCATTACATCAAAAATTTCCAGGGCTCTTCATCTTAGAAACAGCTATCTGGAAAACTGAGGCTGGCAAGAGCCACATCACCACCTCGGCCGTGCAGATGTCTCAGTCACACACATCGTCCTGAGTGCTACACATGTGCTTGCAGCCCAGCCCGGCCACTGCACACAGGGAAGGTTTGCTGCTGGTTGAGGGGCCCTGGGAACCACCTGTCCATAATCCCACCATCTCTGGCTAAAGACACTTTGGCAAACAACCCTTGATACACTGTGCTCCCTGCAGCCAGGTCCTGTGAACACTAGAAAGACAGAGAGGAGCACCAACTGAAAAGCTCCATTACAGACCAGGTATCTAGTCTCCTTGTCTCAGTATTTAAAAGCAGAGGGTGGGAGCTGGCTTCTTCCCCCATCTCCCCCTTGTCTGGTCCATTACCAAAGCCCAAATCACACATGATTTCCCTCTCCTGAGGTTCTCATAACAATCTGATACATGACAACTCTCAGGAGCTCCCAATTCCCACAGGGTACATGCCAACTGAAGGCAAACAACGAACAGCCCGTGGTTTATTACTGCAGGGATGAATTAAACACTTACAGAACGGTCCTTGGGTACAAACAGCAGTGCAGAAGATGTGCAAGTGCTCCAGTGACACTGTTAGGCTCATCTCACAGCTCCAGGATCAGAGAAGGAGAAGAATAGCGCTATGGGATGTTCATCTGGATGGTGGGGACATTGCTAACAGGAACACAGCACAAATACTTAGCCTGGAGCCAGATGCCTGAAAGACCAAGAGTCAGTCTGCATGTGTTTGGGCATTGCTTCCTCCTACTTGTGTTTGAAGTCAGAGGACTGCTGCCAGCTGGCTCGATGGGGCTGAGATGTGGGGAAACCTTACAGTATGAGATGCACCAAAGTCGGATGGGAAGAAGAAACCCTCTGGGTACTGAAAACCAGCAGATCTGGCTTCCTATAGCATGACTGTCTTGCTGTAGACATTAAAGCAGACCTTTGCAGCTAGAGGAGTGAAAGCAGTGTTTAAGATCACAGAAGACAGAAAAGCTACATGCTACATACTTAAATTTCTCCAGCTGTCTCACTCTCAGGACTGGCTCCTTTAACCATCTCTCTGCTTTTCTTTCTAAAAATTTCTGAGATAAATTCAGTAATTTTGAAGTAGTCACCTCCTGTTCTCCAAAGAGCTACTTTATGAACACAGGCTTGTGTGACCTTACGACCCAAATAATTGGTGGCTATAAACTGTTAAGAAACAGATTGTTCCTGTTTAAACTATGCTTTGTGAGCTGCCTAATAACCACACAGCAGCACAGGACATGAGAGACAAGGGGCATTAAGAGATGGTATCAGCAAGATTTTAGGGTGGGTATTGCACAGCTTCTGAATTGGACACCAAAATCCACAGTCAGACATTCAAAAAAGTTTGTAGACATCAAAACCCCAGAAGCCTCACCTACATCTCTGCTCCTAAGGGAATGGAAGTAAGTCAAGCTGCTGGTTTACATCCATGGCTTTCCTCCAGAGCACAGACAGCCCTCAGTTATTTCTTAACCTAGAGGGATTCCCTAAAAATCGCAGTGAACTGTCCACATTTTGTTGCAATCACATGCCTTTTGTCTCTATAGTTGAAGAGACTTGATGTGTTCCTGTGTTGGAAGGCTCAGCAGTGCAGCGTACAGTGAGCACAGACCTGTTTATTTTCATCTCCAGGCTGCAGTCCAGCACAGCCCCTCTATGCGTGCTGCTGTGCTCAGCAGCTCTGTGGATCCAGACAGCACTCTATTTTCTGATTTTTCCATCCCATTTCATGAAGGCAGCAATGGCTGGAAACACTTATTAGTAGAACAATTTCTACTTCACACTACCTGAATTCTGCTGATAACATTAAGCTGTAGTCCAAGACCTATTGCTTTATATCTTACTGCTACCATACAGCTCTCAGAAAGAAGCAGTGGAGGTCTATTACAATTGCCTTGACAATAAAAATGCAAAAGCACCTTAAAACAAAGCAATTTGACGAAGTGTCAAAGAAATCTCATCTAGGTCGGTAAAAGAGTTTATATCTTACCAAGCAGGAGATAGCAAAGCTGTAGCACTATTGAGCCATTTAAAGTAATGTCACCCATTACTGCAGAGAGCCCACAGTCATCTGGGGTTTCATGGGGGCTAACAATGAGTTTAGCTTCACTCCACCTCACACTGGCAACATCACTTCATGCCAAAGGACACAGCAGCCTGCAAGAGCCTGCACTAACGAGCTGCAGATTTGGAGGGGGCTGCAAAAAATCTTTGTAGGACACGGTAGAGTATGCAAAGGAGCAGCAAGACACGTCTTCCCTTCTCGAGTCCAAAGCCAGACCTAGAAATCTGTGCTTCCTCAGTTTTGCTAGCTGTGTTGTGAAACCTTGATCAGTAGCTACTGGCTTCTTACTGCTGCTCCTTTTTTTGTTCATCCCCCTTTTTTTGGTCTCCTCTTATTTTCTTTGTTTTTTTCCTTCTTCCTTTTTTTCTCTTTTCCTTTATTTCCTTTTTTCCTCTTTTCCTTTATTTCCTTTTTTCCTCTTTTCATCTTTTTTCTCCCTCTTTTCCCTTCTTTTTTTAATATATGTAGCATTGTAAACGATTTATTTCCCTACCTGATCACATTCCCAAGTAGCTGTTGCTTAACTCTAGAAAAAACTTAAAGGCAGTTCAACCCTGAAAAATTAGGCACATCTTCATGCACCTCCTCACTTCGTCCAGCTGATGGTTTGAGTTAGGTTTGACAGGAGAGATTAATCCTCTGGCTCATCACCAGAGACAGCAATTGCTGTTAGGGCAACATGTGCTACTCCAGGAGGTGAACACTTTGCTGTCTGCACCTCAGTGCTGGGTGGCCAGCGGACACAGAGTACCGAGCATCGTGCGAAGCCCCAGCAGGCTGCTGAACCCCTACTCGGGCTTCCACCTCCCTCTGCTGTCACCAGCCGGCTACTGCTGCCAGCCCGGGTGCGCCAGGGTACGGCAGGTTTCCAGCCCTGGACGCGGACACCCCACTGCGCAAGGATGGCCGATCGCCTCTCAGAGGGCTGGAAATTAAGAGGAATAATAAAATAAAATACAATAAAGACAAGATTTTAAAATTACAATAAAATACAATAAAATAGTAAAATAGATGGTATGCTACAAAGAATGAGGAGGAAAGAAACACAGGTCAGTGTCTGATTCAGTGTAAGGACCTGCTATGTCCCTCTGTCAACCACTTCGCTGGGTACCGCATGGCCCACTTACACTCGCCCACACCATTGTGCCAGAGAAGCAGAACTCATCTGCAAGGGCACAGACACACACAGCCCCATCCCACAGCACGGCCACCCCTGCGTTCCCCAAGGCAGGAACTCAGTGCCCTGACACAAGGTGACACTGACCTTTAATAAGTTTTCTTCTTGAGAAGCAGCAACACTGAGACAGCCTAGGCACTGCTATGCTGTTTGGGCAGCAGCCAAACACACCTGCTAAGCAATTAAAAGTAAATCCAGCTCATTTTCACTTATTCTACAAACCTGGGGAGAAAAAAAAAGAGTGGGATAAAAACTGATCAATTTAACACTCTCACCCTAAGAAAGAGCAAAAATCTGCTGCATACACGTAAGTCATAGTTGTAGAGACTTTACTTCAGAGCAGCAGCTCCAGGCAAGGTCACTTGGTGAAATACGAACAAAAATCCTCGTATCACTTAGAAAGCACAGAGACATCTCTCAGGAAGCACTTCACAAAGCATTTCCCTGCAGGATGTGCAGCAACTCTAGAATAATGCAGCCACCACTTGTGGGGCAAAGCCTGCAGAGCTCAATGACTTCTGTACAGTAGTAATTACAAAGATTTTGGAAATGGAATAAAGTCTTTAAAAACATCTATATATTTAAGACATTTTTTGATCCCCTTGAGTCTGAGAATACCCTTCTGCTTTTACTGCATCCATGCCCTCAGCTTTCCTGCAGGCAAAGGAGGAGCTGTTATCTCTGTGCCTACCACAGGGAACTGGGAGTCAGAGGATGTAAGGACAGGCCTTTCAGAAGTGACTGACTGACAACTCTGAGTCCTGTATTTGGGATATGCTACTTGAGAGAGACCTATTTGCACTGGTAAGCCTGTCAGCTTTAGCTTGAATGCAGTTTAGTTGCCCCAAGCTAAACAATCAAAAATGAAGGTGCTTAAAAAAGGAATAAAAAACCCACCAGCCACTGCAGAAATGTTGACCCAAATTACTTGCCTCAGGTTATACAGGACAGACTGGCATGAAGCCAGCTGAACCACCTCCTGAATTGCTGAGAAGTGTCCAAAAAGCCCAGGTGTCTCTCTTTTGGGACACTGGACATCTACACAGGATGCCCTGCACTGGCACAGTTTCCCAAGAAAGCACACTAGCACCAGGGATGCTGGGGTTAGTTAATCATCAGGGCAGCAAAAGGCAGAATTGCCCATTCAAAACAGACCTCCATCAGGAGTAGAGGGAGATAACGTGAACTTGAAATCTCCTATCTTCTCCCTCCTGGCTGTACACCCTTAACAATGTTAGTGCCCAGGCTTCAGCAAGGTGCTGCCCATCACTGGCTGACACTTACCTGTTATTACAATATCTTTGTTGTGTCATCCAGAGTTGACCTTGGGAAAGCAATCTAATATATATTCATAACTCCACTTAATTTCATCATTAGCTGTTCTGTATACCTAATTTATCACCATAACCACGTCAAAGTGGGAAGCATACAATTTCCTTGCCAATATAATATTGGTGCAGTAAAAAGACATCAGTGGAGCAGCTCATCCGCTTTCCCAACTCCCCCACGTGGGGATGGCTACAGAGGAGGCAGGTTTGCTTTCCCAGTCACGCCAGTCTGCAAAAATGTTAAGCTGGATTGAGTTATTGCTCAATTACTCTAGTTATGCCTTAAACACATTCATGAAGCTGGGCTTTAAAAGGAAAACTTCACGGAAGTATCTTCATAAAAAAAGGTCTTGAGAGAGCATGAGCATCATAAATCACATTTTGGATGAGATGCCATGTCAGGAAGCAGCTGATGAATAAACCCCCAGTTGATTCCAAGAGACTCTGTATCAGCAGTTAGCCAACGGTTAGCCCTGCTGAAGGAAACATGTTGACACATGAGTAAGTTTTGCATTTTTGACAGATGCCAATCTCCTGGTCTTAAAATATCCCCCAATGCTGCAAAATCCCCATGTCATGGACAGAGAAATCCCAGGCTGGAGAGCAGAGTGACAAGACTAAAGGCACTCACAAGGTGGTAGCAGAGCTGAGCCACAGTCACATCACACTGTTTTGCCCGCAGCATAACACAGCATTCCATCACCTCCAAGAGTGACACATGGTGTCTGGGTCTAGCTCACACGCAGCTCTGATCTCTACATCTCAGGAGCACTGCAACCTGTGTTCAGTGCTCACAGTCGTTTTACAGCACTGTGATGCCTGATGCCAAGAGCAGCCTGATGCTCTGAAGAGCTTCATTACCATCTCCAGCCAGCTTTTCTCTCTCCTGAGGCCAGTGACCAAAGTCCCTGCTTGAAGTCACATCTAAGAGAGGGAGAAGCAGCTGCCAGCTGTGAGTGGCGACGTGCAGAGGGACATGCTGCAGCTGCTCTGCTGCACATGCTCAGCTATGGTGCCCCACACAAGGACACCGTGAAAACGTGCTCCTGGGGCCAAATTCAGCCACTCATTTCAGAGAGAATACAGGGTCTGTGTGTTTACAGCAGAAGGAAAGCAGCCTGTCCTTGACAGGCACTGGAGACAATGCCGAGATGCTCAGAAATGCTCAGAGGAACTCTGTCACCAAAAGCTGAAGTGCACAGACATAATGAAGAACCCTTCCAAAGGCAGTCTGCATGAAGCAGACACAGAGCCAGTTTCCTAGGCAGGCCTGGAAGAGCCCAGAAACACATGGAAAAACAGCACCAGAAGCTATTTACAAGGAAATGCAGAGGAGGACAAAGGACAAAGCAGAGGAGGAAAATCTGGTGAAAGAAAATGCTCTGCAAGCGCTGTGCTTGTGAACAGTGAAGGACAGAGTACATTAGCAAATGCCACCCAAGGTCATCAACTAATTACTGCAAGTGACATCGCTATGTCAAAGCTTCAGGAAAGAGGAGGAAAAATGTGAGCTGGTTTGAAGTGGTGAGGACTACGAAGAAAGCAGAAAGTAAACAGGCAAAGGGACCGATAGTGGCAAGCAGGTTGTGTTCCTCAGCATCACACAGCAAAAAAGCCAATTAAACAAATTAAAATTAAAGGTTGGCAGGATCCAAACACCCCTGAGGAGATTTTAAATTACACACAAGATGTTCAGACACTTAAATATCTTCTTTGGTGGCATGTGAGACAACTGCATGTAGCATCATGAGTGAGAAGGGCTTTCAGAGGCATCACAACATCCTGTTCAGCTGCCTGACAGAGAGCTGCCACAGGGGACCAAGTGGAAGCTGAATGACCAAGTCCCAGGATTGGGATACAACAAGCCTGAGAAGTGGGGAATAAGCGACAGGGCTGCCATTGGTATTGGACACGGCAGCTTCAATAAAACTGCGTGATTTTGTAATCCAAGTGAGGCCAAACCTGGCATGAAATATTCACATGGTAAAAGCACGAGCAGAATAAAAACCTGTAACTGAGGCAGACTATATCCCCAGCCTCCTCACATCCAGGTTGCTAAAAAACTCTGCCAAAAGCATGTGAGCAGTCACCAGGTACCTCCTTGACTGCACAGCATAGTAAGAGAAAACACAATAAGAGCAACACAACGGAATGACAAAAGGCAGCCCAAAGGCAGAGTCTCCAGCCATGGCACAGTTATCAAGGCAGCAAACAAGATGTGAGGTTGAATAGCACGTGGAACACACCTCCATCCAAGAGCCTGCCACCAAAGACACCCTTCCTGGCTTGGTAAAAGGAGAAAGAGATATCCTCAGTGTTGGATGCCAGTGCTGGAGACTGCTATGAGCCAATCCTTGCCTTGCTTTGAGCACCAGGATTGAAGTACAGATGGCTGAGACTGTCACTTGGGATCAAAAGTAGAGAGGCCACCAGCAAGACACGTTAACAAGACTCTCAGGGATTCATGTCACTGCTGATGATATTTAGGGGTAGAGATGAGCAGACAGCTTTCTGGAAGCTGCGGCACTTAAACAGTACAACTGGTTTTTCAGCCAAAATAATAGGGAAGCAACTGGACCCACTTGGTAATACCAAGATAAAGCTAATGTTGCTGCACCATTCACTTGGTGATCTTCCAAGGGCAGCCTGGGAGAAGTTCAACCCAGGGCAAAGCCAGTCAAGGAGAAACCAGCTGACAGAGGTCATTGACTAACCATTGAATGATGCCCCAAAACACTCTCAGTACTTGCTACTGAAGTGGGCACATGGAGCAGTGGCTTGTTCAGAGCACCTTTGTGAATTATCTCTTCTTAAGCCATGCATGACTGATCCCACAAGTATGCCTTTGCCTGCCACACTCCCCAGCTTACTAGGAATACTGCATCAGACGACCCTTTCAGCAGTACACAACCCTTTCATTCCCACAGCAGAGAACTGGCAGCCCGGGCTGATGCAGCCTGGTTTTATCTCTAGGCTTTTTTTGCTGCACCATAGACTGGCCTTGTCACCAGAAGTTAGTCCCTAAGAAAAGGTTCATTGCCCACTCAGCTGACCCTCTGCCAGGGCCAGTAATGCTCAGGACCTTACCAGCATCTTAGCGAGTTTAATCAGTGGAAAGCCAGCTCAGGAGCATGGCACTAGAGATTTCCATGTGGCACCTGGGCAAGGAGCATCCCCTTGTAAGTCACCTGCAGCATGTGAAGCAGTTGGAGTTTAACTTCTGCTCAGGGCTGCTCTGCAGGGAGAGGGGGGATGCGAGAACAGGACTGGACACGTTTGCCACAGTCATCCCCTGCAGGCAGAAACACTCTTCCAGAGGTGGAAAGCAAAGTCCTCCATGGGGGCTTTGTTGCTCCTATGCCCAAAAAAGTGACCTGCTATTGTTTCCAAGCCTATGAGTGGAAAACACTGTAAAGTGGAAGAAGCTGCAGTGCATCTCAGGAAAGGTTTTCAAAGCAGCTTGAGGCAGACTGGGGTTCCCAGCCCTTGCACGGCAAAAGGGGCAAGGGGAGACCTGGGGATGGGGGAATCCAGTGGATCACCCTCGGCATCCCAGGAGAGAATGAAGCCAGGGGGTGCTGGAGAGCACAGAAATCCCTTGCGCCAGCTCCCCATTTGCTTCCCCTCCTTCCCCACACAGTGGAGCTGCGCTGCCTGGTTTTAGGCAACGCACATTCGAGGCCAGCTTTGCAACTCGGGCAGCATCAGCACTTTACGGCTTGGGATTCTGGGATCTTTGCTCTAATACGAGGAACCCCAAAGCTGGATTTACTGTGTCATCAAATCACAGCGAACAAGACGTGTTAAGAACTTGGAAGTCCCCACGTTCCTAACAGGAGTGCCAGTAGGTCAGCAACCCAGGGAACAAATCGCATCCGGACACCTGATAAAACAGAGGAGCTCCTGGACTGTATCTGCACTGCAAAACTGATAGGAAATTACATCTCTGGAATGGTTTTCCATTAAAACTCCCATTATTCTAAAACAACACTTGGGTTTGAGGAAAACAAAAATCACTGAGGGCTGTTCATTGCCAAGGGCTGGATTCTGAATGATGCTCTGTGTGTAGAATTGCACCAGGCTCAGCTGAGTTGCTTCTGCTCCACACACACACAATGGACACAGTAATGTGCCCCCCACCACGGCAGCTACCACAGGCACTATGTGCTGGTGCTGTGATGTGGTTGGAAACCCAGGCGAGTCTGCTTTCCTGGGATGCTGCAGCCCAGCTGAAATCACAGGTGGCCACTGCCATGCAACGTCTAGATTTCACTAATATTTTTAGCTCAGCGGAGTGCTCACGAATGAGGCAGAAATGACACATCTGAGAGCTGAAATCCTCCCTGTGCAAAAACAGGTACAGCAGAGCAGGGCAAGCACATGCGACCTACATCACCTGTAAACATTGTACAGGGTGAAAGAGCTGAGTGACATGGGGCCTCCTAGACATGACCTCCTGAGTGACTCTCTCTGGATGGGGCTATGAACAGGGACATATTCCAGTCAGCACCACTGACAACAGAGATGCAGACTGTAACCAGCTGGTGAAATGCAGCCATGGATCTGACTGTCTTAGTGCTCTGGAGAGCAGGCTGAATGCAGATAAATCACAGAATCATTAGGGATTGGAAGGGACCTCAAAAGATCATCTAGTCCAATCCCCTTGTCACAGCAGCATCACCTAGACCAAGTCACATAGGAACACATCCAGGTGGGTCTTAAACATCTCCAGTAAACATCCTCCTAAGGTTTCATGCAAGTCTTGCGAACAAAATCAAAGATGATCACAGAATCCCTAAAGTTTCTTTTTCTTCTGAAAAAAGATTTTGCAGAGCTAAAAAACAGCCCCAAAACCTAAAGGCAGCACTTCCACAAAACCCCATGGACACTTCATCAATGAAAAATCCCTAAATTAAATCTTTTCCTGGAACCCAAATATTTAAATGAGAACCTATTTTGTGCAAAACCCATCTTCCCTTTGGTAAATAAAATTGGTTTTTTGGAAATTTTCAGGCAGCCCCAGCACCTTGTATATGGAAACAGCGAACTGCAGACATGCAAGAAGCACTTGTCTTATTTACAGAATTAAATTTCCTTTACTCTTCTTTCAATGTTCTCCTGGGGAGACAGGCTCTGAAAGCCACAGACATGCCCTATCTGTGAATTAGGAGTCATCAGGCTTCCTGTGTGTTGGCATTGTCTCTGCACCCTATGGTCTTAAGTCTGTGTGTGACAGTAACACCTCTGAGTCTCATACACACGGGGAGCTGCACTGCCTTCACCCTTGCTAACGGGGCATGACATCTTTTAATACCTTCCTTTCCTCCCTTCTTGCCAAAATTACTCCTCTTATGTGACAACACCACAAGGAAACCTTATTTCCTTTCAGTAAGTCTCTTTATCCTTCTGAGGATGGGCAGGCCACAACACAGAATCACAAAGCCCGGCTTTTTGATGCCTTGGCATCAGTAAGTGAGCAATAGCCGTGATATGACTTTGCCATCCTCTGCCCAGAACAGTGGAGAGGGAGCCTCTGCCCAATTTCTCTGCTTGTCCACAGGGCGGTAAATTAAAAACTTATCAGCAGTAGATCATGTCCCAAAGTAGTTCACTCGCCCACAACGCTGGAAGACGGGTACTTGTTTAGGTAGTCACTAAGAGTCAAAATTAGTTCAAGCTGTCTTCTCTCAGCATCTTGCCTGCTGTACAGAAAAAGCCTGTCTGTTGAGCTGGTGCTCTGGCAGCTGTGAGCATTCATAATTCAGGTGTCTACCCTGGGAGCCTTACAAAGTGTGCCAGAAGACAGATCCTACATTTTTGTCTTTGCCTATCTGCATTTACATGCCATCAGCCAGGTCTGCTGGTGGCAGGGGCTCTGCTCCACCCAGCGTCACGCTAATTTGGCTCTTTGAGTATTTTCTTCAGCTATGAAAATAGTCTTTCCTGGTCCCAGATACACACTGTGTGACATTTGGAGTAAACACCTGCAGCTGCCCTTTTATTATTTTTTTTACTCTTTTTTTTTTCCTGGTAACAGTGTGTTCTCCTAGGAAGGAAAAACATCAGCTTGGTGCTTGGGATGATTCAATTACTCGGCAGTAGGTCAGAGAAAAAACAAGCTTGGGATGCTGCTTCTCTCATCCTCTAAGCAAAAGCCTTGCTGGGGTGCAGATGAACTGCAATTTCAGACAGCATCTTAGGACCACTAGTCCTAAACTACTGAAGTGGTTGTACTCTTCTTTAAAAGGGGGGGGGGGTGGATTTACTTACAACTCATAGCTATGCATTCATCTTCTCAAAAATGAAGACCTAACACTTATTATCAGGCCTAATTGGATTTTCCCACTAATTGGAGGGATGTGTGTACCACGTACAAAGCCTGAGTTTCATTAATGATCTTGCCTGCTTTTGAAGAGTCCTCTTCTTCTAGCAGACATTTGAGCAAACTAGAGACAGACATCTTGCACAACCTTCTTCATGAGATGCCTTTCAAAGCAAGACTGGGCTACAGCATCTGCTACCTCAGCACTATCCTTCCTCTGCATGTTGGCAAACGTGAAGCTTTACAAAAGCTTGTGAGAGTTTCTACTCACAGAAACATTTATGCCAGAAGCATTCATGCTGTCATCACACTCTAGTAAGGGAGGACAAGTGGAGATATCCCAAACAAGGAGTAGAAATCATGCCCAGGCAGTTGGTCAAACTAGAGGAATAAGGAAGAACAAAATAATGCCCTTTTAAGAGGCATGAAAATTTTAACACGCTGCAAGGACGGGGAAGTGAATCATGACCAAGAATGAGGAACGTCTATGATGAAGATAAATTCTGGTGCAAAGCCAAGGTGTCAGCTCAACAAAAATCTTCATTGAGCTGTTTCCTGACCACAAAATGTCCAGACTTTCTTCTTTGGCACTTCTAAAGCATCAGCTAAGCCTCGGGCTGGCCAGACTTGTCAGGACTGAGCAACTCAACATTTCAGGCACAGCAGGCTTGGCAGCAGAGCCACTGGCTCACGTGCCCAACCACACAGAGTGCTCTTCTCCCCAGCCTACAGGCACAGTGGCTTGTGAGTGATCGTGGAGGAGGTTTGGGTCTTTACAATAGCCAGGCACTCCCAATGAGCAGCCAAGGAGGAAAAGTGAACCTCGTCCTCACATCTGATTGCCATTTGTGACCCGGCCATCACGCTGGTGCAGTCCAGCTCCCAGCCCTGAAATACTGCCTCTCTGCTGGATAAACCACGGGGTACCCCACAGAGAGCGGAGACACAAAAGCAGGACCTGCTCTTCTGTCAGGGCATCCCCCTGCCATGTTCCTTCCCCTCTGTATGAACTCCTTGGGATGGGAGACTCCTGGAGGCTGTGACACAGCCAGGCCTCAGTCTTGAATGTGGCAGAAGGTCACAGAGAAGGTTGTGATCACCAAAAGGCTCCTTTGACCAGATCTGCCTGCAAAATGCCCTTTGGGACTAGTCTGAACAACATCACACCTTCCTGAAGTTCCTTCAGAGAAGACGACTGACTTATGTAAACTCCTGGACTGTTGCAAATAACATCGCCTTAGAATATCTGTCACTGCTGTCTGAGCTGTAGCAGGTCTTCTCCACAGCGTTCTTCCCATGGTTTAGGAAGCCCAAGGTGTGGTGAATCTGCTTCGACTCAGAGTTCAAATCTTCTCCCGTTTTGGCATATCAATCTACTCCTTTACAGAGCTACTAAAAACAGGTTTCTGGCTGAACTCTGGTTTTTAAGGTGTGCAAATGGGTATGGCTGAAGGAAGCACTGGTTTGTTTCCAGGACAGGAGCCATAGTGCAGTCTCTAAGCTGACTTGTAGACACACTTTTATGAGAAATCTAAACTGAGGTATCTGGCAGCTCCCAGATTGCACCTACTTTCCAGTTTGCCCTCCCCTCCCTTTACCAACATGCTCTGCATCCACACAGAAGTGTTTGTGTAGGACAGAACAAGCTGCAAGCGGGAGCGTGTGTAGCTAAGTGGTCTATCTGTGCAGGTTTTCTCTGCTCAAGGATCACAGCAGAGAAGTGACACGTTTAAATTTAACAGCTGTGGTGTTTTACTTCCCTGCTGTCACTTCTTAAAGCAAAGGGGATAAGAACCCAAAGGAAGACAGTGCCTGAGAACAGAGATAAACCTCCTCCTCAATATATCTGCTGTTCCAATGTGTGCTTAGTGGGGTTCACAGATACCAGCTGTCTAGTCACTGAAGTGGAATGGTGCCTATCCACAACACCAGAGAGAATATTGAGCAACACTTTGCTATGGACTGACCAGTTCTGGGTCTGGTTCAAGGAAGGTTGCTCCAGGCTTACCTTCATTTCCTTCCCTACAACTTCTCAAATGCCTGTTGCTTGGGCTGAAATCTGCAAAGTGAGAACAGAGTGAGATACCAGATATTTTCCTTCCTGTCTTCAGCATAACACAGTTATTTACCCAAGTAATCCACATTTCTGAGTACAAAATTATCTCCCCGAGCAAATGGAAGCTTAGTTTTCCCAAGGTGGCCACTAGAACAAATGTTTTATTAGGAATCTAATCTAAAGCTACGTTGCTGCCAATCAAGTTTGGGTAGAAATTACAGAAGACAGAGATAGACAAAAGTAAAACCCCTCCTTACCAAGGCACACACATTGGTTGTTCTAGTGGTACGTCACCTAACTGGGGCAGAGCACTGCATTTCTCTGCCTGACTCCCCAGCAGTACCCTTGGTAAGCAGAATACAACAAGGTGCCAGAGGTTTGGAGGTTGTATGTGGGTAACACAGGGAGGACTGATCCATCTCAGATTGTTTCACTTCCTCTTTCCAAGTTCTCAGGAATGCAGAGCAGATCTGATTCATACCTAGTTCAAGTCGCTACTCGTTGTCCCCAGAGGAAGAGCTTTTGTTCTTCTTTAATGGTATCACTTCTCTAAAAGCCATAAAAGAACACAGAACGAGGCGATTCTAAAAGAAAAAATAAAGATTAACAACGAAAAAACCCTCCAAAACCAAGGAACCAGAACCATGCAACAGAAAAGTGGTGTGCTGCCACCAGAATGACTCACAGTAAAGGCTGGGCACCAGACCCACTCACACAGGTCCCATAGCAGAACACAGCACAGACCTATAGTCATCTTCACTTGTGTGGAGGGCACTTGCACTGTTAATGCCTAAGCAAGAAAAAATCTGAAGCTTGAGCTGCACCAAGTGAGAATCTTTCTGAGAAACTTAGAATACTCTTGTCCTTATGTTCTTATTTTCCAAAGGTCTGCATATCCAGAACATAGAATCATAGAATCATAGAATCATCAGCGATTGGAAGGGACCTCAAAAGATCATCCAGCCCAATCTACTGCAGGATCACCTAGACCACATGATTGACCCAACCCAGAGCTGAACTGCCTGCAGGGGTGACGCATGAGTTTAACTGTGAGGTTAGGCTGGGCTGAATGAGCCCTTGAGCAACCAAGTTTGATTGAGAGGCATCACTGCCCATGGCAAGAGATTGGAACAGATGACCTGTAAGGTCATTATGGCTACAAGACACATGTCTCAGAATGGGGCACAAACAAATCAAGACTGGCAACCCTATACACATCAACATACTGGAGATTCAGCTGCTTTTTTCCACCTGACTTCCAAAACTTTAGGCCTTAGCTTTATTTCTGTCAAGACACGAGATGAACAGACTCTACAGCACTCATCAGCCCGAGGAAAGCATCTATCAGTGCAATTCCAGCCTCACCTCACAGTGCCAAGTGATCTTTCAGCTGTGCACATACTCACTTAGTATCTCTGCATAAATGCAAAGTGGCAAATGCCATTTTGGAAGTCCACAAAACGAACACTCCTTGCCTCAGATGGACATCGCGTGTTCCATACGACTCTCTTAAAAAGCTCACACGAAGCATCCTCCACAGAAAGATTGGTCTTCTGCCACTGCAAACACTCTTCAGTGTAGCCTGACTTGTGTCCCTTCAGTGTGCTGAAATCGGGCAAAAGGATCAAGAGTGGGAAGGGTAGGTCCAGAAAGCGATGGCTGAACAAAGGGGTGTCAAGTAGTATAAACTTTGGGGAGCTCATACGGTCTGGCATGGTTGTAGTGCTTCTAAGTTTTCCAGCTGGGGATGCAGACACTGAGCCTTGCAGACCACCTGAAGGAATGCAACACCAGCAGGCAAAGCTTGCTGAAAACTAATAAAAATAGCCTCTGCAAACCAAGCTAGCAGGGTTTAGAGTCTCATAGCTGCTTCTCTTTCAAATGAAGCCACAAAGGAGCGGTGTCAGCAGGACGATGAAGCCTTCCACAGGGTCATTTCAACGACAGGGTGACCTGGGACAGAGCTGTGCCTCACTTCTCTGTAAAAAGCAGAGCACATGACCACTAGGAAATGCAAAGAACACATGGCAAGTGGGAAATGCAGGTCAATTATAAATGAAGAAGTCAAACAGCATTGCAATGTGGTGTGACCAGTGCCAGCCACAGCCTGTGCACAACCCAAGCGCAAAGGATAGAGACTGTAAAGAGCTGTCACGAGATGATGTCCCCATTTTGAAACTGTCCAGTCAGAATTTCAGAAGGGAAGAGGTCATTCTCACGTGCTCTCCAGTATCCTAGGAAAGAGAGGGCTTGGAGATGGAGGACACATTGCTCTTCTGTCCTGTAGTGGTCTGTATGTTCAGGCCACTCAGCCTGGGAAGTTTTGGGATACTAAGAGAGCCCCAAACCCAAGCAAGTACCTTGTTGTCTGATGTCCACATCCTTGCCCACTGTAAAAGCAGCCTGGGTAACTATTGTGGAAAGTGATGAGTTGGGAAGGTTTTTATTAAAGGTTAATAGAATCATAGAATCATAGAATCATGGAATCATAACGGATTGGAAGGGACCCCAAAAGATCATCTAGTCCAATCTGCCTGCAACAGCAGGATCACCTAGACCA
>JAOXOE010000441.1:37949204-37983823 GCA_028565055.1 Phoeniculus purpureus
ACTTGGTGCCATGGTCTAGCCTTGAGCTCTGTGGTAGGGGTTGGACTTGATGATCTATGAGGTCTCTTCCAACCCTGTTAATACTGTGATACTGTGATATTGTCTCTCTTCTTGTTAGAGCAATGCCTAACATCTGCTTTGCCATTTTCACTCTGCTGAGCTTTGAGTTGACATTTTCATAGGGTTCTACGTTGTGAGTCTAAGCAGTTCTTTCTGCGTGGCAATACTAACTATAGACCTCACCACTGTGCATGGTTAGGATTGTTTTGTTTTCCTTAAGTACATGAACTGCGTCTGCTACTCTACCATGCAGCCAACAGCTGTCGGTTGATTCTTCAGTTAGTCTGTACTGACAGTTGGAATTTTTGTTATTCTCAGTAAAGTCTGTCTCATGAGGGGCTGCTGCCACTTCCTTATTGACTCCTCTTCCAGACCATTTATGAATATGCGGAAAAGCAACCCAAGATGAATCACTATAGCAGTCTATTAGTCCATTCTCTCAGCTGTGAAAACTTACTGCTTCATATGCTTTAACAAGTCTTTAATCCAAGCAGCAGCTTCCCTTTCTATGTTGATTGATTGATCCTTTTATATTTACTGCTTCGATCACTGATTGAATCTTCTATTCTTTTCTAACAACTTCCCAAGGACAGTCTGAAGTTTCGCATATAGTTTTCCTACACTTTTTTAGACTCCCATACAAAGGGACCAGCTATTGAGTTCTCCAGAAAATCTGCCTCTTCATCACCATGTGTTTTCACAACATTTGAGGAATGCAAATAGTAAATACTAAAAAAACAAAAGGAAAAAAGAAAAGTCAATTTATAGTAATGTCACAAAGTCTCACAGTTAATGCTGCCAAGTACGTGTGTATTGAGAGGCGGTGCCATGTACTGACTCCTACATGTCATCAGCTCTTCTGCTGGAACAGATCTGCATTCTTGGCCCGAATACAGAAACATACCCAAAGTCTTTGATGCTATTAGAAAAGGTTTGTGTATTGTTATGCCACAGGAGTTCAGTCATTCACAGAATCACAGAATTATTGAGGCTGGAAAAGACCTCTAAGATCATCAAGTCCAGTCTATGACCTAACATCACCACAACTTAGACCACGGCACTGAGTGTCACATTCAGTTTTTGCTTAAACACCTCCGGGGATGGGGACTCCACCACCTCCCTGAGCAGTCCATCCCAGTGTCTATTCATGCCAAGCTCTGCCAACTGCCATAGCAAAACTCATGTTAATCAATGAACTGAATGTGATCAGAATGCCCAAGTAAAAGTTGTTCCACCTAGTAAAATAGCTGATGATTTTGCAAGAGTCTCAATCTGGTTGCCTCGTTCTCCAGCTGCAGCCAATTATATTAACAAAGCCTCAAATGTTTACATTGCAAACACACTGTGTCTCAAGCCCGTGGTTTTCTATGTTCTAGCAGTGCAGTAAGCCTGTTCTTCCTTGCATTGTGAGCATAAACACAACATGAGCTGAGCAAATATGTTACAACCTCACAAAACTTTGTGGATGACTTTTGCTAATCTGCATATTACCATTGCTTTACGTGCTCGAGCCACTATCCTATTATTGGAGTACCTCAGGAATCTAAAGATAGGCTTCAGAAGTTGTATCTTCCTGCTTTTACATGAGGAAAAGAAGCACAGAGAGTTAGCTCATACATATACCACAGCATGGGCCTCAAGTTATCTCTAAGTTCCAAGCTCTTGAGCTACTGGTTTGCTGGCCATGAGTTGAGATGAGGAACAGAAGGTAGAAAGATAGAAAAGAGAAGCAATGAACCTAAAAGGAATGGAACATCTCCCTGATGAGGAAAGGCTGAGGGTATCTGTATCCTGAGCTTGGAAAAAAGGAGACTGAGGGGTGACCTCATTAATGTTTATAAATATGTGGAGGGTGGGTGTCAGGAGGATGGAGCCAGGCTCTTCTCAATGTCATCTAATGATAGGACAAGGGGCAATGGGTGTAACATAGGAGGTTCCACATCAATATGAGAAGGAACTTCTTCAGGGTGAGGGTGATAGAGCACTGGAACGGGCTGCCCAGGGTGGTTGTAGTGTCTCCTTCTCTGGAGATGTTTAAAACCTGCCTGGATATGTTCCTGTGCATCTTGGTCTAGGTGATGCTGCTGTGGTGGGGGGATTGGACTAGATGTTCTTTCGAGGTCCTTTCCAATCCCTAATGTTCTGTGAATCTGTGTTTAATGTCAAGAATTTTTCTCTATAGTGGTGTCAAAACCTTGTGTACCTTTGTTATTGGTCTGGAAACCTTTTGGCTTTGGTGGCAAGATGGACTTATCCTCGTCAGGAGAAAAGAGAGACACAAAATTAGCATATCCTTGAAACCAGAATAGTAATGGGAAACAGGCTGACTATGTCCTCACAGTGGATCCAACCACAGCCCTGTTTATTCAGGGCCAAGCATGACGTGTACATGTACAATAGCCAAATTATCAAATATTCCAAGCTATTGTTGAGCGTAGATTACGGGGTCAGTCTTTGTTCTGCTGCATGCATGAGCTTTGAAAGAAGGTCTTTGTAAAAGAAAATCGCCTGCTGTTCCTATCACTTTCCCTCCCCAAAACGAATTCTGCATTTCTCCCAAAGACACACACTAGGTCTAAGTCTCCCTCTGACAAAGGGACACTGTGTGGGTGCCTTTGCTTAGAACACAGATTTTATTTATCAAAACTGTGCATGAAATTCATTGCCATGTTGATAGTTAATATGCAGAACATGCTGCTTTCCCAGCAAGCTAGGACAGTGGAAATTATGATCCTAAACACTGACCGTGCCTTACTCTGCATTGGCACTTCCATTCATTCCACCAGATCAGGTGGAATGGGCTGAAACAAGAAAGAACAAAACAAGGAGGATTCAAAACCACTTACAAATTGCAGGCAAAACCAAAACCTACATCAATTTGATGGAAATCAACAGGACACATTTAATTCATCCCACATAAAAACCCCAAAGAGATTCTTACGTAACTTGGCCAAGCTGCTATCAAAGGGAAGAGACTTCCAGTAGCTCTTTCCCTTGTGGAAATGTGGAGCCTGTTCAGTCTGTGGATGCATCCTTTAGCATCAGTGGGCATTTTATGGTCTGGTTCCCTGTTCCATGTGCTTCAAAGCACAACAATTCCTACAGCCATGGATGAAGGAAATCTCTCTCCATTTCAGCAAACAGACTTCTGGCTAAACTTCTCCTCCACTGATCTCTGAGGAGATAATTCACTCTCCTTCCATTCACCACATTCCCAGGGCAAGATGACTGATGTGCCCAGTCCAAAGGCACGTTCATCCTCTCCAAACAAAACCAAAAAAGTGAAAAATAAGCTGGAAAACAGAAACAGGAAGCTCCAAAGCAGCTGTACGAGTCTGCAAGTCACGAAAGTTTGGCCTGGTTGCCACAGCAACTTCCCAATACCTCAAGCAAGAAAGCTGCTCAGCGTCAAACCACAACAGACACACACCCATGACATCTCCTCAGCCTCCAGCATTCTGCAGCTTAGAGACTTCCAGGGCGACAATTTTTATCTGAAAAGCCCTCAGTCTATTTTTCTTCCATTAATTGATCTTCAGTGATTTTTAACGTCCAAAACATTCTGTAGCAGGGAGTTTCACAACTTAGGTTGTGTGAAGAATCTTCTGTTGCTACTTGTCTTCTACTAGCTTGCTTTCTGAGGGTCTAATCATTTTGCCGCAGAAGACACTAAATAGCTGGTTTGTGTTTTTCTGCATCCAGACACAGCATCCAATAACTTGTAGGGCTCAGCTGTTTGTAAAAGTCTTTTCCCAGAGACGTATCACTATTATACCTGCACCTCCAATATTTTGGGGAGGGGGGCAAAGTTGTAGGAGCTGTGTGGTTAATGCAGTACTTTGGTTGTAACTAGTCCCTGTAACATGCATCTGTGGATTGGCCATCTGAAGATTGATGGAGGGAGTTTCCATTACAAGAAACAACTTGTATAGCCCATGAAACTTCATCTTCTGCCTCAAAGTGTATGAAACACATCAAGCATATGGGATATGGAGAAAGAAAGCTGCCAGCGGACCACAACCAAGGCATGAGGTGTAGGCTGAGCCCTATGTATCTGAGGAATGAGAAGAGAACCAAAGGAAGGGTGACCTATCCAAAAGCACCTCACCCCAAGCTGTGGCTGTACTTGATCACTAACAGAAATGAAAGGGGAAAACTGTATTACCACAGGCTTTCTTCGTTCCTTCAGGCTTCAGAAAGGTGTTTAAGTAAAAGGAAAGGAGAATTTAGGACCAAATCTCTTTGTGGTCACTTAAACCAGTGTTTGCTATTGCAGGTAAACCCCTCTTCAATTGCTTTTCACAAAGCAATGAAGCTCCCTTTTAACTCAGCCCTAGCCTTTCATGTCCTGACAGAGATAGCGCTTTTCTGACCATCAAAATATCTGTTCTCTTCTCCAGTGTAAATGCATTTGCTTTCTCATTAACACCCATCTGTTCTTGTGCCAGCATAGTTCACACATTGGAATAGCTGGGGGTGATTTTGCTCTTGTGTGGTGCTGCCACCTTCCCTGAAATAGAGATGGTCACATCCCCTCTTAACCCTCATTTTGTTAGGCTATATCAGCCAAAGTCCTTTAATCTCACACTGCAAACCACCACTAGCATTCCTCTTCTCAGCATCTGTTCCACTTTATATTCACCATTCTGGGGATTATCGAGAATTACTCAGAGCATTTCAAAAAATCAAAGGATGCTCCTAGCTGAGTTATTGGCGGTGGAGCCTGAATGCTGGCAAGCTGGACAAAAAGCAGAAGGCTTTCCTGCCAGAGCTGGAAACATTTCTAGTCTCTGGCAAACAAAGAAAACTTTCATGATCTGAAAAACAGATAGAGGCAGGAAGCCTCATATTAATACTCCCAGTCTGGTGACAGATGTGTATCCCACCAGTGAATGGGATACCGGGATGAATATTCTCCCCTGACTTTGTAACCACCGTGCCAAGTGACAGCAAGCACAGCTTTGCCATGTACCTGGAACAGAATCAGGCAGACCAAGGAGTAAGATATTTACAGGAAATATTTACAGGAAAGCCAAAGCACTGAATCAGAACAAAATTACGTCCCATTAGTCCGTGCTACGAGAGTGCCTGAAGACATCAGCACCAGACCTAGAGCGCTTTAAAAACCCATTACATGGGGAACATCCATTAATCCAAAATTGTGATTGTGTGCATTAGGAAGAAATCAGGGGGTAAAGAGAAGGACACTTCAGCCTCTTTAAGTGCAACAGACATTTACTCTGAAAGCTTTTACCCTCTCATGTTTGAGATGTCATTGCTGTTGATGGCGCACGGATGCTCCCCCTCTCGTGGGGAGTACACAAGAGGGGCAGATGAACCCTTATGAAACAAAGGACTCTCTCACTCTCCAAGTGTCATCTCTACCAAAACAAAATATGAGACAGAGTGGCTGAAAACACCTTACAAAAATTGACTGTGCTTAGCTACATTATGTAATAGGTCATCAGCAAGTCTTTATCCAAATTAAGCTATCTGAGGCATTTCACAAGCTGAGGCTGTGTCTCTAGGCTTTACAAATGGGGTGGGTTTTTTTATGTTCCATTATAACAACTGCAAATGTGCATCTCAATCCTCATGTATGCACACACCATTATTGACTTACAAATACTAGATTGCTTACCAGCATTCTTATGCAATCTCCTGTGAGTCAGTGAACACTAAAACACACAGAATATTGTGCGCTTGCTATTACAGATAATATCTTCATCTTTGAGGCTCTCAACTCTCCTGGGGCCCCTCCCTCAGGAAAACTCAACTGCTGCCACTGCTTTGTGACTCAAAACTAAAAAGCACTTTTCTGCTGTGTTCTGACCTTTGCTGAAAGCATTACAGAAGGCTGAAGAGAAGAAACAAAAGATCAGGAATCCTTCTCTGAAGAACATACTCTTAACCTCCACTACCGCTGGAAGCGACTCCCGCTTTAGTCTTAGTAGGGACAAACACAGAACTGACTCTTACTATCAGACCTTGGGACAGCAATTCCTGCAGCTGCAGTAATGACATCCTTGACATGGTACATCTCCATCTAAAAGTCAGCTAACCGGTAGGAAGAGGAATGGCTGCCTCAACATTTGTGTCTCTCAAACAGCGCTGACCCCTAATGCAGCCTTGCCTTCACATCATAAGGCCCAAATAAATGTTTTCAGATTGAGTCCACCCATTAACCTAACTGTACCAAGCCCACCGCTAAACCAAGTCCTTAAGGACTTTTAAACGTATTGGTGATTCAGCCACTTCCCCGGGCGCTGAAGAAGAGCTCAGTCCAGCCAGGGCAAAAATGCCCCCAACCTTCAAAACCACAGCTTTCATCTGCAGTGGTCTTTCTTCCCATCCCTTTTGCCATGGGACTGAGCAGCCAAGGATCATCACGAGGGTGCCGTTGAATGAAACTAGACTTGTCATGAGCTCTTTTGTCTGAATCAAAGCAAAAAGCACCCAGATGAGGACTAGAAGAGAAGAAGAGGCTCAAGGAATTCAAAGAAGAATTTGGTCCATGTGATGGGTTTCTCTTTAAACACTTCTCGTACGATTGGCAGTGCTAGCACCAAACAGAAATGGTGATTCAGAGACATTCAACAGCACCTTCAGCAATTGCACTCCTTCCATGCTGAGCAGGGAAGAGCCCAAGAGAGCTCAGCCTGCTTTTCATGGAGGCAAGGTTTCAAGTTGCAAACACACTGCAGATTCAGTTCTGCAGTAGAAAGTCAGGTCCTGCGTGCCCTTGGCCACGTTACATGTGCATTCAGCTCTGGCACACATGCACAACGTGCCTTTACCCCAACAAAGGGGCACTTGTGTGTCCACTGTTCGGCCCTGCACCCATATCTGCTTCAGTCAAAAGGGGTTTGGGTGGAAATTTACACAGAATTTAATTTCCCTCCCCTTGCCTTTTCTTTGCTGAGCTTTGCTCTCCATTCTGACATGACGGGAACAAGCAATGGAGAAGAAAAACTGACTCAGGTAGGAAGATTGGGTTTTCTGTTTCTCCTCGCACACCAAAGTAGGAATGACCCGTTGAAAAGGAAAAGATGCTGAAGCAAAACCAGCAGCAGCAGCAGCAAAAGCCGATTACTTCATAAATAACAAGTAGTTCTTTCCAAATCAGGTTTATACCCCCAGAGAAAAATTCCAGAGGACACAACCATTCCTTCTGCTGTGTGGATTTGTAAACCAAATTAAGTACCCACCTGAGTATTTCATAAGACAGCAATTAGAAACGTTTATTTTGAGAAATATACGAGCCATGCTGGTTAACTAACTACTATCCCTGGAAGATGCAGTCTTCTTCCATTTCTCTACTTTTCCACTGAAACCAGAGAAGTTTTACGAGCAAATAACAATAACTCAGGTCTCATTTCCCAATCTGAAGTCTCAGAAATGCTCAGTACTCTGTACTCATAGAATCATAGAATCATAACGGATTGGAAGGGACCTCAAAAGATCATCTAGTCCAATCCACCTACTCATCCTGTAACTATCCTCCAGTCATCTGTAATCACACTCATTGGTCTAAGCTCAGCTCTCACTGGCTTGCAACAGCCCTTTGCAAAATATTTTATCATCATTTTTATATCGGCTGTCACCTTTTCCCCTACCCATTATTGTCCCTGCTAGGTTTTCCCTCTGGATGGCAGATGTCAGCCTCTGCCTGACACCACAACCAAGTCTGGCTCCTAATAACTACAGAAGGCAGCACTCCTGACCCTTGAAGGGAAACTAACTTTTCCACCAAACTCTTTTGCTAAGGACATTTAGCTTCACTTCACTGTTTCATGGCTCACCTGTAGAGCCGATCAGTTTAACTGAAGGTAAGGGCATTCCTCCTCTCTTTTCAACAGATGCTGAAAACGAAGCACTTTAATTGCAGCGACCAGGGCTCAGGGAGTCTTTGCCCGCTTGGGCAGCCTGTCCTCGGTCTTCGTATTTTCACACACAACCGTGGCTAGGCAGACGAACACCGAGCCAGGGCAACGACCAGCCTGGGCTGCCGCACGTGTCCCGCTGGGGTGCGAGGCAACGCTGTCCTCCGAGATGCCCCGAGGAGACAAGACGGAAGGGGGCACTGGGACTCCCCCACCATGGAAGCGTTCAGGACCCCCCTATGCGAGAGTGCAGAGGTCGAGGCATAACACCCCTTGCTCCGCGCGCAGACCCTTCTCCAACGGGGCAGGTCCGGACCCCCGCCCCGCCCCGCTCTGCTCCGCCCCGGAACCGGGCGCGGCTCCTGCGGGCGGGGAGAGCCCGGCGGCTCCGGGCGCCAGCGGAGGGTCGAGGCAGCAGCCCCCTGTCCGGCAGCCCTAGGGAACCGCTGCGGTAAGGTCGAGCTCCAGCAGGGGCGATCGCAAGTACGGTGTCCGCTCGGTCGGGTGAAGTTGGGCTCAATTCCCGTCCCCTACCGGGGTGGCAACGCGGCCGGACACCCTCCTCACGGCTCTGCCCAGTGCCGGCCGGTGGAACGGGGCTGCTACCGAGGGAGGAAAGACCTCCGGAGCTGCTGCTCGGCGTTTAAGACAGATGCTGGGAGCCTGGCTAGGGGCTGCCAGTGCGACGGGGGCACAGCGCAGGGACGTGGTCCCCACTGCTGCTCTCACAGTGCCTTGGGCAGAGGGGGTTCGGTCTGGGCTGCAGGTGCCACTGTGCGGTAAATGAGCGGAACCAGGGCCAGGTTCAGGTGCGGTACTGGAACACACAGGTCCGAGCTGCAGTTGGGAAGATCCCATGTCCGGGCTGGATGTGGTTTGGGTTGCAGGTGCGACTACACAGTGAGTAGGTGCGATGTGGTCTCGATTGCTGGTTCAACGTGGTCCGGGCTGCGGGCGTGAATCTGTGCTGAGCAGGCGGGATGTGGCCCTGGGATGCTTGGTGTGACAGTGCTGTCCTGTAGCCACAGCTGTGGCTCTTCCCGAGGCTGTACCGGTTTTAGTCTTTTATTTTGAAAGATTCTCTTATCCAGTGGTTTTTCTGACAAAGTCTGCCAAGTCCTGCCTCATCCTCCCTTTTGCTCAGTAGCTCTGCAATGAAGTGGCTTCTTGCAACATCAGCAGCTGGAGCTGAATTCCAGAGCTTGAGGGAGGGTAAGGAGTGCTCAGGAGAAGTACCCTGGTGTAGTTTTGTTCTTCCCTCCCCTTACCAGATCGGCATTGTGAACTGTACTTTGTTTTTCGGGAATTTCTGGGACCAACACATTTGTCTGAGTAAACACACTGCAGGTTGTGAAACACATCAGGCTCACGGACAGACTGCGAGGAAATGTCCGGCCTAAACCAGTTAAAAAGAATCACCAGAGTTGCAGTAAGCTTGCAGTTGTCCTACTGAACTTGCTCAGAATTTGGGCGGTCTGGCCTCTAATACAATTTCTCTTTCATCCACTTAAACTTATTCTTCCACTACACAGAGGAGCGGTGGCTGCCCAGACTGGAGAGCCGGGAGGATTGCAGGAACCTATAAGGCTATGTGATTTATATTTTTTTTGTCTGTTATAACTTAACAATCCCATTCTGGCTGTTGCCCAAGGATTTTGCTTCTAAAATGAAAGCAGTGTACATGCTCCATTGTGTAAAAGATAACCTAAATGTAGGACAGGAAGAGACCTGGCAGGTCAGCAAATCTAAGCACTGAATGATACTATGCCTTGCTGCACACCACTGTAATTCAATTATTCCCAGTCTCCCAAAAAGAGGACGTATCAAAACTTTACTGAATGGATATAATAAATTCCCTTTTTTTCTGAATGTATGGCTTTCTATTACTTTGTATTTGCAATGTGATTGCTTAGTTCTCTCAACCTGATGCTCTTCTCCCTTATCAGTATAGAAATAGGAGTCGCATGCTTTTCTCTCTGCTGTGCAATGCCAAACAAGCTGGAACTTGCCATCTGCTTTCATGTAGCAGGCTCTGGCTTCTGCTGATCTCTAGCAGTCCTGTGCTGGGCTTCTCACTCTGACTTCCCAGGGATGAGCAGAGTTGCAAGGCTTGGAGGTCATCCGCTACCTCTCACTCTTTGACACTTGACCTAGAAATAAATACCTCACTTGGTAGGTACTAGGATTAACCTCTTTCTTAGTCTCCTCCTGCCCTGTGATGGGGGTGGAAACTGACATTTGCATCCATCTTTGGGCTGATCTTGTTTCTGTTATCTTATTAATCCCATTTTTATTGCGTAGTCCATGTGCTGCTGGCTTTCTCCCATTCACTCTGTCGTTAAGTGAGATGTTAAGTAGGAAAGGATCTCGCTCACTTTCAGTACTGACTGTGGCTGATCTCAGACTGGCCTCTTCCCTGGGACTTTTAGATCTGAGCCTTTTAGATCTGTATCCTGTTTATTACAAATTTTTCTATTTTGTGTCTTAACTCCTGGTTTTACTGAGCTGCACAGAAAGCAGCTTCTCTTTGGTGTGTTGGAAGCTGAGCTCTGCCCATTTTTTGTGTGCCAGATAGGTTTCCCAGAGCAACTGAGTGAAAAATTGTTCTTATTGAGGCAAACTAAGTTGCATTTTGTCCTTTTCCCTCCCCATTTATTTCCATGTCTTCAATTATTATATTTTTATCTGTATCAATTATTCTGTTGATCAGGGACTTCTAATCCCACCATTGTACCATAACCAGTCGTGAGTAAAAGATGGATGTAATTCAGCAGTGGGTAGCAACACGATGCCATAGATGAGGCAGCAAACAATATTCAGAGAGCTGGAACAGCTGGGGGCACTTCAGACAAACTCAGTGCCCGCATTTGAGCTCAGATTTAACTCCCAGTTGAACATTCTTGTTCTTAATATTTGCAATAATGTCTATCAATAATGATTCAGAGGAAAGGCCACCCTCAGAATCAACAAAGTCAACTCCTAGGATCCCACAGTGGCACAGAACAAATTCAATTCTGCTCAGTTCTACAAATTCAGTGTACTGAATTTGTGTACCTACTGCTGGTAGGTGCAAAAAACCACATCCCAAGGAGTGATCCCTGATCTGTTCACTAGTGGTTTATGTTGCTTTTTGTTTGTGCATAAGATAGCCAAATATTGTGCAGAAGCTAGCTGCAGCCCTGCAGTGTTACACCCCAGTGCAGGAGGGAGGGTTGAGGATGGCTTGTGACCTAATATACTGTAATCCACCAAACAAGTTTATTTCAGTGTGTCTCAACATTGGATGTGCAGCAGTTTGTTACACAGTGCTTGTAAGCGTTATGCTGCAGAGGTTGCCTTCATCTGCCAGTGGCTAGAAAAGCACTGAGAGCAGGCACACAATCTGTGTTTTAATTATAAAGTGCTTTGGGGTTCTGGGCTGTTAGCTGAGATGCTAAGACCAAAACTGGGAGAAGGATAAAAGTTACATCAGATTTTGAGCCTTAGCTTTCTTCTTCTAATGGAGGGCAGCATCATGCTGGTAGGTCTGCTGTGGGGTTATCACAGAATTCCAGTTGTTCCAGTTCTGCAGGCATGAAGCAAAGCACAAGATGAGACTGCTTCAAAAAATCGTTCACTGCTTGCATGCAGCTTCTCAGTGCTTCTCAGCATCCTCCTCAAAGGCAAACATCTCCTGGGTCTTATTTTTCCTAGGAAAAAATAACTAGTGAGCAGTGGCCAAGCCTTGTGATAGATACCAGATATCACCAGTGGTAGATGTGGAGCTGAATGTGAAAACAAATGGAAAGAGGGTGTGTGGAGCTCATGAGCCCCTGAGTCATAGCCTGGCATCTACAGGAGTGGCTGCAGTTGCAAATGGTTGCACAGCATGGCAAGTGAGCAGGAGTTGCCGTTGTGTCAACGTAGCCTTTCACATCTGCAGAAAGCATCAAGGGAGGGTCTAATAGCATGGTGGTTTTGCTATGTGATGTAATGAACAGGGATTGTTTGCAGGTTCAGTCCTTTCTACTAGTTTGATACCTGAGCTGACACTTCAAAGTGCTGGGAATGCTGAAGCCACAGACCAATGAAAAACTTAAGTGTTTTTTGTTTATAATAGCGTTTGCAAAAAGCTCTGTAGAGTCTGATGCTGTATTTCTAGGTGCTCTGAGAAACTTACTGAACTGATAAACAAGACTAGGCTAAGCCAGGAGGACAGAACCAGTAGATTAAATTCTCACCCCAGCAGTGAAGTCACGTGGGCGATTCCAAAACGTCTAAATACTCTAAAAGTAACAGCTCACTTCAGAAGGGATGCTGCACCAGCCCTATGTCCAGCAAAAAAAGTAAAGGACAGTGAAGAGCTGCCAAGTGGTGTAGTTGGTAGGATGCAGTATTGAGCTTGGCATGGCCGTAGTAGGGGTCACCAGGTGGAGCTATTGGTGGAGCTATTTTGCATTGCTTTCCCCTTTGTTTTTCTTACCATGAGCATTTTGCCTCTGCTGAAGCGTATGTGGTATTAATTTGGGAGGATGATCAAGAACAGAGGAGGAATAAGCTCTTTGGATTGCTGCGCCATTACAATCTGTCGTGCAGGTGTCCTTGGTCAGTCTCTTGGTGAGGAGAGGACTTTCCCAGAAGCAACGTGAGTGAAACAGCAGTTGCTAGGTCACACAGAGTACCCAGAAGTTCAGTGACACCGATTTCTCCCCAAATGCAGCTCGTGGCCTCTGCTGCTTGCATGCTGTTGGTTAATGCAGACCCAGAACATGGCTAATGACAGCAGGCCACCTCAGGACTGCGTGGGTCTCCACTTTTCCAGCTGGAAGAGCTGAGTCACGTTTTAACAAGCACAGACAGCAGAGTAATTTGGAGATCTCGCCAGGAAAGTGTGGGAAAGGAGGCACTGTGCAACCATAAAACCTTTAAATTTAGTTGTGTTCTAAAATGGAAAATGCTGGTGATTTTGCCCTTGCACAGGAGGATGAGATTAATCTGGAGATCTGCAGGTCTGCTCCGCTCCCATCTGTTCCACCGTGAGTGTCCTGTGTCCCTCCTCATCCTCTTGCAGGGCCATTGCCATGCTGGGGGACATGCCAGCCCTATCCCTGTCTGCTAAAGACACAGCCTGTCCCATCCTTCCCCTGCAGAGCAAGTGGGTGAAGGGAGGGAAGTGACAGCAGCCCCCTGGCAGCAGCAGAACCCCTTTCAGTTCTCTGAATCCATGAATGAGGATAGCGTTGGTTCTGTTTATTTCTATTGCTGGTGAGCAGCTCTGTGCTAAGGAATAACTCTGTTACCCTCCTATTTGTCAGCTAAATTACATTACTTTTAATAAGGCAGCTATATCCGTGCTGTTTCTGTTGTGCTGGTTTCCTCGATCTGGGAACTGTCTGCTCCTGCTCTTCTGTAAACCATTGCATGGGGTTGGCTGAAAGCAGCGAGCTAAGCATCAGTGTTATTTTCTGACAGCAGCCCCAGGTGGAAACATGAGTTCCTATAGTACAACGTAGCAACTTTCTGTGAGCACTGGTTTTCCTCCCACTGCCTGCCAGGAAACCAAGTGGTGGAAATCAGATTTTTCCATCAGCTCTGGGGTTTTGCCCCATTTGCTGCCTACAGCTGTGAGCCCCAGTCGGCTGCTCAGCTGTGGTGCTGTGTGAGTAAGCCTCCATCCACCCCAGAAACAGCCACAATCTCCTCTTTTGTGTGTTTCTAGCTCAGAAAGGGCTGATTCATTCTCCAAAGCAGATTAGTTACTTCTGCTATTTGGGGGGAAAAAAAAGAGAGAGAAATCCTTTTGAGTTAGTCAGCTTAACTTTCAGCTGTGTGCACAGTGCATTAAAGCAAAGCTGCCCTGAGCCAGAGCAAAAAAGTTTGCCTGGAAAAAAGAAACTATGGGTTGACATCCTGGCACTTCAGCAGTGGGCTCTGTAGTTTGGGAAGTGTTCATGAACTCACCTTGTTCTTCATGTGTAGGATGAGTGGTCCAAATTGGAGACACTGTGAAGATGGACTGAGGATCAAATATTTTTGTTCCCTGATACATTTTATACCTGGTTTCCCTTCTGGTTGTCCCATGTCTGGCTGAGCTGCTCCATTTCTTCCTCAGAAGGCTGCTTTCCTGCTTGCCTGGCTCTGCTTGCTTGTTTGTGCACGGATGGGCTCTAGTTCCACATTTCAGAACAAGCTGTCCAATATTCATGAGTTATTTTGTATTTACCCAGCCCCAAGGCTTGTTTTACAAGCTTAGGGATAAATTATGGGGTTTGTTATTTCCATCACTGGAAAATGACTGAGCCTGCACAACCATTACCAAGCCTTAAAGATGCCTCTATCTAGCAGAAAGGAAAGGGAAAGGACTATCACAAAGCTAAATTGATTTACAAGCCTGTAATTCCCAAACCCCTGTTCTGGTAGCACTTGTAAGTGACTGTTGGAGCAAGTCATATGTGTAGAGATGAATCACTTATAAAATTATATCCTAATATTAGTCATATGTTTATTTATCAGATAAATATAGTGAATTTCCTCTTGAAGATCAGCTGGCATAAAACACTGCATCTCCTTGGACTCTGCAAACCTGAGAATATGACTGAAGAACTGATTTAATGCAAAGAAAAAACCAATATCAACTACTTGTTTCTAAAGTGATTAGGGTAGGACCAGTGGGTGTGAGCTGGAACATAGGAGGTTCCATATGAGTATCAGAAGGAACTTCTTCCCAGTGAGGGTGATGGAGCACTGGAAAGGGCTGCCCAGAGGGGTTGTGGAGTCTCCTTCACTGGAGACATTTAAAACCCACCTGGATATGTTTCTGTGTGACTTGGTCTGGGTGATCCTGCTGTGGCAGGAGGATTGGACTAGATGATCTTTTGAGGTCCCTTCCAACCCCTGATGTTCTGTGATTCTGTGATTTAAATTTTTATCCAAGAAAAAACTAAGAGACCAAAACGTTGGTATGAAATACTCTGCATGTAAGTTAGACCTCTGGATAATAAGGTCATTTGACCCAAGCATCAGAATTTTCCATCAGAAACCTCCAGCTTGTTGGATTGTATTAAAATCCCTTCACATTAATTCCATGACTGAGTTAGAACTAGAAAGATAATATGTAGAAGGACAAATTTAGCTTCTCTTGAAACAACTGGACCAAGTGCTGTAGCAAAGCAATAGGTTAAGCCAGCCAGCATTCTAAGACTACTCTGAAATAGTTTGAAGACCCTATTTTATAACACCTAGCAGGACAAAAAATAGTGTGGAGGCATGTTTGGAATGGAAACCATGCTAAGCCACTCCTCTTCAAGAATTTAGCTTAAACTGCTCAAACGGTTGACTTCTTGGATTAGCAGCTGAGCGTGGTTTCTCTTATTCAGACAGGTTTGCTGGGAAGTACTAGTGTTATCTGGGTCTGCTCTCCTTCACGTGTACAGTATGTACCTTGGCTGTGCTATAGCGAATCCTGGCAGTGGGCAGCTTTATCTGGACAGAAAGGTTCAGGATGTTTGTTAGTGGGCAGTTCAGCTGGTGAGATACCAGCCACTGTGATTCATTAGCGGTTAAGCAGAAAAGCTGATCTCAGTAGGAGAGAGTCACCTTTGCATCCTGTTTGGAGGAGAGCTGGAAGCTTCCTTACATATTGTTCTAGTGTCTGGGTAGCTTTTATGGGACATCCATAAACTTTAATATGGACCCAGGTATCTTATGGCCTTAGTGGTGCCTACAACATTTCCCCTCCTGCACTGTACTGGTTTTCACAGAGAAGCTGTTCCCCACCTGAAGACCTTCATCCCTGTGTAAGTGAGCAGGGTTTGTATCTGTGCTGGAGGAGCACCGCTAAAACCTGCACAGGACCTGCCTGCCTCTCTCCCTCTGGGGCAGTGATCAAAAGGTCTTTTTTCTGTTATTACATCTTCTCCCCCCTGCAGCAGCAGTGTGTGCACACGCAGGGGAGCAGAGTCCAGCTGCCTCGGCAGCCTCCATCCTGGCAATTCCTAAGTGGTTCCCCTGCAGCCTCAGCACAAGTGCAATACATATATGTGCAGGATAAATAAACTGAACAAATACCAGGCTTTTTAACCAGCCTGTACTTAGGAGCACATACATCATTTAGAAACCCAAGCATGGGTCTGTGCCCTTTGCCCTGGGGTAGAACTTGTGACGCAGGCTGGGGTTTTGGCAGCCAATTTCATCATTGCCTATCCAAAAAGAGCCCTGAAGTTCCCATGGTTAATGGTTTAATCTCCCCAGCTGGAAGCACCCTCCCAAAACAGGATGTTTTTTTGTTGCAGAAGCTTCCTACCAAATGAGCTATGGAGAAAATATTTTGGATGTTTAAAGCAGATTGGCCCCATTAAATACGAAGTTCCCGGAAATACGTGTGTGCTGGCAGTAGCAGAGTTCTTTATTTTCATTATCTGAAGTATCCATTAGGTAAAGACTACTTCAGAAGGCTTATTTTTGTTCTCCTTACAGCACCATCTGAAGTGAATGCATTCATAGCAGAAAAGCCACTGGAGAGCTGGTCTGTGTCAGGAGGGCTGGAGGGATGTCTGTCTCTGGGGAAGGTAGAGAAATTCAGTAAGCAGGCAGATTTGCAGCTCTCATCTTGCTCCAGTGATTTCCTGAGGATGCTAAGGAGCCTCTGTCCCCAAGGAAGGCACAAACCATGTATTTTTGCTGTGCTCTCCCAGCACCTGGGGAGGTCATTGCCGACATCTCCAGCAGCTCTTCTGGCATCTCTGGCTGACCCCAGGGCAAAGAGTCGTGCTGCAAAGCCCAGCCACCTTCCTCCTCTTCCTTGTGGACATGGGGAAGGTTGGCCTCTACCCGTAAATTTGTATGTCTTTTATATATTTTCAACACTTTTTCAGCAGTTTCTTTGACGCTGATCCTTCTGGTTTCTTAACACAGAGTTTAGTTCTCAGATGAACAAAGGGAGTGTTCTTGAAACATCCAGATCTATTCCTGGTACCTCATTTCTCCCCTATAAACACATAGATAGGCTTTGTTAGCTCCACAGGAGCTACCGTACCCAACAGGCTCGTCACAGAGATGCGGAGGCAAACAGTACACCTGTGATTCTTCACTAACGGCTGTGCTGGTGTTTAATAATTCAGTAGCAGATGACAGTAGGCAGGATCACCTAAAAAGAGCCATCACGGCAGACCTCCGCCTGATGTCTCTCCCTGACAGCCACAAATGAGCTCGGTGTCTCCTTTCCAAAATCCTTGACACAATGTCCAAGAAAAGCTGCTGACATGGAGACATAAACTTACAGAAGTGAGAAGACACTGATTGCAGTAATTAGGAATAATATAATTCCTAAGAGCAAGTCAGTTGTATTTGTTTCTGTTTAACTGGGTTCCTGCATTTTGTGGACCTGCCCCGTGGGCAGGGAACCCACTGTGCTCCACCCTGGAGGCAGCAAAGCTGTGCATGACCTGTAGAGGGTCTTTGTAGAGTATTTCTTTACCTAGAGTAGGACTGAACTCTTAGTTCTTCATTTAATTAACTAATCTGGGATCCAAACCCCTTCATTCTTCTCAGCTACTGCCCAGTGCTGCTGCTGTTCCCGTGCTCTGTGTCCCATGGAGTGGGGTGGGGATGACACTGCAGCCCTAGAGCTGGTCTTTTTCTGATTTGTAGCTCAGTTTCTCTACTTCTGCTTATTTTTTATGTAGGAGATAATGCAGCTTTTTCAAGACTGTACCTCACAGGTCCAGTCTTTAGATGAAACCTGATGGGAGATGACAGCCCTTTAAATTTGCTCTGTCTGTGAGGACAGGCATTTGCAACATCAATATTCCTTTCATAGTAGGTTTTTCTTTTCTCTTTTTTATTTTCCCTGAAACCTGCTATGAGCCTCATTCCGCTCCCAAGAACCAAGCGCACAGCAGGGTCTTGTATCTGGGCAAGAACAACCCCAGTACCAGTATAGGTTGGGGACTGACCTGTTGGAGAGCAGTGTAGGAGTAAGGGACCTGGGGGTCGTGGTGTATGGACGATGACCATGAGCCAGCAGTGTGCTGTTGTGGCCAAGAGGTCCAACAGCATCCTGGGGTGGATTAGAAGTGTGTGGTTAGTAGGTCTAGAGAGGGTCTCTTCTCCCTCTACTCTGCCCTGATGAGACCATATCTGTAGTAGTGTGTCCCATTCCCTCCAGTTCAAGAAAGACAGGAAACTGCATGAAAGACTCTAGTACAGAGCCACAAAGATGATGAAGGAAGTGGAACATTTCCTTTATGAAGGAGAGGCTGAGGGGGCTAGGTCTCTTCAGCTTACAGAAGAGAAGAATGGGACATGACCTCATTAATGTTTATAAAGACACAAAGGATGTATTTATAAACCAAAATGAATTTATACACAAAAATGTCAAGAGGACTGTGGCAGGCTTTTCTCAGTTATGTCCAATGATAGAACAAGGGGCAACAGGTGCAAGCTGGAGCATGGGAGGATCCACATAAACACACAAAAAACCTCTTTTACTGTGAATATAACAGCACTGGAACAGGCTGCCCAGAGAGGTTGTGGAGTCTCCTTCTCTGGAGACACACAAAACCCACCTGGTCACCTTCCTGTGTGACCTAATCTGGGTGATCCTGCTTTGGCAGAGAGGTTGGACGAGGTGATATTTGGGGTCCCTTCCAACTCCTAGCTTTCTGTGATTCTCTGTAATCTTTTGAGGGGTTGCAGATTACGCTTCAGGAGGGCACACAAACTCAACGTAAGTGCACCTGGAGTGAAATTCATCTGCTGTTGAAAAAGCCACTGTGAATTAATGTTTGTCTTGGACAATACAAACACACTGTCACAGTGCTGCTTCCTCCAGCAGGATGGGGAACTGTGCAGAGTCACTTCCCTGGCCGTTGAATTGTTAGGGTGAAACTGCCTGAATTAGAAGCCATGTGGGCAAGCTCATCCCTCTAAGGGTGGTTGAATTTAGACTGAAGGGCAGACAGATCAGCATACTGGTAGTGTTGGTGGAGCTGGCTCATGTCCATGAGGGTTGGGTTTCCCCACTAAAGCAGAAAAAGTCTTGCTGTGGGCTACAACTTTTGATCCGGATGTTCGATTTAGGGTAGAGAGCTTGCAGAGTAAGAAAAAAACCTGTTTGAAGTCTAACTGCTACCCTGAGCCAGGCAGGAGGTCTCTGCTAAAATGGGCTGTGTTGAAATATTCACAATTCAATAAGAAGTGGCTTTCAGCTCGCACTTCTCCAGAGGCTAAATGGATGCCGTTTACAGCTGTGCCTCCAAAACTAATCTCAACTGGAAAGGCAGAGGCATTTTTTGTTCAAAAGAGCTTTTAGAGCCCTCAGAGCCTGCCCAGCTGATGAAAGCTGAGCTGGACCAAAACTCAGCAAGACCTTAGGGGAGAGCAGGATTCCTGCCTTGTGGGACGCTGCATGAACCTTCAGCCTTTGCTGTCCCAGCCCTCTCCTAGCAGTCCATTCCATGGTGTGTGGCCTTGGATGAAGCTTTAAGCCATTGTGGCTACCCTAGCATTTCACAGACCCCCAAGGTTTAAAGCCTCAGCACCACACAAAGCCAGGAAGCTTATCACCATATAGCTGATACACAGTGCAAGGGGATGTTCCCTCTGCCTGCCACCCCCCCAGTCTCCATCCCACTCACCCAGGCCATCCTTCTTCCTCTCTTTTACTTTTTTTCCCCCCTCCCTTTCCTTTGCTACATCATTTCCCTGCTTTGATCACTTCCCTGCTCTGAGTCACCCCATGCCTGGACTGCTTTCTTGAGCTGGCAGAATTATATGGAGTGGAGCGGAGTGAGCCTCACCCTTCCCAGCCCTTGGGGAAGTGTCACTCTCCCAGCAGAGTGAGTGAAGGGGGTGACAAATGACATGCAAATGCCTTCCCTGGAGGCTGCAGAAAAGTCACTTCCCTGCACCTTTCGGAAGGCTGGCATTTACATACTGACGCTGACATCCTGTTGAACTTTCTTAAAGCGTTTGTAGACTGGCTCATTTGGGGATTTAGACTTTATTGACTGAAGGTTGCTTGGCAGAAAAGGAGAAAATTAGCTGGCTGGGGAAGTGAAGGCTCGTGCAGCCACTCGAGGAGGATCCTTCCGTGCAAGAGAGACAAGGGAATAATTTGGCTGCAGCTCTGAGGTAGGAATTATTCTCTCTGCCTGCTTCCTCTGCTTTCTCTGTCCTCTTGGCATCCTGTGGATGCGTTTAAAAAATAAAACAAGGCAATAAAAGGGTTTTGGCTTCCACAATATCTGTTTGGGTGACAGCTTCCCACTAAGTGGGTGCTAGGAGAGCCTTAGAAAGTTACCACTGCTCTGTCCATGTTGCTGGGTAACAGTTTTGGCTTCTCACATGGCCCCCAAATCATAACAATACATTGCATCCCAAAATTCTGAATGATGCTGAAGTTGCTGGTAAATGGAGGTGCTGCCTCTGCCCAAGCATGTGAGTGCTGAAGCAGGGAGACAGGGAGGCTTCCTGTCACACCTTACACCTCATCAGGATTTTTGTGCGATCCTGACTGAGGTCAGGACATTTCACTGGCTTTCGTGGGCAAAGCCTTTGCAGCAAGTTTGCTGCTGCACAGCTGGGATCCAGCATCCTCAGCTTGGGGCCAGTGCTGGCTACCACCTGGCATCCCTCCAGCCCCAAACCTCGTGTGCCTCTGAAAGGCCTGTGGTAACATACAAGGATGCAGCAGGACTTGCATCCATCATGGAAACCCTTTTAAACTGGTTCAGCTGACTTGGCACTCTAACAGATAGGGAAGGGTGATGCCTTGCTTCTAGCCAGGTCTCCCCGATGGCAGTGGCAGTGTCCAAAGCAAAGGTCTGACTGCTGCAGCAGCCTGCTTTAAACCTGGCTTACTGGGTTAAGGTGAATTGGCCATTGAGTGTCTTCAGGCAGCGTTACTGTTGTAACAGAGAGAGGGTTTTAAGCCCACTTAAACTAGTACAAGCTTTAATAACCTTGTAACTAAGGCTTCAGATACCACTGAAGATCCTAACGTGAACATCGCCGGGAGTCTCACTGGAGCTTGACTGCTGTGGGATAACTGCAGCAGCCTGAGGATTTATTTGCTTGTTTGTTTACTGGCGAGGAGGAAGGCACTGGTGGTTATGGGTACCGATGTGGTTGATCCTGGTGTAACTGCCCCACAGCCAATACGTTTTGGATGGGCATATTTACCCCTTGTGCGAGGCCTCACGCGACAGCTGAGCTTATATTTGCCTAGGAAGCAGAAGCTGTGCTGGCATACAGCATCCTAATAGAGGTGGGTAGGACCGAACCAGGGCAAAGTGGTTCTCCTTTCTATGTGGGGGAATAAGCTATAATAGCAAAATGTCAACACAAGGAAAATGTTTTATGGTGAGGGTGACAGAGCACTGGAACAGGCTACCCAGAGAGGCTGTGGAGTCTCCTTCTTTGGAGACATTCATAATCTGCCTAGGCATGTTCCTGTGTGACCTAATCTAGGGGATCCTGCTCTGGCAGGAAGGGGTTGGACTAGATGATCTTTTGAGGTGCCTTCCAACCTCTGACATTCTGTGTTTGTGTTAAAATACATTCTTACTAGTATGGCCGTGGTTCTTTTCACACCAAAATCCTTTTCTGGGACTTCCAGAAGAGACCATTGCCAGCCCCATGCCGGTGGGTGGCCCGGCTCCTACCCACCAGACACAGCAGTAGTGTCTCTGCTCCCTCTTCTGCTGTAGCTGCCTGTGGCAGCAACAGGAAGGAGGAGCAGCTGTTTTGCATGCTGAGGGAGGGTCTGCTGGGACACCCCAAGGGGTCAGGTTTGTTTGTAAAATAGATTTGTGGTGCCACACTCCTTTCAGTGTGAGGGGGGATGATTTTGTTAGAGCCGCTTGACAGTGCATGGGGAAACATGGGAGCAGAAATGAAAGCAAAAGGAGGGGAGGACCCAGCCTGTCACGCTTCTTGAAGTAGTTTTGGAAAGCACAAAGCCAGGATGTTGTTTCTTTTTAGTGACTGAGAAGTCTGACATGTGGCAAACTGCAAAGGCTGGGCACATTCCCAGCATCAGACTGAAAGCTAGAGCTCTCCAGAAGCACAACCTGTCATTAGCAGTCAGCCAGGCAGAACTGGCTCCTGAGTGTTTGGAACAGGTAAGAAGAGAGAAGGGGCTGAATGGCCAAGAAGAGCTTTTTTAAGGGCTGGCAGTGTGTCCCAGTGGCTTGTGAAGTGAAGCAGGGGTCTGAAAGAGCAGCACAGGGGCTGTTTGCAGTCTTCTTCAAAGAGCAACAAGGAGCTGCTGTTCCCTCTCACACCCTCCCACCCTGCAGCGTGAGTAGCAGATCTGCTCTCAAAACATCAGAATGGGCTTGACCTGTAATTTTCTCCTTTTTTCTCCTCTCAGTTATAGGTATCTACCCTAAGTAATCTCTTTTTACATGTCCTCCGAGGTCCCTGCTGTGATCCGTGTCATCCTAGAGGCGTGTGATAATTTAGACTGAAAGCTGTGCTTCACAGCTCTGCTCTCCACAGCTTCACAGGATGGAAAGAGTATTGACGTGCCCTGATTTATCTTCCACAGATGTCATCTCCCTAGGAGCTGACTTGAAGGACAGAGTGGCACAGAAAATTGAATCTGAGAAGCACCTGATTCAAAAAGAAAGGAGGAGGAGATGTTATGAACTGTATTGGATGGATACAGGGAACACCAGAGCTTTGCAAGCTAAACGATCAAAAAAGTTAGCGCCATGAGCCACAATGTTGCTGTGGCCAGGTGGAAGAGGGCAAGCCTTTATAAGACCTTTGTTCTTTTAATTAAGAGTATTTTTTCATTAATGCTTCTTTAGTTGTCAATCTCCATCAGACCTGAGCAACCTCTGAGGGTGAGAAGCAGGCTGAGGAGACAGTTGCACTTACCGCAGTGAATGTGGGGCAGCAAACACAGATGCGCCGTCAGAATGTGCCCTGGGGAGCAGCACCCAGCAATGAAGCTGAGCGTGTGGGTGGGGAAGGCAGATCATGATGTCGCAGACATGGTCCAACTCAGAGACTGGGGACATTGCTTCCATTACCGCATCCTTCTCTATGGCTCGGGCAGCATAAAGCAGCCCCTCGAGCCCTTTTACTTGGAAGGACATGAGATGTGTCCAACACAAGCTTGACTCAAGCAGCTTGTCTCTCTTTGTCAGGGGAAGGACTTCTCTCAGCCAGCACAGTCTGAATGGCCTCTGTGAGACAACCAGATAGATGGGTTTCATTTTAATCCCTTATCTGTCTCACTGGGCTGAGATTATTTACCTGCTAACAGGCTCCTGTGGTCAGAGATAAAAGGCGATGCCATCAGCCCTTTAAGAGTGTGTCTGAGCGGTGTGTCGTGGAGAACAGAGAAAGATACTGCATTTATGTCTGTGTTTGTAAACACATTTATCACACCATCTGCAGGATCACACTGCAATCTTCTCCCTATTTGTTTCCTTTCCATTTATATAGCGTAGCTCCTCTTTGTTTTATTCCCTTTCTATGGTTAGGTGTGTTAGCCATCTTTTTTCAGCTCCTCCACAAAAAGACTGCACTCTCCATAGGAAGGACTATTTAGTCCATCCAATTTGCTCAGCTTAGTGCATACAAACATAAGCTGGGGCTGTTGTGAGAGGTACCTGCCTGGGTTTGTGTCTCCTCACTTCACGTCAGTGCAAAGCAGGTGGGGAGGAAAGGCCAATTCAGAATGAAACTGCCGGTAAGTAGGATGCTCCACTGGTGTTTCCTGCCTCCTGTTGCACCAGCTGAGCTTAGTTTTCAGAGATCAGCTAAGCCTAAGGTCAGTGTTACTGTCATGATCGCTCTGATTTTCTGTAGTTGATACAAGAGGTAATGAACTGCTTGTACAACTGAGAGCAAGCAGCAGCTTTGTCATCTGGTTTGAGAAGCAATTTTATCATATGCAAATAACAGAAGTGATTTGCTGGATGTGACAAGGAGTCACACTGAGACAGAGGGAGCCTGTAGTCAGCAGCCACTTGAACACCTCCTCGGGTGAGCAGTGTGAGCACCACCACAGCTCTGGGCAGGGCAGAGCCTAGGCACGAGCCAGGACCACCATCCCTTTCCAAAGGTTGCTCCTGCAGGCTTTCTCACCCAGAGGGACCATGAGATGCTTCTGTGCATGGACAAGGCCCAAAAGCAGATTCTTTGCTTGCACACTCTCACTTTGATGAGGGGAAAGAGACTGGGATACAGCAGAACTAAGAGGAGGGATGAATCCCATCCAGGGAGCCAGGGCTTGGTCCCTGCTGCCAGTGCTGGGGTTTGTGCCCATTCCCTGTGCAGAACTAAAACTCTTCATCCCAGGTAGGAGTTTGAGGGATCTTGGGTCTTAGGGGAAGCTCCCAAAAAACAGGCTGGGCAAGATGAGCTGAGCTCTGCTTCATCCTGGCCAGATGGTGCTCAGCATTGCTTATGCTGAAGGTCTGGCCTTGACCCTAGGTGCTCAAAGAGGACTTCTGGGCTTGATGTACAATACGAGACAAGATTTGACTGCAGGTCTTTAGGAGCCCCTGTCCAACCTCATGACTGTAACTTCTCTGTTCCTTCCTTCTTCTCTGTTCTTCCTGGCCTGCGACCCCATGGCAGGACACTTTTGCTTCTCTCCCTGCAGCTAGGGAAGGAGGTCTCTGCTGCTTTGCACTGAGCCCAACCCAAATTCCTGGGCTTGGCTGGGTACAGAGGAGTGACTGGGGGTGACTCACTCCAATCAAAATCTTACCAAGAGTAAAGCCAAGAGTGTGGGCTGCAGACAGAGATGACAGATCTCAGAAACTCAAGCCTATACTTTGGCAGGAATGTTTGTTGCTTGAGTTCTAGGATTTGTTTGGTGGGATTTTTGATGGCCCTTCCCTTTCTATTACTTTTCAGCTGTACGGTGTGTTCCTAGATGGGGCATTCACAGCTTCATGTTTTTCAATCACGGCCATCATTTTTTCAGATGACAGAACAACTAGGTGCTTGGCCACTTCTTTCCGCAGTGAAGCACAGGGAACTCTGTAAGAGGGTTCCTCCAACGCTCTCTAAAAGGATTTGCTGTGACTGTATCGCAGAAACTCCACCACCCCTCCGACCTTAACATAGTCTTTGATGCCACCATTTCCCAGGGAGCTGCTCTAGCTCTTTCGAACATCCCATCCCACTCTGCATCTTTGCAAGAGCAATGCATGGGTCTATGATATCATGCCTACCACCAAATCGTGAGCAAACCTTTTGGCTCTGTATTTGCCATGGGGTGACTCTCAGAAGCTATATGGCTCTTCTTTAGCCGAGCAGCCAGGACCTTGCTCAACAGTGTGGTCCCCAGGGAAAATCACAAGGCAGGCTTTACAATAGGGAGTTTGTTTCCAACCGATATAAATGGATGGTCCTTCACTTTGGCTTTCTGGCAAACAAAATCTTCCAGAGATTTCTGAGTTTAGATTTTTCAAGCTTTTTCTTTGCACACTGCAGGGCTAGAAACCCTTGTGCTAGAGCTTGTAAGGGAAAGTGGGACTTCAGACCCCCAAGGGCTGTGTTTTGGGGGCCAGCTGCCCCCCAGGATGAGCCTCATGTGAACCCACCAGCCCAGGGAAGCAGAGGTCCTGATGGGATGGCGGAGAGGGGAGGTGGCATTAGTGACTGGCTTTGGGTCCAGCAGGTTTATTTCCCTTCAGTGGGACAAACTGTCCTCTTTGGGAGCAATTCAGCTTTGAACAGGACTTGCAATGTCTAACTTAGGGTCTCAAAAATTATTCAGCCTAAAAACATAAAATTTGCCACCAAGAGTTAACTAGGCTTGGATTTGCTATTCTTCTGAGCTCAGTCAGCTCCTCCTTTGTCTTGTGCTAACTGCATGGCTGAGGCAGGCCATGTCCTCCAGGGAGATGGCCCTTGAATACACTCTCCCTAGAAAGACACACGGCTGATTTCCTAGCCTCCCGCTGCCGTCCTTCCACTTGCAGTCCGTCAGGCTCTTACTTTATCAAATGCCCAAGCACCATGTTTTACAAAAGTATTTGCTATTCCAGCAGACAGGAAGAGATTAAGTAACTGCTATAAAACTAACCTCCACATTACACAGAAAAAAATGGCAAAAAAAATAACAGGGTAATCAGATGCTCTTAGGAGCAGGATATGCTCAAAATTACTGCTCCATCCCATTACAGATGCTTAGAAACTGCTCAGCCTCTCCTGTGCAGTGAGATTTCAAAGTGATTTAATAGGCGTAAGTTGTTCGGAGCTGATAATGCCGTTTCCAATCTTATCCTTCTGCTGCATGAAAATAGCCAGTGGTTATTGACTGGTGTAAATGGGCTACTTTCAAAGCTGTATTGGCTGGCTTAGGTGTGGTAAGTCTCTCTACGGAGTTTTCAGGGCCTGACTATAATCTGCGTGGCTATTGAGTTTATTCAGTGGCAGATGGGTTCCAGTGTGTGCCCTACATGCTGGGGAGCTGGGGACCTGCTGCAGTTGAGCTTTACATCCCCATCATGGAGAGACAAAAACAGAGGGTTACTGGTCAGTCTAGATAAACTTTTCACTTTGTCTTTTCATTCTTTCAGGATAAACTCTGCATGATGTCAATCAAAAAGGAAAGTGCCCACAAGAAGTGGGCTGCCCTGAAAGAGAAACTTGGACCTCAGGAGACAGACCAGTCAGAGGCCAACCTGGAAAATGCAGAGCCGGAGCTGTGCATCCGTCTCCTTCAAATGCCATCAGTGGTAAACTACTCTGGACTGAAGAAACGGCTGGAGAATAGTGATGATGCCTGGATGGTCCAGTTTCTGGAGCTGTGTGGGTTGGATCTCCTCTTGGAGGCCCTGGACAGGCTGTCCGGGCGAGGAGTGGCCAGGATTTCTGATGCCTTGCTCCAGCTCACCTGCATTAACTGTGTGCGAGCAGTCATGAACTCCCACAAGGGCATCGAATACATCGTGAGCAATGAGGGCTATGTCAGGAAACTATTCCAAGGTGAGAAGGTGTCTTCCTTCTTGATCCATCACATGGGGCATGGGGGGATGGACTTTCCTGTTGCTTGTCCTTCTGCCCTGCACCGAATTTCTTGTAAGTTGTCAGTCACAACTGATTAATGAGATAATTTTCTTATTTAAAATCATGTTGCTTTGAAATCACATTAACTTGGCCATCCAGTGCTATTTCCACATAAATACGTTCATAGTTCACTGAGAAGCCAGGAATAAACCCCAGCCTCAGCTGCTTGCCTGCATGAGAATTCATCAGCCTTTCAGTTGTCAGCGGTCATTTGCTATTTAGCCTTTGTTATCCCCAAAGGCAGAGGGAGAAGAATGGAAAGGGCTTGCAGACTTGTAAACTATAAAAAAAAGATGGAAGTTGGATGATTAAGTTTCAAAAGAATGCATTCTGCACTGCTCAGTCTGTTCCTTCTGGAAGATGGTAGGTGACAACGCTCACATTTTTAGACCATTCATTTGGTTTGTCGTTAGCTATGAAACTGGTGCAGGCACGTCCTAGAACTTATTGTACAGCCCTTAATGATGGTGGTGCTGGGAGGATAACTTCTGTGCTGCTTCACAAAGCTGAGATCACAGCTGCGCTCAGAAACTCTTATTAATAACCCTTTGAGGTGCATTCAGCCTGGAAGCCAGCCTGCCCCCTCTTCAGTTTTGAAGTCCTCTTCCTTCGCCTCCACCCTGTATTTTCTTAACCAGAAATATAGGGGTTGCATTTTCGTGCCACAGGGAGACACTGGGTTTTTCAGCAGTCAGGCTTCTCTGTGTACTATTAAAGTAAAACTGAGATGGTCTAATCCCCTTCTACCAACTCCCAGGGCTCACGGAGAAAGAACAGTGACGAAAAGGGAATACGTGGTGACTGGTTGGAACAATTGGTCTGCTTAATATGCACATCGGGTGTTTCTGCACTAAGAATAGGACTTTGATTAAGGAAAATGGCTCATCTGCTGTTCTAGAAAATACCCATATGCAAAAATGGGAAATGAAGTATGTGGCTATGAGTGCTGGGTTCTTGGCTGCTGTTACACTGCACCACTGGTACATGAAAGAAATGAGCTCCTGCAAGCAGCATCAACACACCAAGAGGGTACCTGAAGTAGCATTTACTGTTCCTACTAGAAGTTACTGTCAGATATTGCTACTGGGGTGGAATAGCTGTAATTGGAGGCATTTTTCTTCTCTTCTTCCACATACTGGCTCCGCTGCTTCAGTCTTTTTTCTACCAGTGGTCATAAGCCATGTAGCAGAAAACACTGAGATTCAGAGCATTAATGTCATCATGAACTCTTTCTTGTTTTGTATTTTTTTTGCCTCCAGCACTTGACACAACTAATGTCATGGTCAAAAAGCAAGTATTTGAGCTGCTGGCTGCACTGTGCATATACTCATCAGATGGCCACGCTTTGGCTTTGGATGCCCTGGACCATTACAAGGCAAGTGTTGGGCTGCAGCAGGAGTGTTGCATTTAGTGAGGTCTGACACCAGCTGCATGAACAGCCTGTTTGCTTTAGGTCTGGATGCTTTTGAAGAAGAGACTCAGGTGCACAAAGAGCACAGCCTATGTGACCATTAGCTTGACATCAGACGCGCGAACAGCCTTTACTGTAGGTCTGCCTGCTTCCTCAAGATGCACGTCAGGTGCACAACTATGCAGCACATAAAGATTCCTTAGGATTGCTGGTGGTAAATTCACAAGCTGCTAGATGATTTAGTTTGTAGGAGCTATAGTTATGACCTCCAACACCAGCTTCATCTCACAGGCAACAGTGTAGGTGAGGATGCAGGATCTTACAAAAGGCCCTTCTATCAGGGGAGAGTGAGAGCAACCCCGTGATCTGTCACTGCCAGTTGCTGCTGAAGGTTTCTTCCACCAAATAGGATACACGACCAGGGCAATATTTATACCTCATTTATCTATTCTTAATGTGGGGAGTGGGGGACTGTGGTCAAAATGTTGTTCCATCAGCAGTTACCAAAACCAAACCCTTTTGTGTTGTTATTACTCCTGGGTATTTGTGTAAAACATCCCTTGCTGCATCCTTGGTGATAAGCAGGAGAATGAGACAACGCAACATTCACCATGCTTCACGTTCCTCCTTTGCCACGAGAACACAGACCACCAGACCTTCACCTGGTTTACATGTCTGATTGGCCATCAGATGTTTATCAGCAATTCTGAGCTTTGCAAGTTTATCTGTAATTCTATGATCATGTTTGAGGTTAACTCTGGGCTCTGCAGCTTTCCTGCTGTCAGCACAGGAGGTACAGCTCCGCTCTGATGAATGCAGATAATTTTGCATCATTCTGGTAAAGGCATGGATTTGTGGGGTGACAACTACAGAAAATTTGACCCAATCAGCAGAAGTCCTGGTACTGCTCCGTGACTTTGACTGGACAGATGACTGCCAACCACAAGGTCCTTTTTGGCAAAAAAAAGCACTAGCAGTTTAGCAAAACAAAGGCAGTGTCACATCAAAGGGTTTCAGTTACCACAAGCCCAGGTAGGTGCATCAGCTATCAGAAAGCGTGAAAAAAGGACTTTCCATTGACTTTCTCTGCCAACTAGACCCTGCTCTGTGATGGAGTGTTGCTTTCACTCATATCTTTCTGTCTTGTGCACAGTGGGGTAAACTGAGAGATAGAATTAGCATGTTACAGTCTCAGAGCCTGTGCCAAAGTGTAGATCTTTCTGAACCGTCTGAACAGAAATATCACTTGTGTTATTAACAGAGTGTGAAGAATCAGCAGTATCGATTCAGCGTCATAATGAATGAGCTCTCCAATACAGATAATGTACCCTACATGGTGACACTGCTGAGTGCTATTAATGCCATCATCCTGGGGAAAGAGGAGCTGAGAACGAGGACACAAATCAGAAATGAGTTCATAGGTAAGGATGTTCATTGGTCATCATTTTCTACAGAGAAAATCAGTTGCCAAGCACTTTTATTTCCAGGTCTATCCATAAGGTAACTACTAAAGAGAGCTGAAGAGCAAAGCTCCAAATATTAAAGGCAACAGACTCCTGGAAAGTTTGTCTATTGGTCTCTGTTCTCTTGAATGTCCTTTCTGTAACCAGATTTTTGTTTACTTTGCTGCTTTGCCATAGCTTTGATCTTTTGTGCTTCTCTGGAATCCGAGCGGCAGCATCACACCACTTGAGCTTCCTCAATGCATTTCAATACAGTCCTTACCAACCATCTTATGTAGCCACATTTCCACATGCTGCAAACCCTCCTAAGAGTAGATGAAGATTTTTCACTGTGTATCTACTCTGTTGAGCCACAGAAACTGCCTTGTGATTGAGAAATACTTTCCAACTGCTTGAGTACTGGGATCCTAGGTACTGTTTTGGGGATTCACCTCACGAATGCATGCACTGGAACCAGTGAACATATGCAAGGGACATTTGACCGCATTGTTCGACTGATATTAAATGTCTAATTTGGAGTGAGGTGACTCATTTGGAATGCCTGTGTTCCCCAGTAACTCCAGGGGTGCAGTGGTTTCATACTATAGGTTACTTATGCTAGATGACCCTACAGACTTTGACAAATCTCTCTGAAAATATTTTCACTTTTTCTGCCTGCAAAAAGTGTTTATGGGCATAACACTGTATAAAGATTGTAGGAGTGTCAAGTAGGTCATAATGCCAGTGTATCTACTTCTTTGTTCCTCCAGGGCTTCAACTGTTGGATATTTTAGACAAGCTAAGGTAAGGATCACTGGCTATGCTTTGTCTTATATCTGCAAACTTAATTCTTATCAGCCTTCAGTTGTGTGAAGTCAGGTGTAACTGGGTGGAGCAGACCGTGTTTGTGTATACCCATCACATGGGAACCAGAGGCACTGGGACAGTGTTTAGATTCTTTGTCAACCACAGTGTCATGGGGACAGCCATTGGTGCAAGTGGCATTGACAGAGGCTGTGGGCACAGGCAGAACAAGGCTCAGTGACATCTTCATTGAGGCTACAATTTGGACAGAACCTGCAGGGATGCTGTGGATCACTGAGCATCTTGCTTTATTCAAACCCCCTTCACTGCTGGTTTTGGTCCCAGAAGCATCCAGCTAAATAATTTACTAGTGCATACACGGGCATATCTGTCCTCATACTTTCTTAATGTGAAAGCAATGTTCTGTCAGAAGCATCCATGGTGAATTCTAGAATGCATTGTAAGTGAACGATGCCTTTGGTTCAAGAACGCACTGGTGGCATTTGATCCTTTATAAGTAAGATAGACTTGGGTACTTTCAACACCGACTGGCTGAGTGTGAGAGGCAAAGAGATGAGACCATTTAAACAAAAACAATAATATGAAAATCAGTGACGCGCACTCCAGCGAAACTGAATCCTGCCATGTTGCAGAGACATAGAGGAAGAGGATCTGCTCATTCAGTGTGACACATTTGAGGAGTTCAAGATAGAAGACGATGAAGAATTATTGAAGACATGTGATGGGATCAACATGAATGATCATCATGAGGTCTTCTCATCTCTCTTCAATAAAGTGAGTAGGCCCTCGCATGGGGCACAAAGTCAAGCAAAGTTAACACACTTTGCTCGGAACCAGCCTTCATGTGATGGAAAGCTGCTTTGTCTTGCAGGTGAGCCGTTCTCCGGTCTCCATCCAGCTGCTGTCCATCCTTCAGAGCCTGCTTCACTTGGAACCATCTCATCATTCCAGTCTCTTGCTATGGGAGTGCTTGGATGCGGTAGTGAACAGAGCCCTTTTGCTTGCAAATGACAGTAAGAATGACACAACCATCCTGCCTTGCTTTTCTGTCTTGTTTTCTTTCATCCCGCTTTCTGCCCACAGAAGCAAGTGATCTAAAGCACTTGCTAGGAGCTTAACAAAGGTTTAGGACACAGGAGCATGAGGTCAAGTCTTGATGTGAAGTAGGCTTACCCTGCTCCAGCGGGGGGACTGGACTTAGATGATCTTTCAAGGTCCCTTCCAACCCACAACATTCTGTGATTCTGTGTGAAGCCCCAGCCATGCCGATGCTAGTGAGAGCTGGCCGCATTTAGCAGTGGGTTCAGGATTCATGATCTTGCTTTGATGGTTAATCCCTGAGCTTTGGGTTATGTGAGCCAGTGGCAATCTGTCCTTGTCGGCATGCAGGATGCTGATGCTGGCTAATCGTGCTGGCAGATTTGCTCAAAATAATGTCTGTGGGCCAGGACCACGGGAAGCAAGTTGTCTGGATGCTAAAAGTGCAGTTGTGTAAAGTGACACCAGGGAGTGGGCTCTGTGGCTCCAGGACTGCTGCTTGATGAAGGTTGAACAGCATGAATCAACCTTTGGGCCCCATCCACATCTCTGACCTTCACTTGTCTCTCTAGTCCAAGGCAATACAGTTGAAGAAGTCATTGAGAGGCTACTGTCCATCAAGAAATATCCAAACAAGCAGAAGCAAGCTGAGAAACAGCTGTCTGGGAGTGCAAATGGAACTGTCCATGCTGAGCCAGAGCCGTGTGTGCGTGCAGCTCGGAACCCAGCAGGACCACCAAACCCCTCCAAGGCACAAGCAGCTTCCTCAGGGCCACCTATCAATGAAAAGATCTCATCCTCTCAGCTCACAGGCTGCTCTGCTTTGCCTGAGACTTCTAATCCTCCACACAATACTGTTCCTGCTCCAGCACCTCCACCCCCACCACCTCTACCTCCAGCCTCTGGCAATGTAGCTGTGCCCCTTACAACCCCCATGATAAATGCATCTCCTCTTTCTGGCATCCCTCCCCCACCACCCCCCTGGCTTTGATCCAGGCCCTGCCCAACAGCTCAAACTCTTCCAGGCACCGAGTGACATCACGGATCTTCATGGCATTGCGGATGGTCCGGATCAACCCTGACAGCTCTTCCAGTCTGCAACCAGCACACACCAGTACAGACCAGTATGGCACCAGTATGTGGCTTTCAGAGACCACAGTGTGGCAACAAACCCCTTCAATCCCACTAAAACCCATGGAATTCCACTTGGGATTTGGAACACAAGAACCCATTCCAATAGCTCTCCCAGTATGTGACCAGTACAGACCAGTATGGGGCTTCCAGAGATCATAATGGGATGACAAACCCTTTCAATCCTACTAAAACTCCGTAAATCCCAGTGAATCCCACTAAATCCCATGGAATTCCACTTGAGATCTGAATTGCAGGGAACAATCCCCCCGCCTCTCCCGGTCTGGAACCAGTACAGACCAATATGGGACCAGGATGGGGCTTCTAGAGGCCGTGATGGAGCAACAAACCCTCTCAACCCCAGTAAATTCCAGTGAATCCATGCATCTGCCACCAGTTCCTCCAGTCTGGAACCAGTACAGGGGTTGGGGGAATCAGTAAGGGACCTGTAGACCACATACCGGAGCCTTACTCAGAACAGAAACCCATTACTGGCCGCTTACTGGGATCTTACTGGAAACAGAGAGACCCTCCTAGCCCCACAGCTCCCCTCCCAGCCCCACACATCCGCCCCCACAGCTCCCCCACCTCTTGTCCTTTGCACTCCTGACGACCCTCTTGGTGTCTTCTTCATCCTCACTGAGCAGCAAAGGCCTGGAGAGACAAGAGAGGTGTGGGTCTGCCCCACAGAGGCCCTACAGAGATCCTGTAGGGCCCCATAGCTACCCCACATCCAGCCCCAGAGCTGCCGCATAGCCCGCCCTTATCCACCCCACCTCCCACTCCCCGTCCTGCCCCCCCTCCACCCCCCCACCCCGCCCCCCCCACCACAGCCCCTCTAAATCCCCCCCTGGCCCCACAGCTGCCCCCCAAGTAGTCCCTTACTTGCTGAAGTTGCCACCCTGGGTTTTAGGGGCTGATTCCTCCCCCGAAGCCGAAGATTCGGATTCACTGTCAGATCCGGTGGTGAAGAACCGGGACATCCTGGGATCTGTGGGGCACGATCTGTGGGGCAGGGGGATGTCAGGCTGAGTGGGGCATCTGTAGGGCTGGAGGGGGATCTATGGGGGAGGATCTGTGGGGCAGAGTGGGGGGTCTGTGGGCACCAATACAGACCAGTATAGCACTAACAAGAACAAGTACAGGGTTTTCAAAGACCACAAAAACCAGTACAGTCCAGCAAATCCCAGCAGAACCCAGAGGGAAATCAGTATAAGACCAATAGGGAACAGTAAAGACCAGGAAGAACCAGTACGGGACCCACAGAGCCCATACTGGAACTTTATCGAGAGCAGAGAGTCCTCACTGGTGACATTAAGGTCCCCGTAAGGGTTTTCTGCTCCCAGTCAGATCCCAATGAGGACCAAACAAGGATCCAGTAAGATCCCACTAGGCCCCAGCAAGGCCCCAGCAAGGCCCCACAGACCCCCCTCCTCACCCCACGCGAACGGTCAGCAGATCCGGGTCCTCCGGGAATGGGCGGAAGTGGCGTCAGCAAGACGGAAGTGACGCAAAAAGGCGGCGCGCGGCAGGGCCGCGGGCGGTGCCGGGAAATGGGGTCTTGGTGCGGAAATGGCCCCCCTCCCTCCCCCGCTCTATGGGGTCTCTACGAGGTCCTCTGGGCTCTATCAGGTCTGTACGGGGGGGTCTGTGGGGGCTCTGGCGCCGCGCCCTACCCCCCTCCCTGAACCCCACAGCCCTCCTCCCCACTCTGGTTGTGGGGTCACTGGCCCAAGTATGACGTCACTAGCCCAACTATGACGTCACTAGCCAACAATGACATCACTAGCCCAACAAAGACGTAAC
>JAOXOE010000441.1:37983923-37999184 GCA_028565055.1 Phoeniculus purpureus
CTTTCTCTGTATCCTCTGTCTCCAGGGCACCCACCTCATTCAGCAGGGGGCCTACATTGCCTCTAGGTTTAGTTTTAGCTGCAATGTATTTGAAGTCCTCTGTCCTCTCATCTTCCCGCCCTTCACAGCCCACCCCTGGACTCTACGCACACCTTCCATTGTCCCTTGGTTGAAATGCATCACTGCTCTGCTACAGGGCACAAAGGCCAGACAAGGGGTCTTAGCAGCAATCTCCCCAAATGTCTGCAAACCCACAGCTGCTGCTGGTCCAGCAACAGATCCCAAGACTCCTCCTGCCTTCCCACCAGCTGCCATAAAGTGCAGCCAGTTCTCTTAGAGGGTTTTTTCATTAACTCCACCTGTAGGACCAAGCCCAAAGGCACAGTGCACACAGACTTCACAGCCATGCTCCAGCCAGCAGCAGAGACAGATACAGAGGCAAAAGTAAGTACTTTTACTTTGTTTCTTCCCGGATTTTTGAGACAAGAAAATGGGACTTGGGGTTCTGGGATCACCCACTCTGTGTTACTGACCACTTCAGTAGCTGTGGAGAAGGAAATCATCTGTGCTTCATTTTCCACATCTGTAAAATGGGGGCAAGGACATCCTTTAAATTACTTTGACAAGTGTTGATGGAAAATACCCCAAAAGAAATATTGTTAGTAGTAAGCAAGTAAAAACCATTCTTCTCTTTTTTCTCTTTTCTGACATCATAACACATGTTTGCAGCCATGTCAGAGTCAAAACAAAACGGAGAGGGTTAACTTTCCAAGAGCTACTCTTCATCTAAGACATCTCTGAACCCAGATTGCAGAAAACTCTTGGAAACCCCCAGGAATGAAAGGGGGAGGGTGACCCTTACAGCAGCAAGACTGCTTACACAAGAAAGGATTAAGATCTCGAGTTTCTTATACTTACTTTTATCCTTGTAAGAATAATAAGCACCTACTGCAGTGAAGGGTATCACACTGGGAGCCTCTTAATGCAAGTAGGTGTCTGAATCAGACCATAACAAGCATAGTCTACTGGGAGGTTACGAACTAGTTGTACTAGTTAGGGACTATCTATCTGCATAACTAATCCTCTGACTGGTTGAGTTACACTCCTTGAGGCTCGTTTCCAGCCATATGGTGAGCAGGGTATCTTACCCTCAAAAATGCCTTGTATTGCAGATATAGTTTCTCGTGCTTACCACTTTGATAGTTAACTTGGGCTTGTGTGGGATGTGGTTTTTAAACAACTTTCCCACTTCAAAAATTCCTTTAGGAGTGACACATGAGGGGAAATACCAGGTTTTCGTACCTGGTAGTTCAATACCAATCAGTTTCCAGCACTGTGATGACCAGTAGATGAACTTCCAGCTGCAAAGAAAATCAAGTTCTATGAAGTGACACAGCCCTGTATCAGCCCCTCAGCAACATAAGAAATGAAAAAATGGGAGCGCTTACACAGCCCAAGACACAGGGGTAGGGGACTTTTCGTATCAAACTTCAGAATCTAAATCCTATTTGCCATCAAGATACAACTTCTCTCTGGAGGCTAATGAGACGTGTGCCTATTTTTAGTATGTCAGTAAGTAGATGGAAATGAAAGCCTGTGTTGTGGCAGTCCTCAAACATCAGCAGCTTTCTCAATAAAACAAAAGGCAGAGTAGCAGAGCACTGTAAACAGCTTCACAGTTAATTGCCAGTGAATTGATTTGAACTGAATCATCACAGCTGCACCAGTGTATGGAGTCAGTTTCTGTTCCCTGCTCTGCCTAGGCAGTGCCAGCCAAGCATTTGGGGCTCTCTGCACTGTGCTTTTCTGCTAGGATGCCCTGTCTGTTTGCACAGAGATGTGCATGCATGTATTCACACACACACGTATACTTCTTCTACCAGAGGTGCATTTTTACACTGTCGAAAGAGAAAATTCATGCAGGATTTTTTTTCTAACATACCCACAGTTGAACAGTATCAGCAAGTTCTATCAAAGCTTTAATCTTGCTAAGAACTTGTATTGCTCAACACAGGCTCAGAAGTGTAATCTTTGAGGTGCATGATTATAAGCCTATTTATCAAAGCATATTAGCTCTTTCTTGTGTAGTGTTCCTGGTTTATTAGGATTCTTAAAACAACATTTTCCTTTACATGGAACACTGCAGCGATTTAGGTGAGCGCTCTGATTTTAAAAAAATTAGCTTTCTAATTGGTAGTCTCTCACTGATTCCTCCTATAACCTAATTAAAATGAACAAGCAGCAGAATTTTGACATGATTATTTCTAATAAGGCTTTTTCTTTAATCAGCTCATTTTACTCTTTAGAAAATGGCTCGTTTCTCATTAGGCTCCTTCACAGTGCTGAATCCCTCAATTGTCCCGTTAGGGCAATTACAGACATTGGTACAAGTGTAGCACAAAGATTGTGAAGTCCTAAAGAGGACATATTAAGTTGTTTACACAAATTGAATGTAACCTGCTTTACCTTTGGGATACCTTTGGTGCTTACAGCCATTTAATTTAAGTAAAGAGCAAATACAGTTCCTAGCAATCTTCTGCTACAGGCTTTCACTTAACTATTTTAACTGTTTCCACTCTGTATGTAAATCAGGTGTTATTTTTTGGTTGGTTTAACATTTAATGTTTTGAATTTAAGTCATTTCTAGTAAATAAAGATTAAAAAAACAAAAATCAAAAGTTTTGTTGTTTTATTTTGCCTTTGATCCACTGGTTCACAATTTTACTGGGGCTGTTGTAAGAGCTGGAAACTATCATTAGGCTTGATGGGAGGCTCTGAGCAACCTGTTCTAGTTGCGATGCCCCTATCTGTTGTTGGGGGGGGGTCCCTCCCAACCCAATACATTCTATGATCAGTATGAACTGCCAAGTTTCAAAGACAAACTGTTTTGAAATACAGGAGACATTTGAGAGCTGTGCTACAGACTGCATATGTCAATTGTAGGGTTTAATGCAGCTGCCTTAAAGGGTTTGCCTGTGTAAGTCATTACTTAAAATGCTGTGCAAGGAGGAAAATGGTCCATTGTAAGTAAATATGGATCTAGACCTTTTGGAACATAAACGTGGAGCACATACACCAAATAAGTCTCTGATCCTATGCTAAACATGGAAAAGTTCCTGTCCAGTAAACTACACCAAACTACTGACACTACCAACATGTGTTTTGTTGCTGGAGGGAGTCCAGCGTAGAGCAATGAGGATGATGAAGGAAGTGGAATGGGAACAGGCTGCCCGGGGACGTTGTGGAGTCTCTGTCGCTGGAGACGTTTAAAACCCACCTGGATGTGTTTCTGTGTGACTTGGTCTAGGTGATCCTGCTGTGGCAGGGGGATTGGACTAGTTGATCTTTTGAGGTCCCTTCTAATCCCGAATGACTCTGTCATTCTGTTTTGTGGGATCACATGGTTCTCTTCTTCTGTCTACGTACTGTTCCTAAAAAGTCTGCACCTTTGGGGCACGAACAGTCTGCTCACTGCTCCCCATTTTACACGTTGTATTCCCAGCCTTGCCGATGGCAACTGCTATAGGAAAAAGCTAAAGAGAGAAATCACCAAGCAGCTACAGCTGCTGAGATAAAGTACTCCAGGCCACTGTTCATCCACAGGAGATGCAATTGCTTGCAAAAGGAGGGTTTGTTCAGCCAATATCAAGTACTGGGCCAGCAAGTATTCCTCTAACTTTGGTGGGTTCACTGCCACATGTAAACTTAAGTGTACAAACAAGATGCGAGCCTCTGCATTGTCTTTTGCTTGCATAGCCTCAGGGCAAACATAATGATTTGTCCTAGAGGAGAACTTGATTGAAGGCCAAAGTAAGATCATCTTACTCACTTTACTGCTTACTAATCATTTCCCTGGGAGGTCATGGGTTCCTAAGCAGCTGAGTCTGAGTCCTCTTCAGCTGCAGCTTGTTTAATACATTAGGCTATTTCGAGCATTTCCCTTAAAATCCCCACCTCTCCATGCCCAAGGTAAGTTATGGGAGCATGGTCCATGGCCTCTTAGGAGCAAGTGACTGTATCTGTACTGTTTGAGAAGTTCCCTGGATAGAGGGCCTGTAGGAGGCATCTATTTACTCCTTCAGAAGAAAAATGCCAATGAATGGTGAGCAACAAGGAGTGGGTAAGAGGAACCACGCACAGAGTTATTATGCTGGTAATATTTGCTCTTTGGTTTTTATGTGTCCCAGCAAGGAGATAGAAGAATCAAGAAAAATCAGAAAGTAGCCTTATAGTCAGCGGTACTGCTTTACTTCTGAGTGCTGAAGCCGTTGTGAAATGTCCCTTGTAAAGCAGATAGAAATGTTTTGCTTGTTAGAAAGGTTGCTGTTAGTTCCCTTTCTCTGTGGGAGTTAGCAGTAGCCAGCAGCTGTGTGGTGCTTTGCTAATCCGTGCATCTCTTCATTGCCTTGTAGAGTAGGAAAACAGGATCTAGGCAAGCTATGGAGGACCCGCTGTCAAGCGTGCAGTGCCCAGGTGACTGCAAACCAGCATTTAGAAGATCAGTTCAAAAGGTAAACAGGTGCATTCAAGATGATGTGGACTTGGAAGAGAAGAACCCCGGTGCAGACCTGAGCCTTTCTCCAACAACTGGCCTTTCCAGAAAGCTGCAACAATCTCCAGGGAACATGTCACCTTCCCAGCAAGGTGTTTCCACATCCTTTCAAGGACAGTCTGCCATGCCAGCTCTGATACCACCATTGCCAGTCCCTCCACCCCTGCCCCCAGGGTGTAAGATGCCTTCTCCACCAGTTCCCAAGCCTTGCAGAAATGCCCCGCCTCTCCCATCTCCCCATCCATGCAGTAATCCTGAATATAAACATCCTACCTGTGGATGTTGTGGGCAGCCCAATCCTAAGAAGATGCCAACATTGAGGATGAAAGTGCTTCACTGGCAGAAGCTCCCAGCTGATGTGGTGAGACGTACGTGCTTGTTGGTAACATTGGGGTGATGGGTTCACTTGCCTGGCATCTGAACAAAAGTGCTAATGTTGGGGGGCTAGGCTTGACTCAGTAAGTCAGGCCAGACAGATGGTTCCATTGCTTGCTCTTGGTCCTACAAAAAAAACAGTAATCACAAATAGATATGGAAAGAAAGGAGGAAATAGTTTGGGAAAAGCAGTGCACTGAGGCTCTATAGCTACAACTACCTTCTCTTGGCCTCTCGGTCTCTATCTGTTACTTGTTAAAGTGGTAGTGGGCGTCTGCGTTAATTAAGGTTTGCAAAATGCTCCAAGTGGGATGATCTGTTGAACAGTCACGCTCTGTGGTTCTCCCCAGTGACCTCTGGACACATCCCGCTGCTTTTAGGGTTTGGGGTTGGTTTAGCTTTTTCTTATGCGGTCAGGTGCATCAGCCAAGATCCCAAGCTGAGAAATCCTTGGCTATAGGGCTGGAGAAGGTGGAACCTCAAGGTAGGATGCCACAAGCTTGTTAATAATGTGGGGTTCCACTCCTTCTGCCAAAGTAACACTAAGGCTTGGGACTGATGTGTAGCCTGCCAAAGGGGTCTGGGAGTCCTATTCCACCTTCAGCAAGGAGACAGTGAGCACATTTCCATTTCTGCTGCAGCTTTTAGTACTCACCTCATGCAATATAGGCGTCATATTTCTTCTACATAGAATCACTCAGGTTAGAAAAGACCCTTGAGATCATCAGGTTCAACTATTATTGTGCTTATCACCAAGAAAGGGGCACTTCAGGAGGTAAGAACCTACTGCAAAAGCACACACGTGAGAAAAACCAGTTTGAGGCACAGTCTGCTCTCTTTGTCAGAGAGAAAAATTCAGGCTCTTCCCAATGTCTTCAGTGCATTGTTGCACTGTTTTTGGAGAAAAATGAGGTGACATTGGCTTTGTTAAAGATGCCAAGTGTTGTAGACATGCTGATCCTCTGACCCTGTGGTCTGAAGTGCCTTGTGTTGCTCAGATGGTTCCTGATGATGCTGGTGATAGTGCTGGGCTGGGGAGCCCTTACCTCTTGCAAAGGGCCACATTTACCTAATTGGACACAACATCCCCTTCAAGCCTTTGGGATTTTGTCTGTAGGAGCTGCCATTCTTAAAGAAGTCTAATTTGTCGAGTCCTAATGAGCAGCAGATTTCATTCATCCTCTAAAGTGTTTTCTCTTTCACACATCAGACTGCTTTGTAGGCGCTTCTCTGCCTCAGAGGTCCATCTTGAAGTGTTACTGTCTTCCAGAGAGTCGCTCCATGTGGGCCGTGATGTCAAACAGCAGTAAGGAGCTTGTAGAGCCTGACTATGCAAGCTTGGAGCAACTCTTCTCCCTCCCACCAACAGCACCTAAGGAGAAAACGGGGTCAAAGTTAAAGAAGACAAAAGAGGTAATTGGACGGTTCATTTTTTGTACAGCCTGGAAAAACTAAATTCCTGGAAGTAAGACACTTATTCACTTTTTATTGTGGTCAATCACTTATCATCGAGTTTGAAATACTTCAATACCCATTGCCTATGATTACCTCAAAATAAAAGCACGGAAGGAGTTTAGACTTAAACGTGTTGAAGTAAAATGTCTGCTGAGGGACAGGCTTTCATCTGAGAGAGGGAGGACGTGGGAGTAGTGGTATTAGTTCTTATAAACTGAAATATTCTAGACATAAATTGGAATGGTTTAGGTCGTCAATTCCTTTGTCTCTTTCTCTTTTTAAAACAGGTCAAATTACCTGTACTTCTGTAAATTGCTTTGAGTTTGACAGAGGTTGCTGACAATGCTACTACCAGAAGAGAATAAATCCTACCCAACAAACAAATAGAAGCTCTAAAATATATGTTAAAATCAAAGTAAATATGCTTCCACCTGACAGCTTTGTTTTCTTTCCCTAGATAACATTCCTAAGTCCAAAGAAAAGCCTCCTCCTGAGTATATTTCTGAAGCAATTCAAGAGGTAAGATGTGTAGGTTGCCATCTGAATTACTGGTCTGATGTATCTGTGCGTTTATCCAGACATTAAATGAAATTTAGCAGAAATACTTTACAACTCTTCTCTAGCAAGGAGACAACTTCCTTTTTTTTAAGAAAGAAAGAAAAACAAACTGGTAAAATGTGACGGTATCTTTCCAGGTATTTAGTATGTCTCAAACAAGTAGTAAACTTAAAATGGACCTAAAATGGACTAGTAACTTTCTTTAAGTAAACTTAAAATGGACTAGTTCCTAAACGGACAATAAACAGACAATACTCATAAATAACAGTAAAATCTTGTGAAATTGTAGTTTCCTTTGGTATTATTGAGGTAAATATGAGCTGCTGGCAGCAACCATTAGTGAAGATTCCTGATTGGAATTTTGACTTTCAAGTGACATCTCCAGGGGTTCAAATCCAAAACTACTTAGTTTTTATTTGCAGGTTTCTGTCGAGAGGAAACAGTTTTTATAACTGAACAAATGGAAATTTACCATGTCACAGTCCTCACAGGGAAGGAAAGAAATGAAGGAAAGTAATCTGTAGTAGGGTTCAGCAAAACTACCGTTGTTCTTAGATTTCATCTAACTGCTGTTGTTTCATCTAACAAGGGATGTTGTGCTTTCACTTCGCCCTTTGGGGTGGCCCATGCTACAAGGGCTTCAAAAAGAAACTTGGCTTAGAACTTCCTTTGTGTTAAGAATAAATCAGAATCAGCCAGGGAGGATGTCTCATGTATTTATTTATTCTTTTTGCTTTGCAAACTGCTTCTCATTGGGGAAGAGCGGTGCGTAGTCTAACCCAGTTGCTATTTCCTCTCTCTGCATGACTCCTTTGGCAGCTGTTGAGGTCTCCTGAGAGCAGCTGGTGACCATGAGATCACAGAGTTGAGCCTCATTTGAGATGAGGAATGGGTGCTGTCTCTGTGAACACTGGTGGCTGCAAGCAGCCAAGCCCTCCAGAGCCCAAACTGGAGTAGCCTGAGCTCATTTTAAAGACTTGTCTGCCAAAGTTTTGGGAATGGATTTGGGGTAAAACCTTCTGGGATCTTTATAAGCACTTCTCAGCAGGAGGAGAGCCATCAGTTTTAGCCTTGGCTCTGTTTCAAGCAGTAGAGGAATTCAGAAGTAGATGTCTTCCTGGTGACACTGGACACCCCCAGTAAAAGGAGATCCCTTTGTTGTGTAAAGACGGACAAAGTCCCAAAAGCACATAGCAATTAGGAGTAACGCTGCCTTGGGCTTGAAAGAATCCTCTTCTTTTTAATGTCTTCACTGTACTTCTGGGAGCTGAGATCCAAAATGTAATGGGAGGCCAGTAGAGTAAGAATTGCTTAATTTATTCCTACAGAGCTAGCTGAGAGATCAGGGTCTCTTCAGTTTGTCACGTTCCTTCTCCCTATGCCACTGCTCCACAGCACCTCTCTTTCCTACAGCTCCAGTGAAGAGATTGCTGCCATGATTTGGAAAGGGGATAGATCCCAGTTGGGTGCTGAGACACTGAAGCAGCTACTTAAATTGCTACCTGAAGATCGTGAGGTATCTCTTAAGTGTGTTAATTCTGATGGAGTTCAGTGTGGTTTGTGCTCAGCTTCAACTTACACTACTAAACCAAGGAGCTACTGCCATATCCTACATCCTCCTGTACCATTTCAGTCAATGATCTTGCAAGGCAAAGGGATGGGAAGTCTGGCCTCTTCACATGAAGGTTAGGCAGCAGCATGATGGAAGACCCAATGTGGGTGTATACAAAATGCTGATCACTATTCCCATTATTTGAATTGGATGGATCAAGTACACTAGGATTTGTGTATTCAGGCAAATAAAGAGCCTTTTGGAGCTGGTTTCAATGAGGAGAAAGGGAAAGGATTCATCTTTTTAAAGGGGTTGCCCAACCTTATACCCCAGTTTGCTGAATCCCTTTCTATGGTTCAGAGATTTGCCCTAGAAGATGTACAAATGCATATGACCTTCCAGTGAAAAGGATACTAAGCCTGCATGTGTGTCCTGTTCACGTATGGAATTTGTTGTCCATATGCCTCACTACGATTGCCTGTGCCCACAGTGGGTTCAGAATAAGTTTGGTGTCTAAGAAGCAATGAGCACCAGAAGTACTCGTGTGGTTACTGATCATTTTATTCCCCATTAGATAAATATTCTGAAATCGTGCAAAGAAGACAAATCAGGACTAGCAAATGCAGATCAGTTTTACCTCCATCTCTTGGAAGTTCCTAGGTAAGCAAAACTTTCCTTGTCCTCAACCCATGAGCGTGGCTCTTAAAAGATTTTTCCATAAGAGTTAAGGTCTCTGTTTCCTGTGCTGGAAGGATGTTCCTGATATTTAGTGTCCAAGATAAATAATCTGACCCCTGGTTTGAGAGACTTTTCCTTCACAAAGGCAAAAGGGCCTTTCAGACACCTTTGGCAAACTACAGTCACATTAATCTTGGTATGAGAAAACTCTTGACTGTTGTACAGCTACTGTCTGTATGGCATGAAGTTGCAGACTGAATCCTGCCACCCGGCTGCTGCTTGGTTCCACCTGTGGTCTGGCAATTCCAGTCTACTAAAGAGAGCTCAGAAACCCACGGGTGAATCACAGCAGTGTCTGTGCTTTCACCACATCCCTCATTTTTGCCAAGGCAGATGAGACAAACAGTGACATCTTTATGCTGATCATAAAAACGTGGTGATGCATCGTGATTCACAGGAACAGTCCTTCATAAATCTGAGCAGTTGCAGCGCCACAAACAGAGGCAGGTTTTGTGAAAATGCAGCTCTTAAATTTCTCAAGCTCATCATTCTCTTTAAAAGTACTTTGGAAAAGGTTTTCGTGGCTCTTCCACAATATTAATGCACTGTGAGACAAATATCGAGGACAACACTGCAAAAGTATTTTGCACTCCTGTTTGGGAAGCCAAGAGGAAGAACAAAAATCCCAGCTAGTGCTACCCAAGGTTTGTCAAAATCATGGCCACATTATGCAGGGGAGTCACTGCCAGCTGCCAGTGCAGCACTGGTTTCTGAAAGAGGAGACCATAATTGTTTCTAGGACATCTTTGGAAATGTCTAAGTGTTCGATTTATCTATAACCCTGTTGTCACGTCAAAGCATTAAAGAGAAGTGTTAACAGTGCTGGTCCTGCTCTTTGTCTAAAATGAGCCATTCTCAAGGCAATTAATCAGACCTGTGAGGGTGGTTTTTTGTGGTGTTTGTCAGGGGCTGTTTTTCCTACTGATCTGTTTTAGTTACCAGTTGCGGATCGAATGTATGCTGATCGGTGAGGAAACCAAAGCCCTGCTGGAATGCCTGTGGCCGAAAGCACGCGCCGTCGGGACAGCCTGTGAATGTAAGTGCCTGAGTGCTGTCCCTATGCCCAGTCACAGGAAGCCTCTCTTCTACTCCAATAGCATCAGAGGTAGCACGTACTATATCCTCATAAAACTGACCATTTCATAACTGAATATGTAGTGAAGCTCAAAATGATTCACCAGCTTTCAGCTTCTAGAACTCATTCTGCAGAGGTGCAATTTGTGTTGTCTTGCTTTGAATTGGAGCTTCTGTCAATATGAATAATGCAGACCTCTTTCCTGCCAGTGGTCCTGCAGGGAAGGAAAGATCCTGTGTGTCAGTGTCAGATTCTGCTTCAATACAGGTTGTTATAGTGTGCATTGGAGATTTCTGCCTATACCAATGAACGGGTGTTGCTCTGCTGTATAATGGTCGCAGTCCAGTTTATCCCTGAGGTGGATCAGGCCACAGTGACATACCAGAATTAGGTTTGGCTTCCAAAACAGACCATCCAGATGATGATTATCAGTGTTTCAGGAACCTCCTCCACAAAAATTTCACCTTGGTTTTAGTTGTAAGTCATCTCTTACTCAAAGCTGCTCTTGGATTCAATTGGATTCTAGCTTCAGTTCAATAGTTTTAGAGAGTCATTGACTGACTGTGGTTCTTTAGAACAGTCTAACTGCATCTGTGCATAAAGCTTTGCTGTATCTGGCTGTCTTGTGTGAGAGCTACGGTTTGTCTCCACCGTGTTGCAAAGAGCAGCTCTCTGCAGTGCTGATCTGTCATCCTTGTCCCACCTCCATCCCAATGCACAGGGCAACAGTTCCAGTTCTGCCAAAAAACTGATTCTTACCCCAGATTCTTGTGACAGAATGCACAGCTTCTGCTTATCACTCTGGTAACAAGGCAAAAAGCCCTTTGCTTATCTCAACCTAGAATAAAGACTATGTGCTAGGAACAGCAGACACAGACTTTCACAAGTTTATACACATTCTCATCTGCTGTCCTCCCTCGTATGTGGCTACGTCTATACTCAATATCCCACACTTGATGGAAATGTTAGTTTTACATCTGTTAGTAGAGAAAAGAACCACAATAGAAACTCGCTCGTTCCCCTTGCATTCGCTTGATTTATTTATGGACTGGTGTATTTCCAAATTCCTAACGATGGCTTGGCATAATCTTGGATGAGACTTCTGTTGCCCTAACTGTCAAACCTAAGGAAAATTCCACTTCAGGCAGTTTAATGGGTTGAACATGTCTCTCTCTTTGTTGTTCAGCGCTTCTTACCAGCCGAAGACTGCCGGTTTTCTGCCAGTTGATTCTTAAAGTTGGAAACTTTCTGAACTATGTAAGTAACCTGACTTCTTTAACTGCTGCATTTCTAAATTACAGAAGATACAAATTCAGCTCCTGGAAACTGAAGGAACGTTTTTCTGTATCTTCTAGGGGCATCACACCGGAGATGCTGGAGGTTTTAAAATTAGTGCCTTGCTCAGACTAACAGAAACAAAAGCAAACCAAAGCCAGATCACTCTGCTTCACCATATTTTGGAGGTACCACAAAACGCTGATGTACATTACGCTCAGACATTGATTCCCCAGAAACTAAGGTGCTTTGACCCCAGTAGCACCCCACCATAGCTGCCTGGAGGATAAGCCTCTCTGCAATCTAACTAAATGTTGTGAAAACTTTTCCACCCCTCTATGCAGATGGGATCAAATCTGTAGGCAGTTCTGTTTAGAGTTAGCGGTAGGTTTTGCTTAACCTGTCAGCTGGCTGCTTTCGTTCTTTTCTCCAGCTTCTCTCTTGTGTTGATGAATGTCCCAAAAGCACCTGTCAAATGAAATTAATTTTAGTGGCATGAAGACAAAAATCTCAGGTCAGCTCGTGCACTGTGGCAGCACATGGGTTGTAAGTCTGAGCAGTTAAAAGAGCGTTTTGCTTTCTCTTTAACTTCCCGTGGGTGCTGACAATGTGAGAAAAAGAATGAACAAGACTAAATTTTCATCTGAACTTGCAAGAATGGAAGCTGAAGTGTTAATTCTTTTTAGTCTTGATGTTGTCTAATTGAAACACTCTCATACTCTTTGACTGACCACGATAACTGTTTTTCATTTCGATTTTAGGAGGTTGAAAAAAATCACAGAGATCTGTTGCAGCTTCCCAGAGATCTTGACCTTGTTTCCAAGGCAGCAGGGTAGGATGTTATTGTTGGGTTGTGTCATGTATGAATTGCCAGCCTCTTTAAAGCCAACAAGGAGCTGAGTCATTTTGCAGTAGTGTAATAAGGTCACAGGACTCCTTTACTGTAGCAGTTTCCCTTCCAACACCAAGCAGTGTTCAGATTTATGTGTCAGCCTGGTTAAGACTTTTTCTGTGCAGCTTAGTGTGATTTTTCTTTTTCTTTCAGATGCTCTAGTAGTACCTTAGAAGTAATGTTGTGTACATAGTGAGCTCCCTAACTTTCAAGGACCAGATTGCTCTTCCACATACTGCAATAGAAACCTATCTTCCCTGCATCTTCTCTGCCATATTCATGTGTGAGCCCATTAAGAGCTATAGAAACAGAGTTGGTATAAGAAGGGAATGCTCTGAGGTGATTTACTGGCAATCAAGGGACCTCAGGAGTCCCTGACTTGAGTATCAGCTCAAGTTTCTAATGTATGTGGGTAGAAAAAAAAGTCCTGATTCTATAGACTCTTCCTTATGTGCCTGAAAGCCTCGTAAGTCTAACACCAGCTCTTCTTTAGCTCAGGGGAATCATATGGGTGTATTTTAATCACACTAACCAGAATCCGTATTCATAGCACTGGGATTTAACATTTTCCATCCCTGTTACGAATTCATAGGAATTCTGCAGTGTTTGACATTTCCTTGTACCTAGAAGCAGGAGTAACTTTTACATCTGGAGATGGACTGACACTTCTAAAGTAGCTGCTAAATAATGTAGGAAAAGTGGTTTTAGCCAGTAACGCAACAGAAAATGATGTTATGGTTTTGGTGAGTTACCAATGCAGATGTTCGATGCTGTTTTGCAACACAAATTCCTTTTGTTACGTGAAACTAAACCTCGGTCAGTGCCATAAAGGTGCTTTGTCTGATAAAGTAATTGCCCTATAGTGTTAGGCAAACTCTCAGATTTACAAGTGGATTTGTTAATCCACCTGCGGAGAGCAGTGTACTGCACAAGGGGTTCTTCTAGCTGCTCATATCCAGGTGCACTGTGAAACTCCAGGTCAGGTTTTTCTGATTCAGTGACTTTTGCCTGGCACGAAGAGTATGTCAGAGCCACAGAAAGTGTTGGTTCAGCAATGTAACATGTCTCAGTCTCCACCTGAGCTGATGGAAGTCTGAGAAACAATTTTGGACCAGGAACATATTAGGGAGGAAAGGCAAGGAGGGAAGAGAACGAGCTAAGTAAGGCTAGTACTGGCACAAGGGTGATAAGCACACGCTGCCTGTGAATAAAAACAGGCTGGAGATTTTTGGAGGGGTTTTTTGATTACTAGAACAATAAGCTGCTTACAGATTGGTGAGGGGAAAAAGCAGAGATCCTCTCTTAGATGAGGGTTTGAGCACATAGAGAAAAGTTTTACAGAGAAATGAGAGCTACCTGCAGAAGCAGGGTTGGGACTGGATGATTAGTTCAATATGAATTTGCGGAGATTATACTGTTTACTCTTCTAACTTCAAGAGAACAAAAGACTCACCCCTGCACTGTACCTTTTGTGGGCCTTTCAGAATCCACTTTAACGCTATGCGGGCTGAAGCAGGTGGCAACTTGAAGAAACTGCTGGAAATAGAAAAGCGTTTATTGCTGTCAACAGATGATTTGAAAGCACAGCATGCAAAATCTGTTCAAGTAAGTTGGGGGGGGGGGGGCGAGGGGGATGCACTTCCCATCCTTCTTCCTGAACAGTTTAGATATCTTCTCAGGTCACTGTAGTTCAGGTTGGTCACAGAGCTCCATGGGAAAGGGGGCATAACTGCACTCCCCCTGTGCCCTGGTGGAAGGAGCATCCCAGTTTCCTTCTCATTTGTAATGTGCTGTCATGATATGGAAACTGCTGAGGACCAGTTGTTTTGGGGCTTGCTTATTTTTTTGGGGGGTTGGGGAGTGTAAAAGAAAGAACAAAGCCAAAAGAGAAATCCTGGTGCTGGAGCTCCTTTGATCGTTCACTGCCGATTGTGCCAAACTTCCGTGTGGTTGCACGATGAAAGCAGCAACATGCAGTGAGCTGCTTGGAGCCCAGTGAAACCAGAGGAAGTGCAGATGGATCAGCTAAGGAAATATCACGCGCTCTGAACCATTTTTGTCAGGCTTTTTTAAGCTGGCTGCTTTGTGTTAACTGTCCCGAGTCTCGCGGGCAGCTCAGAATAGTCTACTTCTTAACACACACAAATTGTGTTGCAAACTGTGTCTCAGGGCAGTCTTGAAGCTTCAAAGGACCTGCAGAAGGAGTTTGCCACCATTGAAAAGAAGAAGGAAGAACTTGCCGATTACTTTTGTGAAGACCGAACAAATCTGTCTTTGGAAGATGTATTTAGCACAATGAAAACCTTCAGGGAGCTCTTCCTCAAGGCCTTGCAGGTGGTTGGCATTTGTGACTGTTTAGAAATAGATTGAGAGCTATTTTTTTAAGCAAGCAAGAATTTCTTTTATCTTTTGTTCCAAGCCGGGCTACTGGCTCCAAAAGGAATTGAAAGCCACTGCAGCAAGAAATGAGCGTGTGGGCAGACATAAAATATGATTCTTTTTAATTTGTTTTTTCCTGTGGAGAACTTTTCCCTGTTGGTGTTTTCGGATGGTAAAATTATTACTCATGCCCCAGTACAATAGATGCTTAGTGGAGTGTGAAAGGGTGAGCAACCTCACGTGCTTTATAGGCTTTGCCAATAGGAATAGGCAAAGGTAGGTTTTTCCAGCTGGCAAAGCAAAACTGGAAGGTATGTTCCCACGTAGACATGCAGAGAGTCCAGCGTAGGGCAACGAAGATGATAAAGGAGGTGGAGCACCTCCCTTATGAGGAGAGGCTGAGGGAGCTG
>JAOXOE010000441.1:37999284-38012007 GCA_028565055.1 Phoeniculus purpureus
TCCTGTGTGACTTAGTCTAGGTGATCCTGCTGTTGCAGGCGGATTGGACTAGATGATCTTTTGAGGTTCCTTCCAATTCGTTATGATTCTATGATATTTCATTGTATTAGTTAGTTCAAAGCAGTTGTGTCTTGTGCCCTCTACAAAACTATGGCTCTCCCAAGAAACTGTATTTGGCACTTCATTAATTTATAAGACTTTACACCTTGCAATGAGGAGTAAGAAAACAGTAGCTTCACCATGGAAGTTGTATAGACCACTTTCCAACTTGTAAGCTTCCAGGAAAGCTCTATTTGACAACCCAGCTCCATCCAAACTAAAGTCCTTCCTCTGGGTTTTCATGATGCCAGGTGATAGTGTCTGCACATTTATGTATTTTAACAGCAACAGTCACCAACTACTTCTGTAGAGGGGAATCAATCCACTCTACAAGAAGTACTGCAAGAGTACAGAGTGCTGTGCTGGGCCACGTCAGGCAAGAGAGGCTGAAGGAGTGCTTTAGGGCAGATTGTGGTCTCAGATGAAAAATAATGAGCTTCCAAGGAAATGCTTAAGCGTGAAAGCTTAAAAATACATCCTGTAACGTTTCCACTACCTGCTTCTCCTGTGAGGTGCTGGGCTTCAATTTTGTAAGGCGTACAGCTACACAGGCTGTGAAACCATGTGGTATTCCTATAGACGGTCTGGAAAAAGAAGCCCTGGAAACCATCGATCCTCTGGCAATATGCTTGACCCTTACAGTTCCTAAAACTCTAGGCAGGAAGGAAAGTACTAAGAGAGTCAAGAATAAAATGCCCCTGCACCTGTGCAGAGCTATCATAAAAAATTGCTGGGGCAGGCAAACCAGGCAACTGCCACTCTTTTAAGAAACAGCCCTAAGAAAGTTTATGCAGCATCCTAGTAGAGCTGCAGAAGATCTAAACTACTTTTCTGGGTGCTGCTTGCTCACAGATGCTTTGGAGCAATCAGAAAATATTCTTTTCATCTACCTAACACGTAAACTCCAATGTAACCTCCTGTCCCTTCTTGTCTTGCTTTCTCCCTATCACTGGAGCAAAGACAACGTCTGTGCTTGAAACAGCAACGTGCTGAAAAGTGTAAGGCTGTAATTCTTCGGACAACTTTTTGTTCTGTGGTTTTTATGCTACAAGTGGCCATGAGCATCGTCTTTCCACAGCCTCTTGATGTAAATTTTAAGGCTATTGTATAGCTTTTTAGACGAGGAGTCTTAGCAAGCAGGTCTCTTAGCACCATCAAAACTGTTAGGGCTATCTTTCCATTCTCACATCAACCAGAAGGGAAATCATTTTGATAAATAGCCATCCATCATGGCTTCTAAGCTTCCCTAGAGAGATTTGAGGATTGTTACTTCTTTGTTCACACAATTCCCCTCCTTTCTCTGAGGGCTTTTTCTGGTCTTATCCTTCGGGTAACAAAAACTGAGCTACGCCAAAGAAATTACTATAATAAGAAACCGTCTTTTTCCTCCCCATCTACTCAAAGAGGTGAGAAGGGCTTTTCAAATAGCCAAATGATCCCCAAAACTACACAGTGAAAAGGAGCGGGTTTGTTACTCAAGGCTGCTGACTGTTTCACCAATTGTCAAAAAATAAAGGAGCAGATGGTAAGAGGAAGGAAATGGGGAGAAAATAGCTTCCCTGCTCAAAGATAAAAAAACAGAAGCAAGTTGTAAAATTGCGAGGAAAAGAAACCCTGATTATAGGGCATTGGGAGAAATATTTGATTTCCCTTAGCACTTGCAGCTGTTCAAAGAGGGGAGCTCCTAGCAAAGAGGCTGCCTAATCTCAGGCAAAGGAGAAAAAAAAATGTTAAACAAAATCTGCTCTAGGAAGTACTTGGTTGATGGCAGAGGTTATACAGGCAGCTCCGCACAGGGACAGTTCATCTGAGTCCTCCCCAAGGATAACCAAGCTGGAGCAGCTGCTCCTCGCTAGGGTGCATATGGTGTTGGAACAGGATGTGCTTTAGATAGTGTGGGAGTAAACCGTTCTCATGGATCATCTTTGAATTCAAAGATCAAGCAAGTACCTAATGTCCCACAAAGTGTGAATCCAAAGTGACAGCCCTCTTTCATTTGTTCTCACCTATACAGATGCTTTCTGTAATGAATGATGAAGACTTTGCAGATATTTCTTTCTCTGCCTTGCTATCACTTTAATTTGCTGGGCTTGCTTGTGCTGAAGAAATTCTGCTAACAGTGTGTTTGCATCAGATCCATTGTGTTTGGGTGGGTTGTTTCATTTATCTGAACAGTGCAGTTCAGGCTTGTGCAACCTGTAAATTTACTCCCGAGGTGTTTTGGTTTGTTCTCAGAACAGAGTGTGTGCTGCTCTTGTAAAAAGACAAAATATTTGTGAATTCACCTTCTTTATTTCTTGTAGCACATTACATAGAGTCATTCTCCCAGGGCCCACAGATCAGCAGGACTCTCAACAGCCATAATAATCAGCAAGACTCCCAACAGCCATAATATCTCAAAGACATTGTGATAAGACGTAGCAGGAGTTTATCAGGCGAGCATGCAGGAGGCAGACAGTAATGAAAGACTTGGCTTTTTCATAACACTTCACTACCTCATTCTTCCAGAAACAACCTCCATTCAGTGCAGATACACCCTTTTCTTCCTTTCTAGGCATCTATTGGAAGTCCACATAACCTTGAGCCTTTCTGATGCTCTTGTATATCACAGTACATCTCTAGTAATGTTTACAGATTTTCTTGATTTGTGTGCAAATTCTTTGGACCAGAGGATGGATCCTAGGTGCTAAACTTTTGCATGTTTCCTAGAACTTATGCTGCCTATCTTATGGAAGTAGTAGCAGATCCATAGCAGTCAACCAAATCTAACACTACAATGTGATATTGCCTTTCCTGCTCCCAAAATGTCTGCAAAGGAGACCAGACGTCTCATCGATAATTGTATCTGCCCTAAATAATCAAAATCTTCCTGATTAGATGTTGTAATATGACAAAGCAGCACCCCCTCTAACATCAGAAATCTTTATGACAACAACTAGTGATCTACCTACATGTAGATCAGCTCCTGATGGCGACTGTGGTCCTGGAACAAGGACTGCGTAAGTTTTTAAGAAAACAGCTTTTGAAATGTCAATGTCCTGTCTCAATTACCCCGCTGTTCAGAACTACCTTCTCCTGCCACTGTGCTACCTATCAACATGCAGAAATACTCTTTCAGTGAGTGAAGGTCTTCCTTTAGTGGGAGTAGTTGTTCCACTTCTTTTTCTTCCTCCATTAACCATATCATCCCAGCAGCTCTGTGGAAAGCAGCGTCTTGCCTGTCGTGTAAATCCCAACAGGATTTATGCCATCCTGGCAGTTGTATGACTGGTACCAACACACATCCAGTTCTGACACTGCAGCTGAACACCAGTGTAGAAATGCAACTGGCAAAATAAATGGGTGCCTGAAGAGAAACTCTGAATGTCGCTGCTTAATACAGTCGGAGAGTTCCTGAAATCCCTGGTAGAAATGCCTGAATAGATACTATAAAATCAAGGTTGCATTGGGATAAATCTCTAGACTGCTAATTAAGTTAAACTAACATTCTCTTTTGTGGACAAAGGGACTAATTAAGAAGAATGAACTGTAGTCCATAGTAGAATGTTGCAGTAAAACTAATAAAATAGTTTCCTGGTAACATCATCACATGGAGAATCCTGAAAGACTTGACTAGGAAACTGATCTGCTGTATGCCCTTAAACCCCAGCAGCTGAGAGTTTTGGGTGTATAGAACGTATTCAGAATTCAGCTATTCATTGCAAACTGATTGCTTCTCAACCTTCAGTTTTTCCTTCAGTAACTCTTCTTATATATTTGTCATTCTGTCTGAATGCAGGAAAATCAAGAAAGGAAGGAGCGTGCTGTAAAGTCTGAGAAAAGGAAGAAGCACCTTAAAGGAGAAGATGCAAAGAGGCTAAAGCGATAGTGTGCAAAAAGTAGTGCGTTTAACAACAGTTAGTTCTGGTTTTATTAGCCAGTCTCAATTAATTCTGGTTTTATTAGCCAGCCTTTTGGGAGCTAGGAGGAATTTTTCTGTTCAGCTGTGTCTGAACTAGTGCAATGAGGGTGATTCAGCTATAGGTGATGTGACTGCTGGAAGACTTGTAGGGGGTAGAATGCTGCACCTTCTTATTCAAGCTACACTGCACAGGTTGTGTTGTGTGTTGCTGTTACCACAACACTTGAAGTTTTCTGATTAGAGTTCTGATTCCTTAAAGCAGTTAACGGTTGTGCTTAAAGAACTGCCTGTGCTGTGCTGAGAAACAGCTGACTGACTTAAATGCAGATGTGCTTGTTGTGCTGGGCTCACCCAGGTGTGAAACATTCCTAGTACTGACTTTGGCAGGTGTATCTTGTTAAGTTTTATTTTGGTGAATACTTGACATCCACTTGGCTTGAAGGTTCCTGCCAGTGGTGTTTGGTTGTGATTTCTGATCTTTAGAGAACCACTTCAAACATGGCATTAGTAAATCTGAGTGGAGTTCTCGTAAATATTGTGCTAGATGCTCCCCCCTTGGAAGACTGTTTTCCCTTGTATCTGATGTCTAATGTCCTTTTTTTAGCTCCTCTTTCACAGTTATTCATCTTTAGAAACACGTTTTAAAAATACATGAAACTCACTGAAAACTGACCACAGCAAAGTTTTCAGTATTGTCCTGACAGGCTGCGACGCGAATGTGTTTTAGGTACTTTGCAGCTGTAACATGCTTTATCCTTTTGCTGTACGTGCAGAAAATTAATTCACTATATGGTAAAATAAAACTTTGAAGTGACATTCAGCAGCTGTAAGGATTAAAGGTGTGCTTCAAGCCTTTGAGGGGAAGGAGCCCAGGCAAGAAAAACCTTCTGCACTTCCCACGTGCAGTTTAGGTGGAGCTGTTTTTATTTTTGGTCCTCTGTGAGAAGATGGATTTAATTAATGGGATATAAACTCAGACATGAAGGAGCATACAGATTCTGAATTATTTCCATGCTTCTTTTAGAAAACTGTTCATAGCACTGGCGACAATGACAATGGGGCATTTTAAAAATCTATTTTAATTGCCATCACAGTATAGTGATGTAAATCATAGAGGTTATATGTTCTGGCACAGCAACATGTCAGAGCTCATTTTAACATTCTTCAGTCTACGTAAAACCTTTTTCTTTTATTTTTTTATCATACATGCCAATTATAAGTCATTATTTACTACCTTTATTTACTGAAGACTGGAATGACAAGCAGTAGAACTGGTGAAACCCCTGCTAGTAGGTGTTTGCAGGACTATCAAGCCCAGGTTCAATTAAGCATATCTCTAACTTTGCAGGTCTTTTCTTTGAAGCCAGTGATATACAGCACACAGGGTAATCCTGTGCATAAACCTTTAAGGCCCCAATCTCACAGCCTCTGAATCTCTGACCTTAACTCTAGTCACATGCTTCGTCCGTGACACTGTCTGGTTTATCCAGTTGTCTAAGGATCATTTCTCTGCGGCTGACAGTTCTGCCACAGACAGCACACAGCAGCAAGGTCTCCTAGGGCAGGCAGTCATCTCACTCTCCCGAGTTCAAACAGTAGAGGTGAAGGCAGAAGCACTCAGCACTGATGTATTATTAACAGATTACAAGGAAGGGCTGGCAAAACTGCCGACAACCAAGCTGAGCTAGAAACTGTGCCCAAAATTCAAATGTGTGACACACTTCAGAGGGCTATTGACTTCTGTGTATTAAAAACAGCTTTCCTGTGGATAACACAGAAAATAGTATTTCTTAAAAGAAATTTGGTGATGGGCTCCTGCTGCTTCCCAGACTCCAACACCTAGGGTTTAACCTCTCTGAACATGTTTACACCAAGACATCTTTTTTCCATGCTTGATAATGGATTATGTGGCTTTATTTCCTTCAGCTTGTTTTGCAGCAGCTTCCGTTACCGAGCATTTAAATTCCTCAGGAAGAAGGATTTAAACTATTAAGTTACTGTTATATCAAGAGAAATATTTAAAGATAATAACACATAGAAGTGTGGCTGTAAGTAAGAAACAGATCTATGATAAAATGTCATCAGCGTAAATTTGGCTCGCGATCGTAACAGCATCAAGTCTTCAGGACCTGGGGAAATAAGGCAACGGTCTGCTGCTAAAAGCTTACAGTGCTACTGTTGTATTGCTTGGACTTGCTTTTTAAAGCATGTAAGAATGGTTTAAAAACAGTCTATTAAGGACAATTCCAGCTTTCAATGTAGCATTTACTTACGACCGCGTTGTACTCTACTATGTTTTTGCAATTCAGGAAATATTACACTCGTTTTAGTAAACAGAGTTAAAACAAACGTACCTGAACCTGCAAGGCTTTTGCTTTTTAGTTGTGGTTTTAAATCAGACACTAGCAATTAAAATCAGAGCTTTTCCTGTGTTGACTGTGAATACCATCATGGTGTTTTTATTCTGTTTCACAGCTGCACAGATAGACTGTCTGGATCTTAATCTTCTAAATAAGATGCTGAATAAATGAGAAAAAAAAAGTTGCTTAATTACACCTGGCAGTATAAAGTTGTTAAGTAAGTAATTCTACTGAATCCTAGAAAGCCGCACAAAGGAGCACAGCCATACTGCAGTACTCCTTGCATCTCTTTTTTTAAAATATCCATCACCCTCCTGAATAATCAGCTCATTACACTGGCTAGAGAGATTATTCTGATTGAGCCAGTTTCATTAGAATGTGGTTTAAATCTTTCTACAGGCTTTATCCCATCTCATTTCTGTACATATTGTTTACTTAAACAGATGAAATTATATGACGATGCCTCCATTTATTTTTGTTTATATCAGATTGAGTAATTGTTAGGCTGAGAAAGATGTTACATGATTGAACTCTCTGAGGGCTCACCCTACAATGCCAGAGACTGAAGTTGCTGTTTGTGCCTCTAGTCAGGGGGAAAACAGATGTAAATCAGTCACTGTCTGGCACATTAGAGCTGACACCCTTAGGTCCTCAAACGTTCTGTGATGATTGATTTGCTCTGCTTTGTATCTTCACTGTTAACAGGGAGGAACCGGTAGCAAAGCAGAATACCCCTCTCCTAGCTTGCCACAACGAGCTGAACTGTGGGATAAATTGCTTGTCCCCCCAAACCCCGCGCTGGCGGAGCAGGTAGGTGATTACAGAACTGGGTGGCAGCAGAATAGCTTTTTAACTTAAGTATTCGACCTGGGCAACTAAGCAGATGGATATGTAGCTTTTGAGAGCTCGGGCCAAAGCTTTCAGAAAGTTATCTGCAGCGCTGAGACTTACTTAGTAAAGCTGGTTTAAACCAAAGCAGTTAATACTGAATCATTTTTGCCTAATCTTCTCAAAAAAAAGCCCAAGGACACAGGAATCGTGCAACCTGGACAAGCTGCTGCTGTGCTAAGTTGGTGCTGAGATGCTACTGTTCCAAAATGCTGTCCTTAGGAGTAGCATCGAATCAAAGCTGGGCTTATTCACAGATTCTGTTTCAAGCACAATAAAGCTTTGTCAGCTTTCAGGTTTGTCCTTATTTGTCAGTTGGTTTTGCCTAATAAAAGACACCAACTCTCTTAATTTCATTCCACCACAGAGAAAACACGATGCCACTTTGGTTTTTTCATAGTTTTAATTTGCAGCAACTTTTAACATGTTAGGAGACTTTTGTCATGTTACCTCTGGTCTTTTTCCTCCTAGACTAAACAACCTCAGCCTTTCACCTTTTCATTCCATGGCTTTTCTAGTTTATTTCATCCTAGGCTTTACCCAATCTATGTCCATGCCTTTGTGGCACTCTTCCACGTCTTCTTCAGCTGGATCCCATCTTCCTTGCAGTGCAGTGCTGGATCTCCAGCAGGGCTGAGGCGCATGAAAGGACATCAATCTGCATTTTACAAGTCGTTCTTCCATCTCAGGATTATGTTTGACTTCTTGGGCACTATAACAACACTTCTATTCAGAGAAACATCTGGGTCTTCAGTGTGATTCTTGATGAATCACGCCATCTCCACATTCAAGACTTACAATCTATTGCATGCCACAAGTCTGTCACGGAAACTAAACATTTTTAATAACAGGCATTGCCCTTATGATTTGATGTGCCCTTTGTCCAAACAAATTATTCCTTGTCACTCTCATAGTACAGTTCTTCACCTGCTTTTCCAACATTTTACCATTTTTATGGGGCTGTGAACAAACAGCTATTTGGTAAGAACACTGTTCGGAAATGAAACAGTGGAGTTGTGCTTCATTTATTCCACAGCACAATGCACTCCTTTAATTGTGCAGGCATATTTTGCCTCTATTAGTCGCCCTAAAGTAAAAAGCACCACGTATTTTTATTTGAGAAGGCAGATGCTTGAAAGACTTTCTGTGACATTGCAAAGGTCAAGTGTTGTCAGGTGAGTTGGTTATATTGGAAGAGCTCTAAGGAACAGGATGCTCCTGAGGCACCAAACCTGGTGTCTGAGATAATGCTTCATTGCCTTCTCTGTTGGTACCCAGTACCAGGTGATTCATAGGGGATGGGGACACTGCAAAGCTGCAGCTCTTACGAGTCATGTGGCACCCTGCGTTATTTTTTTCCATCTCACACATCAAAATGGATTCAAATCTATTAATTTGTTGGGCTTGAACTTATTTTGAAATTAGTATAAGAAGAATAATAAATCACACAAAGCCAATAACGGCTTCGTGTGATTTCTGTGCTGAGTTACATAGTCCTAACTTTTATAAAGAGAAGTGTCAATTAGTTTCCTTGCAGTGTTCAGTAGGTCTTATAACATAAAACAGTTTAACGGAAGGTTTGACATAACTGGCACTGGAAAGAAAACACAACTGGAATTTGTGACCTCCTCAGAACGACAGTGGGTCTGATTAGAGAAATGCTGAAGAGCAGATACAAAAAATGCCATTTGGTGCATCTGAAATCACACAAACGGAAAACCCCACGTTACTTTAGAACACTTCCTGGCTACTAAGAGCAAAGAAAGTGCATTTCTTCTGGCACAAAAACTCATACTGATGTTTTCACCAAGTTACGTAGTTCTAACTATATTCTCTTTGAAGATCTATGAAATCTATTAAAGTGCAACTGACAACGAACAAACAGCTGAAAACACTGGCATCTCCTGATAAAATGGTTAGATTCTGTCCTTAAGCCGGGCCATTTACACATAGTCATGCCAGGAGGATTTGCTTTAAAAAGAATGGTACAGCCGAATAAAAGAACAGCAATGACATTATTCTGGAAAAAGATTTGAGTTCCTACACTAACAGCCATAGAGCATCATAGAGACAGGAAAAAGAAAACTATGCAAGAAAGGCAATGCCAAATGCCATACAAAAATACAGCTGTGAGATCCTCTCTTGCTTAAAATACAGCTGTACAGAGCTTCTCCTGCAGAGAAGCAGCACCAAGAATATGCGACCTCTTTCAGCAAAGGGTATTCTTATATTCTAGCTGTATGGAGCTGACTTGCAAGCTGTCAGTCTTGAGGAGAATTAGTGCGTGTGTGTGTGTGTGTGTGTGTGTGTGTGTGTGTGTGTGAGGAAAGTGAGTGACACCACTGGCACATTTTTTTGTCCTTGGTGCTTGTGGTTTCAAATTGTAAAGGCAACTGTAAGTGTAAACCCCCAACAAATACTTGTTCCACAGTGAATAACACCATTTTTGTGATTTGTAACACTATTACGAAGGGAGTTCAGATATCAGGTAAAGAGAAATTGAATTCGTCAAGGATTCACTTGCATAGCAGGACCAGGCTGGCTGCAAACGACTGAATAGTTGATAGACTAGTGCAGAAGGATTTCAGATAAGGTCCGCAAGCTGTCAGTATGTGGCTGTGAAGAGAAACATGGCCAGTGCTGCCTGTTCCCATGTCAGGTAGAACAAGCTCATGCTTGACTGCTCTGGGATGCTGGGCAGCTCTAGACTGACTGGTACCAGGGCAATAAGCCCCATGAGTTTGGCATAAAGCCTATGTTTGAGCAGTTGTAGCTAGACATTCAGTGCATATCAGACCACAGAAACAAAGACCTCACAGTAACCTTCCATCCTTACAAGTGGAATAATGGTCAAAACCAAAGTAAAGGTTTCAAATCTATAATGCAAAATTCTGAAACCCAATCTTGTCTTTCAGGCCTTGTTAGATTGCACGTGGCTGTGAATCTGCATGCGAAACGCCAACAAGCTGCGTTGCACATCTCAGGATCCAAGAGCACAAAGAGGTAACGGCATTTGGGTGAGCAAGATAGTAGCAGTGCAGTGAAGAAGCATGTGAGAGGAGCTGACTTTCATCACATATGTGAAATTTGACAAGTCCAGTAATGTGGTAGCTGAAAGAAGACATTAATTCCCTTGTGGAGGGTAGCAGGAAACTCTACAAAGGCCATAATGTACAATTCTACTGCCCATATTCAAGAAATATGAAGCAAATTCAGAAACAGTGCAAGGCAGGCAGGTAAGAACAACCAGCAAACTGAGAGCCAGTCTTTAGAGAGAGTAAAACTGTCCTTTTCTGTTGAGCAAAACAAAGCCAGAGACTGGATTTGATTCCTTGTATAAATATATACATGGGAAAAGGTGAGGAAGAAGAATTTAAACTAAATGGCAGTATACAATATACAGATATAAATTTGCTGTCAGTCTGGAAATTAGCAGGTTTCCAACTGGAGGAGCTCTGGAACAGATATTCAGTAGAACACTGAGGTGTTGTGTTATTTAGATGACTGTAGTAGTAGTGGGGGAAACCTGTCTCAAACACCAGGATCTCCCTTCTAGTCCTCTCTTCCATATTTAACCCATCCACTTATCAATGATAGATACTCAGCTGGAGCATACAGAGTGTGAAACCTTCCCTACCTCCCTTTCTGAGAGGAAATACTGCAAATACTAGAAATGAAGTAGCATGAATGTCTGCTCTGTTTGCCATAAGGAACGCCTACAAGTCACTGGAGTATGGTGTATATATAGTATATTGTCTATACTAGCTCATTACATGCACATATAGGTGTAGATGCTTGTGTCAATGCATACTCACACACATACAGAGACCACAAATGTACGTTTGAAATAACACTACATGCAGGTGTATTTTTATTTCTTAGTTCTTTTCAGCATACCAGTACCTTCTTTCCATCCTTATGCCAGAGTAACATGTGATCTGCTGCGTATAATGGCATCTCAGCTGAGCCAGGTGTAAGAGGCAGAATGTGTCACTTGAAAATGCTGAACTTCTGTCACATGCTCTTGTAGCAGGAATCCCACACGTGCATTTTCCAGGAGAAGCACACAAGCAAGTGGCCAGTGCAGTTCCCCCTGCTTGAAGCTGCACCCTGCTATGCTCTGCTGGTGTTCTGTACCTTTGCATGTGCATACAGGCAGCACACCTGTGCCTCATACTAACACAGCTGCGTGAACAGCAGACTGACACAACTTTAACTGACACTTTTCATGTTGTTGGGTTTTTTTAAGGATGTGGTGCTGCATACCTGGAGCCAGAGAATATATGTTACAGAAAAAGTGAAGGCCAGAATGTGACTCGTGCATGAGTAATGGGCTACGGGTGCCAGGCCTGTCAGTTTGCCTGTCACATCAGCGAAGCAGACACAGAAATATGTCCTTTTGACACAGCTCCACCCGCCTCACTTGTTTGTTTATCTCACAGTTGACAGTGGTTTTTTTAAGGTCAGCATGTGAGTATATGTGTGGGTGGGCACACGTGCCTCACCAGAAGGGACTTGGGTGTCTTCTGCCACCGAGACAGAGTACGTATCTGTCTGTCAACAGGTTGCGTGCCAGTTCAGTAACAACAGTCATATGTATTTTAGGCTGGTGTGTGTGTCTGTCAAACTCAAAGTGCACTTGTCCATGTGTCTTGCGTCAGCAGGTGGATGTTTGTGTCTCATGGCCCATGGGTGCTGGAGTAGCTGTCTGCTTGTCCTTCTGTCCCTGCCTGTTACACATCAGAGGGTACTCAGTCTGACTGTAGCTGCATATGTGTCAAGCTACTCAGCTCGTGCAGTTGTCTGTGTGTCTGACAGCAGTCCCAAATATTTCAGAGCAACATCTGTCTTGCAGTGACACAACCAACCCATCTTCTTCGGAGCAGTGTCCCTCGGTCAGCAGCTCAGGTTCGTGAACCTCAGGATTGCGTGTGTCTGTGTCACAGCCCTAAGACCACAACCCCAAGACCAGTGCATGGGTCTGTCCCGTGTTGCTGTCACACACACCTCAGTGACAGTCACACATCTCGGGATGGCACGTTGCTGTACGGCCCGGTGACACAGCCCCAGAGGTCTCAGACTCATGCAGCAGCCACATGCCCCGGACCCGCGTGTCACATGTCCCCATCACACGGGTGTGTGCTGCAGACCCATGTCACAGTGACACAGCCACAGGCCTTGCAGTGATACAGACCAACATCTGTCCATCTGACTGTCTGTGCCACCGGCCAGGCTGCCTCTGGGCTGCGTGTGCCTTACGGTGCCACAGAGCTGGAGACCTGAGTTGTGTGGGATTGCATCTGTGTGTGCTTACGAGTGTGTGTGGCTGTGTATGTTGTGCTTATCAGTGCGTGTGTGTGTGCTTACGACTGTGTGCGACTCTGCGTGTACGACTGTGTCCGTGTGTGACTGTGTGCCGGCGCTGTGAGCGCGGAGCGGGCGGCGGGCCGGGGCCAGCGGGACCCGCCCGTCATC
>JAOXOE010000441.1:38013752-38025563 GCA_028565055.1 Phoeniculus purpureus
CCAGGGAGGTGGTGGTGTCACCGTCCCTGGAGGTGTTTAAGGAACGAGTGGATGCGACGCTTAGGGATCTGGTCTAGTAGTTAGATACTAGGACAAAGGTTGGCCTCGATGACCCTGGAGGTCCTTTCCAGCCATGATGATTCTGTGTGACTGCCCTCAGAACTAGAGCTTGTGGTTGGTTGTGCCTACTTGGGGTTTAATTTGGTAATTTTTCACATCGTTTTTGGAGGATGATTGAATAGTCTAGTGTCAACACTGCTGAGATGAGGTGCCACCAAAAGTATTATTTAAACTAGACCTGTTCCCAAAAAGCTGGCTATAGAACTGCTATAAGGTCACAGTTAACTGAGGACAGCTGGTGGTTGTACAGTGCTGGCTGTTTCCTTAGGCTGAGATGGTGTCAGGAATTCCTGTAGTAGTTACTTTTCACTGATCATCTTCTCTGTACAGCTCTGTATGGGTGTGAATGGAAAAGGAAAATATAACAATTAAATCACTCTTGAGAAACTTTACCTTCTATAATTGAGCGATGTGCCGAGAATGTCTAGACATTCCTGAGGTAACAGAAAGTGATGACAGTTTTGCCTTTCCTGATGAAGTTTTCTGTGCGATGAATTGTTTTCCAATAAAACACCCAAAAGCGCTGTAGGAAGATGCCTCACAACCAATTATATTTAAAAATGTGAAGGGGAGGAATGATTTTCCTCACGTGTCAAGTGCAAGAAACAAAAAATGTTGGTATTAAATTAGTAGAGCCCCATGTGGTAGTGATTACCTGCAGGGGGTTTGCTGGGTAGATTGGTAAGACAGTTGTCACACGAATGTGTCTCTGTGGAACCAGTGACGATGATTCAGCAGTGGGGATGACTCCAAGACAATTTTAAAGATTTTTTTCAAGCCTTCATTTGTCACTGCTGTTCCAGTGCTGCCCAACACTGGATGTGTCAGGCCTGTGACACTTAGAGCATCTGGAAGTCTGCAAACAATATGCCTGATGTTACCAGCATTCCCTTAAGAACCGGTGTTGAAGAAACAACACTGAGTTGTAGGAATGTGACTGTGTTAACTGAGCCGTTACTACGTTTGTTAAGCTTCTTGTATCAATTTGCTTTTCTGCTAAATATGCCCTCACATTCTAAAACATCTTTTCTGTCCAAATCTGAATGCTTTGAAATTAAGCTTTAGTTTTTGAAAGGGGTCATCTGATCTTTTGAAACACAAGGACAGATGTTGCAGCTGAGGTTAACGCTGTAGAAAGCTAAGGAGATGGAAAAAGGTACCAGAAACACTTTTTATTGAGGTCTTTTGTGGTTGAGTCATTTGGACCAAAGAGATTTAACCAAGTTGTGTACCAGGGATGCTGAGTAGCTGGTTTTCTTGATGTAGTGGATGTTAAATAAGAGGGAGAGGGGCTACCCAGTAAGAAAAGCATAGTAAGGCTTGGTACAACATTAGAGCACAATGATGATACAACATTCGAGAAAAACCTAGTAAAGCATGTGAAGAGACATGCCTGACTCTTATGGTACCCAATATCTGGTTGCATATTATTGCTGGTTTCCCTGTTTCCTTGGTTTAGTGTTTTAATGACTGCAAAGTAGATATCATATGTTTTAGCAAGTACGCTTGCAGGGATGCAAAGGAACATACTGAGGGCAAGTGATTGAATAATAAAACCCAAACATGGCAGAAATGCCAGGCGATAAGCTTTTTTGAGGGGTTTAGGTGCAGGAGAGGGTGAGTTTCTTCATCCCTTTGTTGAGCAGTTGACACAGCGGGGCTCAGCAGCCACACATTGTTGTGACTGCCTGTATTGATTATGGTCTGCTGAAACCATTTGCAGTGGGGATTAAATTAGGGCAGTTCTATGTGCTGATTAGGTGGAGTCACAGGGGCTTGTGGGTTAGTATTTTCTTTTGTATCACATGTTGTTATCCTTTCAGTGAGATTTAACCCTGATATTTAGTATAATTTCTCCCTACAGGATACAGGAGCATGTAAAGGCTTTAATGTCCTAATAACGTAGTGCTCTGATCGGTGCAGAGATGGATGACCTTGGAGTCATGAGTGTGCAGTGACTGCGGGACTGTCGGTTCTTTATTTCTCTGGTGTCTGGGAACGCTGATAGTCCCATTTACATGTGCATGTACATTCATACAGGCGTATTTCTTTCTAAAGAACTTTTTGCAAGACACCCTGTGAAAAATCAAGTAGGTTTTGTTTTTGCCTTCAACACAGGAAAGGGTTCATTAAGTGCTAGTGGTTTCCTTAGCCCCGATAAAGAAGTCCACCCTTTCAAAATCAAAACTTGTTTTGATAGCAGTCTGTTGCTTACAAGGTTTTATATCCAAATTTTATGTTCAATTTGCTTGTCGGTACTTGCGTGCCGCACTGTATCGTTTAGGCTTTAGAACAACATGGTGACACTGCTATTTTAAACTAGCCTCTCCTTTGGACATCAGCGAGATCATCTCAGGACCACCAGGATTATAAATACTGTGTGAGAAGGTCAGGTTTAAAGTTTCCAAATCTCCATAAGAAAGCAAGCTTAATTTTCAATCCCCTTTATAAAGCCTCATGAGTTTATTATCCTCTACAAGCATCAAAAGAAAGCAGCTGAAAATTAAGCTGAAACTACATCTGTTCTCTTTCATTCCTGTTGTAACTCACTAGCTCTTGTTAACTTGTTTACAGATAGAAGAAAAGTTATGTTGGTATCCTTGGATCATGTTACTTCCCACAGGACTTTTCAGAAGAGAGGACTGAAGATGAGCAGACATGGCTAGGTTTTTAATGCTTGATTTCTATTGCTTTAGGATTCAAGTAACAGTAGTCAGAATGCATTTGCCACTGCAGAATTTTCTAGCCTTGAATTTGTTGACTTTTTTTTACATCTTTTTTGTTGTAGTGATTTGTCATAGTAGATTGTTTTCATGTAGTTTGATAAAACTTTAAATTTGAGAGAAAATAACCAGAGTTCTAGAGTGTCTTGTTTGCCTGCTCTAGTTTAAAACCTGAGTTGGATGTTACCTGGTTTTTCCAGCTGCCTTTTTCAGATTCTTAGGAAGACACAGGTACCCACGGAAGGGAAGGTTACTTTTAATTTATATTAAAGGGAATATACTCCATTATTAGTGCAAATCCAGACATAATTTTATGTTTTTCTGTAAAAGGTCAAGGTTTTGCCTGATTCTTCACAAGAGTGTTTGTGTTTATAATCACACTATCTCATTAGGCTTCGGAAAGTCTCCTTCCATAGGAAGGCAGAAGTTTTTGAAGAGATCGCTGTTCTAATTGGGCAGGTGGGATCTTGTGGATTTCATTGATTCTGTGGGCTAGTAAGAAGGGGCACAGCAGGAACACACTCGAACAGATGCAGGAATCAGACATAAAATTATGTGCAGAGTTGTGCGAGGAAAAAACCTTCCAGTAGAAGAAACTGTGACAAGCACCCATGGCAGCAACCTCCCGAGTGGAACTACAGCACCTGTAGTCATCTGAGGAAAAATCTTTCACACCCTGGTGGTTTTATAACACTGTGTCTAAGGGCCTGAGTGTTCAGAGCACTGAATGGCACTTTCTCCTCTGTGGTGTATTTTTTCCTTTTAACCATTGATGTTCCAAACTCATTTGTACTGCCATAAATCAAGAGCCGTACCACAAAAGCCAATGGTGGTGTATTATTGCAAAGTTCACATCAAAGCAGTTTTTGCTGGTAACACTTACTAGCTGTATTTATTCAAGTTAGTTCCAGGCAGTTGCTAATGTAAGTTAGAAATAGCTGTTGTTAATTAAACTGTAAATAGAAAGAAGACTATTTAGGTAATAGTGCTTGTTCTTGTTTATTCAGAACCACATACAAAATACTCTAAATGGAAGAAAACTGCTCAATCCATATAAGAAAACCAAGATATTGTATAGTCTGTTTCATTGTGAGATGGAAAGTATTTGACCTGCAGCTGCAACTGAATTTCAGAAAACATTTTGCTTCACTGATGGATAGAAGTGGTAGAGCTGGACAGCCTAGGATGAAGACATAGACAGGAATCATAGCATTTGGTTTCAGACTCCCCAAACTATTGGTTTGTAGCTGGTATTCCAATTCATAGATCATAAATTAATAGATTACAATGCCAGAAGGAGTCATCTCGTCATCTTGTCTGAGTACCAAGGACACAGTATTCTAGTACCAGTTGCACCCCTGCCAAAAGGAGAGGTAATACAATCTCTCTACTCCCACTTGATATTCCCATTTATACATGTGAGGTTTGCCTTAGACGTATCAGCCAGTCCTGATGCTGTTCAGACACCTCCGCATGCTTCCTAGCATAGACTTCTGCCATCCGAAGTTTGACCTGCCTTTTTATTTCTAATTCACTTTCTGTGACCTTGGCCATGACATTTTATACATTCATTGCACAAAGCAGTTGGCCCAGGAGCTCAGACTGCTGTGCACTGCTGGTAGCCACCACTCACACGATAGTTTTTTGGCTGCAGGTCTTCACTAATGCATTTCCATGTTTTTCCCTATTGCACTGGTTAACACTGCTGACTGGAAGAGGCTGAGAACTGATCACTGTGAGACCTGTCTGAGTCACACCTCTTTCATGGTCATTCTGTTGTTAGAGCTTGAGACTATCATCAGCTTTCAAAGCAATTTGTGTGTGCTCTGGTGGTTTTTTGTAACATTCTACTTAATTAAGTCGTGTTTGAGCACTGTGGGGAGCGCTGAGCAAATACACTAACCAGTAGAAACCGGTAGAGCATCTGTGAACACTCCTGTGACGTGCAGCATGCAGGCTCCTGCGTAGAGCCTGGCCGGTAAAAGACATCAGAAACACATCTGAGCATCATGGCACATTTCATTCCTTTCAAACACGTGTCGTAAGACCAGTATCGAGGAGAGTTCCTGCTGCAAGTACTGAGCAGCCTCATTGCTGCTTCTGTCTTGGGGTGTTTCAACTGCAGAGAATAAAGAGATTATTTTAAACACAGTGCAGAACAGACCACCAGCCTTTAAATGACTGAGGACTTTGGAAGGGTAAGTTCTACTAAAAAGATAAAGACTTTGGGTTCTGCCCTGCCAACCTGTTTGTAATAATTCCCTAGAAGTGAGGTAGCTTGAGTTCCTCTAGCTTCTTCTGGTGCTGGGACAGTATGTGACTTTACACTTCAATTACTCGAAGTCTGGAAATACAGATGAAAATCTTTCACAAAAACAAGTCGGATTTTTTTTCTGTCCCAAATTTAAAAGTTCTTCAAAAACAATTTAAATGAAACACAACTCGGGCATTGCCATATTGTAGTGCTCTGCTCTGCCAGGTATTTTAGGTTGTTGAATTTAAATCACGTTGCTGGAGGGCTGCTGGATTGTAGAAGAAAGGAGGGATTGCTTGCAGCATTCCTTAGGCAAAATATATTGCAATTATACGTGTTTAGCGCTGTTAGTAGAGCCTCAATGCCTACTGCTTTCGAAGTTAAAACCGGATTTGTTAAGCTAGGTAGGTCCTTCAAAAAGGCTGAATACTAATTTTCCGCTGCAGGCTATGAATGACTTTCATGAAAGTTATTTTTACTTAAGTGCCTGATTTGAATGTGCTGAACTCTATCACCTGTCAAATGCTCTTAGAAAGCATTTTGTATTTGCTCTGAGACAAGGGAAGAGCAGCAGTCGTGCATAGTCAAAACATGCTGCTGAATACAGGCAGTGCCCGAAAAGGGAGATTTTTGTGTGCTCGCTGGAGACAAGCTTCCTGCATGATATCTGTGGCTTTTTCGTACTAGAGTAAGGGATCAATCCTGTTCCCTTTGGCATGCTCAGTACTTTCTGGTTCTCAAGTCTGACTTAGTTGAGACTGGCTGCTGTATACTGATAGCCCTGATCACCTGCACTGGTAGGATTCCTGCATTTGGTACAGTTTTAGCAGAGTCACTAGAGATTAAGTATCTTAAGAGAAGCAACACAAGCTCTGCTAAACATGTTGGAATAACTGCAGGAGCAGTAAGGAAGATTTCAGGTTGAAGTGGATGCTCAACATGTTCAACACTGCTGCCATACCTGTTGCATTCTTGGTGTTTTAGAGCTTCACAGAATGGTGGGGGCTGGAAGTGACCTCTGGGAATCATCTAGTCCAACTCCCCTGCTACAGCAGGTTCACCTAGAGCTGGTTGCACAGGATCACATCCAGGCAGGTTTTGAGTGTCACCAGAGGAGACTCCACAACCTCTCTGGGCAGCCTGTTGTAGTGCTCTGCCATCCTCAAAGTAGGATGTTTGGATAGAAATTACTATGGACCAGTTTGTGCCCATTTTCCCTTGTACTGACACTGGGAGCTTCAGCAGCATCTCAAATCATTCCTTCTTGGGAACAGTCTTCCCACACCAATAAGTGTCACTGATTATTAATCTGTCAAGTTGTTGCTTTAAAAGGAAGGCAGATACAATCTCTAGAGACCTAGGAAGGTGCAAATGATGAAAGACAAATAAAAGTCAGTTGAGATCAGTGCTGCCCAGCAATGCTTGTGTGAGCTGAGTATAGCTGGTAAATGGTAGCCCGTCATGCAGAGCTGCATTTGAAGGAGAGGCTAAGCAGAGAACACCAAAAGTCCCTTGGTCAAATAGGAAGAAGCATCCTGAGAGGCCAGAGAATACTGGCACTAGATGCATTAGTGTTGACACCACTTTAATGAAGTGACATTTGAGGAAAACAAAGTGCTTACATGGTTGTTGTGTTAGTTCTTTCTCCTGCAATCAAGTAATCTTCAGATTAAGCTCATTCAGGCTTCTAGGTTCTACTCACTTTGTTAGCAAAAGAAATTGCCAACACAGACCTCAAATGTAACTCAAGTAAAATTAGAAAAGGGGTAAACATCTTCAATAGCTGAGCTATCAGAGTGTCAGTATGCTGTTAAGAGTATCTATGGAACTGAGCTGGAGAAATTGCTGAGATGACCACATAATAAATGGGAAGCGTCTCATCACACCAGCAGTATGTTTTGCAAGTTTGGTCACGACTATTAGGCGTTTCAGTGCTCTGCTACCACATGTAATCAACAGAGCTGTAAAGTTATACTCAGAAGACACTTGTTTAGGAAATAGACCAACATGAGCAGTACACAAAAACCATTTCAGAGCTGTCAGCACTATCTGCCAGTTGGAGGAGTGCTTTACACAAGGTCTGTCCCTGAATCCTTGACTGATGCTATCTGTCCAGAGGGACTGAAAGCCAATTCAGGGATTATTCCAACTGAAGTATGTATCATGTCTGCTGATGTTTCTGTGCTTCAGCATTTTTTAATGCATGTCAGCTTTCACAGCTGATTGATTAATGTTCTTTTTTAAGCATTTGCTAAAGCATTTGTCTGGGTACCAGTTGTTCAGAAAAATTTCCAACAGCATAAACTGTCTTTCATAAACATTCTCATGCTGCTGTATTCCACCTCTTACTTGAACTAGATCCGGGTTCCTGCAACTGGCTCATTTTATGAGGGAGGGAAGCAAAACACCCATCTGCTTCCTTCTGGATCCTCCCAACAAGTTACAACCCAGCATTAGTGGGACACCTGGGAGTCCTTCCCAGCCCAAGGAAGAGCTACCAAGCAGTTTGCTAAATCAAATGAAGTCTGTGCGTGCACCAGTTACGACTGACTCAGCTCTCCCTCGGCAGGTTATCTTTTTTAAACTTCATTGTTGAGCTTGCATCTTCCAAAACATGAGGAGTACCTTTGTCATATTTGAAGTCCTATTTCTTAATCTTTTCCTTTGTTCCACTGCTTAAAAAACATTGATTTATTTTATAACCAGTAGCTTTTATTTTCTAGGTGTTGTCTTTCAGCACATATCCACGTTTTTGAAGGAATCTCAGTTGCTGCTTTCCTGTGTGTTACGTGCAAACAAATGGGCAAATGAGAAAACAAAGAGCGAAGAAAACTCTGGAAGAACGTGCTTTATTACTAATGTGTATAAATGACTGTCCTTTCTGATGTACTTTCCATGTAACAAGTCCATTCCTTCAGCCAGCACTCTCCATTATTTGCGAATTACCAGTGACAGTCTCAGTTCTCCTTCAGTAGATACTAGAAGGTACCTTCTAGGTGCTTGTGTGTGATTCACACCTCTTATCAAAGCCGTGAAGCCCCAGTCCTGCCTTGACCCAATGGTATCGTTCTGTTTCATAATTCTACCCAGTGCTGCTGAAATCCTTCAGCCCCCCTAGTTGTCCTGTCTGAGCCCTTTTTACAATACCACAGCATCTTGAGGAGCGTTAAGGTGAAGAAAGCGCTGAAGTGACCTAAGACATGACAATGTAAATTAATAAACCTTGTCAAATCATCTGAGGGTTTAGAATGGTGGCTTCAGACCATTAATCTTGAGGTGTCTCTTTCTGTCGCAGGGCGGCAATAACGCGGGCCATACTGTGGTCGTTGATGGGAAGGAGTATGATTTTCACCTATTTCCTAGCGGCATCATTAATCCAAAGGCAATTTCCTTTATTGGTAAGACAATTTTGGGACTTCTAAAACAAAATGACATTACATGCAACTGCAACGGTATTTATAGTAGCAAGGAAATAAAAAGATATAGGTGAGGGTTAGCTGGATTTGCTTGAGCTTCAACCCTGTTCTTCAACTGCTGTTTTAACATGAGTTACTTTACTCGGTGTCGTTTGAGTTTCTGCTACTGAAAAACTGGAAGTAAGAGCCTCCTCTTCCTGTCACACTACTCATTCTTTACGGTACAAGTTTGGATTCCGCCCTCTTGCACCCTCCTCCTGTGCTTTCAGAAATACACGTGCTGTTCTTTCAGGACACAAAGCTCAGCCCTTAAATACAGTTTATCTCTGGCATCTCCAGAAAGAGGTCCCAAGGGCTGTGCCTGAAAGGTTGTCATCCAGCATCATCTGGATCACTTTGCCAGCTTTTAACAGTGATGTAAAGATACTCAATGCAGATGGCATCATGAAGAGTTTGCATTGCCTACTGTATGTAGAACCCACAAGTGACAGGCAAATTTAAGCATTTTACTTGTCTAAAGTTGCGATTCTTTCTGATAAAAAAATTGTATACAGGATGTGCAAGAAATAAGTGGAAGTTTCAGTGAATTATGGAGTCTTAGTTTTGTTTCATTGTATGACTTCCAAACGGATGATTGAAATACATGAAACATTTTTTCCTCTCTGCTAAATATGGTCTGTGGTCTTGCGTTCTGACTTACTAGTCTTTAAAGCAAGTAACTTCAGCTTTACTACCTTCACAGTGAGACAGACCCTGTGATGCTCTCAAGGAGGAAGCAGCAGCTTTTTGCAACCCGCTAAATCCTCTGTGCCTAGTCAGGAGAGATGCTCAGTGCTCTGTATCGCTTGTGGATTCTGTATCGTAGCTCCAAAGCAGGGAGAAGGCATTGCCAAGGTGTTGCAGCACCAGTTTGCACAGAGTTTAAAACAGATGTGTGAATGTCGAAGACAACTTAAACATTGTCAGACAGGCTTGTTGGTGTTGTCAGCCCACAGGCTTCTTTAAGATTTTGCCAATGAATAATTGAGGCTGAAGTCGTGGTGCAAAGTCCACCACAAAGACAGGAATCTGCTTACCTCAGTGGGCGTCAGAGCATTCCCATCCGAAACAAGCAGGCTCTGTATTCTGATTTTAGCAGGCTGTTAGCTGCATACCCAAAAAGAGGGTTTGTCCAGAAAGTCCCCAAGATGACTTGGTGAGAAACTTGGTGTTGCTTTTTGAGCATCATTTCAAACAGCAGGTGTTCCCATACCTTGCATCTTAAGAATAACTGTTTTATTTCTTGCTTTAAAACGTGTAATTTATGTTCCCAAAGGTAACGGAGTGGTTATACATTTACCAGGCCTGTTTGAAGAAGCTGAAAAGAATGAAAAGAAAGGTATGTATTGAGTAATTTTTAACTTTTCTTTATCTTGGCAGACAGGTTGAGGATTTCTTTTTTAAGCCTTTGTTTCCGACCATAAGTATTCAGTGCAATAACATGTTGGATTTTAAATAATGAGGAAAACAGTATTTTAAATGTGAAATGATTTTGTTGTCTTCAGACAGATCTTCAAAAGCAGTGTTTTAATCAGTTTCAGGGAACTTTATGGCATTTGATACCACATTAGGTAGACAATAAAATCCTGAAGTGTGGCAAAGCTGCCTTTGACCTCAAAGTGAGATGATTTAACCCCATTTCTGTACCCACATATAAGCTCAGTAGGTCCTGCTTTGAGAGAGACTGGACCAGAGGACCTTCTGAGGTCCCTTTCGTCGTAAATAATTTTATGATGCCTATATATAAATTTTCTGTTTTCTGAGGCACAAATCGAGTTTAAATGCTTTATTGTAGAGCAAGTTAAAGAAGACTCTTTCCTCAAAATAAGAACTATGCGTGTGCCGCAGCATTCTGGCATTAGAAAGGAAAAAATTGAGTGTCTTTGCCCATATCAAAATGGCAAAGCTGAAAAAGTAAAATGAGAAAGATCTGTTAATGAAAACATTGCTGTTATGTGGTATTTGCTTAGTTTGTGTCTATTTTGTCTACAATCTTCTTGACAAGAAACTATACAAGCTAGAAGACATAGAAGAACTAAAGTTTGACCCATCAGTGCAGCTGATACCCTACTTTTCTTTATATCTTCTGGCAGGTTTAAAAGACTGGGAGAAAAGGCTGATTATATCAGATAGAGCACATTTAGGTAAGTGATGGAATGGGGGAAAAAACTCTCACAAATGATTGCTCAGCCACATTATCACTTCACAGAGCAGTTAGGTGTTTGTTCTAACTCATCTTCTTTATCTGTTGTATATCTGAAGCATAATAATGGAACCTATATCTGCTGGAGTGTGATGTTTTACCTGTTCTCTTAACGTTTAAGGAATACTTACTTGTGTGCACAGTCAGTGCTAACAAAGGCACATTGTCTTGAAATTACAGATGTGTGTGATTTAAAGAATGGTTTTCTCCTTTGGCCTCCCACTGTGTGTATTTGATTTTCCATTGCAGTGTTTGACTTTCACCAAGCAGTAGATGGGCTCCAGGAAGTGCAGCGTCAAGCACAAGAAGGAAAAAAGTAAATACTTTGAAAACCTTCACTTCACTAATGATTATGCAGGTTTGAACAAGTATCATTTTGGAAAACAGAAATGCAATGTGTCTATACAGAACCTCACTAGTGTTGCTAGTTCTGTGTCTCCTTATGTTAGTGATGCACTCATACTCAGGAGGTCTTACAGAAAAGGCAAAGTGTGAGTTGTTTTGTATCTCCATTTTCCAGTCCTCTGCACCAAATTTTCAAAACCAATCGATTTGAGACAGTGTGGCCTGGATAATCAGGTAGTGAAGTGGATCACAAACTGGCTGCAGGATAGTAGCCAGAGAGTAGTGGTCAATGGGACAGAGTCTAGTTGGAGGCCTGTGTCTAGTGGAGTCGCCCAAGGGTCGGTACTGGGACCAGTCCTATTCAATCTATTCATTGATGACTTGGATGAGGGATTGACATGCATTGTCAGCAAGTTTGCTGATGATACAAAGCTGGGTGGTGTTGCAGACACCCCAGCAGACTGTGCTGCCATCCAGTGAGACCTGGACAGGCTGGAGAGCTGGACAGGGAGAATTTAATGAAATATAACAAGGGCAAGTGTGGAGTCTTGCATCTGGGCAAGAACAAGCCCAGATACCAGTATAGGTTGGGGACTGACCTGTTGGAGAGCAGTGTAGGAGAAAGGGAGCTGGTGGTCCTGCTGGACAGCAGGATGACCATGAGCCAGCAGTGTGCTCTTGTGGCCAAGAGGGCCAACAGCATCCTGGGGT
>JAOXOE010000441.1:38025663-38049640 GCA_028565055.1 Phoeniculus purpureus
GACTGAGGGGTGACCTCATTCATGTTTATAAATATGTGAGGGGTGGGTGTCAGGAGGATGGAGCCAGGCTCTTCTCAGTGTCAGCTAATGATAGGACAAGGGGCAATGTGGAACACAGGAGGTTCCACATAAATGTCAGAAGGAACTTCTTCAGAGTGAGAGTGGTAGAGCAGTGGAACAGGCTGCCCGGGGGAGTTGTGGAGTCTCCTTCACTGGAGACGTTTAAAACCCACCTGGATGTGTTCGTGTTCGACTTGGTCTAGGTGATCCTGCTGTGTCAGGGGGATTGGACTAGATGATCTTTCAAGGTCCATTCCAATCCCTAATGATTCTGTGATTTCCACTAAAATGGTGCTCCCTATACAATTTGATACCAGCATTGTGACTCTCTTTTGAATCATTTCTGAAGTGTTTTTTTCTACACCTGTAATTGTATCACGTATTCACTTCTACTTCATGAAAGCACTACTTCCTGTTTTGATTTTAATCAGGCACCCTAGCTCAGTGCTCACAGCTCATTAGTATGTTTTCTGCAAGAACAAACATTTATGTGAACACACCGTATTTTAATCCCCATTAGGCTGTTAGTTTTTGACACCATTGGACAATTTCAGCTAAACAACATACAAACAGATCTCAAAACTGCTCTGTTTCTAAAATGCACGTGAAAATGAGCGTGTGGGTAGGGCAAGAGTTTCATTTTTATTCTCATGAAGGGAAAAGCTGCAAACACTCATAGGAACAGAGATGTATGAATAATGTCAAAGTCATAGGGAGCTGATTTGGCCACTCCAAGCCAGGGTAGTGTATGTTGTATACAGTTATTGCTATAGATGTCTATACAGACATCGTTTTGACTAAGCTTGTGGCAGCCAGACACAAGGCTCAATGCTCTACTGCATGCCCTGAACACTTGCAGCGCTCACGCAAACCCGTGGGAGCGTGTTCGTTGCTCTGCATTTATTATTGTGCTGTATTTACTATTCCAGAACTTCACTGATTTTTTTTTTAATGTCTCAGAACTGTCACTTAGTGTATGGCATATTGAAGAGCTTTGACACCATTACTCAGCATAAAGCGTGTTTCTGTGTGTTTGGGGGTTTATCTTTAATTAGTATTGGCACAACAAAGAAGGGGATTGGACCAACGTATTCTTCCAAAGCTGCACGAACGGGCCTCCGAATCTGTGACCTCCTTTCTGACTTTGATGAATTTTCTTCAAGGTACAGCGATTTTCCTTTCTAAATATTGTGATGCAGTGGCTGGCAGACTTTGCTTTTAAGGAGATCTTTTTCAGGGTGTGTCTGAATGTATTGCATATAAATTGTCTTAGAAGGAAAACGGGAAGGAATGTGTGCGTGTCGTTCCTGTCCTTCACTGAGCTTCTTCATTTAAAGCTTGATGTAGTACACTGGGAGATCCCTTGGTGGAGAAGTTCTGGATACTTTCTCTGTAGCTCTCAGTACACGCTGTGCATCATGTAAACCGAGTTCTTGGCAAAGGTTCTGTGAACAGTAACCGGGTTCTTCACAGACACGATTCCAATATTTTACAGATTTAAAAACCTGGCACAACAATACAAGTCGATGTTTCCCACACTGGAAATAGATACAGAAGGGCAATTGAAAAAGCTAAAGGTAAGGATTAAACACTTGTAAAAGTTGTTTGGTTTCAGAGAAGGTGCAGAAGAAACCAGCAATGTGTATTTTCATTTAAAAAGCGAAAATGAACTTGCTTTAATTTTAAAAATTTGAAACCACAACTACTACTTAGTAAACTATTTAATCAATTTAATTGAAAAAACGTGTATTTTCATTCTGATCAAACCTTTTAATAAGCAGTACCTGTACTGTATAGCACTGCTCTCTTACTGTCAGCATTTAAGTTAATTTTACGAACTGTTAAATTCTCCTCTAATATTTAGCCTTTTTGGCATAAAGTAATGGTTTTAGTAAAGTAGCCAAGGGAGTGCTGGGTGACTTTTTCAGTCAGCAGTCTCCAGTCGTGACAGGTCAAGGCTCCGTTAGAAACTCCTGTGCTTACTGTTTGTGAAAGTAGTGTTTCAAGATTCTGGTATTACAAGTAAAATGTCTTTTTATAAGTAAGTTCAGAAGAGCCACTGGTAGAACATCTTTCGTGACTATGTAAGAAGAGAGGAAGCTATAAAAACCTCTTGCTTTCCCAAGCTTTGTCTGGTTTTCGTTCGGAGCTGACACCATACCTTTAAAGATATCTTTAATACTCATGACAGTGATTGGAGCTAGTGCACTGGGGTTTTCTGTATGTTTTGTATTTCAAAACTGTACAGAGTGTCCAGCCAGTGTCTCGGGAAGCTGACCTGTCCACTGAAATTTGCAGGGATACGCTGAAAAAATAAGACCCATGGTTCGAGATGGCGTCTATTTTATGTATGAAGCTCTTCATGGCTCGCCGAAGAAGATCCTTGTTGAAGGAGCCAATGCAGCATTACTTGATATTGACTTTGGTAGGTTAAATTCTAAACTCAGCTTAACTTTGAGAAATGGTTTGTGATTTCTATCGGCTTTGCAAGCAGGAAGATAGAGAAACAAAAGAGTCTTTCATATATTAGGAACAGATCACCCAACAGCAAAGCACAGTAAGCTAGAGCTTGTATCATTAACAGAGTTAAGTGTTCAGGGTTTACATATTGATTTTTACTGAAGTTTATTCCAGCTCAAGTCAGATATTCTTGCCATTATTACTTCTCAATGTGTGTGCACACAACCATCATTTCCAGGTGCCCATTGCAGTGCAGCTGAGATAATTCCTCCGCAGCAGTGTGGGGATTAAACTGGTGCAGATAACCTGTAAGTCTAGCTTACAGTTGGTCTCTGCTCCGCTGTCTTACCAAGAGTCTAATTTAACCAGTTAGATCTCCACGAAAGGAAGAGCTGGAAAGATTCCCTCATCCAGACTCACAGTGTAGAGATCACGAATAACCTCTTAAGACTTAGAAACCTACTGCAGATATTCAGAGGCACTTGTGTAGAGCACTGGGAATGTCACTGTGTGACCTTTACTCTGGGATGTCTGTGGAAGTAGCGGAAATAGTTTGTGTGGTACACAGGACAGTGAAAAAAGCTTTACACAGAGGCAGCAGCCTATAATAGATCCAGTGCCTAATGGGAGGAGTATTGAGATCATAGGATTATTCACTACATGAGAAAGCAGTTTCGGGAAGAAAGGCTTATTTAATTCTCTCCAAAGCAAAGTGGGCACATCTAGTGATAAGAATTTGCCCTCTGCTTTGGCTGCTGTTTCAGTTGAACTTTAAAGCCAAACATACAGGTGAAAATCTCAACTAACAAAGGGAACTAGAACTGTCTGAAAGGGCATTGCACAGAGGTGGTGCTGGCCTCTTCTCACAAGTAGACAATGACAGGACTAGAAGGAACATCTTGAAGCTGCATCAAGAGAGGTTTAGGCTGGACATTAGGAAAAATCTGAGTTGAGTCACTACCCCTTGATGTTTTTAAAGGTCGTGTAGATGAGGTGCTTAGGAGATCTGTTTTAGGGCTGATAAAGATAAGAGTAGGGTTAAAGGTTGGACTTGATGATCTTATGGGTCTTTTCCAACCCAAATATTTCTGTGATTCTCTGAAAATCAGTCTTTGTTTCCTACCATTTCTGAAAGAGGGTTGATGCCTTGTGTTTTTCTGGCAGGCACGTATCCGTTCGTTACATCATCAAACTGCACTGTAGGCGGTGTGTGCACGGGACTTGGCATTCCTCCCCAGCATGTCGGCGATGTGTACGGCGTGGTGAAGGCGTACACTACTCGGGTGGGAATCGGAGCCTTCCCCACTGAGCAGATCAATGTAGGTTTAGTGTTACAAAGCGCAGTGTATACAGTTGGCAAAAACTAAGGTCGCTGGGATGGGGTAAAAATACAGCAGTGATAAATAGGCACCATAATAGCAATAACAGCACTGTGAGCAATTGCTCTCGTGAGTGGAGGAGAATTACAGTACAAACTTAAGGTATTTTTCTTACAGGAGAGAAACACAACTGTGATGATTTTATAATGTAGTGACCACAGTTCTGGTTTAACGAATGACATGAAAACAGGTTTCATCATTTTTTAAGGCTGTTAGGTGCAAGCGTTTGTTGTGGGCTGGTGCTGTCTGTGTGTCACATAGAAACTTCAATTACAAGACACAATTTCTCTGCTTAACAGCCTGTGTTGTCTGCAATCAGTAGAATGGATATATTCCATATATATATCTATTACATATATACACTATATAGTATTATATGTTATATATATTATAGTATATACATTATAGATATCGTATATATTACAATGTATATAATAATATAACTTTATATATTTTATATATATAATGTGGTGTGTTCGTCAGCCAGCCACGCACAAACTCATCAATAACAAGAAGAAGAGAGATTTTGATTATTTTAAACTGTCCATTGTATTTTCATTAGCAAGAAAATAGTAATAGAAAGCTAAGGGTATCATTTATGAGCTCTGCACAGATTAATCTCTAGGTCAGTAATCCAGATCTAATTTGAGGATTTAGTCACTAAACTCCTTGGATCAAATGAAATTGTTCTATGCTTTAGTTTTGTGAATCATGAGCACAATATTTATGTCTTCTTACTTTATAACACATTGTGAGTGCTGTCAGGCTGAAAGGGATAGTTGGCAGTCTCATACTGTAGTAGAACTTAGGAGCCCTCGGCATGATCAGGGAGAGTATTGACCTAGACACTGTACAAGCACTTGTCCCAAACATCTACACCATTGCTCTCCAAAAAACTAAATGACAAAAGACCACATGAAGACTATAAACACAAATAAAAATAAGAACAGGACTGAATTGTCAAGAAAATCTTCCCATCAGATGAAGAATTAAAAAGTGTTTCCTTGGCTCATTAGATGTTCTTATTAGTTAAATGCTTTGTTTGGGGGATTTTTGAAAAGCTAATGACTGAAATACAGAAATCCTGTGCATGAGGGGCTTTATTTTCCAGCTCAGTCCCCTCCTAATGAAACTTTTTTTTTCCCTAAAAGCAATCCTTAGAATTGAACAACTATATTTTCCTTGCTGTTCATTTATATTTGTTTATCTTTGATTTCCTGCTGTTTTTCAGTGACAATCCATCAACATTCTTTCTGTCTTCTTTTAGGAAATTGGAGATCTTTTACAGTCCCGGGGCCATGAATGGGGAGTAACCACAGGCAGAAAGAGACGCTGTGGCTGGTTAGATCTTGTCATTTTGAAATATGCTCATATGATCAACGGATTCACTGCGTAAGCATCACAGATTTTGCGCTACATTTGGAAGTGATAATTTTGTGCTTCGCAGAATAAATATGTAGGTAACGTTACTGTAAGTCCAGTAAAGTGTTGCATTTTAAACGATAAAATAATTTACAATGGGCAGCTGGGAATTGTCTTAATGCTAATAGTAATTGCTTTGACTTTTTTTCCCCAAACAAAGTGATTTTACAACATCAGTTATTTTTTTCCTAATGCTTTTGCTTTGTTTACATCAGATAGCCCAGTGTAGTTTGGATCGATATACAAGTTTTCTAAGAGTTTGTTCTAGCGTTCCTGATCCAGTGCTTTCATACTGACATGCCATGGTCTAAAACCTGCTGGTTTTGAGCTTTACTTAACTCTATGAGTCGTACTTGGAGGACCAATTCTGCATCATGTGGATCCACTACCTCTTTAGGTGAAATAAGTGGAGTGACAGAAAGTGTACAGCAACTGGCACGGTTTTCATTTCAATCCCGACAAGTTCATTTATTTACAAAGGTGTAGTCTAATATTGCATTGTGAAATTCTACCTTGAACAGGCTGAGATTTATCGTCTTAGCAACTTACTTGGCTGATAAATATTGTATAATTAACAATACCAAGTAGATATTTTAAAGGGAAGGTAGCTTTTTAAAGGAACTGTTCAAGACCACAACACCATCAAACTAGCCGTGTCTAATGCTAAAATGCTAGTAGCTATTCAGAAGCCATTAATTTATAAGAAATTATCAATCTGTATTTTCAGAACAAGTTTCATTAGATTTGTTCATGTAAAATGATACTTACTTGTGCATTCAGGCAAACTTGTTCGTACAGGCAAGCACATGCCCCTGCGCATTTTAATATCTTACAAGCTGAGCCTTAATATTGTTCCTGCTACTGATGTTACAAAGGAACGATGATCTTTGCTCACTAATTTATCAGAATTGTTTTTAAAATATTTTTTCACTTTATATTTTGCGTTAACTTCCACAGCTCTAGCTCATATGGAAATATGTTAGGAAAGCTTCATGTTTCCTTCCATTTCAGTCCTATGTAACTACTGCACTTCTTTCAAAAAGAGCTATAGTAGCTCTGGTAACTGTGACAGTTAAAAAGCATGGAGAGAGAAAGACTTTAAAAAAGTTGAAGAGCTGGCTCTGTGCTCTTTCATCCCCGAAAGGTCTTTTCATTTAATCATTGCATTCATCACATACTTACTGAGCACCTACAGCAGGGACTATAATGCACATGCCTGCCTCAATCCTTAGCTACTCATCCTTTCACCAAGCAAGGAGTTTGGCTTATTGTTCCTACAGAATTTGACTTGTTTTAAAATGCATTTTTGTTCTGATCAGTGAATATAACAGTGTCATTCTTGAGGTTTCTTTTTTGTGTTCCTGTGTGTTTCATTCACAAGATCAAAAAGGTTCATTAAGCTGACATCTCTGACAGCACAGCCCTAACACTGAAAGTCAGGCTGAACTGCATGTGTGATTTTTAGTAGCCAGACTATGCTTTTGAAGTCTGTTTTTAAAAGTCTGATTTGGTAAATCAGTCTGTCTTTTAGTTGTTGTGAATCAGTAGGAGTAATAGAGATAAGCAGTAGCGGTGAAGTAAAGTGAGGTGCTGTTGCATGCACCCATGCCAATGCCGCTTGGCACAGTCAGCTCGTGTTTTCATGTGCTGAGCAGAACACTGCACACCTGGGTGAGCAGCCACATGTTTGGAAATGTGTCTTAGTACATCAGTCGGGGATCCATCCCAGAGGGGTGAATACAGTTAACAGTGCTCAAAGTTACAGCTTAGTGTAGTGCTGCGTTCTGGGTTTCCTGCGCTGGATTTGTGAATATGAGGAGGAAGTGTTGGGCGGGGGGCGTTGTGGGGAGAAGGACAAGTGGAAAGTGTTAAAGAGCAGAGTCACCCTGTGTGTAATTCTAACTGATGTTTTCCTGTACAGTTTGGCATTAACAAAACTGGATATTCTTGATGTCCTGGATGAAATTAAAATTGGCGTTGCTTACAAACTGGGTGGAAAAAGAATCCCGTATTTTCCAGGTATGTTGTTTCATATCCAAGTCCATTTTTCTCTTTCCTACCTGTTTGTTCTTTAAAAATCAGGCTTTATTTCTTTGGCGCTCCTCCTTCTGTAGAAATTCACGGGACTGCAGTGTCAGTGTAAAGACTGCTTTATCAGCACGTTAGCAGTTTGCATTCCTCTTGCGTTTCTACGTATGACCACAGAAAGTTCAGAGCAAATGAAATCTCGTGTTAGGGCCTCTATATATCTTGTCCTGTTAGGTAGAATTTTTTTGCAGCACCAGGGAACTTGAAGTCAGCAAGTCTCGAGTTGGTGACCGTGTATCATTGCTACAGGTTTTAACAAAGCAAAAATAAAACTGGTGCTGAAGCTATGCGAAAGTGAGACAAGTATAAGCAGAATACAACTGCTCATCTTATACCATCATATAACAGTGATATTATGGTTTATAAAAATATATTGCCTCATAATACGATTCATACTAAAAGTCTTAAAGATGTGATCCTGCTGTGGCAGGGGGATTGGACTACATGATCTTTTGAGGTTCCTTCCAGTCCCTAATGATCCCAATGATTCTGTATAATAATGTGTAACTTTCTTACATTAATGATGTTTTCAAGACACATGTAGCAGTCTGTGCCAAGATGAGGGATTTGTTCTGTTGAGGTGTGGGAGATTCTAGAAGCATGTTTAAAACCTGCCTGGATATGTTCCTGTGCAACGTGGTCTAGGGGATCCTGCTGTGGCAGGGGGATTGGACTACATGATCTTTCAAGGTCTCTTCCAATCCCTAATGATTCTATGATGGCAGCAGTGGGCTGGCAGAGAGGTGGGGCTGGCAGCAGCTGACTTTCCTACCACTGAGGTAGTTCCTGGCTGTGGAAGCAGTGAGAATTCCAGTGGGGAAAAGATTGCAGACACCAGGTTCTTTATCAAGTCTGATTTAACCCTACTCTGTAAATGAAATAACGTTTGAGATACGACTCCCTTGTGTACAGGAGGGCTTCTATTTTATTATGTGCAAATCTGAACCAAAATGTGGCACTACTGTACACAGCAAATAATTTGTTTCTTCGGAAACAATGCTGTAGTCTTCTGACAATATAGAGTATATCCCACAGGTTTTAGAAGAGGAAACTGGACTCCTGGATCCTTCAGAATCCCAGAACATTAGGGATTGGAAGGGACCTCGAAAGATTACAGCTTCCTTCCTAAGTAACGGAAATTAATCTAAAGTATGAGTGCATGAGCCAACCAGTAGAAATACTGGGTTTTGAGATACCAGATTTTAAATGCAGTCAGTGTTTTCTTGGTCAGGAACCACAGCTCTGTTCTTCTAAGGTGCAGCACCTAGATTAACTGTGGCAAAAATTGTTCTCCCACAGCTAATCAGGAGATACTACAGAAAGTGGAAGTAGAGTACGAAACAATGCCTGGGTGGAAGACTGACACAACTAGTGCACGAAAGTGGGAGGACCTCCCACCCAAGGCCCAGAATTACATCCGCTGTGTGGAAAACCATGTTGGAGTGCCAGGTAAGTCTTTTCTGTGTGTGTCCGTATGAGGATGGCACAGCAGGCAGGAACAGCTCTGTAAAAGCACTTAATTTACTAGTCAAGGAGAGGCTTGATTTGGGCAGGAGGCAATGGTAGTACCTGTGTTTAGGCTGATGGTGGTGAGAGGTGGTAAGAAGCAGCCAAGGGCGGTTGGTGTTCTGCAGGCAGGTGTGCACTGTTGCAGAGAGCTGTAAGGTGCTGCTGACAAGGATTTAACCAGAAGAAAGATAAACATGCGTTGGTTTTGGCAAACTGCCACCTTCTGTCAGGGAAAACTTAGGAATCTCCTCACTATCAGCTTTTTAATAGCAGCTCTACAGTTAATATTATAGCACATGGCACGTGTGTATCAGCATCTCCTGGCCCACATCAAGTAAACTTCACAGTCTAGCAGAGCTCTTGCTTCCTCTCTGCAGGACTTTACATGGATATCCTGTCCCTCAAGACAGTCACAGTTAAACCTGTAACAAACATGCTTGACTTTCTCTTAGGCCCTCCATCTGCAGTGCTTTGTGTTTGTGGTATGATTATTTCATGCTTTCAAACTGCAGTATGTTGCACTTGTAGCCTGGTAAAGCACCAGAAGTGATTTTTGACAGTAAAAATTCCTAGCAATGTGCTTCAGCACAGAGTTGGCCAGCTAGAAGTGCGATGAAGAGGTGAGCATTACTCAAATTCATTGATTATAATATGTAGTCTTAGTAATTACTCTTGTTTTCCTCCCTAGTTAAATGGGTCGGAGTTGGAAAATCAAGAGAGTCGATGATCCAGCTATTTTAAACTAATGAAGAACTTCACTGATGAGAAGCACAACGTAGCATTCATCTGTTCCTTACTGCTTCCTCTTTAATTGGAGATGCTGTTTAAAACCACCATGTCCTTCTAGGAATCAGACAGAAGCAATATATCTATTCTCTACTGTAACATTTTATTTTTCATTAAATTCTTAGTGAACTCGGTGTAAAATATCCTTTGTGGCCATCATAAAAAAAAAAAATAGAAGTTACCTTAACAAAATAAGGACAAAATACTTTTTTGAGCCATTACTATTTAAAAGTCTTTTCATCCACAGAGAGTTACTTCTTGTTGAAACCAGTGTTAAGCGTTTTCTGGGTACCTTTAGAATTGTGAATCTCGTATTTGTTCTTCAGCTTCCAATGGTAAAATGTCTGTGTGCATTTGGGTTGGCGGTAATAAGGCAGATATCATGTACTGAAACTGTTGGATTACACAGGTCTTCACTTTCTAAAACACAGTAAAGTTAGGTATTTCTGACCACACGAAGCAAATCAAGCATAGTTTCCTATACATTTTCTATAATCATTTTTTAGCAGCCCACTAAAACAAATGGAGAGCAACTGAAGTGTTTTTGTCACAAAGCCTGCCCTAGTAACATCTGTAGAGGGGCCCAACTGGAGAAAGCTGACTTGTGTAATAGTTCTTTCAAACACCCCGTGTATTGACAGGCAGTCTCTCCAGAGACTGACCCGAGTGCAGCCTTTATTTTGTGCAGTAGGGAAAGTGTGGGTGATGGTGGGAGGAAGAGAGTGCAAAACACATGGGGAGAGTGCAGCTGAGGCAGCATGCTGTGTTTTCTGGGTGAACGTGAGACATTTCTTCCTGCTCCTGTGGTGATTGTAGTTTCCAGAGTTTTACTGTAGTTCTCTGTTGAGGGTCTTGAGACTTGAAGCTCTAGGGCACGTTCACTTCCACAGCTTCCAGGCTTCCCAGAATAAATCAATGCATGACTTAATGATGACTGCTGCAGTATTTACACCCTTCATGCATTTTGACCTTCCTCAGCAAAATGTAACACCTATTTATAGAAGGCAAGGACACGTGGCAGCCTAGGTTGGCTATATGTAGAAGGCATGGAGAGGTTCCTGAATCTTCAAGAATAAACTTGAAACTTCTTTGTAGATCTTGGGTTGTATGACAAGACCTCTCAAAAAAATCAAAAAAGACCTGCCTCTTGTAGAGGAGTTATTCCCTAGCTGTGGAATTCTCCAAGTAAACATCCCTTTCCCATGCGTATTTCAGAGAGCTGTAACGGTATTTTTGATATCATTCCCAAGGGCTGTGGAAATGGCATCACCACCTCAGTAATGCCTGTTTGTAGCGTGTGGAAAATATCCCTTTTCTGAGATGTTCACTTCAAGGATACGAAACAATGACACTCTTTGCATCAGAGATTAGGCAAATAAAGAACTCGTCTGGAGCTTATTGCATCGTACTCATCTCCTTGTTCTCTAACTGCTCCATATTAAATATGTTCAAACCCACTGGCATCAAGAGGCAGTTACAGAAGTACCCATACAAGCACATAGCAAGCTCTGCATTAGTTTACAGATGTATTCCTGCTTGTAAGGCAGAATTCCTAGACTGCAGTGCAGTCTCCTCATACCTCAGTTCATCACAGACTGGGGCTTCATCTCTGATAAAGAACAGAAAAAACAGCTCGAAGCCATGAATCCTTAATTCAGTTCCAGCTGCTTTGTTGATCTTTGACAAGTTGTTTAATCTCCCTGCTACTGGGTTTGCGCTCTGTAACGCGGCAATTTGCAATACGTGCTCACCCGGTCTCCACTGGTTTTCGGACATCTGCACTCCTTGCTTTGACATCAGTGAGGAAGATCTTCCCCTCAGTTTGTGGGTATTCTCATGAAAGAGCAATGAGATTTCTGACCTTATTGACATTAGTAAACTGCTTTGGAAAGGTGCTTGCTAAGTGCTAATTATTACAAGCACTGCAAAATGTGCTTCACTTACAAGAGGTAAATTAAGCATAAAGGTGCTTGGAGGTACAGTAGTTAAGTTTTATTTTCACGTGGTTTAACTTTGTGATATTGGCTACTGGATGATCTAGACCTGTTCCTTTTCTTAGCCTCTTCTTCATCAGTGCGTTCACGCTGGGAGGTTGCTGCGCTATTTAAGTGATTTATAGTGAAAGTCTACAGTGACTAACAAGCCACTTGGTGTGCTGAATAACTGGATTAAATGATCAATTCCAAATGAAGTGTTTGGCATACTGAAAAAAATTGGTTTGGTAGCTTAATTTTCACAGGATTACTTTCTCTTGTACACCTAATCCTTTTACTCTCCGTTAAGTAATTTTTCTATTAAGTCTCTCTTAGATCCATATTGTCTGTCTTTGCATTCAAGGATTCATCAACAATCCAGCAATGCTGTCAGTGAGCATGATGTAATAGGCAATTATCCCCTGATACTTGTTAGTTGTAAAAATAATGCCACACATTTCATTTCATTTCATAGCATAGATTTTTTAAATGGAAGTTCTACTCTCTATTGAATTTCATGCGTGTTGTCGTCACTGGGGTAAGTGTGAGTAAGTTCAAGCTTTTCTCAGAAAGCTCTTCAATCTATTGGGTGGCACAATGCTTTATAAGAACATTTGAATGTAAATTTGCTTCCATTTGGGCTGTTTCTCCTGCATTATTTTGTATTGTTTGGGATTTCATTTCAGTAACAATCACCGTGATGAATTTAATTTCTTCCTTCCCTCCAGCCAAATGCAATAATAATGACTAAAACTGGTTGATGCATCATCCTGTTCGATATCTGGATGGGAAAGTAAGGGCAAACATCTACCAAAATGGCATAATTTGTGGAAAATGTTATAGTTTTTTAAAAGTAGCAGTTACTGGTTCACTTGTGCACGTGAAGGCACTGCATGTGTTTTCTCACACCCTTACGGTATGGCCTTCACAGTCAGGTGCGTGCTTCCTGACACATACAGGAAAGGATTTTGAAGCTTTTGTAATTTTTGATTTGGCTTTATATGGTCTTATAGTTCTGGCATAATGCACTTTATAAAAGGAAAGAAAATTAAGCATTTCCATAGCGGCGTGCAAACTATATATTTAGACCTTACGCAGACTTTTTCAGATGAATTTTGGATCCAGACCTGTTTATTTTGTCTTGAAAGACATATTAAAAGGAGTTTAAAGTAACTGTGCCTGGTCTCTGTTTGTCTTTTTTTTATTCTTTTGTACACAATACACTTCATGCAGAAACCTCATTCAGTAATCACGGAGTTTGAAAAACAGCCAGCAGGATTACGGAGTGAATGGATGTTTTCTTTCCATCTACAGATCCTCAGTAATTTTTCTATGTGTTTTGTAAACTTTATCACACTTTCCTGTTTACAAACGGAGCAGGGCTCTGCCTTTACCACCAAGGATTCATCTGGAGTTGGCTCACCTGAGTGAACAAAACAGGTGGTTTTATGAAAAAGAAAAAAAGAAGTCTAAGTGGTGTGAAATGTGCTTGTTATACTGGCTGGCTGAGAGCTGAACTGAACTCCACCTATCAACACCACTGTGCCAGAGAAGAAAGGGAGGTATTGGCTCAGATACGTAGTTATCACATCTAAAATCTGGGAGGGCCTCAGACACAGTACCGTTAGGGATTTCAGAACCTGTGAGAGAAACCACAGGCTTCCTCTCATCTGTTTAGAAGCAGCCCAGACCTGCAGGTGAGTGCCCTATCCAGTAAATAATGGGAGGTTAATTAAGGGAAATGTCTGAGAGCTGTGTGAGAGCTCCTCTGCTAATTAATGTTTCCTCATTTCCTTTGCATCAGTTTTACATATAATTCACCTGGAATGGGCTTTGGTAGCCAAAGCATCTGAAGCAGTTTCATCAGACTCTGTGTGACACTGGCAATGCTCAAGGTGTAAATAGAACCAAGACACTAAACTGAAGGAGTCTCTCTATTGAAATTACTCACCATGAAAAAGCTCTGATTTGTTAGTGGTCCCTTTGTCACCTGGAGAGCTGAGTCTTATGACTGGGAGGAAGAAAGCTTGGTAAAAATGGGAACAAGGTGAGCATCTTGCCTTTGGAGAGTCACAATTAACTGATTGCTTTCCTGCTGTCTTCTAGTAAAGGAGTAAAACTCTAGCTAACTCTTTAATCCTCATAGAAGTAAGTGATTCTGTGAAATAGCCTGGCTTCCCTTACAGTGACATTTCACATCCATCAGGGAGCTGTTTTTCAAGTGCTGGCTGTTTGCAAAGAGATGAGCTGACATCACTCTTTGCATTAGGCAAGACAGAGAATCCAGCTCCAACTGTCCTGACCTTGAAGGAGGTCCTTCTCTGTGGTGTAAGTACTCTAGCAGGGGAGCAGCCTGTGGATTCGTTGAGTTTGTCAGTGCTGATTTTATATCTTTATTAGATCTGTGTTGCCAGTGAAAAAGAGGGTGTCTGAGTTGTGGAGCTTGCTTGACTGTCACAGCACTGAATAGGATTTGTAGTGCATGTGAAGAGGTGGCAAGCAGCCTGCTGCAGAGAGGTAAAATCCCAAATCACAGATCCATCCCAAAGGAGCTTTGGTAAGGACCCCTCTTAGTCTCAGATGGGTCTCGCTGAACTGTTGCATGTGGCTTAACTCTACAGTAAAAAATTATCCCTGTAGAAGTCAGCCACAGAGTGAGGCATTGAAGAAATGAAATCTAAGTAAGGATTTCGATATTTTGTCTTTTAATCTCTTATATAGCTAGAGGAAATCAGTTGTTCAAAACTATCTTCATGTATTATTAATATCTGTACCTTTCTGGAATGCATTTTATATATTTGCCCATCAGCCCTATGAGACCAGAAAACTAGGAAAGAAGTTCTTCTGTAAGCACTGGCACTTTATATCTTAATCATAGAATCATTAGGGATTGGAAGGGACCTTGAAAGATCATCCAGTCCAATCCCCCTGCCACAGCAGGATCATCTAGACCAAGTGATAGAGTCACAGAATCACACAATCATCAGGGATTGCAAGGGACCTTGAAAGATCATCTAGTCCAATCCTCCTACCAGAGCAGGATCACCTAGACCAAGTCATAGAATCACAGAATCATTAGGGATTGGAAGGGACCTTGAAAGATCATCTAGTCTGATCCCCCTGCCTCAGCAGGATCACCTAGACCTAGTCACACAGGAACACATCCAGGCAGGTTTTAAATATCTCCAGAGAAGGAGACTGCACAGCCCCATGGGCAGCCCCTTCCAGTGCTCCATCACCCTCACTGGGAAGAAGTTCCTTCTGATATTTATATGGAACCTTTAAAGTCAAGATCTAGAACATTAGATCATAGAACATTGGGGTTCAGAAGGGACTTCAAAAGATCATCTAGTCTAATCATCTCTGAAAGATGAAAGGCAACAACTGTTAAACGTGTGTTTTCACGGGGTACCCTAGTCAACAACATCTACAAAATGCAACTAAAGGGCAGGTTTTTGTAGGGTCCTTCCAGGCTGGTTCACTGCCTGACTGGTTGCTGCTGCTAACACTCAAAGTAACGGTGGTCTAGCTACAGGATAAAGACTATTGTGTATGATAAAGCTGATTTGGAATCGCACATTTAGGTACTGAGCACGATATATTTCTTCTCCCTAGCACACAAGTTCTAAGCTGCATCATCTTACAATTGTTCAGAATGTTTAATACAAGTGTTTATCTTATGAGTGGAAATTCTATGACAGTCGATCGGTTCTTTTGACCAGCAAAAGCAAACAACGCGACTGAATTGGGTGGTACATAGGAGAGGGCTTATCTTTTAAGGTGATGATTAAGCATCAGATGATAACACCTGAGTGCAGCTTGGAAGCTGTCACAGCAATGCCACACGCATGAAAGGAAGGAAGCAGCTTAAGTCATCTTTGCTTCGTGTAACTGGCGTTACAAGAGGGACAAAGAAACACAGCAACACACGAAATCCGGTTTCAATCAGAAAACAACTGTCTGGCAAGCGGCATTAAGAATTAACTTGCTCACATCTAAGAGCTCTCAGAAGTACAGGATCAGTCTCCTTTCCACACGGTTTGGGCTAGCACACAAAGGAAAAGACTTGGCTGAAAAGAGGGTCTTGACTCTCCAAGAACAAAGCAACAGAGCTCTGCTAGTGGCCACCTGATGTAGTGAGAGCTACACTGAATGGCTTCCACTGGACGTCTCAGGACAGGCAATTGCATGTTCTTCCATTAAAAAGTCCATCCTCTGAGTTTTCTGTCAGCGCCTATTGTACGAGTGCCCAAAGGCAAAGGTTCCTCTTTCGCTCCAGGCTTAAAATTGGGCTTCTGTTCTTAAAATACAACAATGCAAGTTAAGAATAAACACTCCTGCCTTTGTGGGATGCTGATTGAAAAGGGGACCTTTTAAATAGCTTTCGGCTACAAGCAAGTGCAGAAATTGTGTATTGATTCAAACCCAGATAACAGCAGTTCAAAACGAGGGTCTCAGAGAGACGTGGCACTTTTAAGAACTAAGGTTTATTCTTTGTCATCTTCAGCAATTGTTCTGGGTTCTCTCTGCATGAATAAAGAAAAAGCTGCTCTTCAAAGCTAAACTTCCTTGTGCATTTCCAGTGTCTTCTCATAAATAAAAACTGAAGAGAAAGAAAAAAAGGAAGAAAAAGATGATCTCAGTAGTCTTTTAGTTCCTGGCACTTTGAGAAAGATAGATCGTGGAAGAGCAGAGGCAGCGGCTGAGCGTGAGCACCACTTGGTAGCCAGGTGAAAGGAACTTTCTCCATGGAGCACCGTCCACGGAGAATGAGGATTACTGATACGATTACGTCTTTGTTCAAAACTAAGGGATCGTGGAAATGTTTCTACTCAAGAACGGGATTAAGGAGACCCAGGAGAGGAAAGAAATCCTTTGCAGTAGCTCTGCAACACTGCAGTGGTGCTGTGGCTTAAGCACTCAGCATGAAGCTGTCTCTCAGTAAGCAAGAATTAGTCTTGAACTGTGAAGTTTGGTTCCGTGTCCCAAGGGTTGCTCAGAGTCACACAATAAAAGACAGGGATGTGTATTTTGTGTCTACACACTTGATTTGTACCCAAATCAACAGCCTTTTGGTGTCCTTTATGCTGGTGATCAAAGGAACTTCCTGTATAGCAGCAAAAGGATGATATATTAAAGCAGAATCATTAAATTAAGGCATTTTATAGGAAGAGTATCAGAAATACTAAAAACATAAAGATTTTAAATATATTTAGTTTATTATGGTCTTAAAAGTTAAATTTTAGAACTTACAAAATGTGCTTCAAAATTAATAGACCAGTTCATGAAGTCCTGGTGCAGCACTGAAACTCATCGTCAGCCAGATGCACAATTCTGATGGAGATGAGGGTTTCCTGAAGCTGTGTCATGACCATACAATCATCGGGGATTGAAGGGACCTCAAAAGATCATCCAGTCCAATCCCCCTGACACAGCAGGATCACCTAGACCAAGTCACACAGGAACATCTCCAGATGGGTTTTAAACGTCTCCAGAGAAGGAGACTCCACGATTCCCCTGGGTAGCCCCTTCCAGTGCTCTGTCATCCTCACTTGGAAGAAGGTCCTTCTCATATTGATATGGAACCTCCTGTGTTCCAGCTCACACCCATTGCCCCTTGTCTTATCACTAGATGACACTGAGCAGAGCCTAGCTCCATCCTCCTGACACTCACCCTTCATATATTCATAGACATTAAATGAGGTCTCCAAGGTAAAGAGCCCCAGCTCCCTCAGCCTCTCCTCATAAGGGAGGTGCTCCACTTCATCATCCTCACTGCTCTACGCTGGACTCCCTCCAGCAGCTCCACATCCCTCTTGACCTGAGGGGCCCAGAACTGGCCACAACCCTCCAGATGTGGTCTCAGCAGTGCAGAGCAGAGTGGGAGACAAACCTCTCTACTCACTGGTTAAAGATTCATTCAGCTGCTGAAGTCGTCTATTTTAAGACTGAAGAGATTATAAGACCAGTTGAATTGCCTTTTAATGATGCATTTCTTAAACGTAGAATTATGCTTTGCTTTCCATAAATCTCAAGATCTTAACTTTAAAAGTGAGATGTTCATTCTTGCCCTAATTATTTGATAAGATTAGAAATAAATTATTAACCTGACTCTCACAGAAATCTCCATTTCTTCACGTATTAGAAGAATCATTTCCCTGTGCTTGTGGAAGGAAAGGAGTGACAGGCTGACAATCTGCAACGCACGTTCAGTGGCAAGGAAAATCCATTTCAGATATCCCTCCTCGTATTCGAGGCACTTCTCCATCAATTCTGTTGGACTTGTTCCTGTTCCACTCAGCTAGCTCCTGCAGGAAATTGGCTTCATCTAGCCAAGACAAGGGATGGACAACAGAAGGGCTAAGAAGCTTTGTGTCTTTGGCTAGTACTTAAATAAGTGATGATGTTAGTCTGAGGTCAGTACAGCACAGCCTTTTCCCTTCTCACCAGCTTCCAGCTGAGTAGTTCCACTGGTATCACAGTCCTTCCTGCATGGGGCACTTCAGTAGAAGCTAAGAGCTGGCACTACCAGAACACTGTCCGAAGCAGTCAAGTCCTCTACCTCTACAGCAAAGGTGAAGGGAACGAATACAAACCACTGCTCATGAAAAATCAAATCAAAGTGAGCAAAACTGAACACAAAGTACAGCTGCAAACCTGAACAACACGTAAATATTTATCAGCATCTGTCGGGATCACACGGTCGGGCAAGTGTGCTCGAGAACCAGAGCCAATGGCTTGTCAAGAAAAGGAGCAGGTTGGTTGCTGGGGCTGGTTAAGACGACAGTAAATTTTCATAGCACTCCCCTGCCTGAATCACTGGCACTGATTGCAGGGCTTGTTTTAGAAGACCAGGTGAGACGGTGTCGGTTCAGCTCTGTGCTGCTCCCTCCAGATTCAGCGAGTTAGCACCCTTTGGTAAACTCCTAGCATCAGTGTGAAAATGATCTCTCACTCAGGGGTGAGAGATTCAGAACTGAGAGGTGCACACAGAAGACTTCGTAATGGACCTGAGTCGTGCTTAGACATCATATCGACAGAAATAAATTAAGGGAGAAGTTGAAATAAGAGAATAGACTGGAGGAGGTGAAATAAGCGTCAAACAAGATCACATCATGTTCACTCCATACAGTACGAGTGAACAAATGGAAAAACACTTGTCTTGATGAATAGGACTGATCAATATTTGTGCTGCCGAGTGCCTTTCAGAAACAGACCGAACTTTGTCATTCTGGTTTAATAAACATCACTATAGAGTCAGATGCTCAGTAAGGATTATAACTAAGTAGAGAGAGGGCTAATTCTCTGTGTTCTATGGGGTTTTGTTTCTATTTTTGATTTTACTTGCCTACTTATAGGTCTCAGACAACCCCACATCTAGTAGTCACTATCAGAGGGGAAAAAAAGGCTCTTGAGATACAGCCTGGTCGATGGGAAGACCATTGGTATGAGCTTAAACAAGGTTGAGTGCCAGGTCCTGCACCTGTGACACAACAACCCAGTGCAACACTACAGCCTTGGGGAAGGGTGGCTGGAAAGCTGCTTGACAGAAAAAGACAGGAGGTATTGATTGATCATTGATCAAATGTGATCCAGCAGTGTGCTCAGGTGGCCAAAAAGGCCAATGGCATCCTTGTGTCAACACCACTGTAGCCAGCAGGACTAGAAAAGTGACTGTCCCTGCGTACTTGGCACTGATGGGGCCACACCTCACATACTGTGTGTTGTTTGGACACACCAACACAAGAAAGACTTTGAGGTGCTACAGTGGTCCAAAGAACAAGAAGAACAAGAAGGGTGGCAAAGGTTCTAGAGAATAAGCCTTCTGTAGAGAAGCTGAGGAGCCTGAGGAGAGACTTTAGTGCTGTCTACATCTGCCTGAAAGGAGGTTGTAGAGAGGTGGAGTGTTCTTCTCTTCTCCTAAGTGACAAGTGATAGGACAAGATGAAATTGCTTCAAGTTGTACCAAAGTTTAGATTAGACATTAGGGAAGAAATTATTGAAAGGGTCATCAGGCCTTGGAACCATCCCTGGATGTGTTTAAAAGCCATGCAGATATCACCAGGGACATGGCTTAGTGGTGGGCTTGGTACAGTTGGGCTACTGGTTGGAGTCATCCAACAGACACCATTCCATAACCAACATAATCCACTGATGTCTCCTGCACATTTCTTGGCTATTTTGCTCATGTGTGATTTATTTCCCTCCTGCATCTTGACTTGAGTCTGACAGAACTGAAGATAACGGAAGATTTCTGGCAAAGAACAACAGAGAGCAGACACGGCCGATCTACTGTAGGGATGCCGTTCAACCCGCGATGCACACAGCACAAAGCCCAGCCAGACAACACACCTTTCAAACCCGATGTATTCTGGATGAGTCGCCTCTCTGGGCACTTGCAGCTCAATGGCAGTGAAGAAGCAGAGAAAAAAAAAAAAATCAGGAGAGCATTGACATTTATCTCACACAGGCTTGTTAGCATCGCCGCTCATGCCTGCTGTTAAGCCCAAACACGATCTCACTGCCTTTATGGTGATGACTAATTTTCAGTGTTTGTGGGGTGATTGGCTAATTTTCCAGTTTTCTGGTTACCTCATTAGGTTTCTTGATGTTATCTCTCTCACTGATTAATTGTATCCATCTCATAAATAACTGACATCGTCCACTGATTCCTCCTGCATCGATTCAAACTTTCCACTTTGTCTGATGCAGATAAATTCATTTTCTTCCAGCATTCAGTCTTTTACCACTCACTCATCCTTTGCTTCGGTTAGACTTTGTTTTCAAGATGATCCAGCCCCGTGCTTACGTGTATTTGAATGAGAGAAGATGCTAAGAAGCATGAACATGACTATTTGATCTTCCTGTCTTCAGTTAGACCTTGTTTTCAAGATGATCCAGCCCCATGCTTACATGTATTTTAATGAAAGAAGATACTGAGAGGCATGGACACGACTATTTGATCTTCCTGCCCTCAGTTATTGTTTTCAAGATCATCCAGCCCCGTGCTTATTTGTATTTGAATGAAAGAAGACACTAAGAAGCCACTAAGAAGCAGGATGATTCTATGATTACTTGATCTTCCTGTCGTCAGTTAGACTTTGTTTCCAAGATCATCCAGCCCCATGCTCACATGTATTTGATAGAAAGACGACACTAAGAGGCATGAACATGACTATTTTAGCTTCTAGATGAACGAAGACTCTCTAACTGAATATGTGAGCTCTATCTACAGTGGCAAACAAGCACTTTTATTTCTTCTTAGAAATAAGAGAAGAAATTTAGAGCCCTAAAAAGTGAAGACATTTCACTTCAGTAAGTCATAAAAGTGAATAAACACTGCCATGGAAAAATAATTTGTGAGTTTAAATATTAATGCCCAGAATGTCTTATTAAAATTCTGAGAAATAAAGTGAGCGCTATTTCCCAAACGTTGTTTGCAGAGGAGAGCTTAAAAGCTTACTGTCTTTTTTCATGCAAGAAGAAAATAAAAGAGCCAACAAGAAAAAGTCGTTTCCTCTGCATAAGGACGCCCAATCTAGAATTCATCATGGTCTGCATATTTTTGGAAAGGTTGCTATGACATAAGAACCACGGCCAAACGCAGAAGTCCAGGAGCAGAAGCCTTTTGATGTTTTTAAACAAAAACATGCTTCCACAGAAGATTTTCTTTCCATGGAACCGTTATTCCTACATCGTTCCTCTATTGGCGCTTGGTGCGTCGCTCTGATTTTATCTGAAATGCGACTTTAGGCTCTAGTAGCCTCTTGGAGAAACACCACATTCAACAAACAGTTTATTTCTCAACGGTGAGAGATGTAAATTACATCTGCTCGTCTCTGTGAGAACGTCACTGACAGAGAAACAAGAGCTGATGACCGTGGAGACGCAGTGAGTCCACTGAGGTTTTGCATTCTTGGAATCTTAGTGAAACCGAAGCCTTAACCTCATTGAAGCAATCAAATGCCCAGGTAAAAGAGTTACGGAGCAGCTCTGGACCTGGAGTTTAAAAGGCACTACTATATGCCCCACAGTTACTTCATGCGGGCTCTGATTTAAATGGAAGAACAGCAGAACCTAAGAAGCCAAAGGCCATTTCTACGTTGCCGGCACGTATCACGGTGTTACCCTACGCAATAAACGGCTACATAGGATGAATCCAGACGGATCAAAGAACCCTGCGAACAACGCCAGTTGTTACTACACAACAACACCAGTTGTTACTGTTATGTTGTAATGACATCCACTGAGCTGACTGTCCTGAAGGTATCTAAGGAAAATGAGCTGACCATTGTCACTGATGGGCAACCCACCGAGAGAGCCAGTGAAAGAAACTGCCCCATCCTGGTAGAAAGGTTTTATATCAAATGCTGATGCTCACCCACAGGTTACAACAAGAAAAACACATAAAAGCAAGAAGTGTCACTATTTAAATAACAGTACTACTCAGGATAAATCATCCCAGTAGTAAATCCGAGAGTAAATGCACATTTAGCACTTGCCAGTAGAAACACAGCACATTGATCTGGCAAAGGTGCATGTTGGTATCTGCCAGTTCTACACAGAGAACTTCATTGCTACTAAGATCAGTTCCCCTTTTCCCCCCGTTTCTGTTATCATAGCACAGTGGTACCTATCCTAGGATCAGTAGTTTCTCCTCCCAAAACATGCATCATTCTTTCATTTCACATAGGTAGTCCAAATGCAAATCCATACCTGCACTCAACCCTTTAATTATCTGAGTCTGTAGATTTAAACATAAGAGGTTGTCCTTAGTAAACAAAACCCTGAATCAGACTGCAGTTTCTGCACTGCGCTGGTTGCCCGGATATCTGAGCTGTGCTCCTCTCATACAGTTCATCATGCACGACAGTCTGAAGACTAACGAACAGAACACAAGTCTTCACGCAATCAACATCACGAACACCAGATGGGTCTTCTGGCTACCAGCAGTTACAGAAACGTTTTCTGATTTATCCTAAGTCACCTGCTTTTCCACGGCACACAGCTGCTTCTGAATCGATGCCAAGACTAGTGCACAAATACGGAGAGCTAAATGCAGTGTATTTGATGAGAACAGGAAAAGGACTCAAGTCTCCTAATTCCTGGGAGTGTCTTAGTTCTTCAGGTAGATTTTACATGTCTATATTTATATATCTCTCTATATATATATAAAAACACATGAACCCCCCCCCCAATATCTCAACGGCTGCCACTCTGTTTTGTAGCCACACAGCGGGCTATTTATGAGATCCCTTTGGGTTGCAGATTCTATGTCACAGTTTGCACCAACCCCACAACAGCAGCTCCCTCAACTGTAAACAAGATGCTCAAAAGACAGAGAAACATTTAACAGAATGTAATCGGCGTATTAAATGCCTGGCACTGTGCAGCTCAAGTCAATATGCTTTGCTCCTGAACGCTTGGTTCTAGCCTTTGTAGGAGTGAAGCCAGCATATGCACAAATATAATCCAGTTTTTGGGTTAGTTCCCAGAGTTCATCGTTCTCAAAGAGAAATTGTAGTGAGCAACTGAAGCATCCGACACTGATACTAGAACTTTCATACCAAAGCAGCTCGAGGTCATTTTTGTATTAGAGGCTTGAATTAAACTTTTGCCTGACAGAGCCCAAAAGACTTGCACAGAAGCAGCCTTAAGAAAGCACAGGAGAGTTTAAGAGCTTGACATTTGCCTGCAAGAGCTTGGAACAACTTGCAGTGGAACATCTTCAAGCCAAAAAACATTAGACATTTACTAAACAAACCTATATGAGATCCAGTATTGCCACCGCTTGCAGCAAGGCACCCACTGCAATGGCACTGATAACCAGTAAAGCTGGTAATAAATCTAATAGTAATAAGACCAGTAAGTCTAGTTGTAAAGCTGGCAAGAAGCTGGCATACAGTGAGCATACTGTGACTCTCACAAAGTGCATGCCCATGTCTTGGGTGGAGGAACAACCCATCAACCACCCATGCTAGGTATCCAGTCATTTCTCCCTAGCCACATATTCACCTCCTGGCTTTTGGTACCCTACCTCTGTTTGTCTCTACCTCTTAGGAGACATTTAGCCTGATTTGGGTGGAGAGCTGAGTAACATAGTCACTTAAGTTTAATGTGTATGTGGTGTTTTGGATTCAGTATGGGACTGAGGACATTAGGAATTGGAAGGGAACTCGAAAGATCATCTAGTCCAGTCACAGAATCCCAGAGCATCAGGGACTGGAAGGGACCTCGAAAGACCATCTAGTCCAATCCCCCTGCCACAGCAGGATCACCTAGACCAAGTCACACAGGAAC
>JAOXOE010000441.1:38049740-38069415 GCA_028565055.1 Phoeniculus purpureus
TGGAACTGGATGATCCTGTGGTCCCTTCCAGCCCTGACTGATTCTATGATTCTATAAAGCCTGTGTTGCAGGTGCTTGGAACTTGTAGAAAACACTATGGATGTGTTCCTGTGCGACTTGGTCTGGGTGATCCTGCTGTGGCAGGGAGGTTGGACTGAATGATCTTTCAAGGTCCCTTCCAATCCCTAATGTTCTGTGGTTCTGTGATCTGGACTGGGACCATAAAAATGAATTGTTTGTAGCTCAGTGGGCCCACGATACTTTGGTCACCAAGGTAGAGATGCTACCTATCGATGGGTTTGTTTTCGAGCAGTGGATTTAACCATGGACGCTATAGTGCAGGTTATCGACAACTGTGACATGTGTGTTGCTGTAAAACAGGCCAGATGGATGAAACCCTTGTGGTATGGGGAAAGATGGTCCAAGTACAAGTATGGGCAGGCTTGGCAAATTGATTGTATCACCCTTCCTCGGACCCACCAGGGTAAGTGGTATGTGCTAACCATGGTGAAGGCAACCACCGGCTGGTTGGAGACATACCCTGTACCTCATCCAACTGCCCGGAATACTATCCAAGGCCTAGAGAGACAAATTCTTTAGCGACTTGGCACCCTAGAAGGGGTTGAGTCTGACAACGGAACTCATTTTAAGAATAATTATGTAAGGAGTTTTAGTAGAGAACATGGTATTGAGTAGATATGTCACATCCTCTACCATGCACCTGCATCAGGGAAGATTGAGCATCACAATGGTTTACTGACCTCCACATTGAAAGCTTTGGGGGGTGGACTCTTTAAAAATTGAGATCAACACCTAGTACAAGCTATGTGGTTGGTAAGCAGTAGAGGATCTGCCAATTGGGCTGGTGCTGCTCAATAAAACCTGTTACAGGTAGTAAAAGGAGAGAGAGTGCCCATTGTTCATGAAAAGACCCTGTTGCAAAGGGCTGGGTGGGTCACTCCAGCTGCAGGTGAAGGGAGGCTCGTTCATGGAGATGTTTTGGCCTGAGGACAAGGCAAGACATTATGGGTGATGCAGGAAGATGGAGAAATTCAATATGTATCACAAGGAAGATTAATATTGGCTGAAAGACTTTAATTCTAGCAAGAGAAATTGTATTTGATCATAAGAAGACTTATGACACATGAAGGTTAACTCCTTATATGCTGTAAAAGATTTTGATGCAGGAATGCCATAAACAAATATGATTTCACTGAATCCATAACAAACCAGAAGGCCCAGATTTGTGATTTAGAAAGGCTCCACAAAAGGGAGTACAGTACCTACAGTAATGAGCTTTTATGCCTTATACCATAATGTAAATTGCTACCATTCTGATCTTGTTTAAAATCTCCCAGTAAATTGCCCGAGTAGGCAATCTGTAGATGTCCAGATCTGCAGGGTAGAGCTTAGCAGAAAATCTGAGCCTCTGGACCTAATTGCTGTTATGATCATATTGAATTTGATTACCTTTGCCAGTTGAACACTTTATAGGTGAATTACCCTGGTTAATGTCTTGCTTAAATCTCTGTGCAACCCAGCAGCACTGGCTTTAGTAGACATAATTCAACTCTGGTATAAATGAGAGGCAATAAAAGTGATAGAGTTGAAGGTGTTACTTTTATACAGAACTTGGAGTTTGGATGTGATATCATAACTAAGATCTTGTCTTAGAGAATCTCACCAGGAGAACTTCGTGTTTCTGACAGACTTTAAATTATATTTTTTCCTAACTATTTTGAATTACATTTTTTCCTTTTAGTAAGGGTCATTCTTGCAGAGTATGTAGTTTATATAAAATCTGTTCTAATGTCTAAAGCTTTTAAGGACATATGGAATAATGAAAAAGGCAGATCTTGCCTTCAATCAATACAGTTCCATCATTCAGCCTGAGATTTTGAAAAGAACTTTTATCACATCATTTGAAAAGCACTGCATGAAACTGGGCTAGTGTTCCAAAATGTTTTGTGTGTTCTGCTATTTCATGCTGAAAGCCAATTGTGAATGACTTTTGAACTATTTATTTGTGAAATTGTATTTGTAGCACATAAAAGGAAAAAACCCCAGCGCACTCATTGTTATTTCATTTTTCCTAATGGAAACTAATAAGTGAACAGGAATTGAGAACACAGAAACATCCAAGCATACCAACCCAAAAAATCAAGGTAATTACACAAGACTGACATTATATTGCCTCTCTTTGGTTGGTGAACATAGGCTGAATTTTACATGGTGGGGAATGAATAACTAGGTAGGTGTGTGTAGGAGTGACTGTAAAAGTGCCACTGCCAGAAGCGTTCATTGGGTTAGCAGTATGTGTACGGTACAAATTAATTGCAGTCTGATCCTGGTTTCTGTTAATATAAGTCACATAGACAGCTCTGATGTGGATTTCTAGGACTCTGATAGAGTGCCACGCTCAGATAACAGCATTTCAAAAACATGGAGTGCAATGAACAGTATGTGCTTTCTGAAGGCCATTCACTAAATATTCTACAGAATTTAATTTCTCTACCTTTTTCTCCCCATCGTGGTTCTATTATTTTTTCCACATTATCACTATTTGAATGGCAGGGAAAACTAATCTCATTATCAGTCTAGACACACTGAGGCAACACATGGCCATCACATCATAAATAATAAAACACATGTGTTTGTTTATGGTAGTGTTGCTACGTGCTTGATGTAGAATCACAGAATCACAGGAAAATGGTTAGAAGAGACCTTTAAGATCATAAAGCCTAACCATTAACCTAGTACTGCCAGGTAACCAAAAACCACGTCCCTAAGCACCTTCACAACTTTTACAATACTGCTAGGGATGGTGACTAAATTACTTGCGTGTGCAGCCTTTTCCGATGTCCAGTGAACCTTTCAGTGAGGAAATTCTTCCTAATATCCAGCCTAAACCTCTCCTGACGTGATGTGTGTCTTTTGCCTCTGTTCTATGGCTTACTCCTTGGGAGAGGAAACACAGCCCTCCTCACTTCACTCTCCCTGCAGGTAGTTCTAGTGAGAGATAAGGTCTTGCTAGTACCCCACCCCACAGACATTGATATACTGCCCCCAAGCCTGTTTCCAGCGAGCCTGGTTGTGTCCTTTTCCTGCTTCTAATACAGTTTAGTGACTTCTGAAGCTCAGGTAGACAGATCAGAAGGTAGATGGTGAACTGGCTGCACGATACAAGCCAGAGAGTAGTGGTCAATGGGGCAGAGTCTAGCTGGAGGCCTGTATCTAGTGGGGTGCCCCAGGGGTCAGTGCTGGGACCAGTCCTATTCAATCTATTCATTGATGACTTGGATGAGGGATTGGCATGCACTGTCAGCCAGTCTGCTGATGACACAAAGCTGGGTGGTGTTGCCGACACCCCAGCAGACTGTGCTGCCATTCAGCGGGACCTGGACAGGCTGGAGAGCTGGGCAGGGAGAAATTTAATTAAATATAACAAGGGTAAGTGTAGAGTCTTGCATCTGGGCAAGAACAACCCCAGATACCAGTATAGGTTGGGAACTGACCTGTTAGAGAGCAGTGTAGGGTTGTTAGCAGATTGAGAGAGGTCCTTCCTCCCCCTCTACTCTGCACTGGTGCGACTGCATCTGGAATATTGCATCCAGTTCTGGACCTCTCAGATCAAGGAGACAGAATTGCTGGAGAGACTCCAGCACAGAGCCACAAAGATGATTAAAGGAGTGGAACATCTCCCTTATGAGGAGAGGCTGAGGGAGCTGGGTCTCTTTAGCTTGGAGAAAAGAAGACTGAAGGGTGACCTCATTAATGTCTATAAATATGTGAAGGATGGGTGTCAGGAGGATGGAGCCAGGCCATCTAGTGATAGCACAAGGGGCAATTGGTGTAAGGTGGAGCATAGGACGTTCCACCTGAATATGAGAAGGATCTTCCTCACAACAGAGCACTGGAAAGGGCTGCCCAAGGGGGCTGTGAAGTCTCCTTCTGTGGAGGTGTTTAAAACCCACCTGGATATGTTCCTGTGCGACTTGGTCTATGTGATCCTGCTGTGGCAGGGGGATTGGACTAGCTGATCTATCGAGGTCCCTTCCATTCCTTAATGCTCTGCGATTCTGTGTGATTGTGTGATAAAAGACTATGAATTTTCAATGAGCAGTGGGACACTGTGCTCAGCATCTTCAAGCACACACGAAGGCCTCAGCACAAGTCTCCTCGGCCAAGTGCAAAGTGACACCAGCCAGGGTCTAGAGCTCAGAAGGCACTTTTATGTGGTACGTTCCCCTCTGTGGGCCATACGGCTGGGCTCTGTGGAAACCAAACCAACCCCCACTAGCCTGTATGGAATCAGTGTGGTTGTACTCGTACGACAGCAGCAGTTCCGCAGCCACAGGACACGTGGTTTTGGTGCCCTTTGATGGAAAAAAATCAGACTGTTGTCGGTTGTGAGTTTGTCTGAAATCGCAGCGTGGGAGTCCAGACACACGGCTGGTAACCGACGCCAGCTTCGCCTCCGCGTCCCGCCGGGCCCTTCCCACCGGGGCCTGAGCCGGCCCCGCCCCGCCCCCGGGAAGGCGGTTCCGGGAAGGCGGTTCCGCTGGAGGCGGTGCCGGGCCGGGCCCCGCCATGCCGAAACGCTCCTGCCCCTTCGGGGAGGCGGCCCCGCTCCAGCTGAAGACCCGTGTGGGTCTGCGGGAGCTGTGCTGTGGCGTGCGGGGCCACGAGTACCGGCGGGAGGTGTTCGGTGAGGCGGCCGCGAGAGGGAGGGAGCTGGAGGGAAGGCGGGAAGGGGAACCGCCTGTGGCCGCCGACTGCCCCGCTGCTGGCGCCGGGGCCAAGGCGGGGGAGCCGCCCCTAACGCTGCTTTGCTTTCCCGCCGGCAGAGAGGACCCAGCGGCTGCTCTTCAAGGGAGCCCAGGCCTACATGGAGGGAGCTCGGCTCTCCGCCAGCCCGTCCCCGCCGCCAGGGCCGACCCAGGCTCCCGGGGAGACCCAGGTGGTCGGGGAGGCCTCGGGCGGCAGCGCAGGGCGCCGCTGGAGCGAGCAGCTGCTCATAGGACACGACGGGAAGCTGCGGAGGAGCCCCGCGGCCGCGGAGAGAGGTGAGCGACGCGCTGTACTGTCTGTCCTTTAGGGGAAGGGTTAGATCAGATCCGCGGTCCTGGCGCTGGGCAGGAGAAGGTTCAGGCAAGCCCTGAGCCGCGCGCTTGTTCCGGTGCCTGCGAGAGTTCAGCGAGACGCAGCCGCCCGTAGCTGCGGTGCCGAACGGAGGTACCGGCTTTGCCGCTCCGGGAGCTGCCTGCCTGGTGCTTTCGCTTTTCTGTTGTAACGTAAATACTCTCCTAACTGCGTGTTTTTCCCCGAGCAGCTCCACCCGCGGGCGTTTCCAAAGCCTGTTCGTCGTGTGTCAGGACTGCTGATGTCAAGGAGCTGTGCACACAGTGCGACCGGTCTGTCTGCCAGAGCTGCAGCAGGCTCTGCAGCTGCTGTAACGCAGTCACTTGCGCTTTGTGCTCCACCACCGAGTAAGTGCCTCTGGAATTTCTGACCTTATTTTAATTACATGTGCCCTGAAAGTCGAGTGTAGCATGTGAAGACCAAACAGGTATCTAGCTCACCCATATAAGACTTGAACTCTTCTCACGTTGCATTAGCAGCAGCAAAACAGCCTGAAACACAAAAAGTAAAATGTCCATGAATCAATCTCGGTGTAAGTCTAGTTCAGCTTCTCATTTAAATGTTGTAGGAGGTGAAAACTCCTCTTGCTTTCCCATGAGCCGTGTGTTATGGTGGTCCGTGATAAATGAGTGTGCTCTGGAGGAGTGATCTGAAATGTTTGCCATCGTTGCTAACAGTCCTGTGATACAGAGAAGTATTGAGTGTGCTGTGTGGGAGGCCCGTGGTTACAGCTGATAAATGCCATAGGATGGTATTTGTTGTGTTCCAGAAACAGCAAACACACTGACTTTCTTTCTTTTGGTTTATTCTTTCCCCAGTTACAGTGATGTGGGAGAGCAAGTTCTCTGCAATGGTTGTTCAATATTTCAAGTGTGACACTTGATGAAATCGCCTTTATGGCCAAGATGTCCGTAAACGTCACTAAATCTTCTTCTTACGGCCGGTCAATTAATCCTTTTAGCATGTGAATTAATGATGAAGTGTCTATATTTTATATCTTTATATTGTACTTTTTAATATTGTAGCTAAATAAACTTTTATATTTTAAGGCTTTCTAGATTATTTTGAGTCAACTTTCTCCTTTTCCCTGGTTGTGATATGCCTAGCTGGAAGGGGCCGCTTTATGATGCTCTAACCTGGTGTTCTGTATATTACACAGAATTCAGAATATCCATCCAGTGTTTCTCCACTCGTTGCTTTTGTTAGGACACATTTTGTGGGGTCAGCATACAAATCACTTGATCCTTGTGTGCTTTCAGGTGAATGTAAATGTATTTTGGACACATGTTTTCTTTGAGAGTGACTAGAAAGATCAGCCAGGTCTGAAGGCTTTTCCAAATAGAAAAGTGTCTGCTTTCTGGGTTTTTTTGTTTTTTGTTTGTTTTTGAACTGCCAGAAACATCTTATGGTTATGAAACCCCAGGAGGAGAAAGGCATGGACCTGCTTGAGTGGGTCCAGAGGAGTCCGTGAAGATGATCAAGCAGCTGGAGCACCTTCCTTATGAGGCCTGACTAAGGGAGTTTAGGGATTTTAACCTGGAGAAGAGAAGCCACCAGGGAGACCTTATACAGGCTTTCCAGTACTTAAAGGAGGCTAAAGGAAGGCTGAAGGGGGACTCTGTCAGAGAGTATAGTAAAAAGACAAGAGGTAAAAGTTTTAAACTGAAAGGATGGATTCTATTAGATATTGGGGGGAAAAAATAATTTACTGCGAGAGTGGTGAGACGCTGGAACAGGTTGCCAAGAAAAGTTCTGGGTGCTTCATCCTGGGAAGTTCAAGGCCAGGTTGGATGGGGCTTTGAGCAACCTGGTCTAGTGGAAGATGTCTCTGTCCAGGATAGGGGGTTGGAACTAGATGACCTTTGAAGGTTCCTTCCAGTGCAAACCATTCTGTGATTACTGTCAGCCTGAAGGGTTTGCGTTGTTTGCTCCATTGTAACTTTGATAGAAAGGGCAGTGGTACACCAGGCTTGGAGGGGGAAAATCTTTTCTCAGTAGTCAAATTCAAAGACTAATTTTGCTGTACTCTCCTTGCAGTTTCCTTCCTGGAGAACAGATTGTTTTTGTAAGTTTTGATTTCCTACAGTGTAGACTTTGTATTGTTTTGAATGCCCGCTCAAAAATAGCTCATGAAATGGTCTGAAAAACGGTCAGTGTTCAAGTGTATGTCTCTGTAAAAGGAGCTCATTCCTCATTTTCCTGGGTGTTACTGCAGCAACCAGTTTGCTTCGTATTGGTGAGAAACACCAGACCTCGTCTTGCAAACCAACCATGTGCAAGACAAAACTACAGTGGTCTTTACCTCAGGAAAATGATGACTGAGGTGGCTGATTTCAAACTGTAAGAAAAAAGGATTTGAAAGAAAGAAGAAAATCTCATGTCTCTCGTGGCTAATGCTCTGTTTCCCAAACTAGTTGCCCTGAATTCCTAGAGCAAAGTCTGCTACTTGTGCTTCCCAGCCTTTTCAACTGTGATTAGTATGTTTTGCACGCAGTACCTTTTTTTACCTCTTCCCCTCCACTCTAGCCATTTCTGTCTGAAGGAATTCAAACGGCCTCGCAATGCAAGTTTAGACACTTCTGTCTTGTGAGAATGTGTCTCTCTGGCAGTTTGACATGCTGCTGAAAGTGTATGCGGTGTTTTTACAGTTCACAGTGCTGCAGCTCTCTGGGAAAGCAGCCTGTACAGCTTTCTGATTTCCTTAAAAACAGGCTCGCAGACTCTGTCCTTGGACACAGATAACCACAGAAAGCTGTAGAGTCAGGAAAGCATTGTTTTGATACTTGCTCTTGCTTTCTGTCTTTTGGACTTTTTATTTTTTTACCTTTCTGTAGACACCAAGTAACCAGTAAGTCTTTAGAGTAAGAATTAGGTAATGTTATTGTAACCAATAGTGTTAAGCCAAGTGTATCTAGTACTGATAACAAAGTATACAAAAGAAGAAGAGGAGAGGAGGAGATTTATTATTAAGAAGAGCTTTAAAAAAACGAAGGTATTTCGTTTTGCCGTCACTTTGAAGTCCTTGCTGAGTTTAACGGCTACAAATTGTAGCCTATCCTGCAACACAGCTCAGCGAATAGAGTGGGAAATGCTTTAGTGAAGGCCAGGATGGTGGCTGTTGCAGTTCTTCGTAGCTGCATTTTGCATGATGTCTGTTATGTGAGCCATGATGAGCTGCGAGCCCAGTGCAATGCTTTGTGTAACCATGGAGAGACAACTGAAAAGCACTTGTGCCCTTTAAGTTGTTGTGGTGGGGGTGGGTCACTGGCTGCAGAGCCGTATGTGTGCAGTCGGTGGGCTAGGTTTGTTTTCCTTTGTAGCTGCTTAAAATGGGAGAGTTTACTAGTTCTTAATTCCAGTCCCAACTGTGAGCAGTGTGTCTTAAATTGGAAAACTTATCTTTACCCCAAAATCAAAATATATCCAAGTCAGCCAGGTGAGCTGGTGGTGACAGCACTGGTCAGTGTGCACAGTGACGCCACAGCATTGTCTGCCTTTCCAGAACTACTGGATTAGGTCAAGTCACCAGGCAATCTCAGGTGTCCTTCCAGCTGTCGTAGGGCAGGAAAATGTTCCTGTGGTCATAATTTTAAAACACACAACTGAGCTTTATGAATGGAAGAATCTGTGGGCTACTGGATTGCAATGTTAGTTTTAGGAAAGAATTTTAAAACTTGGCTTTGTTTCATGTGAAGCTTTGAGCAGTAAACAGAAGCGGTTTTCAGCTGAGCATATTTTTTCAGACTGAAGCCTTTGAGCATGTGTCTGCTTTCTCGTTCTCTCCTCAGACTGAGAGACTGAAGATACTATTTTGCTTCTAGGCTCCTCGGGAGATGAGACACGTTGTTTACAAATGATTTGAGTTTCCAAGTAGTTGATAGATATGGGGTTTGTTGGCTCATTTAGACACTGCTCCATTTCATAAAAAGCTGTCCTTTGTAAAAATTGATGAGGATTTCATGGCTTCAAGTTCTCATTTTTTTATTCTGTAGCACGTCACCCGGGCTCTTCCTTAGGACAGGTACCTGATGCGGAGTGAGGAACTGGAAGAGAAAAAAAGCAGGAGAGCTGGAAGAGAAAGGTTAGATGCTGGGAAGAGTGGAGCAGGAGGAGCACAGAACAGGGTGGGCAGCTCTTGCACAGGGTTGGTGCATCATGCATATAAGAAATGTGTTTCAGTGGTACCAGTTCACTGGCCTCCTTGGCTTCAGAGGGTGTGAAAACAAACCTGCTTATTGTGTGCTTCTGCCTCTCAGAAGTCTCAAATATTGTTGAAGAAAGGTCCTGCTCTAGACCTGCAGTTCTTAGATGAGCAAGGGGAGAGGCAAGACTGGGGATTGTTTTTTAATACTTGTGTTGCCTACAGGAAGGGTTTGTTTTGATTCATTTGACGACACACAGCTAGCCTTTGGGTGATGGGTTAGGCAACAGTAAATGCCAGCACTGTGCAGACAATGTCACAAACTCCTCTTTTTCACCATTCAGGACCCTGACAGTAGTTCCATGATGATTTTGTGTTTTGGCAAAATCAGATTGGATTGAAAAACGGAATCCTAGTAAAACTCAACTGATTTTAAACTCACCCCTGTGCTATGTGTGTACAGACTTACTTATAGTGCTCCTTCCTAAGTTTTGGTTGGTTGTATTGTTTCGTCATGGCACACCATGCAACGCAGAGCTATTTGTCCCACTCTCACCTTCCTTTTGTCTCTTCTCACAACAAGCAACAGGCCAAGAGGAAATGGCCTCAAGTTGTACCAGGGGAAGTTCAGGTTAGGATAAACTTCTTTAAAAGGGTCATCACACCTTGGAACAGGCTTCCCAGGAAGGGGTTAAATTATAGTAACTCTAACCTTGGACATGTTTCAAAGTTGTTTAAAGGTGGTGTGGGTTTGGAGCTTAGGGATGTGATTTAGCAGTGGTCTTGGTACAGATGGGTTAATGGTTGGACTCAATGATCCTGAAGGTATTTTACAACCTAAATGATTGTATGATCTGGATTCCAGTAGTGCTGACTACCTAGATGTGAAGTTCCTCAGTTCCTCAGTCCTTGGGGAGCTCCAGTTAGTGTATAGTGTGACAGTTTATCTGTGCAGACTGTTCTGTATGCATCAAGCTTGTCCTCTGTTCCATGCAATGGTTTACTATTGATTACCACACTAAGCTTAAGTCTGCAGAAATGTGTGGGGTTGCCCAAGCAGAGGGAGGCAAGCCTCAGACCATCCAACAGAAGAACTCTAGTAAGGGGCAGAACAAAACCACTGCAACAGCTTTGCAAATGTGAAGTGAGAGGGTTGACAGGAAGCTCTTCCAAGACAGCACCTTTCTTTCCACAGGGTTTTGCTCAAAGTCAGGTAAGGCCCAGAGAGACCACAGTCACCCCAACATTGAGTTTCCTCGTGCTGTTTCTTCCACTGTCATCAAGGATTTTTGTTACAGTCATACAGGGAAAGCAGCAAAGCTTTGAATGTTGTGTTTTGTTCATGCTGAAGCAAATTGCTTAACCTGGTTAAAGTAGCCAAGAGGCTTCAAACAATGTTAATGCTGCTTTAAAAAATAAATAGGAGCTATGTTCAACAACCAACTCGTCTTGTGGATAGACAACTGGAAGAAAGTTGTTTTAAATCTACCCGCTACATTCATATGATTGCAGTATAGTGAAAGTGATTGGCCGCTGTGTTTCACAGCGTGTTAGAGACTGTCGCAGTGATGTGCACACCTCTTCCTTTTGTACAGACACGTTACTTCTGCACAAAGTGAAACACCTTACTTTTTATAGCTGGTTGCGTTTTGAACTGCCACCACTGTCACACAAGCTTGAACTATGTTGGCTAGCACTGTGCATTCTGGGCTTCTGTTATTTTGTGTTTTCCTTTAGGAGAAGCCTCGGAGGGAAGCTAGGTTTTTCTTTAGCATTTAGTTAATTATGTTTTCTTCTATTGTTTTACTGTTTGAAATAATAGTTGAAATCATGATCCCCTGCTTATTTGTTCTGTCCCCACTTAGTCTCCAAGATACAGATGTTTTTCTGTTTCTTTCCCTCACAAATACAGTTCTTGGTAGTGGGACCACACGTCCACTTGCCAGCTGGCACTGCAGTGTCACCATCCACACACTGTCACCAGGAGTGGCTTGACCTGCTCTGCACTCACCTGCTCTTCAACTTGCATGTAAATTCTGAAACCTATCACCAGCTTCTTGGGTAAAGTCCGCTTAAAACTGATCGGAGATGTCAGCGAAACCAACCATTACCTTCTCAGTAGGTGTTTCACGTTGCAGCCACACGGTGGCACCGCTGCGTTAGATTTGTTTCGCTTGCTAGCCGCGTTACTTCATCTCTCAAGTCCTGGCAGCGCAACGGTTGTCCTCTTAACTGGACTGCTAGTCTGGGGAAGGGGGTGTCTTAAAAGATCTCCTCACAAACATGTAGGTCCAAACCAAATGTTTATAAACTAGAATCTTTTATCCAAAGCACTTTTTACCGTTCAGAAAATAGAGCCTGAAACTCAAAATGGACCGTTTAGCTGTCTACAAAGACCAAGCTGTCAATCATCAGTAGGTGGCTGCTGTCCCTCACTGCTGAATGGCAGTGGCAACTGCTGGCTAGTCCTGAGGAAAAGGTGAAGGTTATTGCCATTCTTTGACGAGAACTATTTGAAGAATTGCTGGCTGATCAGCCTGTCCTCAGTCCGCAGGAAGATTGTAGTGTAAATCCTCACAAAAACTGCCCAGCACTACTTTGAGGCACGGGAAGGGTAAGAACATAGCTGGGAACTGTCAGCAAAGATTGATCAATGAACTGTCTTTTCTGAAGAGGTGAGCAGCACTGGGTGAGAACAGAGAAAATGATGTCATTCACCTTGATGCTAGCAAGGCTTTCAACAAACTTCCTGAAAGCACTGTTGTGGAAGCTCTGTTGGAGACGTGTGGTTTGGACAGGTGAACCATAAGGAGGGTAGAAGCTTTGCTGAGCTGTGACAGGCAGGGCTAAGCCAACCTGCAGCAGATTAGCAGTGGTGTTGCTCAGGGGTTTTTATTGCTATCTCAGGTCTCTGCTAGTCACCTGGAGGATGGCAGAAAGCAGACCAGTCCTTGGGTGATACTGGTTGGTCAGTACTCAAAGAGTGGCCATGCAGGAGCCTCAAGCAAACCATGGAAGAAGGGTGGCAGGGGGACTCCTGGACTTGTGTCCTGAAGACCCTATAATCCGGAAAGACAACTCTATGGGACAGGAAGTCTGGTGATACCCAGCTCACAGATGAGGTGGGTCTGTGGCTGCCAGCATATCAAAAGCACAAGTGTTTTACGATTTCCTTGGGATTTCAAGGCTGTGTGTTCACGTATGGTGCTTTTGAATACCCTTAGGATTGTCAAAACACTTAAGCACACTAGACCTGCCGCATTCTTTAGTTCTCCTAAGTACTAATTACTGCTGCCTGTCAGAAATGAGGAACTGGTAAAAGGATATGTGGTCCCCTCTTACATCCTGTTTACTCTGCTGGAACTACTGATATGATGAAACTGAAGTGTTTTGGTGGGCTCTGCTGTAGAGTGCAGCACTTTCAGAATATAGATTCCTGAGCCTAAAGAAATAACTAAAATTTCAACCAAATAGCTTGTGTACAACAAGAAATGCTCTTTCATGTATCTCAGTTCAAGCAAGTTTCATTTTAGAAGCTTCTCCCACAACTTTTTTGCACTAAAGTCTTACTAAAGGAGCAATCTAATTGTTCTGATTTATGTTTCTCTGATAGCAAGGTTATCTACTGCCCCAAATTGGGTTTTGATGTGTTTTTAAACAAAGTTAAAAATGAGCCTAGAAAGTTGGATCTGTAGTGAGTTGGAATGAACTTGGATCTATAGTGAGAAATTACAGCAACCTCTAACACTGAAAACACACAATCACTCTGCAAATTTTCACCATCTCCTCAGAAAACTGTTGAGAGAAGAAAGCCCGATTATCTACTTCCCTTAAACCTCATTTCATTTTCTGGTGAGTGGTTTAACTCCAGACTGTTCTGCGAGTCATCACATCTCTGAAAATGAGAGAACTTGGTGTTTGTGACCATTGCTATATCCTTTTTTCTTACGTCTTGTCCTGACTCTCTTCCTTCTGGTGTTACTGATATAGACAGAGCAGAAGCTTGTGCACTTCTGCTGACATTAGCACTAAGAAGTTTTCTTTGTGGCACTGTGGTGATTCGAGTTTCTTCCATCTTTTCCTTAGTGCCAGGTATTCTCTTTGCTTGTGTTCTGCAGTACAAGCACAGCTTAACACACAAGAGTTGATGCTTTGAGCTGCATCTGAAATGTCAGTAGTATTAGTGTCACAAGTTAGATGAAAACGTCGGTAATGACTGCTTCAGAAATGGGAGTCCCCTTTTAAGGTTAGTGGCATACATCACTTGGACAACTAGTTGGAACCTCAGCACTTGCTCTCTGTGTTTTCTCGAGCATTTCAGTTCTTGCAAGGCTTTTAACTTTAAGAACATATTCGGAGTGGAGGAATAGTTTGCTTAACTCATGCTACCATCTGTTGTTCAGTAACTACTCAGAGCCAAGGTGGCTGATGGAGATCTGAGTTCTCTTAAATCAGCACTTGGCACCATAGGCTTTTTCTCAACCCAACAAGCAGATCCAACAGCTGCACACATGAATCACTTAAGTTATAGTACCCTGCAGCACCCTGCAAGAATGGGTTTTGACAATCTGGTCAGATACCACACAAGCAAAAGTGCTATGAACCGAGCTCCTTGGAAGGTGTGACATAAATTTAAGATCATCATTTTGATACCTTGTTTTAGGGTCATGTGCTCTAAAGTCTCATAGCATTACTTACCTTATGAGGAGAAACTGAGAGATCTGGGATGTTTCAGCTTGGACAGAAGGTTACAAGGGGACTTCATCACTATGTATAAATACATGAAGACGGAGTGTCTTCTCTACATGAAGAAAGAGACAATCTCTTTTCACTTGTGACCCATGATAGGACAAGGGGCAATGGGTGTCAGTTGGAGCTCAAGAAGTTCCATCTTAATATGAGAGAAAATTTCCTTGCTGTAAGGGTTACTGGCCACTGGAACAGGCTGCCCAGGGAAGTTGTGGAGTCTCCTCCTCTGGAGACTTTCATGACCCATCTGGGTGCATTCCTGTGTAACCTGTCTTTGGTTCTATGATTTTTCTTGAGCGGGGGGTTGGACTTGAGGACTCCTGGAGGTCCCATCCAACTCCTAATGATCTGTGTACAGGATTGCATGAGAGAACTCACCATGAATACCAAACCAATTCAGTGGGCTGGGTTGGGTGTGTTTATTTGTTATAGCCAACTATTCTGATACATTCCTTATGGCAATTCATATTACCCAGACAGTTTGCCTCAGCAGAAGAACTGCTCTTCATATGCTTTTGAGTCAGTCTATATTTAAAATTATCTCCAGCAGTATTTTTATTTCAGTTGTTTTATTCTGGCCTGCTTAGCTCTGAATCCAGTCTTGATTGTGATCTGGGTTTATTGAAATATTTGCTATAATCGAATCATTTAGGTTGGAGGAAACTTTAAGATCAGAGTCCAACCACTAACCTAGTTCTGCCAACTCTATCGTGTCCCTATGCACATAAATGTTGTCCCTGAATGTCACATCTACACGCATTTTAAGTATGTCCTGGGCAGCCTGTTCCAATGTTCATCTGCAAACATTATAGAATGTTATTTATTTCATTCAGAGTTTAGCAAGCTGCAAGAGCACTTAAAGAGGGTAGTCTGGCTTCCTCGTTGGATTCATAGCAGTTAGTTGATTGCACCCAGCCCAAAGGACTGGTGTCAATCAGCCTAATGTCACTGGGCAAACAGCAATGCAGCTGAGGCTCTTGTCCTGCATGTAATTTGTGTTGCGCTCCAGTGTTGTCATCATCTTTTTAATGATAACCATTGCTTTGGCTGAGCATTTAACACAAGGCCGTTCACAAACAGATATATGGAGTGCATATGTTTGGGTTTCACTAAATAAGAGGGAGAGGGAGCAATATGGAGGTTACGTTGTCTTGATTGTATTTCGAAGCTGCTTCTGCAGACTAGCTGGAGCCCAGAAAGGTAACTATAGGCTGGGACAGTATCATCCAGGAATAGGGTGTTGAAACTTCTTGGGCAACTTCCACAGAGCTGCCTGGCAGGACTTTCCCCCAGTTCTTCATAGAAAATTGGATTGGCAGCTATGCTCAGGGGATACTGAGAAATGGAAAAGCCTCAGTGGTGCTGCAGAAGTGCAGTAGGGAAGGCCATGATTAAGTTCTGCATGCTGAGTTCAACCAGAGCTTTTTTGAGTTGGACTGCAAGCCTTTCACACCGCTAGAAAATAGATTAAACAGGTCTCAGGATGTACAAGCTGCAGACTGAGGCAGTGAATCTGAGGATGCTACACGAGGTTGCTGTTAAGTTTCCCACAGTGGAAAGAGCTCTCTTGAATTTATAGAAGCTCTAAAGTGAATATGTAAACATCTTCCATCAAACAATTGTCAGTTAAAGTCTTACCAGGGATTTAGTTTTGTATTTACAAAGAACTCTGGATATGTTAAACTTGATAGTTCATACCACAATGAAAAGATAAACTGGGAAAGGGCAGATGAATTGTTTGGTTTTAAAACTTAAAACTCCATGGGAGACAGAAAGCATCTCTTTGTTTAGGCCACTGTCCCAGTCCATATTCTACATGAAACTTGAGCATGTAGGTCTTTACAGACAAGGAAGTTCTATAGGCTTGGGTAGATGACAATTTTCAATGCACTCAGCTTTGCTATATTCAGGAACTGCAGCATCCAACATAAGAATTCTTTGATGGAGTAGAGCAGATACATCTGTCCCTGAAGTTATCTACTGGGTTGTCTTCAGTATAGAATTCTTCTAGGAAAGTTACCACCAAGCCCAGTGGCAGGTTATCTTGACCCAATGGAGGCTGTGGCCAGGACTTTCTTCCAGTTCATGCGTCACACCAGATAGTGCTGATAAGAGAAGGAAGGACTGTAGGCTTTAACGACCAGTCTGCCTTCTGCTCCTTAAATCTGCACTTGTCTGAGAGACCAAGGAAAGAGGGTCTTGCAGCTTCCTTTCAAAGGGAACTTAACTGTACATTGGGTCTCTGAAGTCTCCACAGTGACCCAGGGAGGTATGTCAGTAGATGATGTGCTCTAGAAGGGACTGCAGAAGATCACAAACAGGCCAAGGTGGCATAAAAATGGAGGGAAGGAGGCAGGGGTTCATTGTTTCTTGTCTGCTGAGGTAGGAGGAAGGTGTCCTAAAGCAAAAAGCAAAACCAAAGAGAACTGGAATTCAGGCAAAACTGACCCCCCCAAAAAAGGGAGAATGGGAATGGAATAGAGCACCCTGGTCTCAGCAGGTAACACCCAGCAATCTGCCACCAAGCTTCATGCAGCAAGGAAGTGAAAGGCCAGCTTCCCGTGCCAGCTTGTTCCTAATCCCAGGAGAGGAGATCTGCTCTGCAGAAGAGACAGATGGCACCAGTGTTGCCTGTGCTCCTGTGGGGGACTGTTCCAGATGGGGAGCTGGAAGCTGTTTTGTGCTGCCACAGCCTTCCTCTCCAGCAGCCCTTGAGTGCTCCAGGCCTCCACCAGTCTGCATACCCAGATCAGATGCTGCTCAGACTAGTGCGCACACGCATCTCCACACCGGGAACCCGGTGTATTTATAGCTAGGGTTTTCACTGGGTTTGAGAAGTACCCCTGTAATAACAAAAACACAGAAGTGTGTGTTGAGAAATTACTAACATAAACCAAAAAAAGGTTGAGATGACTGCTCTGTAGAGAGGAACCTCAGACAATGGTGCATCACTCATACCGACCACAGCCATCAATCTCAGTGCTCTCCCAATGTTGTTAGGTTCCTCTCCCGCCTCTGACAAAGCACAGCTGTGGCCTGTGACAAGTGTCTTGGAGTTACCTGAAAAGCTGCTGGACAGCCCAGGAAGCATCACCCTCAGCACAGCTCAGTGAGTTGCTTTCTAGAACTTAAAAAAATAATCCATTTCAAGTAACAAGGAGCCACCTTTGATCTCCACTGCCTTCACAGCTGAGCAAATGAGCACTGAAAGTAAAACTCTGGAAAGGTAACGTGATTGCAGGTTTTACAACCCAGTAAAGGGAGATACCAAGTCTAATCCCTTTATCTTAGTTACACATTAAATTTATGACAATCTCACCTGTGTAAATAAGTACATTTTGTTCTGCTTTCTTACACTGCCCTTCCTCTGCAACTTTCCAGTCTGCAGTTGCACCAAGAGACCTTGTTCCTCCCAATTTGTTTTTACTCTGTCTCATTTATAGACTCATTACTGGACTGTCAGCAGGCATTCCCATCTTCCTGGTTAGTTTAATCTCCTCCAATAATATTGGAATGAGGAACAATTGCAGTAGCTGAATGTACTGCATGGAAAGCTAGCTACATGCCACAACTATCTCAAGAATAGTGCCACTCCATTTTTCATTATTAAAGTTCATTAAAGAGCTTATGTTTTGATCTTCCTGTGTATCCATAAAGACTTTAAAAATCATTGGAGCAGCTTATTGGAGCAACTACATTAGGGAAGTTCATCAGCTATTGAAAATCACTAAAATGCTGCATCACCTCCAGGCCTGTGTGCAGGAAGAAGTGGTCTAGCTGTTCTCCCTGAGTTCAAAGTAAGAGGCCACGTTCTGTGTAAGGAGCCTCCACAGCACAGAGCTTGACTGCAGTGGTGTTGGATCTGACCAAGGCACCACTGGCAGGTGGCAAGCTGCTGCACATGATTCTGCCAGGAGATCGCAGTCATCCTGGCATTTTCAACAGCAGCTGGCCAACTGGAAGCATATGCAAACCCATGGAGTAGAGCTGTGCAGCTCCATGTGCAGCCTACCCGTAAGGGAGCTGCCAGCTCCAGCCTGCAACTAGAAACTTCTCAGTGACTGATGTTAGACCAGTGAAAGGAAAATTAAAGGAATTGATTTGGGGCATGCCCCTGCAAACCTTTCAGAAACAGCCAAAGGACCCTGTCAGAGTAGAAATCCTACTGCAAAGCAGACATCAGCCTTCACCTGAAAGAAAAGAATTTTACTTAGGCTTTTCTCTCCTAGTCATGCCAGAAGGAACCTGGAACCAGCCTGCCTGCATCCATCTCAGCAACACAAGGGCAAGCACTGGTGTGCCTGCTTCAGAGGAACGTGCTAGCAACTTCCAGTGCAGCAAGTGACACAGACTGCTCTCTTCGTATCGCTGAGAAAATTCCTTACACAACTATAATGCAAATCCAACATGATATACACTTTGTTAAAACAGTGTCGTGAGCTTGGCAAGGCTGCACCAATGGCAGAAAATAAAAGCAAATGAGAAAAATCACACGATGTGCACTAGTGGAAGCATCCCAAAGTAAGGCTGGTGCTGAGTCACATGGATAGTATGGAAGTAGTAGACAGGTTGTGTCAGTCTGCAAGACTTGCTCAGAGGAGTGTGATTTGTCCTAACTGCTGTACTTTAGTAAGGAAGAAGAACAGTATTACTGAGTTTGAAATGTTCCCAAAACATTATGTCCAATCATGTACTTTATGATCATTTCACTCCATCTTCAGTGAATTCCTAGTCACTGTGCTGAACATTACAATTGCTATTTTTTTGTTCTGATATAGGTTTTCTCAGTAGTAGACAACAAATTTTCTGGTTAAGAACATCAGAACTCAACAGCATCAGGAAACAGCTATGGTAGAGTTTATAAATACCTAAAGATGACAACACTCGGGGTGGAGGGTTATGTCTCCTCAGTTTCTATGAATAACCATCACTCGTACTCAAAATTCTGACAGCATGTTCAGTGGCGTGAACACTATGTGTTGTTTTTAAAACGTGCAGGATTTGAGAGACCTTCAGAATTCAGGAAATACAGCAACCACTGTCTGTGTTGTCATTCTCTACCTGAAACTCTGGTTGGCCATGGCCATCCAAGAGCATTGAGAAGACAGTTGAACTTGACCAAGCAGAGAAAGTGAAGTCACAACAAGGTTTCTGTAGGTGAACCTGCAGAAGATCTTACTTTTCTTAACCTGGACAGATGGAGAGCTGAGCAGAGAGGAACTGAATCAATCCAACAGAGGCAAGTATAAGGTCCTGCACCTGTGGAAGAATAACCCCCTGCACCAGTATAGGTTGGGTATTAACCTGCTGGAAAGCACCTCTGCCAGAAGGACCTGGGAGTCCTGGTGGACAAGTTAACCATGAGTCAGCAACATACCCTCATGGCCAAGAAGGCCAGTGGTCTCTTGGGGTGCATTATAAGAAAGACATGGCCAGCAGGCTGAGGGAGGTCATCCTCCCCCTCTACTCTGTCTTGGTCAGGCTACATCTGGAGTACTGTGTCCAGTTTAGGGATCCCCAGTTCCAGAGAGACAGGGAACTACTGGAGAGTCCATTGGTGGCTACAAAGATGATCAGGGGACTGGAGCATCTCTTTTATGAGAGAAAGGCTGAGAGACCTGGGGCTGTTTAGCCTGGGGGGGG
>JAOXOE010000441.1:38069515-38081616 GCA_028565055.1 Phoeniculus purpureus
CTTGGTCTAGGTGATCCTGCTGTGGCAGGGGGATTGGACTAGATGATCTTTCAAGGTCCCTTCCAATCCCTAATGATACTATGATTCTATGATTCCCAGCTCTTTAAGAAGAATCCCACAAACTTCTAGTTTAAAGTTTTCTTTGAATTCTGAAGAAGATTCTACAGAATAGACAGCTAGGAACGTGGGCAGCAACTGCCTTCACTCTCCCCTGCCAAACAATCCCATTCATAAACTCAAGCTTCTCCACACTAGGAGTCACAATACAGATCATGATTGTGGGTAAATCCTCATCTGAAGAAACTGTCACACTACTGTCGTGCTTTGATGTGACAGATTTCTGTTGTTTATATATTTGCACTTGTACAATCCTCATCTAAGATGACAGCCACAGTTTCAGGTATGACTTCTGTTGCCCTTCTGTCTTCATATTGTTTTTTTAAATCCCCCTAACCCCTCAAACCTGATTCTGCAACACTGCAGATACTCCTCTGAAGGTAAAGAAAATTAGAGCGTTCAGTGTTCACCAGCTCACAGAACAGACATATTTCTCCTTCTCTGATACAGTCAGGCTGAAGGACAGTAATTTGTTTAACTACGACTTTTACCTTCAGAGGCCTCTCACAGCTACAGGGAAGGACTTAAGAACGGCATCATTTTTCTGTGACCAGCCACTATCAGCTTTGAGTTGCTCTGTCTGGCTTTAGGAACAGCACAATTTGGTGACTGCAGTTTTGGAAAAAAAAAAAAGGCTACACTCTTCCCAAAGCCCTCTACACACAGTATTTGGGGACTTTCGGAAAGCCTAATGCAACCTCCAGCTGTGTGCTGAGCTTTACTTCCCCACTTCTTTATTACCCACAAGTACGTGACACAAACATGGTGAGTCCAGTAGCATTAGAAAGCTCCCTCTACCCAACACTAACAACCACAAAGAAGTCCTGTTTGGAGGATGGTGAGATTTTGGAAGTCTCTATACTATGGATTTCTTGAAAGCTAGGAATAAAGTATCTCTTATAAATTTGCCTTTTAAGTTTTCTTATGGGTAAACTGCTTGAGTTTGTCTAGACTTGTTCTGAATTGCTTTGTACTAAACCAAAGTTTTCACACACAACAGCTAGACCTCAATCTACCTCAAAGCACCTGGTGAAACATGTGTGAAGACTGGATGAGCATTATGCAGTTCAAGTGATACCCAAGAGCTGTTTGGAGACAGAAACACTTCTGTACTCAAGACACACACATCTCAGAGCAAACATAAGACATTTGTCCTGTGTGCTTTCAAAACCCTGGTTGCCCACAAGGCATGAAGTCTGCTGCCTAAAATGACCTGCTATTTAAGTCAACACCAGTTCCCAGTGACTACCTTCAGGCTCCAAAGCCACAACTACAACCCTGTGAAGTCATTAAATCTTTTCATGGACATTTGTGAAATGCTGCATCTTCCTTTCATTTTTCCTGAATGGCAAGTTCCAACAGCACCACAGTAGATGAAGCAGCTTTTGACAAACCCAATCTAAGATTTCAAGTTACATTAAAAGGAAATATTACAGAAAAGATTTTTTCCTTATTCAGAAAATTAGGGCTCACACTATAAGATTAATAAATCTATATATATCTCAAAAGGATTTCAAAATTCCTCTTCTCTTACAAAATGGGGTTTATATGATCCAATTTAGAAAACAGCCATGGTTAAAAGCAAATCGTGATTTATTGTTCTTCACATTTTCCCCATACATCCATGAGTTTGAGACTGAACTGGTATTACTGAACGCAGAGTGCTAAGACTGCTTCTATATATCCAGCTCAGGTACAACTGGCAACTTTTAAATTATAATGCACTGATGAAGTCACAATTCCCTATCTCCTTGATATTTAAGTTAAAATATCCTCAGTAATGAGCTTTATTATATCAACCTTTTTTATTGTTGTTTTTAGGGGTGTATTGAGAATTTCATGGGAAAGGACATCTCCCAGTTTTATTTTGCTCATGGTTTTGGCTGTCTCCTCCACTCCACTCTGAAGTTCATCAGCAGTTACTAACTGCTGCCAATTGTGTTGTTTTCTGCCACAGATAACACCACAATGACACCAACTTCTGTCCACTGCTGGGCTTTGTGGAAAAGGGGATTTTGGTTGAACTACACAGTGCTTCATCAAAGCACCATCAATGCCCTAATGCCAACCAGACTACTGCACTGTATTTAACTTTACACTAAATGTATTTTTGTAGCTATTTGGCTGTTTTTCTTCACTATGGCTCCCTGAACTCACTATGAGTCAACTACCAAGTATGTCAGGCACCCACCCCAGCACACAAACCACATAGCAAAAAGAACATTAAAAACTACAAGGCCAGGACAAAGGACTTCTACCTCTACTGCTTCCTGCTCAGCTGTCTATACTGCCTGTAACACCACAAAGAGCACAGGATTTGCAAAATCACAACTTCAGCTGAAAAGCTGAGTGAGCAGTGATTGGTGAGAAACCAGTATTTAAGAATGGCCCACGATCCAAAAAGCTCGGGAAGCACCAGTGTAATTAGCAAGCTGTAGGCATGTGTGCAGGCTTGTCTAGTCTATAGTTACTTCTTTCAGCAGCATGAAAATCATCTGTCCAACAGACCAGAGTGCTATGGGTTCCAAATCTGCAGAAGATACATGTGAAGAAGTGACTATTTGTATAAAATGACCATATTGTGGAGCAATTATTGGCATTGGGAAAACCTTGTAATTAGAAACAAGTGGGTGTTCTTTGTTTGTAAACAAATTACATTTTGGTTCATCAGAGATGCTCCTTTAAGAGCAAATTACAGCACATGCTGCTTGTGTTTCCAGTGATTGAAAAGCCCCACCTGAACAAGCTATCAAGGGTCACTGCTGTATTTAACCCAGTGCTTTCCTGGACAGGAATCCTGTTGGCAGGGGCTGCAACCAGGCTTGCAGATCACTGTGCCTGAGGGGGTTGCTAATCAATTACCCAACCTTCTCGTGGAAGGCACAGAGTTCAGGACGTGTGTGCAGCTGTTGCCACCCAGTACAAGGCTGGCCACGTTCCTCACCACAACTGTTCCTCATTCTCCATGTCTCCACTAAGTTGACTCCTTCAGTAGTACAAATTGTGGATTTGTATTACAAGACTTCTCAACAGGATTTTCTATCAAAAATAGTAATGGAAGCAGCTTACAGTGGTGACAGAAACCCTTGCTACAAGTCTCCAACCCATGTTCTGGGAAAAGCCACCTTCCTGCTATGCACACATACACACATATAGACTAAACAAACAGGAATTCTTTGCCTGCAGCTCACTTGAAAGATTTCCTATTTGGGGCCAATTTAAGGTGGAAGGTTCAGGATGGAAGATCAGGGGCAAAGTCACAATATTATTTGTTTTAAAACTGTTTAGGTTGGCAAGATGGCAGGTTTTTAAACTGATGTTTATCTTTGTGAGAAGGTCAACATCCTTTTCGGAACTTGTTCCATTTTCTGTTTGTTAGTCCTTAAGGACTGGGGGGGGTTTATTTTGGGTTCTCTTTTTTTTTTTTAAATAAAGGGTTACTTTTAAATAATACAGTAGAAGGAAAAAAAGAGGAAACAGGAAAAGTAGAGTGGAGTGATATAAACTCCACTGCAAACACCACCACCTACTGTCCAAAGCAGCATGCTGTATTGCTAGGACAGAACAAAAATTGAGAAAATGGACAGCGGTCTGAACTGGGACAGAAGGTAAAAGAATTCAATGTAGAGCTGCTTATACCCCATAGCAGCCATTGGATTTGTTATGAGCAAGGGCAGGGTAAACTTTCTTTGTTCCAGCCTTATAGCTTTGTCTTAATGGCAGCCATCATATTCTGAAGCTCAGCCTTCTGACCACCAAAGCTGATTCATGCCACTCTTTGCAGTGTCAGCTCATGTCTAAAGTTCAAAAAAAATAAACAGAGGGTCCACTTTCTGCATCTTTATGGATGGTTATTCTGAAGGGATGAGAAACAGAACTACATTTTATCTGAAAAACCGTCCTCTAAATAAAGAAGAATAGCTGACATGCAACTTTTTGTTCAGTACTTTTTCTACCTGGTTTTTCAACTATGGCAATACAGGCATCACAGATACAGCAGCATGAAAACAGTCACTTTTAAGTCACCTGTCATCACTCTTTCACAGACAATTCTCTGGATAGGACAGTTATTAACTTCCTTGTGAAACCTTGAGCAGAATTACTTTTTTTATATTTCTGAGGGCATATGTGCTTCATGCATTCATCAACGCTCTCACCTTTGCTTAGGATCTTTCTTCAGCAAACCTGACAAAAGAGATTTTGCTTCGGGAGACAAAGTGCGTGGAAATCTAATCTCCTCCATAAGGATGAGTTCAAAGAGCTTTTCATGGTCCTGATTGTAGAAAGGGAGCCGGCCACACATCATTTCATACATTACAACTCCTAAACCCCACCAGTCCACGGCACGGCCATAATCATTATCTTCCAGCACCTGCAGGAATGTAGAGAAAAGGCTTCAGAAGACGTTCCCAAACCAGGCACGAACACAGAACTTGAGAGGTAAAACTTACTCCAGCAGGTTCATTTTTCACATGCCACAGCCAAATCTAACAGCAAAGTATTTGAAGATACATTTGAAAATAAACTAGCATCTACATTCACCACATTAGGTGAGCAGAAGGGGGGAAACAAGACAGCAGGGACTTCACAGAATCTTCTGTTTTTCCCTTCCACCTTCCCTCACATCATGATCATGATAAGGCACAACTTTTGAAAGTCCAAAGGCCAAGAACTGTTCTCATGTTACAGAGCCAGCTGTTAAATTGTCACTTATTCACAGCAAAACGTTCCAAATGGGATCCAGTTTTTCAGAAAAACCCCAAATCAACAAGGAGCCAGTATGAGGAGAAGAGTGTCAACATGTTACTTCACAAGTGACAAGCCAGACATTCACATCATCTTCATATCAACCCATACCCCCCCAAAGGGTGGCTCTGCACATCCTGAAAAACTACCCACAAATACCCATAAATGGCTAATCTACATTAAACACTAAGAGCAGGAACACCACTCCCTAACATTGGACTGGCTGTAAGGTCACAAAATGGCAGCCAAATTATATGGAAATATTTCACCTCCTTCCTTCTGTCCCTCTCCAACAGTGGAGGGCTACAAATCCAGAAATGTCAGCGTGGTAGACTTCTGTTTGCTATGAGACCTGACAGAGTCCAGCACAGTTCATTTTTCCTTTCCCCTAGGCACTTCTACCTACCAAAGCCCTGGCTGGTGCAGGGACTTGGGATCCCAGCAGTGCCCTCCATTGCTCCTGCCTGCTCCAAAGAAGCCCTGTAATAGCACATTTCTAATATTCTGCTCTGAAGATTGCTGAAGGGAGTGGGGAGTGTTTTGTGGCTTGTGGAGTGGATGTTATGAGGACTTCTCTAGACTTTGTGTCTCCTACACAGTTGTCTGTAGCTGATGCCAACAGTCTCATGTTCCAGACCCTGTCCTCAGATTTTACTTGTCATCTTCAGTCTTTTCACAGGTCTGTACTGAACTGCTTACCCTTGCCATGAGCACAAATCACAAACACATCACCATCATGTTTTCTTGTTGCATGGTGTCTGTGTGAGCTTTACATTGCCACAGTTTGTAATACTTTAATTAAAAAAAAGTGAAAGAGCCAAACAAAGCTGACACAAGTTTAACACAACACAAAACCAGGATCTGAACTTCTTACAAATCTTTATAAAAGATTTTGCACACAAAAAAGAAGCATTGAGACATCCACTTAACAACTGTTTGCACTCTTCTTCTCTTTATTCACTGATGATTCCCCTTAATAGTCTGAATGAGGGAAAGGGCCTGCAGTAAAAAAATAAATAAATAAATAAATAAAATCAAACGGCTGCCAGGTATTAGATTACCCCATGTTGGTCTATTTACAGCATCTCCTGCCGTATGATTCACACCAAACGACAGCTGGCTGTGCAGCTGCCCTGTACATGTATACGGCCGACACAGCTGCAGGCTGGACAGGATTCCAGGAGTCAGCCCTGTCCTTCCCAAGGCATCGCAGCCCTTCAGCTCACAGAAGATACTGTGTGACAATGCAGTGAACACTTTCTAAGCCAGCCCGTTCAATACGTGTTTCCTGTTCACACTCGCCTGCGCTTGGGTTACCTAAAATAAAACAGTCACTGGGAATCTGATTTTTTCATTTTTTAAAATGCTGCATGAGACTGAACGAAAAATCAAATCACAAAGGCGTGTGCTGTGTATGTAACAAACGGTATGGGTGCTTTGGAAACGCAGCAAATACTTTAAATGTTACTGCAGCAAGGGTATGAATACTCTGTATGACAATCCAACTACTAACTACAACTTTTCCTTTCACCTCCATTAATCCTAAACAGAATACTACATACTCTCTTTTTCAAAGTCCTTATCACAACAAGCATAGGCTTCTATTAGCTATTGTGCAAAACAGAGAGACAGTATTAGCATCAAAATAGACCACAACCAAAAAGGTACTGCACTCATCCATGATTTACTGCAACATGCAGGATAGCTGAGGGGGAGCAAAGTAACAAGGTCACTTTACTTAAATTAAAGGTTCATAATTTCCTAACGAGCAGCTCCAGACTCCTGTGAGATGGAACTTGAAAGAAAAGGCTGAACAGCTGTAAACATCACAGCCATCGAGACATCCGAAACATCAAAGTTGACACGGTTCAGTCACTGTCATCCATGCACGAGATTCCAGCATGAACATAAAAACAACGATGCAACAACTGAACAAACACACCACTGTGTCAGATTCAGGTTACAAATGCAGGCAAGAAGATCGGGATGCTTTTTTTTTTAAGGATGTTTGACCTTAAACACATAGAATATTGCTCGTGCACAATTTCCAGACTTTTTGCATGCTATTGACCAGATGACAAAACCCTCCAGATTTAACACTGTGACTCATGGATGAGATTTGCAAGTAAGGGAGAAAGCTGGGTTATTCAAAAGGTTGGATGAGCCAACTCACTATAAATATTAAAAAAGAAAAATAATAGCAAATAATATAACAGAACGAACAACACAACACCTTCACATGGAATCCCCACATTAGCAAAAACCAATCTCAAAACAAAATTTTTAGTCTCCTCATAAAACCCTTGATGAGAAATTGAAGTTTGGCTGTTGATTTGAAGGGGGAAGCTAAGTAAAAATCATGTTTATGAATAATAAACATTCTGTCCTGCTGCTAATTACTCTGCATCAGTAAATCTCAAATTGTGGTGCATGGACCCCAATTTAGATTCAATGAAGGCTTCTGATGATCCATGGAGAGCTGGTAGCTGTTAAGAGACTGGCTCCACCTCCTTGCTGCAAGCCACTTTGACAGGTGCCCACTTTCTGCATTAGTACAAAGAGAATGGAGACCCTTGGAAGCAGCTGGGGGTCAGAAAAAACCCAAAACCAACAAACCACCAAACAAGAGCAGAGCATGCTGCCACTGCTATGCAAGCGGAGAGCACAAATGCACCAATAAGCAAAGGTATCATCTCTCAGCAGATATACTCCTCCACTTTGGTTTCTCATACTTTGTACTTCTGCATACTTCAGCCTGACAAAGTTTTGCAATGCCCATGTACCCCATTTTAGATAAAGGCTACACTCCAGCTGTGCCAGCAGCCCACGACTTGCTTCTGCCTGTGCTCTGAGCCAGACAGATGTCTTAACATCGCGGGTAGGAAAGCACTGCTGCAAGGTGACCTGCCCTTCTGCGAGGCACACCATGATAGCTCAGGCTCCATGCCCTGCTAATAGAGCAAGTCTGCTTCCAGGCAGCTCAGAGTGTGGGCGAGAAAACTAGCATCTGCCCGCATAATACCAGGTATCCATATATCCTCTATCACATAACTTCACTTCTGATCTAACCAACACTAACGTACAGCTATAACTGCACCTGTGGTGCACACATCTCAAAGTACTTCCAGGATGCAAGTTGCATTTTACACTTAAAATTAGTAAAAAAGTATTACCATTATTAAATATTGGAGGAATAAAATAATTGGACAATGCTTTTACTTCTTAAGTAAAATCCAGTAAATAGCTTTCAACAATGGCAAGCAAACTGCAAAAATGCAAACTGCAAAAAATCAATCCAGCACAGAGTATTTGAAGTTATCTGAAAGGATTTTCTTAAAATTAGATTGCTGACACAAGACACAAACACTGCTCCATTAAACTGTAAATATTCCCTGAAGTGAAAGGAAAATACAGCCCTGGCTGAAAATGATCACAGATTGTTATGCTAAAGATATATCCCAGAAAATGAATAATGAAAGATTCTCTGTGTGTGTGTGTTATGTAACAGTAGTCAGTGCATGAACATGTTATGGCACAGGATCTATTCGGTATCACTACTGCTATCATGGAAGTCCTTTAAGAAGATAACTTGGAAGACCAGCCAGCACAAGCATACCTCTGGTGCAAGGTACTCTGGAGTGCCACAGAAAGTCTTCATTGTTGCTCCATCTTTGATACCTTCTTTACACAGTCCAAAGTCTGTTATTTTTATGTGTCCATCTTTATCCAGCATAAGATTTTCCAGCTGAGAAGAAAATTCAAAGCAAAGACAGTGTGTAACATACACTAGTCCTGAGCAAGTCAATGAAAGACATCAACTTCTGCAGATCAGTCTTCTCTCATTCTCACTGAGAACCACAGCAGCTGCAAATCATGTACAATATAATTATATGGTTTTATCACTTTCCTTAGATCTCTAGGGAATGTTAGGTAACTGATTTGCAGTCTTTGGGTAAGATCATATATACAGAAAGAACGCACATATTATGTATTAGAACATAGACATATTTATGCTTCTATAATATCACTAGGAGAACACCAGTTCTTTAAAAAAACAATACATTAAGAATTCCTCTTGCACAATTTCATTTCTGCTTTTACTCTGACTTTGTGAAATACTCTTTACCAATATAAGTTAGAACTGAAAGAGAAATCAAACGCAAGCCTAAGGACCTGCTTCCAGCAAGACCCTTTACATGAGAAATAATTTATACATTCACTCAGGATGTGGTATCCTAGCCTGTACCACTAATTTTAAGAGACACATCCAGATTTCGGACAATTTCCACTGTGTATGAAATACAGCACACTTTCAAAGAAATTCTGGTGATATAGGAGAAAAATCCAAGTAGTAATCTCAAAATTACTTTGACATGACCCAAAAATATTACACTGCATGGTTCATTTTAGATTGTTCCTGAATGCACTACTAGTATTCCCTCATCCTCTCCTGAAAACATTTCAGAAACAGAAAAACCCCCACAAACACTGTTGTATTTTCCTCAAGATTTCCTCAAGTTTGCTTGCCCTGATATTTCTTGTTTGGGATTCCCCCCGCCCCCCCTTCTGTGCTCACCAAATAAGCAACTTGAAGGTTATCCAGTTTTCTAACTGCAAGCAGAACCTAAAGGTAAATGCTGTACAACACATTGCAAAGAAGTGCAGCATCTACACTGTATGAATTTGCATCTGGCTGATAAGATGTGGGATTATTTCCACCATGCTGAAGCAGTGGCAGTTTCTCTCAGCCCATATGCAGGCATGTGAAAAACCAACCCAAGTAGGTCAGTACCCCTTCATATTCTGCAAAATGCTGCCAGGGTCCTGACAAACACATTATACAACTATAGACGTGTTTAGGCTATAGAAGTGTTCCGACATCCTGCATAGTCAAAGTCCAACTGCTGCAATAACTATTATACATAAAAGTTCAGTCAGGAAAGCTTTTCTTATATCCAGGCTCATCTGCTTTTGTGACTACAATTAAAAAGCCCAGTCCCCAAAAGACCATGACATTTTTCTACATACCTTCAAATCTCTATAAACCACATTCTTCTCTGAATGTAGGTAATCCAGTGCTGAAACAATCTCAGCTCCATAAAACCGAGCCCGGTCTTCAGAAAAGACACGCTCTCTTGACAGATGAAAAAACAACTACAAGAGCAATAATTTGTTACCAAAAAACAACTACAAGAACAATAATTTGTTACCTGTAGATTACACATTTCTGAGTTACATGTCTTGAGCTTTGCAGGCCATCCTGCTTGGCATGCAGTATTACCTAAGAGAAAATCCCATCCAGATGTGTTCCTCAATGTCTTTAAAAGCATCATAAATAGACAATTACACTTCATTCTGACAGATGCACACCAGTGTGTGCTACACATTCTTGTTACACACAGGAAATTATAAAAAGTCTTTTTCATTGCACTACATTTATGTATTAAACCTACAGCTTAATGCATGCTAATACTCAACTTTTGCTTCTTGACTGCCTAACAGTAATTTGCTTTTCCTAGTCCTGCCTCCAAAGTAACACACAACATTCATTAAAAATGTTAGAAGTTGTCAGAACACAAGCGGAAAACCAACTTCCTTTTTGAATTACTGTCAGATTACATGGAAAATATGAACCTACACCCAAAATCTCTTCTTTAAAAATGGAGTCCAGAAAATTAAGAGTCTTAATTCTTAATATTTGTTAAACCTGCAAACATTTCTGTTTAACTGGGACAACCTGGATTAATTAGAATTGCAAACATGGACCTTAAATGAATAACATCCAAGCAGAATTAGTAGCAGCACAGGAAAATCCTGAAGTATTAAACATTATTGCATTTTCCTTACCTCCCCTCCATTAGCATACTCCATAACAAAACACAAGCGATCATGCGTCTGAAATGAATACTTTAAAGCCTGAAACAGATGAAAATCAAAACTTAGATTAAACTGACAGTTACAAAAGCATTTGAATAGATTTTCAGAAACACAGGCAGATGTGCATATTTCTATTTTCATGGACTTTCTGCCCTTGGATAATACTTAGACTTTCCTGTTAGAGTTGAGGACTGATCCACCACCAACTTATTTCTTTTCATAAATTTAATAAAACAATCCCTTGCTGAAGCTATCAGTAAACACAAGTCCTGGCCCACTAACAGTGATACAAAACACGACAGTGGGTCTGAAGTTTCTTCCCCAGGCCACAAGCTCCCACAGCTTCAGCTCACAGAGATGCGGCCACAATAAAACTCTAGAGCACAAGGTTCTGTTGCACTAGCTATGAGCCCTCTACATGAAAATCACAAATATATATTTACACACAGAACCACAGATCAGAGAATCATTCAGGTTGGAAAAGACCCCTGGGATCATCAATTCCAACCATGACAGAATCATAGACTCATTGGGGATTGGAAGGGACTTCAAAAGATCATCTAGTCCAATGCCCCCCACCACAGCAGGATCACCTAGACCAAGTCACACACGAACATATCCAGGCTAATTTTAAACGTCTCCAGAGAAGGAGATTCCACAACCCCCCTGGGCAGCCTGTTCCAATGCTCCATTACCCTCACTGTGAAGAAGTTCATTCTGATATTTATATGGAACCTCTTATGTTCCAGCTTGCACCCATTGCCCCTTGAACTATCACCAGCCCCCTGGTCTATGCCCTGCTGTCTGCAGCTGCTCCCCACTGATAGCCTGCCACAGGATTGGGCAATGCTGTCTATATCAATTCACTAAAACAGATAGGACACAGGGTATGAGGAACTCCTGTCATGTGTATTCCTGCAGCAACAGTAACATCAACTTGTTTGCCACCATCTTAAATTTTCTGGTCATAACTCAGACTCATAGCTGACTTCTCAAGACAACCTTTATTTTGGCTATTTGGGTTTATGAAAACACAAATGAAAATACTATTATGATATAATATTCTTCATTACTAGGGGTGGCCTTTTCAAACCAGTCATATTTTTGCAGAGAAAGGGAGGGTTGGGTTTTAGACATGCCAATAAACTTTTACTGATTACAGCAAATACAGCCAATATTTACTTCCATGTAGAACTTTAGGCTTGAGGTGAGGAGAAAGTTCTTCACTGAAAGAGTCATTGGCCACTGGAATGGCCTGCCCAGGGAGGTGGTGGAGTCGCCGTACCTGGAGCTGTTCAAGGCAGGATTGGACATGGCACTTGGTGCCATGGTCTAGCCTTGAGCTGTGTGGTAGGGGTTGG
>JAOXOE010000441.1:38082665-38094877 GCA_028565055.1 Phoeniculus purpureus
TCTGCTAACCACCCCTCTTCTAATCCACCCCAGGATGCTGTTGGCCCTCTTGGCCACAAGAGCACATTGCTGGCTCACAGTCATCTTGTTGTCCACCAGGACCCCCAAGTCCCTTTCCCCTGCACTACACTCCAACTGGTGAACTGTTCAGTGAGAGTGGTGTCCAGTCAAGGACACAAAAGCTCATTGTCAGCTACAGTTCAAAACTATATGCAAGTAGCCACCTCCATCAGCCTAAAAACACCAACAAGGCATAAGGCTGCCACACATACCCAGTAATGATACTGGTGGGTTGCTATCTTTTTTCTTTAAAAATTTCACTGGTTTTCCCAAAACTGAAGAAAACTTCAGTACTGAAGTACCTTACCTTGAAGTAAGGTAAGGACACAAAAAAATTGTACAATCCACAAGCATTGTACTCACATGGGAGAAGGTTCTATCAAGTATTTCTTACAAGAGCAGGTGAGAATACTTTGGAAAATGGAATCATAAATGGGGGATCACAAAGAAAGAAGTGAAGGGAGGCTGGTGAGAGATACCTAAAAAGGTTCCACAGGGCAAAGATCTCGTCTGGCACAGACTCCTTTCCTGGAATGTCATTGATGAGCTGGTCCTATGCCTTCAGACAATGCTGTGCTTGATGCAAATACCCAAACTCTGGGAACACTATGGACAGACTCAGCGGGAGCTGTATGAGAGTTAGCTTAAACCCTTAATTGGGAGCAATTAAATCCACTGGACCCACCCTAAAACCCGCAAATCCATTGGAATGTCTTTGCACCAGCCTGCAAAGATTTTGCATAGTCACATGGTCTAGCAGGAGCTATGATTTCAGGCTCTGTACCACAGGAAAACAGTCAAACCAAACCCAGACCTGAGCTGGCCTTGAAAGCCATCCAGAAAGGACAACTGAACTTTGGGGGACCCAGACAGGCTCTGCCTGGCACCTGCTCAGCTCAGACAACTGTTCTCTGCAGGAACTGCATCTACAACCATGTAACTGTTATGGGAATGGGAATAGATGTGTCCTGACAGCTATTTCTTGTTTAGATCTAAAAAAATACTGTTATTCCTGCTGTGGTCACTTACCACTTTGTGTTTTGGCTTTGTCATAGAAACTTCCATTTCCTCAGCACCTGAATTATCACTGGGAGAGCCAGACCTAAAATCCATCATCTCTTCCTCTTGTTTCTTGAGGCTGTCTGCTACTGTTTGGATGGCTTTTGTCCATTCTTCCCTGGTAAAACATAGGCAAAGACATTCATTACTTGTGATTTAAGAAAAATACAGAGCAACTAATGCTCTCTGATGAATCAACGTAGCATATAATGAATTATATGCAGTTTCAAGCACTGTAAAAATTCATTTTTAAGAGCATACATCTTTATTAATAAACACTAGAAACAAGAGACAACTGAAGTCCTCCCAGTCTGATTAGAATATAAGGCTTTTCAAACAACAGTATTTCTAACAGGCATTCATTCAGAGCTCAAGATATGACCTGGTGATACAAAGAGTTACATAACAAAACCAAACTTACCAAATCAAAAAGCAAATGGCTCTCAGCACAGCATAAAGCAAATAAATGCAGCTTCTTCATTCCTACAGTGCACTGACACATAGATCCAACCGCTGGGGCCACTATGCTACCTCTTCACACACACCCCTCTAGTTTTAATGGCAAGAGGTCTTCTAGGAGAAGGTAGAAGTAGTCCAGGATACTTAGGTTATTCCTTTGTCATAAAGAAGGTGACAGAAGTACCTGTCACATGTATAAATTGCTGTATAAATTTTAGCAGAATGCCAGCAGGAGCAAAGGCATTTTATCTCAGGTACAGGTCTTGGGTATGATGAAGTTAGTACAAACTGTTTCAGCAATAGGTGCTCTAAAACTGACCCACTCTGACTCCCATAGAGACCACTTCTACTCCAGTGTCTAACACTGGGACTGGGAGAAAGAAGTACCACCCTTGGCAGGGGCAGATCAGGTTAATGACTATATAAAGAACCTGAAGGTTCACAAGTCCATGGGATCTGATATACCCATGGCTCCCAAGGGGACTAGTGGATGAAACTGCTAGGGAAAAAGAAAGGACCTGGGGACTATAGGCCAGTCAGTCTCACCTCTGTGCCTGGCAAGATCATGGAGCACATGAAAACTATGCTGAGGCACATGAAAAACAAGGTGATTGGTGACAGCCAACACAGCTTCACTAAGGGTAGATGTGCCTGACAAACCTGGTGGCCTTCTACAACAGGGTTACAGCACTGGCAGAGAAGGGTCCTTCCAGCACCTGAAGGAGGCTACAGAAAAGCTGGAAAGGGACCTTTTATGAGGGGCCCTTGTGAAAGGACAAGGGGGAATGGTTTAAGGGTAAAAGAGGGCAGATTTATATTGGATCTTAAGAAAAAAATCCCTCCTGTGAGGGTTTTGAGGCACTGGAACAGGTTGCCTAGGGAGGCTGTGGATGCCCTCTTCCTGAAAGTGTTCAAGGTCAGGTTGGATGGGATTTTGGGCAACCTGGTCTAGTGAGAGGTGCCCCTGCCCACGGCAGGGGACTTGGAATTAGATGTTCTCCAAGGTCTCTTCTAACCTAAACCATTCTGTGATTCTACGACTATCCAGCACTGTCAGGGGCAGAAACGTAATGTTAAAACTTCTGAACATTCTCCCAGAACAGATGACTTCATTCACTATCACAAACACATTCCTGAATTTACTAGCAATTTTTCATATTCAGAAAAGTACAAAGATAACTTTTTTGTCTGTATTTTTATCTGTTACAAAAACAAATGCTCATTTTAAAGGCAGGGAGAATGCTAAAGGTATATACATTATATCTACTTCACATCTCTTTTAAGATTTGTTTCTGACATGAAGATCTTAGCCTTTCTTAAGCATCTTTGATTTCAGGAAGACCAAAATTTCACCCTCAACTTTCATGTTTCAAGTGTACACAACAGAGGTGACTAACACTCGGAGCCCTGAAGTATCACAAAGCTGACTTAACTGGCTACAAGGCAACAAAATAAGACTGAAATATAATCTTCCCCCAAGTGAAAACTTGTTATTCACTCCCTTTAGGGTCACTGACCACAAAGCTACTAAAAGAAACAAAGATCAGTTTCTTTTTCTTTACTTCTAATTTGACTTTAACTTCTGATCATTGTAACAGAATTAAAAGTAATAAACAAGAGCCTTCATTAAATCAGCATATGTGAAGGCTTTGAAAGAAAAAAGCCAAGACTATTAGGTAGAATTTTCTGATCTTAAAAATAAACATGTTGCAGTATTATATCTAGAGAGGACAAGGGTTTTAAAGTATCCCTTCCCTAGAGCAATCATACTGGAATAATTTAAGTTGAGTTCCTAAAGAGCAAGTAAGTATTTAAAGGGCAAGTTGCAGAATGGCTGTGCTGGAAAACTCTTCTCTCAGGAGGTAAGAGATCAATTCTCTACTGATGAGAGCACAGGATGCATGTTCTTAGCTTTGCTTCCTAACAGCTGAAACAGAAATCTGCACCTGCAGCAGATAACTATCACTTTTATGATCTAATTTGCATAAAACATTAGCAATGACCCAACTTTCTTCTTTTAAAAAAAGTTGTCCAGAAAGACTTTAAAAGGTCAGTATTTTAATACAACTCAACTTTACCTGAATCTCTGTTTCACTTGTGCTCTTCCTTTCAGAAACTCCCACGTCATAAACCCTCATACACCACATTTCCAGTGAGAAACAAACCTTGAGTTTCCAGAAATAACTACCTGTGTGCCAGTACACACCTGCACCCATGTGTTCTGGATACCCAACCTAGTAAAGTTTCATTTACAAACACTACTCAAAATGCACCCTCTGAAACCCCCTCTACAGTGCCTTTTATACTGGAGCGCACACTAAAACTGAAATACTCAAAAATGTGACTTCTCAGTCTAGATGTACATCATCTGATAAATAAGAGCTTCAGCAAAGGACTCACTATTAATGCTGAACATTTACATCTGCTTTTGCAAGTAGTTTATGTATTAAATATGAATGAAACATACCGCTCCTCTGGAGTCTCCACATGAAATGTTCTTTCAATTACTGTGGTCCACTGGAGGCATCTAATGATAAATGTGTTTGGTTTAGGTCGTTCTGTCTTCATCAGCTGGCACTCTACCACAATCAAGGAAGAAAGAGTCATGGTACATAAGCAGGTTTAAATAATCATTTGTCTTTATTCTTATCTAGCAAACTGTTGTGATTAATCAGCCATAGAAATCTCTGTAAGTACTACTTTAGGAGATTTGAGTCAATTTACTGTGTTGATGAAACCAATAAATAGCTTGGGAAACAGTCAACTAAGCAGCATCAAACCAAATTTTGCTCAGAAAGACTTGCATTTGGTCTGCTCATAGAGGAAAGTAGAACTATGTTGTGATGACACAGATGCTGTTCAGACTCCAGTCCTACACTCCAAAGGTCATTTAGAGCAGAGCACACAGACAAAATCAGCCAATAATGCAGCAATTATATACTCAGAAACCAAAGCCAACCCTCCACATTCCCTCCCTTTCCCAACATAAAACCCTATCCTTGGCTTTCAAGAAATTGGCAGAAAGCATGTTTGGTCACTTAACAGTGACTTGATGAAGATCAGACTCAGCATTTCCAGTCCTCAAACACTAGAGGGAACATCAAGCTGCAGAGACACCCCCAGAAGAAGACCCTACTCAATGCGTCTTTATGCCAGTGCTGCAAAGTCAGATACTGTATGGACATGCAGCACAGCTTTCATCATTGCCTGCATTTCAGCTCAGTCTCAGAAGGCAGCAGCAGTACAGCTACATGCAAACTCACCACTTCCTTCATAAACTTGCTCCCTTGAGAACCGAGCTTTTTTTTTTTTTTTTAAAAAAAATAATCACACCTACTATTTTAAGCTTCATAGGATGCTATAAGTGCTTCTCCTTCAAATTTGGGCCTGAAAATGCCCCCTGATTTAGGGTATGCAAGCTATACTAAAAGAGTAGTTTGGAAAGCAAAAGAAAAATCAATGAAATAACAACTGAAGCCAAACCATCACATTTTTCAGATTTATATTAATAGAACATCTAATGCTAATTAAACAGCTCCTGATAAGGAGAACTCAGATTAAGAAACTGAGTAAGCAGGGTGGGAAAAAAAACCAAAACCCCAAGCAAAAGAAAGAAAATTAGGGTGTTTTTTTCTCACATTAGACCCTCTTCCTTGCAGTTAATAAAACCACAAGCTCACTATTCAGTCTTCAGGTTCTAAATCAACTTTCAAGCAAATAAAAAGGCACTATGAAAACATGAAGAATTTTCTGCTTACTGCCAGTACTATGAACATTCTTCATTATTAGCAACATGCAAGTCGAGGACAGAATCTGGCCAGAATAACAGTGCCCATTACTAGGGCTACAGTGATATCATTAGGTCAAATTTTTTATTGTGAATATTTTGAATGCTTAATTTTAAATTCAAGCTCTTAATTAACACCAAGATAAAATATTTACTGCCAGTGGTTTTGGGCGCTGTATTTTTGGCAATATATTTCATGCCTCATTTGCTGTTGGAATTATAAGCTTTTCAATGGGTAACTTTGCATTTTTCATGACAAGAAAACCTAATTTTTCTTTAATAGCGTACAAAGGGTATACTGCAGTCTACTGAAGCACCACAATTAGATAAGAAAGTTTATTATTGAGTCATGAAAAGGTTTTAGTGTGATAAACTGCAGTCCTTCATTCACCAAGATTAAAGAACTTCTACATAGCGATGCAGATGTGCCTGCAGAACATCAGATTCAGCCTTCCAGCTACCTCCATCCTCTTTCACAGAATAGCAAGGAAAGCCAAACACAACTGCTGGGCTGATGCATCCCAGTAAACCCATTCTGATAAATTCAGCTGAAATCATCTAATTCCTGCTCCTGCATCACCCACCTTAGCTTAGCTGCTGGTTTTTTGTTATTTGTTTGTCTCGTCTCACATATTTGCTTAGCATTACTAGCTTAAGGCTGGGGTTGTCATCTATGAGCCTGCACAGTATAGCTCTAACAGATACTGAATTTAGCCGGAAATCTGAATCTTAAGGCTATTCCTAACCTCATGCTAATCCAGAGGTGTTCTATACTTACCCAAAAATGTAACATGATGAAGAAATAGACTGAAAGGTTTCACTTAGTTTTTTGAAACGGACTAAGTTCACATTCAATGCCTCAAATCAAGTATTCTGAAGTAGCAGCACAGATGTTTAAACTAGCCACAAACTCTAAACTTTTAACTATTTAATTTCAGCATAATAAACCACACAAGGCATTTTCTGTCATGGAAGTGAACTCATTAAACGTCACTACTTTTTCCCTAAATCAGCACTGTCCACTGATATTTGTTAAGCTTGCTGATTCAGCAATCTTTAAGGCATGCAACAAGATGAATAATAGAGATTTGTCAGTTAATAACCACTATAATTCAAGTATGTCACATAGAAGTGTTTTGTTTAGTGAACAATATGCCTTCTAATTACCCTGCTCAATCATAACAGCACACATCAAGAATTAGAGAAGGCTTTCTTTTTAAATTGCTTTACCAAAGTGCTGTACTATGTAGGTTTTAGAAAGTTTGAAGTGACCATTTAGTGCTCCCCACATATGACACTCCTAAAGATTTTATCAATGAAATGACAAAACAGTAGGATTTTCCTTACTTTTAAAATCAACTATATGCTCTTTGCTGTATTAGCAAGCTAGCACAATAGCAAACTTGTCTTTTACCATCACATACTGCAACAAGCATGCCTACAGCAAAGCACAGGTAATACTAGGTCTGATGCACACCATGTTTCAGGATTGTGTTACTACAGCATTCACATTTGAAATATAGGCTCAGGGTCACTTAACCATGTGGAAGACAGTTTTTCTTATCAAACAGGCCAACACAAGCATTTCCCATTTGTAAGAAAGCACGTACTATAAACAGCAGCCTGTTAAAAATTATTTCAATTTCTCTAAAGAAGCTCTTGATTCTTTCCTGTCTTTGGTCTTCTAAAGTAAGTAGGACAGAGAAATTGTTCCCAACAGGAATAGACACCAAGGCATTCAAATGTAAATTGCCATTTTCTATTTGAAAGACACTTAGTATTATCCCAGTGACATTCTGAAATGTCACAATATTTGCTTCTCCAGCACTTAAGCTAAAAGGCAGATTACTTGTAATGAAAGTGCCAAACTCTGCTCCCTGTATCATGACATCATACTTAAAACAATAATGTCAAGAAAGAATCCGTCCCAGAGACAGGCAGACAGACAGAATAATGTAAATGAGGAAAGAAGAACATGAATAAATAAAACTTTAGAAAGGCAAACAAGAGTATGATGTTGAAGTGCTCCTTATCTGCTAGCACCACCACGTAGATTCAACCTGGAACAGCTCAGCATTGCAAACATGAGGAGGAGCCAAGAGCTTTGAGTTACAGACCTTGACTAAGGTGGTCACTAGTAATAGGTAACAGCAGACAAAAATTCCGTCCCATGCCCTCTGACATACGCTTGACTGCAGAAATGCAGTCCCGCTCCAAAAGGAGCACTCGCATTGCTGAGCAATTATGTTTTCCGCTGTACAACAAACCCATCCCAGTCCACTCTCTTTTCTGACAGTCAGAGGAATAATCCCTTCTTTCTAACAGGAATAGCCTCTTTCTCCATGTGGCTTTTCATAATATACTGCTCTTCTCAGCTATATGGTTTTAAAGGCTTATAACCTAATAGCCACACATACATGATAATCCATGATTACAATTGGTATGAAGGCTACTTATCTCACAGATTTACAACACAGGCTCCATTGGTTATTATGTGCACAATCTCTGGAGCAGAACTATTTAAAACAGTATCTTTATTTCCTTCTACTTTACTAATTGTGAAGTACAAAGCAAGAATCACAGAATCATCATGGCTGGAAAGGACCTCCAGGGTCATCGAGTCCAACCTTTATCCTATTATCTAGCTGCTAGACCATATCCTTAACACAAATATGATTCAAAAAAAGAAGTTAAGTAATCAGGCACCATCATTCAGAAGTTTTGACTTGGGTTTTGGGGTGTTTATGGATATTTGGGGGGAGTTGAGGGTAGTTTATTTGTGGGTTTTTTTAAATAAACCATTAATAGGTAACTTTCAGGGAAAACAAACTCCATAAACATATAATTAAATTACAAAAAACAAATATATGGCTATTTTAAGTGGTAAATTATGGGGAGAAAAAGGTGCATTAAAAAAAAAAAAGAGCCTCTTTCCCTGGGGGGCCTGAAAAATCAAGTTTTTAAAGATATATGATCAAAACCCTTATAGACTGAAAGGAAAAGGCTAGAGTAGGAGAAAGGAGAGACTGTTAAGCATATGGGAAGCACACTTAATAGCTAATTTTTTTTTCATACCCACTAAGGGAAAAGACAAATCATCATTAGATGCTATCTCCTTTCACTGTTTGATCTGCAACTGAGTACTTCCCACCTCCCATGGGTTAACAAAATAATTTAATAAGAATTACACTGCAAATAGTGTTAAATTTACTTACAAAAGTGAAAAGAATGCCCTAGTCTTGAAAAAAAATCTTTTACTTGCAAAAATAAAAAGTCAGTATTTTACAGCAGAAGAGGGTGAATGTTTTAATCAGTAATGTGGGATCACTTCCAAAGAGCAGACTGACAGCGAAAGCCTGCCATCTCATTAACACACATACTCACCAAAAAATCTAGTTCATTAATTAACAAAAAGTTACCCCAGTCTCTTGAAAACAAGAATGAACTGTCAGAAAACATTTGAACTAAATTTCCCTGCCTTTCTCCTGCAGGAGATTTTTGCAGGCTGCATTCTGGCCTGAGTCTTCCTCCAGAGGCAGCTCAAGTTCCCTTACACTAACTCATCACATTAACCCAAATGAAAGTAGGAAGCAAGCAAGTTCAAAGGAAAAAAACTCGTGGTGCAAAACAATTCAAATGATACACAAGCACAGAGGGTAGCCAGAAGGGAACCGCACATCAGGTGCTGGCAGCACTGCATGCCAGTGCCTACATACAAAATTAAATCCTGGTGGGGCAACAGCTGCTGTCATGAGCCCAAAACCACAATAATGACTTTAACTAGGAGGCCTTTCCCTAATCTCCAAGGTCTTCCTGATTTGCCACTGATTCACCAGGCAGGAGCCACTACAAGAAATGTCCGTCCACCTACCATCTTCCCTTCCCACAATCCCTCTTTATGGGGTCTCTACTTTATACAGGATCTATAGGCAGGTACTGCAGCTTATTTAACAATAGTAACAAACAGTAACAAGCACGTTTAACTGTAAATGCCATGAGTGATAGGTTCAATCTGCCAAAAAATCCCCATATGCGTCATATTCCTGTTGTGAAAAATTATTTAAGTTTTGAATACAAGTTGGACAAAGAGAAGGCAACAGACACCTTTGTTCACTTCTTAGCGCTGATCTACAGTAAACAATTATCATAAGTAATGCAGTTACTTACGCAGCAACTGGATGGAAGTGTCCTGCAAAAAGTGCACTTGTTAAAAGCCCCTGGCTACATACTAGGCACTGAATAAATTTATTAATTAATGGCTTTCTGCTGCTTTTCTTTACCTTCTTGATCCATAAAGAGATACGAGCCTAAAGAGGAAAGTACCCTGTCATTACTGAAAAGACCATGACAATTCTCTGTCTAAAGTGAGACAAAAATCCTCAAAACACTCTTGCCATTCCGCAAAGAGGCATCAGGCAACATCACATCCATTATTTATTCCCACCACCAGTCAGGACAGGTGTATGTTGCCACCAGAGGAAAAAAGGTAACATCTGCATTAATTCCAGTCATCCAGCCCTCTCCCTGGCCCAGTGTGTTCCAAAAGAAATCTTTTTTCTGCTTAAAGCTCAACTACAAAGATGAACTCTCTATGTTTAAAGCTACTCTGTAATGAAGAAGGAAAGCTCCTACTCTTCTCTCTACAAAGACTCACTTCCACCAGTCACCAGAAACACAGAACAGATCCTTGTTAATAACTGTGCCAAAATGATCTATTTTTAAGTGGTGGAATGAGACAAGCAGATCACGAGACAGGAAAGATTAAGAACACAATAAAATAAAAGCTGGAAGTATACTGCGAAAAGTTAAAAACATGAGCGAGAAAAGGAAATTATCTTCAGAGTCTTCTATCACACCCTGTGCTGCAGCACCCAAGCAAAGTCAGAAATGTTTGCATAGGCCAGAATGCAAGGTTATTATATATAACTACACATGTTATTTCCAAACCCTTTTGTTGGCTCTAATACAAGTAATACTAGTTTGTGTTCAGAATTAGGAAAGCTCGATTGTGTTTAATTAAAACACTGCATTCTTTTATACTAACAATCAAAGTAACTGTGACCTGCGTGACTGCAACTTGAATTGAGATCTTGTGGCAGAACACAGGCTGAAACACTTTGGCTGTTCCCACTTGCCAAGTACCAGGACACACACCTGGGTTAATTTTCATTTTAAAGCAACTTGCTGAATACCAGACATATAAAATATTAACAAATAAACCTGTTTTATTCTATAACCAGAAACAGTAAAGTAAGAGAAAACTGCAAAACAAAGCAGAGCATCAAACTTCTGTATCACAGACATTCCTAAGAAACAATGTCATCTCATGTTTAGACATAGATTTCCATGTCACTGATGCAGCTTAACAGCACCATGACTGCAAGACAACACCACCCCCCAAATGAGATGAAGGAGCAGGTAGAAACACTTACGAGCTACTGAAAAGTTATTTAAAGGTGATTCCCGCTGGTCAACATCCTGTGGTCGCTCCTTGTAGCCAATGAACGTGCCATCGTTCTTTAAAAGAAAATACCGTGGCCTCCATGTCTTTATATATTCTCCTGGAAAGAAAGGATGTGTAAAGGGAGAGAACATCAGAAAACACCCCAAAATACTGATTTGCAAAAAATATTTTTTTAAATATTGGTATGTTTATGCTTTATGATATGTTGGTGAGTTTTTTTCATGTCAATAGGTTTATACATTTATGTTTAATATTCCATCCTGACAAAGTGGTAGTTTTAAGAACACTCAGTTCATTCCAGCACGAAGCATGGAAAAATGCAGGCCCTGAGTCAGATATTGCCAGTGGTAATAACCATAAAAATATTACTTCATAGAAGGTAAACAGCTATGTTTTGTTCTTCCATCTCCTCTGATTTCTATTCAAATTCTGCAACATCTGCCTTAAATGCATTTTAAATTTTAAAAAAAAAAAATCAGAGCAGATGTCCTATGTATTATTTTTGCTATTGTCATTTTTCATACTGACAAGTGGAGAAATTTTTTTCATTTACATTTTGCAGTGCAAGTATTTTAAACAACAATGGGTGATTTACTAATTAGTCAACTGCTTTTTCAAACCAACAGTCACTTTTAGAACATAAGAAGATAATTCTCTGCTTCAGTTACATAATATCACTCACTCCTCTCACAATATCTCAAGCATGAAACACAAGATGATATATCACAATACAAAGGGAAAAACACTGGATGATGTACAGCCACCAAAAAGAAGAAAACAAACATCTATTCTGAAAGATATTTCACCTTTCTTTGTCAGAGAAAACATCCCTTGCTCACACCATGCTACTGCTCATGAGTAACCTGTAGAGGTGACAATTGCGTAACTCTGTTACAACCGTGTTCAAAGTATCCAGCAGCAGAATAAAAATAAAAGAGTTAATCAAAACCACGGTTATTTACTGGATTTGGCTTCAGCGAAGGACAGGGTTGCAACTGTGAATCTTTACATGACTTTGTCAATGTGCCTCAGTTTCCCCCTTGTTCATCATCCATGTAGTCATCCTCTCAGCAGTCTCTCTAGAACACTGAGTTGGCCCTTCAGGTCCTGCAGTAATGTTTCAATTCAACTGAATCTCAAAAGCCTCAACCAAGGTACCAATCAGGGTACCAGTCACAATTTTCCAACTCCATATTAAAACCAATTGATAAAAAAAAAAAAAGAAAATTGAAAATTGAAAAAAAGAAACTTGAAAAAAGAAAAGTGGTCACTATAAGGCACCCATAGCTGGGCAGCAGCTATACTCTCATCATAGGATCATAGGATCATAGGATGTTAGGGGTTGGAAGGGACCCAAGAGATCATCGAGTCCAACCCCCCTGC
>JAOXOE010000441.1:38094977-38129053 GCA_028565055.1 Phoeniculus purpureus
CTGTTGAACCTCATCTGGTTTCTCTGTGCCCAGCCCTCCAGTCTGTCCAGGTCTCTCTGAATGGCAGCACAGCCCTCCCCTCAGTATGGTTTGCCCCTTGTTTGCTCAACATCATTAAGAGGATGATGGAGCAGATGAGCTAAGCTTTTCTCAGGTCTGCTGCAGCAGGTGCACGTCTGTACACCTTGTGATGCTGCCCCTGCAGTGGCTGGTACTCAGTGTCCAGAGTTTCATTTGCTGGTGAGTTCTTCAAACAGCCAGAGAGCAGAAAGAAGGTTCAGATTTACTGGCCCTGGTAACTTTCTACTGCTCTCCTGCTCTCCCAAGCTCCACTCACACCATCTTTTCCTGATGCTTAGCTCTCTTCAGCCAGTGATGTCTCTCCAGGGATGTGAGCCCTGCCTCAGAAACTCCTATGTAGCTGCTTTTCCTGCTTCCTCTCCCTGCAGACCTCCTCTCATTCTGTGGTGCCGTTCCAATGCTCTTCAGGAACCAGCTGTTTCATTTATTCTCTGCTCAGACTCACTCTCCTGCACGCCAAAGCACTGGCAACCCAAATGCCCACACCACAAACCACGGGTGTGCACACTCCTAGCCGCTTCTTTCACCTGTTTAGGCCTTATTAGGCTTCTCATTTTCTAATCCAAAGCAAAAAACTAAGAATTACTGAACCAGTGGAGAGTGTCACACAGAGCTACTCTTCCAACAGTGTCCATGTCTACAGAAAGTTTCAATTTGCACTGATTAAACAGGGCAAGGGACAAGAAAGAAAAGAGGGAAAGGAATGAGCACAAACCTTCTGAGTGCTTCTTTTAGAGACATCTGTTGTGCCTGCAAGGGTTTTACTAACCTATAAGGGATTTATAAGAATGTCATCATTGCTTTAAGAATTCCTGAAGACCTCACCTGTACCTGTCACAGCTTAACATTTACAAGCAAAGCAGTAAATGTAGGTTTTGTTGTAATCATCTTTTTAATTCTGACCTTAATTAAAAGCTGAAAACTTTCTGGGATCAGTAGATTATAAAGCCTTTCACATTTAAATTATCAGTGCAAGTCTGCCCAGATCAGTGAGATTACTCCAATCTCGTTACTATTACACCAGAGATGTGACTACAGGGATAAGAAGACCCTTGGTACTCAGCTCAGTTCCTGATGAGAGGTTTGCCAGGTAAGCAGGTCAGGGAGGCAGCTGCTTGAACTACAGTGATTTTGGAACGCATTGTTATATACCTGACCCATTGGTATTTTCTTCTCCGGCATAACGCAAACCCAGGAGACAGAGGAACCACAATATACACTTTATCATACCTGCACGGAGGACTACATACAGATTACATTGAACAAAAAAAAAAAAAAAATAAATCTGAAGAGGGTCAAGAGAGAGTTTCCATTTCCTTTAGTCTCTAAACCATACTACATCTTCCCCATCGATATTTACAGAGGAGACATTTATTTTTTTGCAGATTCTGAAATTATTATCTGGTTATTTTCAGTGAAGTATGCGTAACTGTACACAAAATTACACAGTACTGTCACAAGAGACTCTCCTTCTTACATTAGATGCTAGTGTTTGGCTCTCATACTTTCTTATAGTTTTATTGCACCAATCTATTTCTCTGTTAGAAACACATCATCTAACAGGATTAATCACTGTCTTTAAAAAGGTGTATTCCATATACATATAGCATTCCCCTTAACACTCACACTATCTTCACTCTTTCTGTGTGAAAAGTCACAGATTTCATTGCTGACAGGCATTTTGCAACGACCACCTTTCTTGGACTTTCACTTCTCTGTTGCTTTAGCTGATTCTGGTTCCCAATCCACCTTTTGAATTTGCAAATAAGTAACAAGATTTTAAACTACTTCTCTCATGGGTCTGAAGCTTAGGGGGATCCAATAACATGGCGAGCATACGTATTATTGATTACTGCTCCCGCAAAGACAGTATAAGGTACACTGCAGCATCTGTGGTATAAGTTGTATTATAAAACACATTGAGGTTGTAACTTCTGCATCTTGCAGTAAAGTGCCAAGACATTGCCTGGCATTTGCCTTTCTAATCACATAGTCTAGAAGTATTATTAGATAAATTGACCAACACAGTAATCAATAATTATTTTTTTGCCAAGTGCTTAGTGTTAAAAAACAAGTTTAGATTTTTTGTAAGAAGGGCTACATGGACCGCAACAGCAAACCTGAGTGGTTTAGGCAGAAAAGGAGTTTGTCAATACAGACAAAAAACAATGATGTGGGACTGCTGGAACACAGCTGACCAAAAAACACGAACACCTTTTTGTTCTTCTGATATACGGGGTAAGCTGTCATGCCTGAAAAGCCAATAGAGCTATTTCAATGTTTGCCCTGTGTTTTTTGTTCCTGTTGCGATTTTGTTTTTAACAAGTTACTCGAAGTCAACTAAAGCCAGTAGTTATGTAGTCACACTAGAGGAACCTCACCAAGTACAGTAAATGCAAGCATGTGTGGCAAATTCTATCAGACAACATTAAAAAGATCAATCAAAAATACCCCAACGATCCACCATGGAAAAGTGAACAATTTACAAAGCAAAACATTTTTTCCTCTGTGATTCATTGCTTGTGTAATGCCCTGGCAGAGCCTTCTTTGTTTTCAGTAACAGAATGCTAACACTGCAGAGACAGGAAAGCAAAAGCATGGGTTATAAATCCTACATATAAAATCCTGGAACGAAAGAAACTTCTCTGTAGCTAGCTAGCTTTATTATTTAAAATCTTTATGTACCATTCTGTTTACTCCAAGCAATTTCCAAATTGCAAAGATTCCCAAACTGTATATATCTGGAAATACACACCAAAGCTGTTACAGACTGATTTCCCTTTATTGCCTTGTGCCTGCCCCCACACACTGCACATTAAAATACTTAACACACATTTAGAATGTAAATCCATCTCTTGCCAGAAAAGCTTTTGCACAGTAATACAAACTGCAAAGCACGCTTACACCTGTATATTCCAGAAAAAAAGTTAAACACAAAACTCTCTTGGTTCATGAAAAGTTAATTCTACTGAGGATTTACAATAATGCAGGGTTAGGTTATTTTCCTCTCCTCCCTACAACAGTATCTCACCGAATCTGGAGCTGTCTACCACTGATAGAGTGTCTAACATCAGAAACAGCTGCCACTCCCTGGGAAGCTCACGGGGTAAGTGGAGAATAATGAGCAGCAAGCACCAGCAGAACAAAAGAAAATCCATCTTTATTTACCAACTGCTGCATGCTTGTTGCTGCATCAAGCCCATTCAAAGCCAACACCACACCCTTTAATTCAGAACAGACTATATTTAAGAAGCTTCTGCTTTTTTTTTTTAAAAAAATGAACTCATACATACCAATGGTTTAAAAAAAAATAAATCCATAGGTTAACGATATCAGCACTCAGCAATACTATTGATATTTACGAAAGTGCCGGAGCAACTGTTAACTTTCTTATGTGCCAAACTAACCAGAACAAGCCTAGGAGCCACAGCTAATAGCAAGGTCTCAGTCACATGAAACACACTCAAGTGACCACCAGAAATCTGAGGATAAATAATGCATTAAACCTTCTGCGCTGAGCATCAGAAGTAGCAATGTTAATTACAATTAAGGCTACTACTCAAACTATTAGAACTTGTGAGTTATGCAAGCCTTCCCTGTGTTCCCACACTCTCCAAAGATGTCCAGCGTCCCCTGATTGTGTGGCCCTGAACTGTCCAAGGGAAACACCAAAGTTATGCCAGTCGCAGTGCTAATGTGCCACCGGTCAAAGGCAGAATGACTCATTGCTAAGCCTTCAATGGCTACAAGAAGTGTTCCGCATCCTGTTGGCCTAATAAGGTTTCGTCGAAACAGATGCCAGCTTCCTCAAAGCCGTGAAGCTTTCAGGAGCTGCCATTTCGAGCGTGCTGAAGAGGAGTACGGAGACTCGCAGACAGTTTCTGCTGCTTGAGTAAATAGGGTAAGTGTCTGCTGGCTCAGAAACCAGCTGAAATCAAAACAGATTCGGAAAATGAAAGCAGGGCTTGACAACTTGCCTTTGCATTTCTAAAGCACTCGGAAGCAAGCCTTTTCCAAACCCAGCCAGCTAATTCTAGATCTTAATGACTTGACCCCAAACAATTAAGTCCAGGGTGACCCGATGAAAACTCTGGGTTCAAATATGTTTGTTTGTTTTTTAAAATAGCTGCACAGACACCCACCGGGCTACTGCAGCACTCTTCCCTTCCCTCAACAAACTGTCAAAACAAGATATTTAAACAAAGTGCCAGGTTTTCAGTAGCTCAGGGAAAGGAAAAAGAAAGGGGAAAAAAGAGGTTATGCTAATGCCTTTCCCACCACACTGGCAGAGAGAGGAGGACCTCTGGTTTGTCTGCCTATTCAGAGGCACAGCGAAAGGGGCTGGCTCTTTGATGAATTTTTTTTTTTGGCCCCTCTCTGGATGTCTCCTCGCCCGCCGCCTCCACTGTACAGCTGCAGAGGCAAAGCCTGTGCCCAGAATCTCAATGAGGCCGCCAGGCTCGCACAGGGGCTGCTCCCTGGTGGGGAGGTCACCCTGCTACCCTGGGCCTGCCAGTTCCAGGCCAACACTGCAGCCCCCATCTCTGCCCCTCCACAGTGGTCACCACCTCAACACCGGGTCCCACGGTCACAACAGGCTAATTCAGGGCACGGCAAACATGCTCCCATTTTTCTTCTCCCCAGGGCAGTTGGACGATAGTGTGGTGCAGCGGCAGGCAGCCCGCGCCGCCGTGACTGACGTGACTGCCAACAGGTTACGAAGAAATGCCTCCTCCTCCTCCAGCTCAGCGCCAGCTTTTCTAAACCTGCTGCCGTTTCTCACGCTCACAGAAAACTGCAACACAGGGCACCTGCTTCATTACCATATCTTGGGGAAATCTGGGGAGGGAAGAAAGAGAGGAGCTGGAGATGGAGCAAAAAAGGAGAGCTGAGCAGTCTGGCCTTCAAACAACAAAGGGAGCCCAGAGAGGGCTACTCTTGGTCACCTGGCACCTCACAACAAAAAGCCACAAACAGCCTTGTCTTAGCACTTTCCAGAAAGCCCTGTGGCTGGGATGTGTAGAAAAATAAGCACATTGGAAGTCATCTTTATCTTTAGTTACACAACAACTAAGGAAGGCAAAGACTGGGTGCTCTGATTCACAAAGCCAGGCCACTGGAGAGATGAGAAGTCAGATTACAGAGAAAGATACACTGATTCTCACCCAACACTTGCTCCATGCAGGGATGGAGAACTACCACATTCTCTAATTCCATCTGTCAAACAGTCTGAGAGCACCAGCTAACACCACCAATACAGAAGATGACACCTCTGTATTTTCTAATCACTGCATTTCAAGTGTATGGTTATGTAAAACTGAAAGACCAAGGTTTATCTTTTTTTTTTTTTTTGCTGAATTTCAGTTTAGAAGGTCAAAAATGTTGCCTTTTTGCTTACAGCAATCAATTTAAGCAATACCAGATATTCCCAGAGGAGCAAAAGAGAATTAATCAGCATGTAAAAAACTCCTTACTCCTACCTTTGGCACAGCTTAGTCAGGCTACTCCTAACCTACAGCTGTCTCCAGTGGGAGAATATGTAAATGAAGTTTCATTAAAAACAGCAGTTTTAAGGATAGATACATAAATTACAGGAAAGTATAAAGTAATTTCTTAAGATACACTGAAAACAATCTCAGAGTGAGTCGTATCTCCACTACCTCATGGCAGGAGCAAAGGACTTAAAACTACCACGAGGCATCCAACACGATTAGAGGAATCTTTTCTCTGATATACTTGCAAGCAGCTGCAGCACTTTAACAAAATAAAATACTCCTGCAACAGAAAGTGCTATCTCATATTCTTCTGCTTTTGACAGGCACCCAACTTTCATTTTTAAAAATAAATAAAATGACAGAGGAGGTGTCAGATTCACTAAACTGAATTAAGCATGCTTGGAACAATTATTCCTCCCCAAGTAATTTTTACCTTGGCACTGTAATGGAAAATAGCACAAGCAGCTAAAACGGCACTTAGGCTAATAAGCTTCTGCAACTTTTAAAATATCTTCCCTTAGAGGAGGGAGGTAGCCATGATTATTCCTTGAGCTCAATCTGATGTTAATACAATCAGTATTTCTGCAAATCATGCTCTTAAATACACTGCATGTATTTATATAAAGGGTGTGATTTAATCCTCCAAAGATTTCATCATCTCTACTAAAAATACAAAGGAGAAAAAAAAGCAAAGCAAAAACACTGAAGATGCCACATTGTAGTATATCTGAAAAAGGAAGGGCTTTTCTAGATATCTTCTAATAGCTGATTTAATTACTTTGCCTCTTAGCATAAGTATCCTTAGCCACAATTCTTGCACTTATCTGAACACGTCCTATTTGAATATGAGATACCTAGTTTCGTTCTTCAGCAAATCCTGTCCAGAGACTGACAGATAGCGTAAGAGCGGACAAAGCAAAGAAACACACATAAAACAGAGCTCTTCCAGGTATGAAACAAAGTTCAAATGCAGTTTTAGCATGTATTGCTAGGGCTGCCCACACACAGAATATGTTCAGGGAAATCAGCATCATTAATTCATTAAATATTGATTTTAGATTACTTCCCCCACTCTGCCCCATTAAAACAAGATTAGGAGAGCACTTTTTTGCTTTGCAGACATTAAACCTGCAGACTACCCAGCAAAGGCTCCCCATTAAAATCCCAAAGATGGTGGAGCCGAGAGATGAGCTGGCAGTAACTTGGGAGGTGGGTGCACGTGGGAAAGCAAGAGAAGAGGAGAAAAAGCAAGAGAAGAGGAGAAAAAGCAGGATGCAGCCACGCAGAAAACGTCTGCAGCAAGGACTCGCTCTTCTAGGCAAGATCATTGTGTTACTCACAAAGCAAATCAAAACCTCAGGGAATTGCAAAGCAACAGTGAAAAAAAAGGCAATGGAACATTAGGGGAGATTTATGGAAAGAGCAGCTTTCCTAAAACTTGATATGGACCTACTTCAGAGGAGGTTGGAAACAGGAAGTAAAAAAAAAGCTCTATTTGGAAAAACTAAGCTGCAGAACACAGACTTTTATAAATAAGCAATTATGGAGGATAAGAAATGTATTGTTATCCTTTAGCTTCTGTGTTTGAGTCCTAATGTTCAACATAAATATGCAGAGATGTTTTAGGCCACTTACAATAAAAGCTCTACCAGTAATTGCATGATCATGCTGTGCATCAGGAAATTTCTTAGAAGTGCCACGAAAAAAAAAAAAATCAATGCAGAATTTTAAGCATGTTTGTACAAACAGTTACTGGGTAAATATTTTATAAAAAGATGCATAAAAGCCAGCTTATGCAAATAATTCAATGGCAAAAATAAGCAGCAACATTAGACACAAAAAAAAAAAAGGGGTGTGGTGGGGCTAATCTGGATTTTCCTTCTTCATTGTGTCACTAGTAAGTCTGCAAAACCCTGGAAGAGTACACGGAGACTGTGGTTGTTCTAACAAGAAGTTTCATTTATCTTGAGCCATTTAATGTCCATCAATGGAAAAACTACAAGCACTTCCCAGAAAGCAAGTTCTAATATTTGTTATCATGGCAACCTCCTGGTTATGCCTCCAAATTTAGTATTCCACAGTTAACATTTACTGAGTCACTATCCCAAACTCAGCCATGAAAGTCTTCTCCAGATAACAGGAGTGCCTGCCTCAGTTCAGAGGAATTTTGTAAAGTAACTTAATTGCATACTGAGAATTTATTAAAGCATCTTCACCACTGGGTAATAGGAGAGCAAACAGGGCCCACAAGTCTGGTGCTAAGCTTAGCCGAGTAATGCAGGTGTAAGAAACTCTGCCAAGGATTTTTGTCACCGTAAAGTGAAGCACAATCCACGCTACTGCCTCAGCAGGTTCACAGACTCAGCTCGACTCACTTCTGTCACTTTAACACTATCAAAATGTATTTATTTTTACAATACAAAGTAAAAATATTGAATCTCAATATAATCAAAACGGCAAAATTCCTGTTGCATTTCAGAGGCACCACAATGTATGTACATTATGAAATGTATGTACGTACTACTAAAAACACTTGCATATAATCACAACTGCTGTTTTTTTGAACCCCAAAGTAATCTATTACTGTAAGCTCGTCATTGCTCTCCCTAATAGCTCCAAGCTCCAGGAAAGATGCATTCAAGTCACATGAGAGGTCTATCTCTTACACAAGGAAGAATGAAATACAAGACTTAACTGTTCAAAGACCCACTAACCTTGACACTGTTACCATTAATTGATTTTTGTCTTGCAACAGCATCTCAGCATGTTAAAAGTCATCTTTTTTTTTTTAAGTGTAAAAAATGAAAAATATACACCACACTGAAGCTAAAATCAGACAGGAGCTTAAATTACACTTCCCACCATATAGTCTCATGTATTGTTTTCAGAAAAAACATGGAAGACATCTCCTCTTTTAGAACTGCTCCTATGTCCAGGGGAAAAACCAAACATTACCCTCTACACCCAGCCAGCCCTAAACTCACATCAGTTTCTGTGAACATCAAACCTGGCTCTTGTCCTGTAAGGTTCTGAGAGATTGGTGACTGCTACTTTGGCCCCACTTTTCCTCCACACCTGATTTTTCAAGCACAGTGTACCATGCTTCTCACCATGCATATCTCATCTACTACCTAAATCCTAAAAACCCAGACCGATGACTGACCACAGTTTGCTCTCTGCAATTCATCTTCCCACTCTTACTACCATGTCCTCAAAGAACAGAAGCAAAGCAAAAAGCATAACCCACCCCATGCCTAGCCAGGTTATTTACAGCCACTTCTCAGGTTTGTAGAACTTGCAACAACTACAGCAGCTGTCCCAGAGATTCTATCACTTTAAGCATGAAAACACCATAAAACCATAAATAAAGCTTTAAATGCATACGAGGATTGTTGGGGTTTTTTTCTGTTCTGTCTTGGTCATGAAATATTTTTAAATTAACATTTAAAAAAAAAAAAAGAGAGATTAAGAAACCTACAGGTCACCTGAGGTAATTACGTTCCTGAAGGTCATCTGAGGCCACCGGAACTCTTACAAAGGAAGATACATGCACACATACAGAAAACTGTGTACGCAAACTCTGCTTTTGTTCAATGCTTAGTGCACGCTCTGGTTACAGCATTTGCTTCCACTGGTTCCCTGATCTGATGCCATCAGCTCAGGTGGCAGCTGCCAGAAGCAGCTCTGCCACTCCTATCAAGGCCACCCTGAAAATCTGCTGCTACTGCCAGCAAGGCAGGAGGGGAGCAGGAGAAAAAAGGGAGAGAACAGAGGACCCATGTAGAGGGGGAATAGTGTGGTAGACTTTAGCCAAGATTGACACAATACTGTGTGGAGCCCACTGCATTGGCGTAGGGGATTCTGCCAAAAGGACAAACCAGGGTGTCCCCAGTGCTGGATCTCTGATGGGATGGTGACAGTTGACAGCATGGGCAGGGTAGGGCAGGAAGATGTGGCAGCCTGACCCTCACCCAAGGCCACACCAGTTGTGCCTGTAGTGATCAGACCCTGTCTTGGTCCTGTCCCAAAAGCAACAGGCAGTAGAAAGAGCAGGCTATGCCCAGCTCATGGGCAACTCATTCAGCACCTACTGCCTGAAACACAGCCAAATCTGAGCAAGTTTAAATAGCAAAGCTGCATCCTTTAAATGCACATGTATATACATATGTTGAACCTGAGCTAACTCTGGCAGAGCCTGGCTATGAGCACATACCTCTGCACCGACCCTGATGCTTCACAGGCAGGGCCAATGCGCTCAGTGAAACTTTCTAAAATGCAGGCTGGCCACAAAGACTCAGCCCACACGCTGCTCTGGGGAAGCTAGAACGTTTAGATCATTCCCAAATTGACGTTTTCATGCATTTATTTCCCCCTCCCACTCCACACTGTGAGAAAACCATTTTAACATGAGAATTACACTTCCAGTACCAAGCCAAGAGACAAAATACGTTTCCAAAAAGCAGTCACCACACTCTCACAGTGGCTAATGTGCTATTCTCATTTATCCACAGCATACCAAATGAATTTTTGTGGTGGGCAGACCTTCCTACAAATTATGTTTTTCTAAACAAAGCCACCTTTGGACACAGAAATTGGAATGCACAGGTAACTCCCTCTCCTTTAAAAAAAAAAAAAAGAACAAAAGGCCTATATGAAAATTACCATCCCAATACTTTATTTGGTGATAAAATTGCAGTTCAACTACAAGATCACCTAAGCACAAGATCACTACTGGGTCACAGTCACCAATTTGAGAGTATTTTTATGCACAGTTTTCCTGACCTGAGCAGAGACGCTGAATATCCTAGTGTAATCATCTTTCCCTTTCCAAAAGAAATGCAAGCCCTTTAAGCAATGAAGACATTCAGTTATTTAATAGCAGGGGCAGTACAAAATTAAAATGTATTAGAAAAGTTAATTCAAACTAAATATCTCCGTTATGATTAAGTTTCCCAATGAACATTAAATCAACAGGTACCAAATTTCACATACAAAATCTGACTGAAACTGCTGCTGCTTTGCAAAACTACTCCCCCTCCTTACTAAAAATGCTGTCCAAATTACTAATCCATAAAGAAGTATATCCGATACTGAGAGAAGTTCTAAGAAAAAGTTTTTTTTATGGTCTGCAAGGATGCTCGCACTTCACACAAAGGTAAAATTTACAGTAATGTATCCTACAAAATAAACTGCTCTACAGATTTGGGCTCCCGTTCCATGTTGCAATTGGAATTTCCACCAAATGGGAGGGTTGGAGGGGTGGTAATGAAATAGCTTTGTTTGCAGTCCTCAATGCTTGCACCTAATTTATGACACAACACAGGATGGAAAGAAAGGTAGTTATGGCACTGTACACACCTTGGACTTCATTAGGTATCCTGTTTTAACCTTCAGAAAGGAAACTGCAAACAGTAAGCTGCAGAAATGTCGATGATGAAACAATAAATGACAGGCAGGGGTAGAGGGAAATAAAGGGAATTTTTAAAATGGGATTTAGCATTACAAACATCAATGCCTTTTAAATCCAGCCGTATTTCCCTCCTTCCTTTGTGCTGAAGCTTAATAAATATTTCCTCTGAGTTACCAATTTTGAGAAAAATCGCTGGATAAACACTTGTGTTAACCCAGCTACATGGCTACGTGCCAAATGTAATGCCAAACTTCCCAGTTGCAAAACGAGCTGTTTTTACACACCAAAGTAACCACGCAGCAGGCCTGCCGAGCCTGAAGACAGCTGACAGAGATGACTGTTGCTGTCCCCCCATTGCACCGACATCCATCCAAATACCAACATCTGCTGTGCTACAATTTACTTTTTACACAACATTTAGCAAAACAGTGCCTCTGACTGCAACATCATTAAGGAAGTAACAACAAATAAATCGCAAAGTCCCATCAGACAATTGTAAAATTAAAGCATAGTTTATCTTGCATATACTGAGCTTTAGTTCAGATGTATTGGACTTCAGAAATAATAAGCATTAGAATCTGTTTTCTTTTATTAAACACACAAAATGCTGTAAACCGTGACAAGCATAATCCATCATTACAGTGAAAATTACAGTTTTTGACTTGAGTTGATAGGCAGAGAAGCAGATGCCTGTGAGCCAGCTTGGCCTGACCGGGACCATCACAGCAACCCAGATCACTGACAGAATTACACTAGCCTAGAAGTATTGGAAGCTCACTCTCAATTTGAGACCCCATTACAGTACATATAGAAGTGTTAGCAGCTCACTCTCATTTTGGGGCCCACTCCTTTTAAAACACCCAGAATGCATGTTTGTGCTTCTTAAGCAACAAATTAATGCTCCTAAAAAAACTAAAACACCTTTTGCTTTAAAAGTGGGACAGAGCACAGGGTCCAAGGCAACCGGATGCTGCTCCACAGAGGTGAAGCATCAAGTCAGGCTCCCATAAAGAGTCACAGAATCACAGAATAGGAGTGATTGGAAGGAATCTCTGGAGAAAGACCTGGGAGCAGTAGTGGATGAAAAGCTGGCCGTGAGCCACCAATGTGCAATTGCTGCCCAGAAGGCCAACTACATCGTGGGCTGCATCAGAAGAACTGTGGCCAGCAGATTGAGAAGGGTGATTTTCTCTCTACTCTGCCCTGGTGAGACCTTGTCTAGAGTACTGTGTCCAGCTCTGGAGCCCTCAACACAAAAAGTATGAGGACCTGTTGGAGCAAGTCCAGAGGAGGCCATTAGCATGAACAAAGGGCTGCAAGACCTCTGTTAGGAGGACAGGCTGGGGTTGTTCAGCCTGAGGAGGAAAAGGATCACGGAAAACTTTATAGTGACCTTCCAGTCCCCAGAAGGGGTCAAATAAGGCGTCTGGGGAAGAACTGTTCACAAGGGCATGGAACAACAGAACAAGGAGGAATGGCTTTAAGCTGAAAAAGGGGAGATTTAGGTTAGATATCAGGAAAAAGTTTTTTAATATGAGGATGGTGGATCACTGGCACAGGTTGCCTAGAGATGTGATGGAGGCTCCCTGGAGCCATTCAAGGTTAGTTAGGTTGGATAGGGCTCTGGAAAACCTCTTAAAGTTACAAATGTCTCTGCTTGTTGCAGGGGACTTGGACTAGATGACCTCTGGAGGTCCATTACAACCCTATGATTCTATGATCATCTAGTCAAACACCCGGCTAGAGCAGAATTCCCTAGAGAAGACATGAACACATTGAGGTAGAGTTTGAATGGCTCCAGGAAAGAAGACTCCACAATTTCTCTGGGCAACTTGTTCCAGTCTGGCTACAAATTCACAGCCTAGGGGTTCAAAAGGCAATTTAGTGCTCTGGTGAAAGCCAGGTTTTGTTAGTGCTTCCACAGACTGCCAACACACTTCACCTCAAGGAAGACCTTACATGATCTGGTATTAGGTGTCTTTCATACCTGCGTCACCCAGGGTGCTGCAAGTCAAAACGGGGCAGCACTGCCACCCTGACACTGCCACAGGGCTTGGGCTTCCATCGGCTCACAGGCCAAAGAGGAGGAAGAAAAGATAATTTTAATCTTTAAGATTGTGACTATTTAGTTTTCAAAACTAATTAATTCTTCCTCCTGTCCTGCAGTAATTCTATGAAAGAAAAAAACAAGGAAAGCAAAAAAATATTCTGACTTTCTTTTGAAAAGCAGATACAGAATGAAAAATTTCAAGAAAGAAATTGAATTTTGTAAGGCATCAATTAACAGGTCTTCCCTCAACCTTTTAGCTTCTCATCACCCCCTTTAACACAACGTAAAAATTGCTGAAGTTACAAAAAGGGGGGTTTTTTTGCGTGAATCAACACTCCTCTTACATTTCCCGACAATGTGTCTGTCAGGAACAACAACATACCCAACACTCCGGCTCAAGATACCAGAACTTGGCAGACTGTAGACCAAAGCAGTTTTACCAAAACAATACAGTTTCCCTCAAATCCCCGTCAGCTTTTCAGTGGAAGACAATAATATTTCAGATAACGTAGGCAGTGAACATTTTGATAAGTTCAGTGGACACTCTTTACCCTGTTTGCAAATAAAAACAGTCAACATCCACAGCTAGATTAATGAAAGCATTTAACTCATTTTGTGCTGAATTCATGCTGAGGTCAAGAGGGTAGGTACTCAAATACTTCTGGATTTTTGGGCACTGTTAATTTGTGACAGACTTTGTGACAATATTTTTATTTTGTGTATATATATCTGTATGCCCATTGTGGGTCATGGACAAGTTATGCAAAGCCCAGCCCACGTATCAGTGCCCTCCCAAGCAGGGATTCAGAGGACAGCCTCCTCTGTGCTAGCTACTACATGTTTGCACAAGAAGAGTCAAGGTCCATCATAAACTTATCTGAAGAGCTGCTCCTGCGCAAACTTTAGGTTCAACCTCTGAGTTCAGGACTGAAACACTATTTGTTTGTCCATTTGTCCCCTGGCATGGTTGGCTTTTTGTCAGACAGATGTATGCCACATGCAAGTCATTTCCCAACCTTGCTCCACCTCCCTCCACGCACTCTGCACACACTCTGACCCATCAGCAAATGTTACAAGAGAGGAGGAAGTGTTTCTGACAGTTTGCATACTCTTCACAACAATTTTAAATGTTTTCTCCCATCCTCCAACCCTACTGGTAAGGAGACAAAGCAAAGCAAACAAAAAAATCCACTACTTCCCAACAAATGAATGCCCTAAACCCAGCAGCAGGAAAGGGGAGGGAAAGGGTGGAGAGGAAAGGACAGAGAGGATGGATTACACTGAAGTTATTTTTGTCCTGTTCAAGTGGAGGAGCAGAAACAACTAAATATAGAATTTATCAAAGCAGGTGAATGAGGAAGGTGACATGAGCCACATGTTTCAAGAAGCAAGCAATACATGAAGTATACTCCTATCTCCTGGCCTAAAAAGCTCCCCAAAAAGCACACTTGATCTTCCAGGAGTGAGATTTTATTCAACAACTATTCAACTCACCACAGCCTTCCCTTTGGACATGTGACAATGTAAACGTTAAGCAAACAGATTTCCCATCTCTTACCTGCTTGTGCTACACACATAAACAAACATTACAAAGTCCACATTAAAACAGAGAGAGTTCTGCACTCTTCTGTAGTGTCTTTGGACAGAAATTCTTCCATGAAAGTATGTTTGCATATACAGCTGCGTAATAAAGTGCTGCTTGAAATTAAATGTTAAGGAATGTTATGTTGTCAGTGGCAACAAAAAAGATGTGGTTTCTATGAAGTTTAACCAGTTATGTCAAGGACAATTGCTTTCTTCTGGTCAGGCTGCAGTCTGCAGCGTGCTCTGAGTAACTGCTACAGTAGTTTGAATTTTATAAGTAAAAAATCCATTCATACATATTTTTAACTCCTTCCAAGGTCGAGTGAGTGTGTGAAATGCACTGGGCAGCTGTTGCCAGAAGTACTCAATTCAGTTGCAGTGAGCAACCCATGCTGGCAAACACCAAGTAACAAGTCTAACCCAGGCTCTTGGGCTCTAAGAGCCTGCAGCCAAGGATGCAAACAATAGCATTTATCAAGGACATTAAGTGCTTTGCTGGTATGCAGGGAGGAGTAAGGAAACATTAGGAGAAAAGTCATGGCACCAGTCATGCCATGCTTTCAGTGGAAGCCACACTCTCATAGAGTCAGAGAAACAGATTCTCTGCGAGGGGTTATAAGGGACCTCTGGAGATCATCTGGTCCAACCCCTCTGCCAGAGGAGGATCAACTAAAAAAGGCTGCACAGGATCACATCCAGGCAGGTTTTGAATGTCTCCATAGAAGGAGGCCCCACAACCTCTCTGGAGAGCCTGTTCCAGGGCACTGTTACCAGCGTATCAGTGCTGTAACCTACCACTGGGCTTAAAGAACAAGAAGTTTTCATGCAGAACATTTCCCTTCTTCCATATGTGCTCCTAGTTATCAAGTACCCAAGAGTCCCACAGCCTGAGCTGCACTTATCCTCACAACATCCCTGTGAAGTAGGGAAGTGCTGTTATCACCATTTTACAGATAGGGAACTGGGGCACAGAGAGATAAAAATAACCTTATCTGAGATGATCATACAGGAGGAAGTTTATGGCAGAGTAGAGGAGGACTGACTTCGATTCTCAGTTCCAGGCCAGTTCTCTAACAAAATCCAGCCATCTTTTCAGTGTTCAGACACTCTGTCTTTAGTTGAACCAAACTACCTATTTCCCCTGGGTTACAAGGAGTGCAAAATGCCTGTGCCTTTCTTTAACAGCATTTTCAGCCCAGCAAAAATGGAAAAGTGTACGAGATACAAGAATTGTTTGCATGCAAAAGTCCAAATCCGAACAAAGAAAACAATTTCCAGAATAGTCAGCACTATCCAGGTACTGTGGGAAAGCAAAGGAAGATGCATTAGGTTTTCAAAGTAGAAAAAATGAAATAAAAAATCCACGGCAGGTGATAAGCACAATTTCAAGATAATTAGTGGAAGTTTTAATAGGAACTTGGTATTAGACATTCATCCTTCAAGAATCAACCTGTCCTGGACATTTTCAGTTATAAAACAGCTCTGAAGGGATTTTTTTAAATTTCTTACTAAGAGCTATCTCATTTTGGACACAGATGTAAACACAGATCTGATGTAGTTTCATATGGGAACCTTGGCTCCAGACTTCACAAAACAGTCTTGTCTCAGATAAAACAAATTCCAGAGACTCGAGACTGGTCAAGGTTTCCTATTTCTGGTTGAGACAGACTTCAACCCTGCCCTCAAAGTCTCTCTTTTCTATGTGAAATGTCCAAAATTTACTCTGCCCTTTGGGACTCCAGTTGCAGCTGTGCTGAGCACCAGTTGTGAAATAAGCTTCTATCACTTAAGGGCTTTCACAAAAGAATATCTGATGTCAACTGAGGTGCCCATTTCCCTGGAATAAGCATGAGAGATCCATCAACCTATGGATCACCTAGTTTAATGAATCTGACTTCAAAACCCGGCTGCTCATCATAACAGCCAAAGGATGACAGACCACTATTAAACCATTATGAACAGGCATTAAGGACACTTTCACTGTACTGATTGGAACAAAGGGAGAAATTCGAGTTGGTGTTAGCTGAAGGCACCAGATCAGGCCTGCTCAGCTACCAGGTTACCTCTGCTACCAGCAGACTATCTTGTCAATTTCTGCTGATAAACTAGACCTTATGATGGCTCAGGCACCTCCTTTTATAAAAGCCACCACTGAACAGCCACCACTGAAAAAGCACACCACCTCTGCCCATCAAGGCACATAAATTCAACTTCCAGCAGTGACACAGAAACCATGCTTGAAGAGGACCAGAAAGAACAGAGCTAGCCCCACCATAGATACTGCTATTCCTATTTCTCCCCATTCGTTTACACAAGTGCTACAGAAAGCTGAAGGAGAAAGCATGAGCCAGCAGTGTGCTCAGGTGGCCATGGTCAACTGCATCCTGGCTTGCATCAGAAACAGCATAGCCAGCAGGAGTAGAGAACTGTTTGTCCCCCTGTACTGAGCACTGATGAGGCCACATCTTGAGTACTGGGATCAGTTTTGGACACCCCAATACAAGAAGGACATTGAGGTGCTGCAGCAAGTCCAAAGAAGGGCAACAAAGTCGGTGAAGGGTCTTGGAGGGAGCTGAGGCTGTTCAATCTAAAGAGGAGGATGAGGGGAGACCTTACAGTTTATCTGCAACTATCTCAAAGAAGGTTGTAGAGGGGGTGGGTTTTGGTCTCTTCTCACAAGTAACAAGCAACAGGACAAGAGGAAATGGCCTCAAGTTGCACCAGGGAAAGTTTAAGTTGGACATTAGGAAAAACTTCACGAAAAGGGTCATCATGCCTCAGAACAAGCTGCCCAGGGAGAGGACTGAATCAACACCCCTGAACGTATTTAAAAGTAACGTAGAACTGGATCTTAGGGACATGATTTAGCAGTGGGCTTGGGACAGCTGGGTTAATGGTCTTGATCTTGACAAGTCTTTTCCAACCTAAACAATTCTATGATTACAGCAGACAACTACTATGGTGTCTGTTATCTCTGCCTGGGATGAACTTAGAAACACTTCTCCTTCCTGACAATGAGTCTCACAGCAACAACAGCCAACCAACTAATTGACAGAAACAAAACTCCCAGTAGTTTCACAGCTACATAGCAACGTTAGTAAAACAGACGTCCTAGTCATTAAAGCAAAAAGCAACTTTGGTTACAAAACACAGACTCAGAAAACTAACAAGTAGTAAAATAGAAAGATTTATTATTCCATGTTTTGAATCTTTTGCTTAAAAAAATATCAAACTCCTGTATTTGAACAGCTCAAATTAGCCAGCACTGAAAAAAAGAAAAAGCCTCTTTTATTTTCTCTTTGGCAGCCTTCATAAGGAATATAAAAACTAAAACCAAACACCTCTACAAATGGGGTTACTGCATGAGATTCCCAATATCAAACTCTTCAAGAATTACAGAATAATTTATTGAAAGGAGCCATTAGATCTGATCTAATCATGCACTCAAAGCAGGGCCATTCAAAACACTACAAAAGAAATCCTAACACTAATAGTGCATGTAGGTAATTTAGGAGAATTATAAAAATACAAAGGCAAAAAATGGAATTAATATAATTTTATCAAATTGCAAATGAAATTCAAGAACCAAAACATCAAGAGTTTTTGGCCATATGCCCTCATTTTAATCTCCTCGCCTCCAGTAACAGGTTTGAGGATTGTAAGAGTCAGCAGAAAGTGGAATATCAATAAGCATTCTCTGTGTGTACTGGGCATAAAAAGGAGAAATTAACTATGTGTTCGTCGATGTTTTATTTCACCACATGAATGATGAGAGAAATAGTACAGGATTGTACATGGTCAAAAAGGTATGCACAGCCTCTGAAGTGTGAACAAGTGTCTACAACCACACATCCTGTTGTGTGTCATTCCACTTCTAAAATGGTGCCTGAAGAGATAAAAGCCTCCAGAAACATGAGGCTTTGCCATAAGCACATCCAACCTAGTCGTAGGAATAAACAAACCTCTCAACAAGAGCTGTTGTGAAGTAGCCCATTCTTAGTAGCCTGCAGCAGCTGAGAAGAAAACTGTCCTCTGGTCTTGAGGAGCATTCCCCAAAATGTGAAGAAAATTTCCTCTATACTTCACGTTTTTGCACATTCCTATACCAGTAACCTGCCGGAGGATTAACATATACCTCACCCACCCCTCAGAAAGACATGGACTACCCCACCAAAAACAATCCTTAAAAATGCATAAAACTTATCACAGTAAATTCGATTATTCCCTCCCTCTACTTTAGATGCAGCTTTCTATACCATAATGTCTGTACTACTGCAGTACAGTGCAACCTCAGATACACCTCTGGAGCAGAGCCACTTTCTGCACAAATAAAACAAAGACCCTGTTTCTGTTCTCCAGTTTACAGTTACCAGACAAGGACAAGCCAAACAGACAGACATACAAAAAAAGGGAGACCGATACTGAGTGATGCAGTGAACAGCAGACTCGGTACACATGGACTGCAAGTTCGTCAAGGCCTTTTATAAGGAACACAAGGAGCCAGAGCTTTTAAAGAGGATAATAAAGCAGTACTGCAGCTGTTTACAGAGACCATTTCCCAAGTGTGAAAGGGGAGCACAAGAGAAAGCACAGAAGTGCTTGCTTGTCCTCACATTGTAGTCACAGTATAGAGACATGCTAGGCTAACTGGAGGCAGAAGTTAACATCTTAATAGCAAATTAGAGATGGTAAAAATAGGTATGAAAAGCAAAAGCAGCTGGTTTTGCAGCTCAATGCAAGAGGAACTAGTAGACTGCTACAAAGCAGCAGCCTAAAGGAGCTCTGCTCTGAATGGGACAAGGTTACATGCCAAGCATACAAAGATGCAAGAAGATGCAAATGTTAGAAGAGTATATGCTCTGCTCTCAATGTTTTGCTTTTCTTTTCCTTTTTCATGAATACACTCCACAAATGCAGTAACTTTATAAACATCAACTTCTTTGAAGATCAAAAAATTCAGCCTCTAGAGTTGATCTGGTTATACATATGCTGCAGAGCTAAGACAAACCACTACTGCAGAAAGAAATCTGACCACCCGCTGCTCTTAGCCGAGAAAGCGGTATACATGTAAAATCATGCTTTTCTCCAACATTACAACTGGTATTACCCAGGAGACACAGACCAGACTGTTGGGAAAAAATGCATTAACTCCAAATGGTGCCATTAATGCTGAAGTGAACTGTGCTGGTTGTCTTCACTCAGTGGCACAGCTTTGCTCACTTTAAAGTAGGTTTATATTATTTCTGATAAGCAATCTTCTACAGCCATTTTAATCCTCTGTCTTCAAGTCAGAGGTAGGCATCAGTAAGGCTGATAAAACCTTAAAACCTCAAGCATGTAAAAAACAAAGTTACAGCAGTTACTATGAAAGGATGAAGCACCTACAGTACATAAGGTTCCTACTGCAACAAGAACAGCACATTCTAACCCAACAAAAGCCATCACCAAGTCTAATTCTAGAGCTCACTCATGATCAGATCACTCTATGCCAATTATAAGGTTTATATTTTAAGCAACTGCTCTTAATTCAGCTGAGCCACCATGGCTGAAGAAAAGAAGCTGTTCCATTTCATTTGTCTAACAGGACTGTCCACTATGTTCAAAATAAATGCTAAAATTTGGCTGCTACATCTCTGCAGCCCCACCACATTAAAGGCGAGAACTTCCCCAGCTCGTAACGGCAACAGTTCTGAGGAAAAAAGCCTCATTTTACCTGAATGTGCTGAATCTGGCAAAAGGTGATGGTCAGGGAACACACAGAACCCTTTAAAAATACACAACATCATTTATTACACTAAGATGGTACTTTGCATTGCACAATCCAAGCTTTTGTTTCAGGCAAGAAAATGTTTTCTAAATATTTTGTCATCATGACAGTCTCGCCTTGGACTTCAATTCTGCCTTTGGTTACTCCATAAAACCCTTGTGGAGTCAACTCTGTTGTACAACTCATCATCATGTCCTGGGCTGCCAGGAAGGCTCACCTGGCAGTGCAACTACCAGCGTTCTCTCAGCCCTCTCTGCTCTGCAGGGCTCTTTCCTCCTAAGCCATTTGGCGTACCCATAGGCTAAAACATTCAACATAAGATCTACGTGAAAACACATCATCACATGTTGGAAGACAGTTTTGCAACTAGGAAATACTAAGCAGGTCCCCAACAGGTTCAGCTTTATCCAAGGAATACAGGCAAAACAAAAGCCATTCCCAAGATAGAAGAATGAAGTATTTTAAACATACAGAGAAAGAGAGATACAGAAAAACATCCTGGCTTTGAGGGCCCTGCTCCAAGTAAATACATTTTTTTTCAGGGTCATTAATTTGGCAAAATACATCTAAGCAGCTACAGCCTAAGTTCACAGCCCAGCCCTGAAAAGAGCAGCGGAGCATTTCTATGACTCAGGAAGGCCAGTGAAGATTTCTGTAGAACAAGATCAACAGGGTGTTTACATACAGCCAGCAATATCATGTGAACAGGCAGTTCGGTTTGTGAAAATGAATGTTTGCATTGTCATTTTAGAAATAAAAAACCACCACCCTGTATTCCACACTTATAAGTTTCCAACATTAAAAACATAGCAGGGGAAGGAAGTACTCCAGCAGCCAAAATTTACAAATTCTTACCGTAACTTTGGCGCAGTAAACTTCTACAGTGTCACAAAGGCCTATTCTTCAGGGGGCTTGGTTGTCTTTTTTTTCAGAAGGACTAATCCACATGTGAAGGCTATTAGAGAGCACACAAAATGCCAACAGAAGCATAAAAATGCACACTGGGCATGTGTTTTTTCAAAGTTTTATCTGGTTTTTCTTACACAGAAAGATACCTAGGAACAGCCTGGAGGCAAGTATTTCTGCTTTCTACTATCGTTTTACTAGTGAAGCCCAGTAAGCTTTTCCTTGTCCCCAAAAATGGCAATGCTATTTTCATTCATTCAAATCTGTAACAGAGATTCATCCTCAAAAGCTGCATTAAGCAGCCAGGTTGCAAGAATTTAAACAAAGAATTAGTATTTTCATATGGGAGGGAGATGATTGGTTTGTTGCTTTACTAGAAAAGAAATTCCTAATAGTAATTAACTTTTTAATTGTTTGAGAGGCACCTTACCGTAACCTCAAAGAAAAGGCTAATACTCTAAGATACTCTAAGTTACACTTGGCATTTCTGCTCTGCAAAAACAAATCCAACCAAGCTCTGAAAGTCAGAACTCTTTCCTCTTAGTATCTGAAACTATATAAAAGCCCTAACATAGATCTGGGAAAAAAAACCAACCAGAAAATCCTGCCTGATCTAAATAGCTAAATTTATCTTCCAGTTTTTGAAACACCACTTAGAGACCAAGCATTTAGAGTTCTAGTCACTGGCTAGAAAAACCCCAAACCATACACTTCTTTAAAACAACTTTGAAGTATTGTTACAGGAACAGAGACAAGTGATGTAAACCCTAAAATTCTGTGAGTCTTTGCATTCAATTCATTCAATTATTATTACAAACTAAAAGGCTCATATTCCCTACTAAGCAAACATTTACAATTAAATCTATTCTGCACAAGACATTTGCATTTTGAGATAGAACAGTCAGTTCTTCAGCTGTTGCGACTTAGATGGATTGGTTCAGTATTGCTGCAGTTCAGTTTCAGCCACACTGTATAACAAAGGGGTGCCAATGTAGTCTTGAATGTCTTTAAAGCTAAGTATGCTGGTATTCTTCCATGACATGTAACTTATCTCTCCATCCCTCCCATCAAGATATCTTGACTTTACAGTCAAAAAATGACAGAAACAAGCTGTCACAATAGTGTTCAATAGGCAGTATCTCTGCAAGTCTGCTGAAGGCTATTGTCATCAAATTTTCAGTGATTTTAAATGTATTTAAAAAACCCCATACATAATAAGTATTATGTTCCCTAATACTTATTTAGAATCAATACCTTGTTTCATACACGATAAGAAAAGTAACCTTGACCTCGACACCAGGATTAGTTCCTGAAAAGTTCAGATCACTGACACAAATAAAATTTCAAAGTGAAGGCATCAACTGCTATCCCATTCCTTCAGTGTCTGAAACATACCACCAAAGAGAGTATCAAAGCCGCAGAGAAATTATTCTGTTAACAACTACAGAAAAAGGCAACATTTCTTTTTTAAAGGAATTATTGAAGAAAAAGCCATGACAATTAGCAGCACTAAACCGCCCAGTCTAAAGCATGCTCTTCTCAAGACACTGTCAGAGCAGCATAAAGACCACTTGTATAGAATTACCTGAATACTGAATTTATAGTGTTATCCTACATCCATAAATAAATTTCCACTTATAAAACTACTTTCAAACCACACAACCAGCACTGCCACCACAGGCTATTAACAATTGGATTCCAGTCTGCCTCATGCATAAACTTGCAGAGGAATACAAACACATAATAAAGCTAAATCTATGCAACTACACATTTAAGTCAAGTGTTCAATTAAGAAATAAATGCCAACTCTTGGTGTTTGCAAAATTTCATTTCTACTTAACAAGGATAGGAGGTAAGAGATTGCATGATCAGAAGTCAAAAACTTAAAAAAAAAAAACCCAAACCCCCAAAAATCTGCACTACAGAGACAACATTTTCATTTGAGTTAACTGACTCCTATTTATAGAAGGTGTACAGACCACAGACAGGCACAGTGATATGCATGACACACAAAAAATACACCAGGCTAGGCAATTCATGCCTGGAAGTCCTTGAGAAAGAACCAGCTTTTCTACTCGGCGTAGAAATATTCCCACTTGCAGCGATTAAGATGCCTGACAACGGATTTTGAACTGCTGAACAGGTCTGTGTGACATTTTACTGACACTAACTGTGAAGGTCCAACTTGGGCATAATGGCAAGAATATACAGTCTGTGCCCTTGTATTTCAGGACATATATTCTGTGCCCTTGGTGTATTTTCCGTACCAGTATAACCACATCATTCTGAACAAGGTAGCATTACATTGGCAGCTGTAATATGGCATGTAAAAGGCTCGCAAAAACACATGGAAAAAAAATGTAACTGTTTTTTCTCTTAAATCTTGAGATTTAGTCAAACTTGAGTTTGATGGATTAAAAAAACAGTTTAAATATCATCTCATCTTTGTTTCTATTAGCCATTAGACCTGCGTCAAGACTCTTGCAGGAAATGCAAAAGATGTCTTTTCATACCATTTGCTTTCTGAATTGCAATCAGCATGCATTTCTTGATCTCTAGATCTTTTGATACAACTGCAGAAATAGCAGGGTACTGTACTAAGGCCAAGAGTTCAGAAAAAAGTTTTTTTACAAACCTATCATATTATAAATTGTTTTACATCCTCTATTCTTTAAGCTTTTTCATTAAAAGAAATTAATCAGCCCTTCTCCTTAGTCCAAACTGCGAAGAAGGCACTCAGGTTGTTTTCCAGTTTTTCCTCTGCATCACGAGGATTAGCAATCTCCTCTGCTTCAGAAAATAAAATGGGCAAAATCTTGTGACTTTTACTGATGTGAAGGCATTTATAAAGCTGCATGTAAGGGCTGCACTTAAAATTTGAGAATGAGTATGACTTACTCATATTCAATGTATGAATAAGCAACTTCGACCTCCATCAGCACTGATGGTCCACTCAAGTAACACCAGTGCCAACCTCAGGAGTTAGACTTTCAAATCAGCATAGTAACATCTGTCTTGAAGACCTATCCTACTAAAAAAGGCTGAAAGACCTGAGGCTGTTCATTCTGGAAAAGAGAAAGCTCTGAAGAAAGACCTTTACTGTAGCCTTTCAATTTATAAAGAGGGCTTAAAAGAAAGAAGCTTTTAACTAAGAGTCTGCAGTGACAGGACAAGGGGTAATAGTTTTAAACTACAGAAGAGTAGGTTTAGACTACTTATACGTATCGGAAAGAAATTCTTTACTATGAGTGTGATCAAACATTGTAAGAGATTGACTAGAGAATTGACAGATGCCCCATCACTGTTTAAGTGTTTGGGGTTGGGTTGGATTGTCTTTGATGAATGAAAAATGTCCCTATAGAGGGCAAGGGGGTTGACTAGCTGATCTTTGAAAGGGCTCTTCCAAATCAATCCATGCTAATGCAGGATCTCCCTTGCAGAACGCGAATCTCCTATGAAGACTGTTCTTCAAAACAACACAAAATGCACTTCTCTGACATGCGTCCTCTGGGGTCCTCATTAAGAGAATATTAGTAAAGCACAAGCAGAGACAATAGATTTGATAGGCCTGCAAATTATTCAGATGCTGCACTCAGTCTTGATATTAGCATAAAACGCCACTGCAGTTATGCACAGAATCATTGATTCCAATGTATTTTTCTACATGTAGTTCACCAAAGGCTCGGGCATTGGACAGCATTTCAAAACATGCTCTTCCAACTTACCCAAGAGACTCGAGAAAACAGTAAATGACTTGCTCCCAGTCTGTGATGATATATTGCCTTCTCTGTCCTCAAATATGACCACGCACTTTTGCATAAATCAACAAAATTAACAATATTGTTTGACCAACTATCTTTTCCACATTTTTGGCTCAACTTGAAGAAGTAAAAGAATAATCCCAGAGTTCCGTAACATGCTTTCGAACTGCACTCAAAGTCAGTCTTATTTCCCTCTTTCAGCTGAAGTAAATATTTCTCACAGAGGCATACTATTGACATCTAATATGGTGCTATTCTTTCTCCATTCTTTTTCTTCCTCTTTCCTCACAATTTCCTGGTTTTTGTTCCCCCTTTAAGGGGTACATTGTACCTGCAACATAATACATCTGAAAATAATAATCCCTCCTTGTCTTCCCCCCATGAGAGATTACTTTTTAACTCATTAAATTTTTTTCTTAGTAAATCAGTTACTTAAATACGTAAAGGGGAAAAATACCACAATGCTGACTGTTGTCTTTTACAGTGTTGTCTTTTAAAATTTATTCAAATTTGAAAATGTTCAAATGTTAAGCAAATCCTTCTTTCCAGTACCTATTAAGGTTTGTTTCCTGAATGAGTTTGAGACCAACCACCCTGATTTTTAAGAGAATCATTAGTAACATAAAATGTGGATAAAAGGAGATACACTACATGTCACAGTATACTGCTCTAAGAGCGCTGAAGTCCTCATCAGCCTTCTGGGAGAGTAAAGTCTAGAGCTAAAAGAGCTAACACAGAGTTTAGGCTGGGGAAGTTGTGGGCACAGGTAAGGAGTGCAACTGATGGTGCTTAGGCAGGGGAAGCACCAGCAGGGAATGTTGGAAGGAACCTTCTGGCATCCACTCAGGGGCCGGAGGGGGAGAAATTTTCAAGTGAGAACAATGGGCAACCTTTACTGTTTTGCTATCTCTTTACCTTAAAATAGTATACTCAATACATTTTCCTTCCTAAATTCAGACCTGATGATTTCTCAATATACCTACTGAGAGAAAAAAAGAACAGAAAACCACATGTGGACTTTCACACACACACATAGGCCTACCTTTCTCTTCTCAAAAATTAAGTGACTGAAAAAGAGGATCAAAGCCAAGGCAGGCAGTTTCTGCATGACCCACTCTATCCAGAATTCCCAGGCTCACTTTATCAGGGCTTGCTCATTCTCAAATTTTGTTGTGATGACAAGTAATAGCAATTTATGATGCTACCTCACTTTTTAGAGATAAACTTGAGATGTAGATCATTTCATTTCTAAAGCACAATAAACAGAACTTGAAAGTAAACTTCCAGGACTTATATAAATACTATGGGCATCAATATCTGAGCTCTTCCTCTTTGCCATTCAAAGTGAGAGTGGTAATGCTGTCACTTGCATGTAAGTTTCAATCAGTCAGTTTACAAACACATGGAAAGACATTGAACCCAGTCTGACTTCTCTAAAGAATTTATTTTGCCAGAAAGGTGGGGGGAAATGTTGTAATAAAAATATTTTGTAGGTGAAGATGCAGCTTAAACAGATTTTCCTTCATGAAAAAAAACGGCCAAAGGCTACTTAAGTAGTTTGCTCAGTGGAACGAAGAAGAGCACTCTCTAGGCTACGCTAACTCTTTCAAAGATGTAGTACAAAATAGTTACACTGTACTAGGTAATTCTCAGCATCTGATTTTCCTGTCATACAAAGTAGACTTTTTACAGTACGCTGAATCCAGCCTGTTTCCTATGATCTCTCCACAAATAATTCCATCAGAGATTTACCTTCCAAAAGTCTAGCTGACTAGCCATTATCAGCTCATATTCCTCCAGATGTTTTGTGATCTCATCCTTTCTTAATGTCTCTAGCATCTTGTCTACCACCAAGGTCAGATTTATTGGCCGACAACTTCCTGGTTCCTTTCCAGTCCCCTTTCCCAGAACAGGGCAAGCAAAATGAAAGCAAGAGAGCTAATATTGCAAAACTATTGCCCCTTGTGTTGAAAAAGAGACACACAAGAAAAACCACAAACTGACAAAACTTGTATTTTGTTTCCAACAAGAAGAGCAATAGATTTCTCTAAAACCCTGACCCTTCAGCTCTGGAAGCAGGATCTGCTTCCTTCACTCCATTACAAACTTCCCCACTCCATTCTTTGCTCAGACCATGTCTTGGTTTCTTACCTTTCATCTTCCCCCCTGACTTTCCTGTATAGTTGACATCTTCAGAATTCAGATGTGTTTTTGGTTCCTTTGTATCACGTGCCACAGCAACTCCTTTGAAATACCATGAAAGCCAGATGATCCTTGTGCTAATCTGAACCTCCAAGGTTTTGGCTACATGAGTCACCAAGAAAAGTGCACTGCTATATCCCAGGGACAGACAGAAGCCCAGGTAAAAAATAAGAAACACCCCAAAATAAAACACACACACACACAGATACACAAAAAGAGGTAGGGAACATGGTGAGAACAGGAAAGAGAGAAGAAAGAAGAGGTGAAGAAAAACAGCAACAGAAGTGACCCAGTGGCTTTAAAACAAACATTCAATTCTGGTCATACCTCACAAGATCCTGTCTTGATTAATACTAATAGAATTCTGAGAGTATGAACCTGTGCTCAGATGAACAAAGCCAGAGTCCATAGCCTGTGCTAGTCTGCTAGGAAAAAGTCAAAACAACAACATCCAGCATTTAATTCCCGGTTTGGATTTTACATATGGGTCCTGCAGTTGTTTTACCGATTGACACAATAGGAAGAGAAATCACAATGGAATACTTGTTATTTATTAGTATATTATACCTGTGTATTTTCTCATATAAGTTCTTCTAGTAATTTTGATCAGTTCTGAAGCCAGAGTCCCAACCTGTCAAATAGTCCTGTCCAAAGTCCACACAAACTGTTATTTGGAGGACATGTCCTGATTTTCATAGTTAAAAATCACTGTGCAGTATTTACATATTATGTAAAAGCAAAAGTAGCTACATACTTCCCGTTAGGTATTAATGGATGAATATACAGGTTTCTTCCGCTTATAATTGCTTATAATTTCAGAGTGAGAAACTGACATTTCTGTTTTTTCTTTTCAATGTCAGTGTACATTTTTCCATCCCCCTCTTTTTCTGTCTCCAAAACACTAGTTTTTCCATACAAGTTTAAGCCCTAATAAGAAAACCGGACATACTAGTGAAGACAGAGATGACAGAGTATCAAAATGCACAATCCCCCTCTTTGTTAGACTTGCAGAAAGACTTTAAAAAAAAAAAACCAAACCAAAAAACAAAGCAGGATGAAGACTTAAGACATTAGAAAGACTTTTATAAATAGGGACTGGAGCAGAAAGATGCAAGAAATCCAATGAGATCTTTAAAATGGATAATAAAGTAAATAAAATACACCTAGGTATACCTCTTTTATCCAAAAACTTCCACAACACATGACCAAAATAAAGGATACTCCTGACATACATCCATAAAACCTACATAGTCTCCAAACTTAAGAAGCACCAATTCAGATAGATAATTTTCCCATTCCCCCCTCATATTCAGTCACAATTACAGCACCTCTACATTGAGCCATTTCCCACTAAACAAACCTTCAGCATAACACAGCCAAGGACTACAGTGTTTTGGACACGCGCACACACAACACATCAAGTCTGAGCTTCTTCACATTTTCTATGTGTTTGTTGGAACACTTCAGTCACATGGTTATGCAAGGAGTGGTTAGTATTTGACTACTGCTTCTGTCTTCACACAAATGTCCATTGGCTCACTGTGATTAGAGTAACAGCAAGAAGTGCTGCCAATGGGGAAAAAGGGGAGAAAAAAAGTTCATTCATGAATTTTTCTGTTTCTGTCTGTTTGAGGTTAGATGTGTCATGGAGATGACTCTGGCCCCTGCACAAACATCTGCACTACTGGAAGTGAAACTTCCTTTAAGTGACTGACTTACAGAACTGCCAAGAGCTCTCAGCCAGGCAGCGATGTTTAATTTCATTTCTCCATTTGTATTTTTAATTTTGGAAACAAAAACAGAAAACGTAAAGCATGCTGTCAGAATAAAAAAGCCCCACAATTCTAGAAAGCCCTGCTATTTCCCTGCCAGGCCAGAACACCTGCTCCTGCTAATGACTGCTTTATGCTTATATACACCTGCCATCCAGAAGGGCTCCAGAGCTCTTTGCAGCCTGATTTATATGTACACAAATCATTAAAAACACCAAAATTAAGCCACTGCTGGGGTGAGATGTAGCAACTGTTTAACTGTGCAGAGCCATGCTGATCAACTGCTCAGAGCGTGAACTAAGAAACACAATACCCAACCAAAGCTATGGGGGAATGTAATGTAGATAGAACATCATTGCCCAATCTGTATTTTGGCCATTCACTGCTTAAGACATTTGCATCTGGAAAGCCCTAGGATCTTTAAAGAACACATGCAGTGCAACTTTTGGTTTTATAAATCATCCACATACAAACAACATACATTTCCTATACCTAAAATCCTCTTTAGCAGTCCCTCCCTACAGTAATTACTGTTTATGCCTTGACTTCAGAAGCTCACAGTATCAGGCATCAGTTTTGGAAACATCCTGCGGTTGAAGCACTTGATCTTGCAGAGCCAGCAAACCAATAGGGTCTGGCAAAAAATGACAAAAAAAAAAAATCCTTTACAAAACACACACAGACAAGTGGATTAGTTCCCCTCACATGCCCCACCAGCCAAAATAACTGGATTTGTCAGCTCAGCCCAAAACAGCTACAAAACCCAGTACCATAATGGAGCTGACACAGTAGCAAGCTGAGTAGACATAGCATTGCTTTCTAAAACCCTCCTCATGTAGACAATGCCAAATTAAGAGTTGCAAAGTCAATGAAGTTGAATAAAATAGGTGTCACCACACATACTGAGAAGAAAATAAAAGCATTGGAGAATAGGTTAAAAAGATGAGGAAAAAACCAAAAAAAACCCAAGATATGCTTCACAGATTGGGCATTTGGGCATAGATTTGTAGTCTTAAATATGCAGAACATGCGGAGTAACTTTTTGGAAACGAAAATGTATTCAGCAGATCATCTCATCATAATATTATCAGAAAACCATCACAGATAATAATCTGTTTCTCCAACGTAATTTAAAATGTTTTTTAAAAAAAATATAAAACTGGAGATCAGGGCATCTTTTACTAAGACCTCCTCTGGAAGTCTTCTTACTTGAAAGCAGCCTATCATAATCCTAGAAACAGTGAAAATTCTGTTCCCAAGAGTAAACACAAACAAGCTAGAAATACAATGTTTTAAAGCTTCAGACACATCTGCCTTTGAACCATTCCTGACAATACCATTTTCATGCATTCTAAAATAAATTTTGTCCCACAGTCTTTTGTACAGTGCTCCTCAAAATAACAATTATTCTTCTTTAAGTTACAGGTGAGCAAAGGAAGAATCGTAACAATTGGTGATAAAAAAACCCCAAAAACCTCAGCCTAAAAACATCATTTAAATATAAAACTCTCTCTTTGATTTGAAGAGTTTCTACATTCATAAGCAGGAACAAGAAGCATAAATGTTTCTTTCTCCTGTTCCATTGAAACACAACATAATTCTCAAACGCTATAATAGAACAAGGTAGTCTGGATAAACCAGAATTATCAAATGAGAGGTTTTTTTAGGGTAATGAATAGAAAGGCATTTGTAACTGAAATAAAGTAGAAATAAATAGCAAACCCAGAAACTTTATCAAAACATTTTTACATAAAGCATCAGACAATTTGTTAAACTAAGTTGCATACCCAGCTCTTAGAAATACACGTTTCCACTCCTTTAAAACATGTTTTCTAAATTCTTAGAAATGTCTTATCGCTGCAGAGGAACCATCAGTCTTTATCAAGGTTATGATAACATGTTTCCATTTTCTTTTAGAAATAATTACGCTACACCTTTGCACCTCTAGGCAAGTAGCTGCAAACCCTCTAGAAAAATCCCGAGTCTGCAGAACCGTTCAATATTCCCTGCTGTTGGAGCACACAGATTCTGTTTCTGGTCCAAAAAACTGACAATATTGTGGAAAGTACCGAATACTGCTCTCTCCTTTCCAAGAAACAATAGTAGAATACAAAGAAACAGGTAAATCAAGCACTTTATATAAGCAGTGCTGTAGCATTTGAAAGCCAACACTCCCCTATCTCCTCAAGAAAGAACAAACCCACTTTTGGGAATAAAACTTCTAAGAATGCAAAAAGCATAACTGTGCAGATGACTGTGTTTTACCACCTAGTCAAGAATTAAGACTTTTCATAAATAAATAAACGTCAGTGGTGCAACGAAAAGCACAGAGTGAAACAAACTCAAGGATATTCTTCTCATCTAGGACATTGGTACCAAGAGCAATCAAAACACAAGTAGGACACTGGTACCAGACAAACAAAACAGCACATTCTCTAGCAAGTCTCTGCAAGAGCACAGCACTGCTTGCAAAACACAGGCAAATGTTTCACCGTTCAGATGAAGATTCACCTCAAGAGGATTATACCTTCTAATGCAAAAAGAAAACCCGCAGACCTATAAATGAAAACAATTAGCTACAGTTTAACCTTTAACATTTTTAAGTAGCATCTCCTTCAGTTGCTATCTTTATCATCATACTCAAAGCAGATGACGCAGGTTTTGGTGAACACACAGACATGAACACACCCAAAGAAAACCCCTAATACATGTGTTTTCTCAAACTTGAGAGAAATTCAAGCACACTCCTTATAAGAACTAGGTTACACAGAAAAATAACAGACAATTTGAAAATATGCTGCTAAAGGACAGATCACCATATGAAAGTCAACCTACTGTCCTGGAGGGAAGAGACACTTACCTCGTTTGTGAAGCCACCCTTCCTTCACTATTGCTACTTCATTCATAATGGCAGGAATGTCTCTTGAAAAAACAGTTTATGCCAAAGAACCAGTGTGTTGAAATTCCTGAACTCCTGCAGAAGGCACCACAAAAGGGATGTGTGGCTTTTTTCCGTTTTTCTCCTCTTCAACTATTTCTAAAAGGATTAAAAGAAAAGCGCACCATCATTTTGAAGCATGTTACATACATACAGTAAAGGGATATAACAGGGTATAGATTTTACTGCCAGGTTGTTGGTTTAGTTGTTTTTTTTAATTATTACTACAAATCCTAAACGAGGGCTTAGCTCTACACAAGGATTTTTATAACTCAGCCGCTGGAGGTGCCAAAATACTTGCTTACTAAAGCTCTGCTCCCTCACTGAGCAGGTGATCATGGGCAGACTCTCATCACCAGGCACTGTGTGGATTAGAGGTGGATGAAAAATCATAGAATCGTAGAATCTGTAAGGACTGGAAGGGACCTCAAAAGATCATCTAGTCCAATCCCCCTGCCACAGCAGGATTGCCTAGAACAAGTCGCACAGGAACACATCCAGGCAGGTCTTAAACGTCATCAGTGAAGGAGACTCCACAACTCCCCTGGGCAGCCTGTTCCAGTGCACTGTCACCCTGACTGTGAAGAAGTTCCTTCTCATATTTATGTGGAACCTCCTATGTTCAAGCTTACACCCATTGCCCCTCGTCCCATCACTAGATGACACTGAGCACAGCCTGGCTCCACCCTCCTGACACCCATCCTTCACATATTTATAGACATTAATGAGGTCACCCCTCAGTCTCCTCTTCTCCTAGCTAAAGAGACCCAGCTCCCTCAGTCTTTCCTCGTAAAGTAGGTGCTCCAATTCCTTCCTCATCCTCATTGCTCTACGTTGGACTTCCTCCAGCAGCTCCACATCCCTTTTGAACTGAGGGGCCCAGAACTGGGCACAATACTCCAGATTTGGTCTCACCAGTGCAGAGTACAGGGGGAGAAAAACCTCTCTTGATCTGCTAAACAAGGGGGGGCCTTTCTGATCCACTCCAGGATGTTGTTGGCCCTTTTGGCCACAAGAGCACACTGACGGTTTATGGTCATCCTACTGTCCACCAGGAACCCAGGTCCCTTTTTCCTACACTGTTTTCCAACAGGTCACTCCCCAAGGTAAACTGGTAAATGGGCTTGTTCTTGACCAGATGCAAGACTCTACACTTACCCTTGTTATACTTCATTACATTTTCCCTGACCAGCTCTCCAGCCTATCCAGGTCTTGCTGAATGGCAGCACAGTCTGCTGGGGTGTCGGCGACACCACCTACCTTTGTGTCATTAGCAAACTTGCTGACAGTGCACCCTAATCCCTCATCCAAGTCATCAGTGAATATATTGAATAGGAGTGGTCCCAATACCGACCCTTGGGGAACTCCATGTTGTAGTCTGAAAGTTACCAGAATTTTCAGATTTACAGGTTTGTGCTTTCATGAAGAAAGGAAAACTTTCTGTTGCTTTGAGAGGAGCCCCTCCCCCAAGTGACCTGTCCTGGGGGAGGTGACCTGTCCCAAATACGTGCCCTCAAGGGGTGTGGATAGGCAAGCTGATAAAAGGCGACAGTGATCGAGGTCCTGCTTCTTTTTTGCTGAGGGCTTCCAGCCCAGCACAGGGGCTGCATCCCCGTGCTAGCCCCCACCCCCCTTCCCAGGGCAGTGGGGAGGGAAGACGGTTTCCTGCCCTGGGACGGAGGGGGCTCACAAGGTCGGGTCGGGTCCGCTCTGCTCCTGTAACCAGCAGGGAGCGGCAGGGATCACCCTGGTGCGGCAAAGACAGCTGCGGCCTGGCACAGAGCCCAGCGCAAGCAGGAGAGCCCTGGTCTGGACCTAGGCAGCCACGGCCCAGCACAAGCAAGAGAGCCCAGGCCTGGATCTAGACAGCTGCGGCCCGGCGCAGAAGGTAGAGGTCCGGTCCAGACCTGATGCCATGGACCGGAGAAGCAAGACTTTAGTGCAGATCTACCACTATCCCCCTCCATGGAGCAGCCCTTCAGCCTCGCGGTGAGCTAAGCAACTCCTCTTTCTTCCTCCTGGAGCTGAGACAGGAGGAGAGGAGAGGAGAGGAGAGGAGAGGAGAGGAGAGGAGAGGAGAGGAGAGGGTCCTGGAAAACCCTCTCGGCCA
>JAOXOE010000441.1:38136086-38154101 GCA_028565055.1 Phoeniculus purpureus
ACCGCACCGGGCCGAGCTCCTGCAGCCAGGTCCGGGCCCGTCCCACGCGCGTTCCCGCGGCGCGTACCCGCCGCGCTCGCTCACATCCTCCGCGGAGCGACCGCCGCCGCTGTGTGACGGGACAGTACGGGCCGGGCCGCTCCCCGAGGGGAGGGTTCGCCGCCGTCCCTGGTCAGGATCCCCCCCCAGGCCCCGGGGCGGCGTTTCCGGGCCCCCGGTGCGGCCTGGCCCTGCGCGACCCGGCGGCGGATTCCCCCCTCCCCGGGCGAGTCCCGGCCTTTGACCCGGGTGTTGGATGAAGTGACCTCGCCTGACTCGGCCCCGCGGGAGAACAGTACCCGGAACGGGGACAGTTTATCCCCAAAACGGGGGACTGACCCCGCTATTTCACCCTCTGGAAAGACTCAGGGTCCTGTAACCTTCTTGGGGTGCCACCATCGAGCTTCATTCAGAGCTCGGGGTGCCAGTGCGTTCAGAGGTGTTTTTAATATTTTTCAATTGACATAAATGCTAACTGGGCCGTAAGAACTGGCTGGATTTCCTCAGATCACCAATGATCACAGTTGGAAGCCAGCCGGGATTTAGAAGACAGCACACCTACACCCAGCTTTGCACTGGGAACCACGCAAAGGCACATAAATCGCATCTCCAGCAGTGAAGCTGGGGGATACAACTCTGACTTCACACCGCAGCAAACCTTTTTGATAGAGTAAGAGGCTACACTGTGCTACATTCTTCCATTTTGATCAACTAGGTCTGTCTAATCCTATCTGTCATGAGGGTACGTGAGTGTCAAATGGATCACTGGATTTGGGGTATGCCTGTGTGCCAAAAAATGAGAAAGAGGTGAAGCTCTTTGATGGAGAAAGAGCAAGCCTTACTTTCCCACCAAGGCACGGGCTAGCTCCTCCTGGCAGATCTGCTACACTGGCTGTCCTTTCCATTTCAGTAAGCATATTTCAGCACATTTTTTAAAATGTACTGTTTGGGCAACTTAGCAGAATAAACAGATGCTGTAGTACAGAGTCAGTTACTTAGTTTAGGGTCAGATCCTCATCTCCTGCAGTGAGTGGTATCAGGGCAGAATGTAATGGCTGTGAGAACTCTCTAAGATGTAAAAGTAGTGAAAAGGAAAAATCTGGGCTTGTGATGGCATTTCAACTTGCTGTGCACTACAGACAGAACATTTAGTGTGGGTAAAAGTGTAGGTAGGTATTGGAGATATATTCAAAATTAAATTAACCATCAGTGTGCAAAGCTTGCAGGCAGCTCAGAGGGCTTGCATTTAACATAACAAAAACAAGAAGGAAATTCATTTATGAACTGCTTTTGAGTCTTCAATCTACAGTTACACCTGACAATAAAGAGCACGTAAGACACTTCTGTCTTATTGCTGAAAAGTTTTCTCACCTTCGACTAAGCACTGTCCTGATTGATAAGGTCTGAGGCTATGTGGTAAGCAAGGTCGTTAGAACTTCTCCCTGCAAGTGAAACAAGCAGTTTAAAAAAATAAGGTCATACACTAAACAGTTTTCTATCCTGAAGAGAAGAAAATAAACCTCTGTTGTTTGCTTAAAAGGAAGTACAATTTTAAAAAAAACCCCAAATTTCAAGACAAACAGATTGTTTAAAATTGCCAACTGTTGATCTACCGTGATGAAGGACAGGCCCAAACTAGAAAGTTTGGATCCCAGTCTGGATCTGACAAACTGGAGAGGGAAGTGCAATTCAGGGTCTGGAGTAAGGGCTTATCTCTCAAACACAGCAAAGTACTGTGGATAAAAATACCCAGGTAAAGTAGGAAGTGCTTGGTCTGCAATAACAAAAGTGACTTTGTGTCAACAATGAACAAAAGCAGCTTTTTGTTTTCTTCAAGAATAATGAAATCACTCAATAATTGTTCTAAAAATCACTCAGTAATTGTTCTAAATGCAAACAATGTGGGTTTTATCACTCAGTTATTATCAGTGGGACTATAGTCTATAAACTCTAGTTTTCAGGGAAGTCCCTAGAATTCCCTGAGCACTTCCTCAAATTTCACATCTGTTGACTCTAGTTTATTAAGTGCTTCAGGATAAGGTGCATCAACTGTTCCTTGGTATTATATTACCCCAAAATACTGAATGTAGGGGTTAGTGGTGAAGAGTCGTCGTTTGCCAGACAGAAGAGCAGATGCTCCTGCTCTCACCCATTTTTAACACATACAAAGGTTACATATTATTCAATTTAATTTTAAAAGTTATTGTAAAACATTGACATTAGGCAGCTTTGCATAAAAATAGGTGTGGGGTTTTTTAATCCAGTCAGGCATAAGTGTGGTAAGATGAACTGGAATTATTGAGCTAACCCCCAGGAGAACAAGTTCTGTTCCATGATTGCGAGTGCCTTTATGGGACAACAGTGCATTTGTTCTTCCCATTTTAAAAGGTGGGCTGCACTCAAAGGAAGAGACTGTATGATATCCTATTACAATTACAGAGCTAATAACTCAGCCTTGGCATTAACAACTTTCAAACAAACTGTGTGTTTCATCTCAGACAAGCATCCAGCCTAATAAAATTAGAAGTGCATTTCACAGTGCCCAATATAAAAACATAGTTTTGGTTCTGAAATGGTTTGAAAGTGTTTTCCTCAATAGCAAAGCAGCAATGGCAGGGTATCTGGAAGAAATAATAAATGTAGTCCTACTGAAACATTGTAGTTTTGCTTTGTAGAAATTCATTTAATTTTGATTAAATAAATGTATGATTTTGTTTGTACTTCAATGAATTTCCTACAGGACTAAGTGTCAGCTAAGCTGGTCACATGAAGGGCAGCAAACTGAATGATACCTGTTTGCTGGAGCATTTTTGCATGTTTGCTGGAGCCTTTCTGAAGGCTCTCTAAAAGCCCTGAGAGAGGTCAGATGGGAGCCCCAGATTTGTTTCCAATTCATGTTCTGGTCACCAGGATGCTAAAGCTGTGCAGCCCTGGGATGCCAGGGTGCTTTCTTCAGCTGAAGCAGGAGGAAGGCAGCATGCTTCACCGTCCTACAAAGGGCTTCTCTGAGTGAGTCATGAAAGTTATTGACGAACTCCAAAGTGAAAGCAGTACAGCCCTCTTCACTGGGAATAATGGTAACTGCAATAAGGGGCAGAGAACACACCCTGAGGAATTTGGATATAAACAGGAACCAAACCGATCTGCATAGAAAATGTGCTGGTTAGATACAGAATGTACAAAAAGAGCAAATATGTTCGTTCTGTCCCATACACCACCACAGCTGCTTTTGTTCTTACAGTAGTAACCACAAATCCCATCTGGACTAGGCAGCATGAGGCACTGTAGAGACACATCAGAAGAGACAATCTTTGGTCTGAAGTGTGATTCAAACTGCTGCTTTTCTCCTTTGCTTGTAAAGTAACATGTCATGAGTGCTTAGTTCTGGGAAGAGACCTAAAAATGCTGAAACTCCAGTGATCTGTGTGAGGACACATCACATTCTTAACTGTAGTGAGAAAGACTTCAGTCACACTTCCTGGTGACTTTTGCAGTTTCCTAGAAATCAAGACCTGCAACTGTGCTGTTAAGGTTTAGGCGTTGTGGTTACAGGGCCTTCCTAGATTCTGTAAATGTATGCATGTATTACATTACCCAGTGAGCTGGCAGGTATTCTTATTATTTGTATATTAGTGCTATTGTCATTCTTCAGTGCATTTTTAACAGCATCTGCATGTACACGAAAATCTTGCCCCTTGAATCACCTCCAAATTGTGTAGCTTGGAAGCTTTGAAGGACAGAAGTGACTACCTTCAGCATCAGTCTGGTCTGGCCATCTGACTACTGTAGCTATAAAATTGCACTTAATGATGTCTTCATCTGTACTCAGAACTCATAGGTAAAAGAGTTGACACTTCCATAAATAAAAGCAGGAAAGGAGAGGAAAGATAGATTCCTATCTTTGGTGCTCTCTTTAGTTCAGAGCCCTGCTGTGTCCTCATTTCTGCAGTCATGCCAATCAGACACCAACCAAAAAGCAATAACTTACAGTAGAACAAGACAAGAGTCTCTGCTTTATAATACAAGAAACAGTCCTATGAAAGGAGAGCTCCACTAATAATTTATATATTACATAAAAGTCCCTATATATATATAATTTTGTTTTGCTTTTTGAGGTTGTCTCTCCTGTAGTTCTCTGGTGTCTAATCGGGTTTGAGCTCATGTCACCACTTGCAGTCTGTGAAATCACTGAGGTCTCATTTTCTGCTGAACTTCTTATTGTCACAAAATTTTGACAGCATTCAAAGCCTTTGGCTACATCCGCATGGTTTTGATAGCTGTGCCTACAGACGGGTTCATGGCTGTGGAACCCTGCGGCCAGAACGAGTTTTGTTCATCCTGCTTTGAGGGGCATGGCCCCTCTCCAAGCCCATACTCTTCTCCTTTCCCCACCTCGTGAAGCTGTGTCCTGCAGGCAACAAGCTGAGGTGCATTTATTCTTCACCAGCAGCGGTGGCCCTGGAGGAGTGATTTTCTGAAGTGGTGGAGTTGATATTGAGGTTCCTGACCAAAGTTATTTCAGTGAAGTGGGGGTTAGTTCAAGCTACCTGTAACAGGGTTCTATGGACTGCAAGCCTGTTGTTGGCCAGAGTTTGTGTCAACTGTTCTGGAGAACATTACTGCTTTAGGTTCACCGTAAGGGAGCCCAGTTCATGCACTACCAGTCAGGTCTGTGATACAAACTGAAGCACAGTAAATTGATGCAATTAGTTTAACTTCAAAAGCACAGCCTTATTCAAACATGTTAGTGTGGATGCAGGCATTTTAAAGCGTTGCTGTCACACAAACTGATGATATTCAGAAGTTAAGGAGATATTAGGAAGATGAAGATATCTAAGACTTTAGGAGGAAGAATCAGGCACATGTACAAAATGCAAAGTTCAAGCTAAAAAGAACCTGCATGTGTAAAGATAAAACAAATACCTGTTTGATTGCTCTCCTCACCCCTTACCATATTCAGCATATGACATGGGTTTTCATGGACCTCAAGTTGTCAAGCATCGCCTGTCTGCCGAACTCCCCATCCCAGCCTTGAACAGAATGGCTCAAGCATCAAGCTGGGTTCACTTAGAGCCTATGCATAACAGGACCATCCCTTTGGGGCTATGTGGGATAGGACTTGCCTCTAGGCATGTCCATGTCCATGTCCAGTGCTGAGCACAGACTCTGCAGGAGTTTCTCAGTGCTTGTCTAAAATATGTGCTAGATATTTAAGTAATAAAGGCAACTCTGAAGGAAATCAATCTTTTGATCTGCCTTGCAGTCTTCACTGCCCTCAGCCTTGTCATCTGCATTCAGCTGGAGAGCTGGCTGCTCCTCAGCCAGGTCCTCATTGCCAGCCTGGAAAGAATCAGGCCCACTGGATTTTGCTGCCGCATCCACTCTGGCTCTCACACAGTGTTCATGCTGCAGCCCCTGAGCCTGCCAGGAAAGGCTGAAAGTTGTAGAAAATTATGTCAGTGAATGGGCAGGTCTTCTTTGCTGCTGATAACTTCTTAGCAGACGTCCTCCAAACGTGCTCACGTTTCTTCACATTACAGCACCATTATTTTCCATTTGCTTTCACTGTCCCACTAGTAAAGGTTGCTCTTTTCTGAGAGTGTGAAAAAATGGAAAAGACTTGGCTGCATTTTCTTTAAGTGTTTTTGATTTATTCTTCATCAGGAAAACTTGTAAACTCAGTAAAACACTAGTACTCAGACACTTCAAAGCAGGTAGGTACCAGGCTCCCACTGAAAAAAAATGTATGGTTTTCCTCTGTTCATTTACCTTCTTCCGAAATAAAACAGCTGATCAACACAGCTGTGACACTGCATACTCTATGCAGACACTCCCGTGATCCCATTACCTGTGATCTGTTCTCTCTAAATCCCACAGGTTTTATTCCCACCTACTGTATCGTATCCCTAATTAGAAAACCAGATTTACCCCAGGGTATACTCCTGTACGTGTAGAGTTCCACTGAAATCAGCAGGGATCTGTTTAAGGACATGCCTGCAGAGAATATCAGTTATTCTATATTTACACAGTACCCAGTATAATAGGATGTGAAACCTGATTAAAGCCTCCAAACGCTTCTGCCGTGGAAATCAGTCATGTTATTGACTGATGACTCAACATATCTGAATTTAGATGGAATAGTAAATTCATCTAAATTGATTAATTTACTTTCAATTCCCAATTCTGTTATAGACTCTCTGCGTAACCTAGCCAAGTAATTTAATCTCCATATCTCAGACACTCCTGTATTTAATGCAGAGAAAGTCAATCATTGATTAATTCCCTTCCCCCAGCCTCTTCTCTGCTTTTTGATTATAGGTTCCTGGGGCAGATGCTGTCTCTTGTGATGTGCCAGGACACTGCACTGCACCAGGGAGCTCTGGCAATCCTGTAAATGATAAAATAACCATCATGTTCAGTAGCACAGAAGCAGCTGTGATTGTCCTAATATTTGTCCTCACAGAGTCATTTTAAAATCAAAAACACACCTGGGACAATTTACTTCCAGAAGAGACTCAAACTGATCCTGGGATGATGAAAACCTCGGAGTAAGCTGAGCTACAGCACTGCCTTTGACAAAGTAAGAAGAGGTAAAATGAAGAGATTAATAGATTTTTTTACAAAATGTAAAGCAATATTGCTGGATTCAAGGTTTAAATAAAACACCACCAGCCACGCACCTTTCCCTCTTCAGGAGAACAGATGTGTAAAGCTATTATTATAACTTGCCAATGATGTTACCCCCCCGATATGTGTCATTGGAGCTTTCTTATGACAGGGCTTCAGCTAGGCAGTTTCTTACATAACACTGTTACTCTCTTTTTATCTTGGACATAGTTGTGAGGTGAAGGGCTTCCATACATAAGGTCTGTTAATAAATACCCCTCAGTTGCACAGCTAGTTATGGCTCAAAAAAATTGGTCTTTTGAAATTTGCAAATATATTACCTATGTTAGACTATTTGCCAAAAGTTAAGCCCAGGAGCAAACACAGATCCCTGCAGGTATGCAATACAACTTGCACAGACAACCATTATTAATACAAATCACTTCAATTAAAATTGGCACATGAGCTAATTAATAGTATGTTGATTGATAAACAAGACCTCACTCATTTCACCCAGGCATTTGTTAATTACCTGCCTGACGCTGCAGCTGACTGATGAGGACGCACTCCTGCTCAAGGAACAGCATGGGCTTTGTATTTGCTTTGTATTGTTCCAGTTTGCCAGAGATTGGCTGCACCTTGAAAACACCAGTATTTTTCAGCCATGGGATGCAAAGTTTTGTGCTTACCTGAATCACAGCTGGGATAGAGTTTGCATCAGATCATGCACAAAAAGGTAAATATCGTCTGCCGTATGATATTACAGTAAATTCTCACATTACTTGCTGACCATATTGCTTTTTCTTGTCTCCCTTTCCACCACCACCCCCCCTCCCCCCCAATCTGACAGCGCTGGCAGCCTCCATAGTGCTCTGTAACAGTGAGCACACTGCGACAGTCTTGCAGGGGTTCCCTACAGCACAGCCTTCCCAGTGCCATTGATCAAGCCACAAGCACTAGTTAAGCAATGCAAGGTTGCTCTAATTCCCTGACTCATCTCCTCTTTCCGCGGAAATCCTAAACATGGTGCTGAAAACCAAACTGCAGTCTTCTGACTGCAGCAGAATGAAGCAACTTTGCTTGCTGAGTCACCACATTGACCCACACAGCTCAAATTTCTGTTTATAGTTAGCAATACTCAAAAATGCTCATTGTAATCTTACCACGGTTGAGCTACTAACTGCATGTTCCCTGGTGATACATTCAGCCTTGCTTTCAGCTCCAGGCTCCTGCTCCCCAAATCACTATTTGTGCAATGTTTACACAAACACATTTCATTTAAGTAGCCTTGAATTATTATATTCTTGAGGTCCTTCTTTTTTTTTTAATGCATATGTCATCTTAGAGCTAATCAGCATTCTGCTCTTGCATTTGCAACTGCTGAGAAAGTCAAATCTTAAAAAGCCATAACTCTCATGCAATTTCTGCCCCTCAATAGCTTGTACAAGCTGTTAGGGCATGGTAAGCAGTGTGGAGGAAAACTGGAGGTCAAATTATTCTCAGGTATGAATGAAATCTATTGCTTTGTCACCACCAACACATCTCCTTGCTCTGCGTGATGAAATTCTCCTCATTGTGTGCTGCATGCTTTTATAAACACTGCCTTCTTTCTGAGCAGGATGTACTTTTCTCCAGTAGTAATCTTTGTTTGGCTAAGCAACATCGCTACACAGCACTTCTGATAGTGTTAGCTATGAGACCCACCATTTGGGATGCAAACTTCTTTGTTTGGCTTGCAACAAGACATGGAAGGTATTTGATGTGTGCCTGACTGCAGAGGCACGCAGAAGAGGAGAACACCTTGTGTATTTTTCCTAGAATCAGTCTTGACTGGTCAGTGTGAAAAGCATCATGCCACCGTGATCGCCATGATGCTCTTTCATTAAGAAAGGCAGTTCTTGGCCATGTGGCAAACAGGAGTTGAGTGAAGATGTACTTGCTGCTGTTTAAACAGGCTAATAGAGGAAAGCCCGCTTATAATTTAGAGCAAAATTTGAAAATGGAACAAGGTAAATAAAGATGAAGGAAGAGAAAACTCATATCAGAGAAGGCACACATGAAAAGGCATGTGACCAGTTTGAAACACGAATAAGCTTCTGTTAGAAGAGTTCTCTCAGTGATCTTTTCTGCCATGTGACCAAATCCTTCAACTGGGCTCTGTAAAAGAATGCTGAAATTGTCTTTATGTTCGTTTCAGATCTGGCCACACTACCATATGCTTGCTGCATTCATTGGTTTCCCAGATTATCTCACTTTCTGCTGAAGTCAAGGGGAGCTTTTCTTGTAACTGGTCTCCTGGCTTTGCTGTGGACTGCAGTGCTGGTGCCTGCAACCTTTTACAATCCAGCGCCCTGCCCTTATCAGACCCACCTCGGAAGGGAGTAAGTAATTTTAAATCCAACAAGTGACTATGGAAGAAAGTTGGTGTCTGGGTCCTAGGCTGAAAACAGCCAGCTTCAGGCCAAGCAGAAGGGCCTTCTTTTTGGAGTTTATTAAACCAATCCAAGTGTCCCAAAACAGGCACGAAAAGGGAGCAAGGTGGGTACCTGTATCTGTGCAGCCTCCATCCCCAGACCTGGAGGCAGCATTCACCAGTGCAGCAATACAGTAACTCTTCTCCACTCCCCCTACTCAGGCTTCTGAGGATCACAGAAGAATTTCTGACGTGCTCCAACACTGAACAAAGCATTCTCTGATCTTAAAGAAAAAAAAGTTCCAGTTTAATACAGGCAACTGGCAAAGATTCAAACTGCATCTTATTTTAACTGAAGCAGTTCACCAATCCTGAGGAGATGTGAATTTTCAGTTCCAGTCAGATGCCTAATTATGCCTCCTTATCTTGCTTTTAAAATCTTGCCAAGGCTGCACCCATCTCTATATCTCTAGGCATTTGAATACCACTCAAGAAGCATCTGAACTCAGATGGTAGGTCTGATTTCAATCCCCGGTAACCTCTCAGAACCCCTGCAGATGACGGTGGTGTGCTGACAAAGTGCACCTCACCATGGAACAATGCTGCCTCTTACCTGTAGAGGTTTCACTCCATCCACCACCCCCGAAAGCATGTCTGGCACTGTCAGCCTAGTTTCACCAGACTGGAGCATGCCTTTCTCTAGGGGATATTTAAGCAAAGCTACTATGTGTGACAAATACAATCTTTTTTGCTCTAGGGCAGGGGCAAAGATTCAATCCTCAATCTGTTACTGGCTACACAGAAAGGGCTTCATCAAACTGCAGAGTCTAAAAGGAAAGCAAATGGGAAAGAAGGTAAAATACACAGGTTGTTCAGCATATAATTGGACTTTCAAAACGTTCCAGTTTTGTTTTCCTCATATCTTCCATTCCCTCTCCAACCATGTTTTCAGCAAAGATCCCTGTCAGAGATACACCACTTGCTTTTTGACTCGGTGCTTGAGGTCCACCTCACTGCAGTCTGTGTCAGTCCTGAAGGACATGTGAGGATCACATTTGAACCTTGGAGAAGGGGCATCAGTTATAAAGCCAGAACAGATTTGTTTTATTATGTGTCTCTTGTAATTAGAGGAGTGATCTGAGTGATGGTAACTGGAGGTTCTTCACAGGGATTGTGTTGGTCCCACTAGGAGAGATTGCTGACATCTTCTATGGCCCGGGAAAAGGGCGATATACGCCATGGGATTAGTTTCTTAGCATAGCAGGTAAGGGGATGCGATGGTTTCCTGTATCATCTCCCACTTTCAGATCTGCTTATACAGCATCACTTACAAGAGTGATTATTGTTCACTACCTTTGTGTTCAAAAATGGCCATCTGCCACTTTGAAGTACAGGACATGAAAGTTAAATTTATTTTAGTTTCCTCTCTTTTATAGTGCAGGGGCTTCAGGTTTGGGCAAGACAAGGTTGGTCTGGGCAAGGAGAGGTTGAATAAAACCTGGATTGGCTAACACAGAGCCAAAGTGTCTTTTTAAACTTTCCTAAAATGCAGTATTTTATTCAGTCCCTGGAGAGCATGTGACACACCAAAGCCCCTCTCTGAAGGGCCTGAGTGCATTTCTCTTACGTTTTAGCCAAAGCAGGGCATCAGTGGCATTGATATATAATTTAGTCACCACCTTCAGGGTATGCTAAATTAGCAAATTTTTTAATTTACTAGGAATTCACATAGATGAATTGGTGATTAAGTAGGTGATTGAACTGAGGAACCCAAATGGAGCTATTTGTTGCTAATTTAAATGCTGTTTATGTCTAGACCACTCTCCTTGATACATTCTAATGGAACTAATTATTTCCAAAAACATTCCTTTTGTCATTTCTTTTGCATTTAGCTCACTCTGTATGGGGGCTGGATGTGGGAGGAGGGCTGTTCTGGTGTATTCCAACAGCAAAGAGTATTTTAAGCAGTTACTTTGGATAGCAGCAACAGGGATTGGTTGCGAAGCTGGAGAGCTTAACGAAGAGCTGGGGAAAAGATTATGGGCTATCTGTTTGAACTTCTCCACTATAACCACATCCACTTTTCTGATGTCTTAAGAATGAACATGTCTGGTGGAGTTGCAATGTTAGTGTTCAGACATCCAGTCAAGTTAGTGCCATTTGACAAGGTGGTGCTTGTCAGCCCAGCTGAGCTGGGCAACTGTTACCACTGTGCATGTGCTTCATCTCTTGTGAAGGCAGTGGAATGGCACTTCTAGTGTGCAGAGCAAAACTGGAACAGCGCACAGTTGCTGTAGAGAGCTGTTGTTATTGCTTGTAGGAGCAAGTACCTGCAGAGTTACCACATCTCAGCTGACATGAGGTAGCTGGTTCATCATCTGGCCTCAAAATATGCTCTACATTCAGGGTGAACTGAAAATGTTTCACCTTCCAGCTCCTGGTCCTGTTTTACCACCAAAAGTTATGAATAATCATTGGAGCCAGGATGTCTGTAAATATGTTCAACTCTTGTGGACGGTGCTGGCAGATATTGACAGGTGTCACCCAGGCAGTCTCCTGTTTCCCTCATTTAGGGAGAGAAGCTGAAGTGAGGGAAAGAAAAATTGCTCTCCTAGGGTTGTTAACAAAATCATTGATGGTGCAACTGGGAGAACATGGATGGTCTGGTTCAGGGATTGTCTGATCCACTAGGCAGCAACACTTTAACCAAAGTTCACACTACCCTTAGCCTATTCTTCCCTGACTTTAGCTGAATTACCCGTGGGTCAAGGCTGATGGCTGAGAGAAGAGAATGAGTCTTAGGATGCATAAAAATGCATTTTGTTGTCCCTGGTGGCTGCTTTTATTTTTGTCAGCTTTTTGTAGCTGGAGACATGTCAGTCAGATGCTGTGCCAGGTGTTTCTCACAATCTCTCACATCAGTTAGAGAGCTGGATTAAGATAGAAAGGTACCTCCTTGCTGATCAGCTGCCAAGCCACAGTTTTGCCCTCCTTCCAATCAACCTCAGAACTGCCCATCTGGGAGAGACAGAATAAACGGCCACAATGACTGGAAGAAGACAACTTAGGGGGCAGTCTGAACCAGGTTGCCCCTTTTCCTCACTCACAAATGATTTAGACCCATTGGCAGGGGCTGGTTTGTGTGGGACAAGTTTAGTGTCAGAGCTGGACTTGGGCAGAAGGGCAAGAAATAGCCCAAAGCTTGGTCTGAACTATTCTGCTCCAGAAAATCTTTCAACAACTTCCCCAGTAAAGTTTCTTTTCCAAATCCAGAGTGCCAGGCATGTGTTTCATTCAGGCAGGACTACATGTGGATCTGGAACTTTATGGGAGATTTTCAGTTCACAGAACACTGGGTGTTTTCTGTTGCATTAGGCCATCAGAGATTTCTGTCGCATACTCATTTCTCAAATTAAGTGCATAAAAAGATGGTGCAGGCAGCCAAGTCTCACATAGATCCGGCCACGTACTGCCAACACTTCACACGCTGCCACTGGCTGATGCAACCACCAACAAAAAGCAACTCAGTAAATCCAGTAACCTCCTCTGGAGCTAGTGCATGATGTGCAGATGCAGAACATCCCGCTTCCACTGTGCCCCACACACCAGAGGCTCCCCAGTCTGGCCCTCAATTTCCCAGTCCTACAATGCTGCACTGATATCAGGGAAGTGGATCTTTTCCTTTCATTTTCTTTCTTCCTACACACTTGAATCTCCTGGTTCTTGTGGATTTCATCCAAGAAAAAACCCCTTGGTTTAGGCAGTTTAGAGATAAAAATCATTGTAACCATAGCTCTGTCCTTCCAGTGCATTATTGTTTGCTGCACCTTCAGATGACTCTTAGGAAGTCTGTGATTTAGGAAATCACAGCCACCTGAAACAATACCCTACATAAACCCTCTCATTCCATCAGGGATCTCTGCCCATCAGACACTCCCCTCCTCTTCTGGTACTTCAGGGATCTCTTTGGTCATTTCCAGGTTTCCTGTAGTAGTCTGCTGCTCATTTGTTCTGTTCAATTTATGAGGCGTTTGCAGATAACTTTTTATTTTACTTATAGCACGATTTTTCACTTGTGATTTTCCCCAAAATCTGCAAACCAAAACTGTTCTGCATTTTCCCTAAAAAATAGTCCTGCATACAATTAAAAAAATTCCTGCATTTTATGAGCAAAACCTCTAGCTTGTATTTAGATTACGAAGATCACTTGGAACAGCCTTACAGCCTCTATGAAGCGCACGACACATTAGTAGCAATAAAAACAGTGTCATCTACTTGCAATCAGAAAGTAAAAATCTGCTGTCAGCTGCATCTGGGCGTCCTTTCATCAGTGGCATGTGAAGAAAAAAATCATTACAATCTCTTCTTGAAAAAAATTAGATTAAAAAAAGAAATACTGTCGGGAAATTTCTGCTTTGTGTGTTTTGTTGTTGTTTTCTTTGTAAAACTGGGCACCTCGAATCCCTCACAAAGGGGGTACTTAAGAGTTTTCAAACAAAACGCACATTTTTTAGTTTCCTTTCAAAACTACCAACAAAATAGGGGTTTTTTTTAATTAAAATTAAAAAAATTCCTTTTGTTTTTCTTTTGTTTTTCAGCCCAAACTGCCAAATAGCGTTTTCTTGCCAACTCTAGTGCAAATTATCTCTCGTCTGGTTTTGACAACTTCCTTGGGATTATGTTGCTCTATTTCAAGTTCTTCCTTGTTTTCTTTCTTCCACCTTAATGCCAGCATTGGCACCAAAGCTTCCCTTAATGATGACATATGTTCCTCACTCATTCAGAATATGATCTAACCCTTTATATAGAGCATCTGTTTATTTATCTGTGGGACATGTGGCTGGAACATAAACTTGAATGAGCAGTGGGAAAGGCCAACTTTAAATATGAAAATAGACTTACGTCGGTGTCCTTACAGACACTCGCCGCTCTCTAATGTCATTACTAGTTGCAGAAAATGCTTAGACACTCTCATGACAGTATAAAAATTATCCTTTCCCCTGGAAAAAGAAATCATAGCTGGACAAATAAACTGCCCCACAAGATGAAAATTAGCGCAATTTCAAAATGGTTTTTGAAGATGCAATTCAGTAGTGGTGCTTAATACTCTCAACTGTCAACTGCAGTAATTAGTTCCAGTTCTAATGAATATTTATTTATATGGACAAGATATAAGCATTGCAAATGTTGTATGTCTTTGAGCACACTTTGTGATGATGGTAGTGTATGGTTGCACGTATGTGTTATTACTGCATGAATATTTCATGGTTCGGTGTAAAGTGGAATTACGCCCTAGTATGTTTGCATAGCGTAAGTGCCAATGCTTTGATCTAGACCAGCATAAACTCAAATCATCTTCTCCATACGGAAACTCTGGTATCAGGATCAAGATTCTGGGGATCATGAACTATAGGAAGATGTTCATGGTACTTGATGTTTCCGATAGCTTGACTTGATTGGTAATAAAGTTTTCTTCAACTAAAAGGCAAACATCAGAGAGAGGGGAAAATCTGTTTTCTTGAGTGTTTAGTCCCAGAAGAAGCAAAGAGAAAGAGCATTTAGCTATTGAGCGTGATGCAAGGCTCTGCAGTTCATTTAGAGACATTTATCCATCCTTCTTGCTACTTTCAGGAAGAGTGGTAAATACAAGGAGTCTTTGTATCCTGCTGTCATCAAGGGTAAGATACTGTTTCATCGCACTCAAACACCTCAGCTCGGTATCACATCAGTTGTTTAAATGCATCCCATTGATCTGAAACGTTGCAAGTTTTCCACTACCACAAATATCTCCTAAAAATGAGAGATCAGAGAGAACATAAAGCCCCGCGTTCTATTTTTGCCAGTGTTTACTTTGCTCATTGTTCACACCGTACACAAAGCCATCGCAGCTTCCTCCACCAAGGCGGTTTCTCTCACAGCTTCAGTGTCTTTCTCGCAAAGTGAGGCGGCAGCGAAAACATGTTTTAAAAATAGGAAAATGTGATTGTGAAACCACAAGCTTGTGTTTTGTTTTGTGCAGAGGAGAGGTGAAGATGGTCAGAGAGAGCAACTGCGCAGAAATCCCTTTAATCTGTGGTTTGAATTGACAAAGTCTTACTGAAGATGACAGTCTTCACTTTTCTGCTCACAGCGACGCTGGCATCAAAACCTGCGTAAACTTGCATCTAGGAGATGACTTCTCCATATTATTCAGCGACACAATTTCCCTCTTTTCTTGTGATTCTCCATTTTCAGCACCTTTCATTTGTTAGTACTGCTGCCCCAAATGTTTGATCATTTCTGAGGTGCTTCTGCTGAGATCCTTTGAAATCATGAAGATTTACCTTGATTGCCAAGTGATGCCAAGACAGCACTATGAGTCTCTGCTTAGGTCCTTCGCTGCCTTCATCCATTTTGATGTTGCTGAGGGTTTAGGGGTTTTGTAATGGTGAGATGGAATGGAGTGAAGAGTGGGAAAGGAACCCTATTGTTGGATAGGTTTGAAGACAACTTGTTTTCCTGAGGCTCTTAATTGTGAAGTGTGCAGACCAACATTTTCGATCCGTTTCTCTTGATGCTCTGAATGATATGTGTGATTTCGCTTAGGACTTGACACTTACTTGCCTTCCCTGGGTGTTAGGTAGAACCTCACGTGTTCTGCAAAGGGCATATTCCCACCAGTAAAACCTGTTGGTGCTGCTTCCAGTCCCATTCCCCTGAGCATTATAGACCCAGACCTGACATGGATTTCATAAGATGTTAGTGGCAGAGGTGTGGAAAGGGCTTCTGAGGTTTGGCATGCTGAGAAACTGCGTGAAGGGAGTCACCTGACGGTCAGAAATGTGTTTTGAGGCCATGACTGGTGCACTATCTTGAAGAACTGATGGGTCTCTGTTGCTTTTAGGAAAACCTTTGGGTTGGAAAAGTTCTGGGAAAGAAGGCAGGATTTGCCTTTGCTAAAAGTCCTTCTAGATCATTTTGGCTCTTGGAGTTGAAATGGTTCCCAGATGTCTGGCCTAACACTACCAGCCAAGGTGCTGGTATGCACACTGCTTGTCAAACCGTAATGTGCACAGTACCTGGCACAGGCTCTACAACACACGGAGTTGTGCTAAGAAAGTGCCCAGTCCTGTTGTCTCTGATGTTTCTTTCTAAAAGTCCAGTAGTTATCAAAGCCTCGGAAGATGCTTGGCAGAGAGGTGACAAGAACTACAAAAGTTACAGGCACTGCTGGGTTTGGGGTTGTGTAGAGCTCCACGTTTTATCCAGCATGGGCTGTTCTCCTTGGTGTAACAGTTTGATTTCAGCACTTTGCTACCTCACTCCTATCAGCCATTTCCATAATCTTGTCAAAACCAGTATGATTGTGACTTTAGCTCGGGAGCCTTCAGCTCCTCTTGATTATAATCTTCCCATCCTTTTCTCCATTTCTAATCACAAAGGTCCATCCTAGTGAAGAACAGTCCTTATGTCACTGTGCTACTGATTGTTCTGCATCTCAGTCTTTCCCTGATGCTTCCTTGGTGCTTTGCATCTAAGGTAGAACAAAAAGCCATGCGATGCGGTGTGCTCTCTCGTTAATATTACAGATTGATGTTGAAGGGAGTGCTGCATGGAAGGTTTTAATCAAGAAAATGCAGCAATTTTATGAGCAATATATCTGTCTATTAATTTGGCCAGCAATGAAAATACGGTTGGCAAGGAGAAAAAAGAAAACTGCTTCTCTCTCACCCATACACTTTCCAAAATGGGGGGGGAAAAGAAAATTAATAAAGTGGCAATATGGATGCATTTGAAACTGCAAAACGTGATTCTTAATTGCTTGTGATTGCATCTGCAGCAACCGGTAGGTTAACCACGGCAGGCTGAGAGCCCAACAATATTGTTGGACTGAGAACCTTTGCCTGCAAGACACAAACCCATTTCGTTTTCAACGACAGGACATCTGCTTCTGGAGAGAAAAAGTTGCTGCTTCTCCGCAATAGGCACCAACTTGTAACTTATTTTTTTCTCCTTGCTTGGAGGAAACAAAAGTCTTCTTTATACCATATCCTTTCCACTAATCTGGCAGCCATCCAGTGTGGGTTTAAACAGATGTTCTAGAAAAAAATATGGCATATACAAACGAGATGGAATCCAGCAACTCAGTCATGGATTATTACAGATATAAAATATGGAGAACTAAATTCTTCCCAGATACACATTCTATATAATACTTGGCACAACATGAAAGAGCAGCACACAAACAAATCATTAATACCCTCATTATAATAATTATTATATATTTAGCACAAAGACCCCAGGCTGGCTCAAACTCCTTGCGTTAAATACTGTACAGATGCATGTTCAGGCTGAGGGGTTTATTCAAACGGCTGCGTGCACCGAAGACTTAGATGTGTAAGTAACTTCACTTGTGCATGTTTACAGGATTAAGCCTCACACGTGATTACACTGTTGGCAAAAGTGGGCATTTCTTACTTTCCTTGCTGCAGACTTTGAATAAATCAAGCAACAATGGATGGCTTGATGTTAAGAGGAAAGAATTTGAGTCTTGCTGAATGTAAGTCTGCTGAGCTTTAGGGCTGCCACAGGGTTAGAAGCTTGGTTGTAGAAATCATATACACTTCTCATAACTATATATTACATACAAGGAAATGAAACTGATAAAAATATCTTTGGAAATGTTGAAATGCATCATACAGTCTCCTGAGGTGAGGGGCAACCACCTAAGACCTGAGCTCCCATAGCACTCCCAGGATGGCCAGTAAAAGCAGCTGAGAAGGAGAGCTTGTACCGCACAACGGGCCAACCATGAAGTGGGAACAGGGAATGCCAGCAGCTCTGGGAAAGGCAGGAACAAAGAAATTGCTTTCAGCTTTTCACAGATATTGCAGAGAGAATGAGGCTGAGGGAGCTGGGTCTCTTTAGCTTGGAGAAGAGGAGACTGAGGGGTGACCTTATTAATGTCTACAAATATT
>JAOXOE010000441.1:38154201-38165695 GCA_028565055.1 Phoeniculus purpureus
GATCCTGCTGTTGCAGGCGGATTGGACTAGATGATCTTTTGAGGTCCCTTCCAATCTGTAATGATTCTATGATTCTATTAGAATAATATTTAAGAGCAAGTGTCCATGGTCCACGAATAGCCTGTGGACAGCCCCATCTTGCCGTGCTCCTGGGTGAATCCTCATCTCCCATATCCAGCCTGAGCTTTTGGCAGTTGAGAGCGTGCCTGTCATAACCTGCTTTTCTCCAACTTTTTTAACTTTTCCTGTTTCTCCCCCTCCTCCACCTCATTTCATCTATATTTGAAATGAATTTGCTCCAGACAACTCTAGTGTACTTCAAACAAGAGGGTGCTTACAACAAACAGACCCCTTTTGGAGCAGACCTGAGAACGTACAGCGACGAAGGCCAATACTTACAGAAGCGAACTAAAAACAAAAGTACTGTTTTGGAGCATTCACAAAGGGCATTTAGTTACTTGGTAAATAATTACATGTTCCTGTTGTTCTTGGTGAGGAAAATAGAAAAGGCTTTGGGGAGATATCATGGTGAAGAGTGGGAACGATGTGTTCATCTCCATTTTTCTGACTGCTTGTCTATGCAATTTCTGACTTCTTGTCATTTCATTAACTTCAAAAAAGATACAGGGAAATTCAAGTACAACAAACTAGCTGTCCTACGCCTGTACTTCTTGCACTGAAAAGCTCACTGAATGGGTTGCATTGGAGGAATAACGAGAAGATGTAAATGGAGAAGACAAAGCATAAGGCTGGATTCCTTCTTGTCTCTGGAGCCAAAGTGAAATGCTAAGCATCAGAAATCTGTTAAGTAGAAGAATATCAGAAAATTGTCACCTATGAAATGTCCCAAACACAACTGGAAAACCTGCTGCATTTGAAACACTGTGAAAGAAAAACAACCTGCACTTTTCTTTCCAGGAGTGTGAGAAGTCTGTGCTTTCCCTTCCCCACTGCTGCTTGTTGCTGCTTTTGTACTCTTTTCCCCAATTGCTGAAGAGGGCTGAGCTCACTCCAAGAGCAGTGGTGGGAAAACAGAGGTGTTGGCACTGCTGATGCCAGCCCCTGCCACTCATCTCCAATAGACACAACTGCACAGACCCAGCCAACACATGCATGTGTTTCTATGCCTCTGCAGAAATGCTGGTGAGCTACAACTGTGGCTCCACAGTGATGGTTTCATTGCACACTCTGGAGCGATGATAACTTTTTTAAGTACAGAAGAAGGAGCTGAGTTGAACATGCAAGCCAACTGCATCAGAGAGCCTTGTTCTGGTTACGAGCTCAAGAAATGAAGAGAAACAAAGTGCAAAGCTTAGTGTATCCTCTCTAAGCCAGTAGGCAAGTTTGGCTTAGGGGGTTATTTGATGCTGTTTGACTCTCTTTCTATATGAATAACATCTGCAAATGCCCCAAGTCTCTTTGGAACTGTTTTTGGTTTAAAATAATTTCTTATTTAGAGCATTTCAATCAGTCACTCTCTGGCTTGCTGGTTTGGCTGGTCACAGAGTCTCGTTTGAGTCTTCCCATCCCCTGCCTCTAGAAAAATCATTGTCATAATAATCAGGTGTTTGTTACAAAAGTCTCCAAAGACAACAGGAGAGAGCCCTGATTTATAAACCTACTGCTGGGGGTTAGAAATGAGAATGATGCTAAAGCAGAGAAAGAAGACAAAATTAAATGAAGAAAAAGATCTAATTTCTGAAACTCTGCTGGCTCTGTTTAAGTTTCTCAGCAGCAGCCAGCCTGCTGTTAGGCTACTTCACATGTGTCCCGCCCCTTGTCTGTGCATCCACCCAGCTGCTGTGGCAAGGCCAGTGACTGGCAACTCTAAGCCTTCCAGCCATGCCTGAACAACAAAGTCTGGTCTTTCTAGGAGAATCTAGTCAGAACCATTTGCCTTTTCCACACCGGTAAAGTCACAGGAAAGAATCAGGAGGAGAACCAGTGGCATCACACAGACCTCCATCATGCCCATCGTATATCTACACGATTCTGCAACTGCCATCAGTATCAGAGCAAAAGGGAGCTTTCCTTTCCAGCCATGATGATTCTGTGATTCCTCCTGATCTCGAGACAGTAACATAAAAAAGGGCCATCCTGGAGCAGATCAAAGGCACTCCTAGTCTAGTGTCTTCTCTCCAACAAAGAACCACTGCAGTGTGGAAGGATGGATGTTAGAACAATCACTGATTTTTCCCCAGAACATTTTTCACACTGTTGACACTGGGTGCATGTTGACACCCAGTGCATTGCATTTAACAGCTTTTGGTAAATGTATTGACCATGAAATTTCCTGAGAGTCCTCCAAACCCATGCAGCCTTGGCACCCTGAAGGTGCTGTACCAAGGAGATCCACATATTTACTACAAAGAATCATCTCCTTTAGTTCATCCTAAACCTTCCACCTGGCCAAGTTTATTGGCTGTCTCTTGTTCTTATTCTGGAAGAAAGGGGGAATGACTTATCTCCCCATACTAATCCAATCCTGCAGGTTCCCACCATCCCTCCCTGAGTGATCTTGTGCCAGGGCTGCAAGAGCTACTCCTTTGCAATCACCCTGAGGCATGTGGCTCAATGTCCCACCAGCCTGGAGAGCAATTTGGGGATTGGGAATGGTCTTGGACACAAGCTCAAGGACAGTCTTCTGTGTGGTAAGATCTGAAGCCCCACCCAGTCAGTGTGGCTTAGTTCAGCAGCATCCACGGAGGTGTGGGTACACAAGTGCAAGGCTCCGCATGCGCACTAGGCAGCACAGATCAGCCCATACCTCAGCTGCTGTATGTGTTTAGACAGATAGCAAATTTTGCAATTGTAGTTTCTCCACAACTTGCCTGACCTTACATCCTCTTTCCTTATAGACTTTAAGGTAAGCAGAGCTTAAAGACAGCTCCAGAAGTGCACAGAGTCTAAAGAAAAAAAGTCCTAGAAAAGACATCTGAGCAAGGAGAGGTGGGAGGGAGGAACATGCCCCTCCGCACCACCACCAGCCTGCCTGAAAAGAGAACTAATATCGTTTGTGTGGGATTTTCCTCCCCCTCCCACAGATCAAAAGGACAGCAGCAATGCAATCTGCTGTTTGTGTAGGAAATGTGTCAGAAGAGGGAAGGAGGGGATACACATGGGAACATCTGCTCTAAGAATCCACTTGAAAATTAACCATTTAGTTCCTGATCCAGGGAGCACCTGCCTAGTGTTAAACCTCAATGACACCAGGACTGCGCACGTTCCTTCTGCAAAGCCTTGAGAGAGGATGAGGGTTGAATAATTCTTCTTCCAGTTTCCTTGGTCTGTGCTTGTGTAGGCGGAGCAGAGCCCTTTCTGTGCAGCAAGGGTCACTCTGACAGCTGTGCTGAAGATGTGGTATGGGCTGTACACGGCCAGAGTCACTCATTTCTATCCAGGCACATCTGGGCAAGTGCAAGATTTGCAACTTGTTGCCCAAGTTATTGCTGCCAAAAGCAGAGCATGGTGGGAGACAGCATTTTTAATTTCATGTGTCTGTAATGTCCTAAGCATCTAACACCTAGTTCCTCCTGCTGCACTCATTGCTCTCAGTTCTCCTGCATCAGCAGCACCTGGCAGCCCACAGCTGAAGAACCTATTGCAGAAAGGTAGGGGCAGCACACTCAGAGGTTTCTCTGCTGTCTGGGACAGGTGCCCTGAACCCTCACATCTGCCCTTTGCACAAGAACTTGTCAGTATTTGCTGGCCTGGTCTGAAGCACCACTGCACATGAAGAAAAATGCAGTGGAGAAAACCTTAAAAAAAAAAAAGGAAGAAAAGCAAAAATGTGGCATTCTTTCTTCCCTCTGCACTGTAAAATTAAAAATCTCGCATTGTCTCAGCGCGGCGGAGCCGAGCACAAAAGGGAAAAAACAGCCCCGTGTTGTTCTAGGCCAGGCGCCAGAGCAACTTGTGCGAGTTCGTGCTGGCAGCGGCGTTCTCCGGCAGAGGGGCTGCGCTCAGCTGCCGCAGAGTCAGAGCCACCGACCCTGCCTCTCAGGTCACCCAGAAATCTTCCCGCTAGCCCCCTGCCACCCACTTCAGCAGAGGCTTCTTAAAATAAAATCATTTTGCGTGTCCTGTGAGAGAATGTGTCCGGCGATTACGGTTTAGGGCCGGGGCAGAATACAAAAGACGGCTTTCTCTGTGAAAACTTCAACCTTCACCCGGCTCTGGATGTGCTCCAACACATCCTTTACCCACAGAAATACTTTTACACAAGTATTTAAGTCAACAGGATTCTTTGCATGAGTAAGGGATTGTGGGATTTAGCCTTTACCCATCTTATTTTCCCAGTAAATAAAATGTACTTTTTTCAGCCTCTCTGGAGAATTCTGCCACTTTTATCCTTTCACTGCTTCAGGTTTCCCTATTTCCCCAGTGTTCTCCATCACTTCAAACACCTTTTAAGTTGCAATTTCTTTCTTTCCAATCTCTTCTCTATATAAATCCCTCTACATTTGCCCACCTTACCTGTAGACATGAGTTACGTTGGTAATCCAGTCTCCTAGTTCGGGGGAGACACCATTTGTATTTCAGTTTCTGCATGAGAGCTGATCTTAGTATTGATTCTGCATCAAACGCAGTGCTGGGAGAGCTCTGCTGTGATTCCCAATAGCCAACCAAAAAAAGTTCCATTTAAAAAAACTGCAACTTATTTTTTCCCCTGTCTTCTTGCAAGTGTGATCTAAACACGTGTAGTCACAAATCCTTCCCCATATTCATCGCTACAACACGGCACAGAGCCTCGGAGTACCCCAGTTACAAAGGTGCAGCTGGAACGTTGCTCTGGACTTGAGCTGGAGGCTATCTCTGCTTCTCTTGGTTGAAAACAGCTACTTAGCCTTTTGGACTATGGAATTAAAGGCAGACATGAGTGGCAGCATATCATCTTGTGTATGCTCCTGGCTATGCAAACTAAGGTGCTACAGTCACCCAGGCTGAACGGACCATCTAGACACATTCTCAAGTCTTGGTCTTCAATGGCAGCCACACTAAGGGAGGTGTAAAACCACCGAGTTTTGGCCCATGGTTTTGGCTTCTTATGCAAATCTCCTAGACCATTTGCTGTTACTTCCAGTTTAATGCATTTCCACAACAGCAGCCCATTCCTCCCTCCCTGCTTCAACTGGATGCCACCCTATCAGAGATGCCCACTGGTCTCTGTCAGATGATTTCCATTCCAGGTTGTTTCACTGATGAACTGTTAGAAGCTGATGTCCAGCTAAGTGCAGTGCTGGAAGCCTTTTCTCCAAATGTTCATTAATAAGTGTCATTGGGTTTGCCAGACAAAGCTGACACTTCACAAAAGCATTAGAAATACAGCTTAAGGAGCTGATTTCCCAAGATTTTGGGGATTTTCTGACATCTCTACCATGCCATTTTGTTTCCAAGAGCAAACTACTACAAACTTTCTCTGCCACGGGTGCAGGTGGAGCTCAGGCTCAGCTCAGTCATGCAACAGCCTGAATCTCAAACTGAACCTCCAGTGCTGCAAAGTCCGTCACTTCAGTGCACAGTAAAGTTGCAATGCAAGAGAAAACTGCTCAGTACACAAGTACAGGCTCTGAAATGAAAATTCTTCCACAGGCAGAGGTGTCACCTGCAGCTATATTCACGCCTGTGCCCTAGCTTAAGGGGATTCCTTCCCCCTTACTATACCTTCATTTGGGAGCTAGGTACTCCCTATATATAGACTCAGCCAGGCAACCAGCTTTAGGTACTCCACTCTGCAGCCATATTCTGGAGCCTAATGTTATTCAGTTATATTTCAGTGATTCAGTAAAACAGGACTTACACAGAAAGTCTAATTAAGACCAAAGTTCCACATCCATTTCCAGAGCAGTAAAAGACAAGTTATGTAAACTCATAGCAAGTCCTTCTTCTCTTACCAGAAGAACAAGATAAAAGAATAAAACACATCCATAGGCAAAACAGCAAAGGAGGGGAGCAAAGGTTTTGGCAGACAGTACATAAGAGAAGGAAGTCTAGAAAGACATTTTTATTTGCATTTCTTACATGTCATTCTCTGGACTTCCCCTCCAGCTGGAATACATCAGAGAGAAGTGGAGCGACAAGTGTGATGGCTACTGCATAGCCCTGAGACAACAGAAGCTCTTTTTGACTAGAAAAATGATCCGTCTCACCCTTCTCATCCCATCTCACGTTTACCCCTCTATCCCCAGGGACTGAACAGAGGTATGAGTTTGGCATCCAGACTCCCAAAGAGGTCAAGCAGAGGTTGGGACCACACTGAGTCTAGCTTCTCTCTGCACAGAGTTCCCAATCATCCTTCGATAGGATGTGCCACTCCTCCCAAAATCCTCATCTCAGCTCCTCACACTAGACTGAGAAGAGTGATGTGAAACAGCAAGACCAGTGCCCGTACTGAAGTGACCTAATATGGCAGCACAAAAGAGACAAGAGGATGTCCAGCGAGGGTAGGAAATGGGTTTAAAAGATGATGCCACTGTAAGCACTCCAAATTATAGAGGGCCTTGGAGGTGGGAACAAGAAGCTTGCTTTTGATTCTGTACCTGATAAAAGGATAAAGAAATAGTAGAAGTGCAGCTGTCTAGATAGGCCAGAGAAAGCAGAAACGGTCATCACTATGACCAGCAACAAAGAGATTGTAGCAAAGATGGGAGAAATTGAGCAGCACACTAAATTTTCAGTCTGGGAAATGAAGAGAAGTCTTATGCTTGGAATTTTATTACTTTATTTGGCACCTGGGATGCTTAGGCTTGCTTCTATTTTTGCAGGCTCAGTTGATTTGGAAATCCATGGAAAAGCAAGTATCAGTAGATCATCAAGATTGTATGCCAGACACATGGGAAAAGACAGTCTTTTATGCTCTGAGACTGCAGATTTATCTAATTATGATCACAACACTTGCTCTAAGAATATTTTCGGCCAACTCCATGAGCTTCAAGAGAGCCTCCTGCTTAAGAGACATATTACAGACAGTGGGACAGGTACACCAACCCTCTGCCTTATAAAACTCAGGGTAATAGTAGGAGGAAAAATTAGGGTAAAATATTTTGGAAGAAACTGCTGATAAACTGACACCAGCACATCTCTAGTATGAAGCCCTTTATTCCGGGTTATAATTCTGCTTTGCAAGTATTTCCATTGTGAGATTTCCCAGTCCTACTCTATCAAGACACTTCTGTAGTATTTAGCCCTCTTCTTCTGGGAGTTACTGAAATAATACGCAGTGTGAACGATGCACTTATTTCCTACAAATGGAGCAACACCAAACACAAGCCTTTCCAGTGTCTATCAGTGCTGCTCTGGAGTCTGTCAGTGCTGCTCAGCTTATCTAAGAATGCATCAACTTCTGATTTAAAGATCATTGCCTAGACCTGATAAATCTTACACCTGATCCCAAAGCAGACACCAGTTTCGTCTCTTACGGTCCACAGGTATTTATAGTCTTTCACTGTCATTCTCTGTATAATCTGCCACAAATGTCTGTACATCTATTAATTTATACTGTGGGCTCTCAGGTTTCCTTCCTGAGACTAGAGAAATAAGTGAGACAAATATTAAAAAGGAATTAACACACTTAATTGTGTTAGATTTTTAAAGTTCATGCATATTATACTCTCACTGTGCCAAACAAAACCGAAGTAACATTAACCTATTGCTGCCAAGGCATCCAGCAAAAGAGAGAGATATACAACCTCCCTCAAAATGGAGCATGCACCTTAGCAGTGCCATGCAAATCTCCTTCACGCCTGCAGAACAAGTGTGCTCCCTTCACAGCAAAAAACCCAAGTGGCTTTTTAAAGGCTGGAAAAGCGTCTTAATTGACCAGTTGTAGAAATTCAGCACACAGCAGACTGTAACAAACGCAACCAGAAGCACAAGGTTAGGCAAGCTGAGAGAAACTATGGGAGATGGATAAGTGAGCGGGAGCAGCTTCGCAGCCGCTGCAGTACAGGTGTGATATTAAATTTCTGGCTGACTCGGACAGGGACATCGCAAGTCCTTCCTGAGGGGTCAGACATCACCTGTGCCAGTAGTACCTCCGCAGAGTCCTCTGAGCTCTTAATGCACATCACTGGATTGGTGTGCCCTTATTGATAGTCCTGTTATAACAAATACTAGTTAATATATAATTTATATATGCGGCTTAGCGCTATGAGCCCATCCATTTGGTGGGATGATTTGACAACAGCCATAGCTGCTACAACATACACTCACAAATACTCCAGCACACACAGGATCTCATTATCAGGAAGAAATCAGCAGGACAACCATAAAGCAAATACAACTCATATAAGCACACTGCTGAGGAGACTGCCTGCAATACATGCTCTGATTAATGTCTGGAATAGCAATAGTGCAAGTTGATGCTTTCCCAAGTCTTAGATGATGTGCTTGAAAAGATCTTTGGGAAGGTCATGATCACTTTTATGACTTGATTGCAAACCTAGTGACCCCCCCCCCCGCACAAATGCTGACCTTGGATTTGACTGCTGAGTAAGTGCTGGAGTAGATTGCTAATTGGGGTAGATATATGGACACCAATGGCAGTCCCTTTACTTACCACAGCATTCCTTTGGAGTTAAATTCTTCCCTGTTTCAGAGGAGGGAAAGAAACATTTGGTCCTTCTAACACCCACTGCTGTCTTAAAAGGTAAAGTCAACCTTTGGAAAAGGCTGGAAAAACTGCAAAAAACCCTCACTACAACCAACGACCTTAAACATCCTTCAATCCTGCAAATTCCAAACAATCTTAGGCTGCTGTTCTCCTTCCAAAATGTGACTGGACTACTACGAAGATGCTCTACCAAAAAGTCCAACCATAAAAATCCCAAAGATCAAGTAGAAACACAAATCAGAGGCAGAAGCCTCTCACTGCCCAATGCAGTGACAGAGAAAACTATTGAATTGCAGAAAAAAACCTGTTGCTAGCACTTCTGCATTTGGCCAACAAGAAGGGCTAGAAAGGCCCCACTTGGTAAATACATGCTCCTGTTGGATCAAAGGAGTAAGAATGGAAGCGAGTCCTCAGGCATCATGGACCTCAGGCATCATAGATGGTTTTTCTACTAATTTCTGTGGGCTTTGACTGGTGTTCAGGTAGCTTAAACAACAAGAAGCAGGACTAGCCTTGCTTGGCAAGTAAAGGTCCTTCTGGCACCACCAATTTTTCCTCTCTCTAACCCAAACCTGGACATTCTGCTCAACTCCAGAAAGCTCTCATAAACAGCAGACACAGGAATACATGCAGCTGCATGGGCACACCTAACCTGGTGGCTCTTGATGTCTTCCATCAGTCCCCATCCGTGTTCAGCAACCTTCACGTTCAGCAGCAGGATGGTTCTGATTCCCCCCAAGCATAGATGCCAGTCAGAGTTCCGTATCAACCGAGCAGCTGCTGCCTGGCTCTATTCCCTTGAGGAAGGGTGAAAATGGAGCCTTTTCTAGGTTTTGTGGTAGGGGAGGCTTCAGCCTGCAAAGGGTTCAGGGGCCAGGTAGATGAAAGCAGACAGTTTAGTTGCTGTTGTACTCGCTGTGACGTGATTTCACGAGGGCCTTCAGAAAGGCAGGAGATCTCAGAATAATGTTTCTGGGGCAGCTCTTCCTGTTGCCTTGGCTCCAGTAATGACTTCAGTCTTGTTTACATTAGAGAGTTGTACTACCAGTATTTTATACAGCTGTAGTTAGATCAGTACAACACTTGCATTGTATCTGTCGTTGCTGTGGTGTGAAGGTGGGTATAGTGTTTCTGAGTCCTGGAAAAGCAAGCCAGCAACATGCAAAACAAATACTTGCTGTTGTGTTTTCTGACATTTCAAACTCGGTAACCACGGACTTACTGTGAAATCATCGCTGGTTTGCTAAAAAAAAAAGACACTGTTGGATTATAAACAATTACTCCCCGTTTTCAGCATCCAAACAAACATCCAGACTGTGGTTCTTTTTTAAATTTTTTTTTTTCCTCTCCATATTGCTAAAGGGGAGAGGGGAAAACAAACAATGAATTACACAAAATAAGGAATTTCTGCCAAGCAGCACGATTTTTACAAATTCAAGACACTGCCCAACAATTCCAGTGTATAAAGAGAGCAAAACTCTGCAAGTAGACATATGCATAGAGTGACTCGATGGGAACTGCACTTGCACTTTGGGGAAGAAATTGCTCCACTTTGGGCCAGAGCCTACATTATCAGTATTATCCTGCAGTTGCTGTCTGTCTTTAAAAGGATGGAGCTCCCACTCCCCAGTTGTGTCTGCTATAGTGGACACACAGATAAAGCTCTTTGCTTTACTGAACGGTGACAGATTTAACCCCAGAACTTTTAACTCTTTCACTGGAACTGGGCACCTTCACATTCTGGGCTGGAGTTCCCCCATGTGAGAGCAATGAATGCCAGCATTACCAAACACCTGAGAAGAGCTGTGTGATGATGCAGTTGCAACTGCTCAAAACCCGCCCAAATAAGTATCATGGTATTCCCTGCCAGTGGAGTTGAATAGTTGAGGCTGGTGAGAGAAAAGCATCATCAGCAATGTAAACCCTGCTTCTGTGACAAAGAGCCTAAAGAAGAAACATCGAAGGACAGGATTAAATAGTAACAAATACACCGATCAATAAACCTGACACTTTAAGGTGCTAATGCTTCCACTGTGCACCAGTGAAAAAAAGAAAGAAAAAAGGGAAAAGGGAAAAGTTGCTATCCTGCGATGATAAGATTTACACAAGACCACCGAAAAGGAAAATTATTTCCCTTCTTTACTTGTAGGCTAAAGCACGGGCTGGCACTGGTACCGCACTGGGTGTTCTGAGGTGATCTCTGCACCGACCCAAACCTCGCAGCGCTCTCACGCTCATCCTTTACTTCTCCAGGGCAGCAAGACCCTAAACATCAGCCTTGACCCGACCCCTCATCCCATACCTCCGTGGCCGCCCCACCTCTGCCTCTCCTCCCAGCGCTGCTGCTGCTGCCCGGGGACTCCCGGGACAACCCCCGGCAGCGACAGAAGGGCCAGGAGGCTCCCGGGACTCTCGCAAAGGAAGTTTGGCGGCGGCTTTCAGCGGTGGCCGGGTCTGACCCCAAGGGCTGCGGTAGGAACCGCTGCCCCGCCCGCCGGCTCCGCGCTTCCACGGGCCCTGCCGGAGCCGGCGCTCGCCGTCGATAGGGGATTACAGCTAATTAAAACGTAACGTCCAAGCCCGCTATCGAAAAGGTCATCTTGAAAAATCCGTCGGCGTCTGGTAGTTATCAGCTGCCACGCCAACTACAGATAAACCCGGGGGAGCACCGAGCCTTCCGCCCCATCACCACCGCAGGGCACAACCCGTGCGACTCCTACAGCCCCATCTTCCCGCTTCGCTCCGCACCAGGCTGCGGCGGGCGGACGTGCCTTTTCCGCGGCGGCGCAGCGGAGTTGGGAGCGGGACGGCGGCGCTGCCAATGCAGCGGCCAGGAGCGGGGGGAGGAGGAGGAGGAAGGGGAAGGGGAGGAGGAGAAGGAGG
>JAOXOE010000441.1:38166375-38194963 GCA_028565055.1 Phoeniculus purpureus
CCCCGCCCCCCCCCCGCCCCCTTTAATAAAATTATTACAGACAATTAACAGTAAACGTTATCTCCAAGGCTGCTGCTTTGGCTTGTGTTACCAAAAAGCCAATCTGTTTGTTACAGCTGCTAGAAGGCTTTAGTTTACAGTAGCATTCAAGTTTTTCCTGTTTTGAACAGGTTATGAAGGAAGAATGGAGTTTCCAGACCATAGCCGCCAGTTGCTGCAGTGTCTGAGTCAGCAGCGTCACCAGGGCTTCCTGTGTGACTGTACTGTTTTAGTTGGAGAAGCTCAATTCAGAGCTCACAGAGCCGTTCTTGCCTCTTGCAGTATGTACTTCCATCTTTTCTACAGGGACCAGTTAGACAAAAGGGATATTGTGCATCTGAACAGTGACATTGTCACAGCCCCTGCCTTCAGCCTGCTGCTTGAATTCATGTATGAAGGAAAGCTGGAATTCAACAGTCTCCCGGTCGAAGACGTACTGGCTGCGGCTAGCTACCTTCACATGTATGACATTGTGAAAGTCTGCAAGGGCAAGTTGAAAGATAAAGAATTGTGTTTGGAAGAGAAGATTAATGACGAGGCAGCTAGTTTGGAGAAAGCGGAACATTTTTTAGATGCTGGAGTGCCCCTGGTCCATGAGTTTGACCCAGGAAACAAACAAAAATTCAGCGTTGCAGAATACGAGAGAGCAGCAGGCAAAGAAAAGGTCAGCAGTCACCCTGCCTGGTCCTCTGATCATATAAGTGTCAGCTCTGTGCCGACAGAGGCAGAACCGTGCACCGCAGCAGCTGGAAAAACAAAGGCTAATGTCAATAGTTCCACAGGACCTTTGTCCCAAAGGTCTGTTAACCATCCCCTGGCTTCAAGTGATGTGGACTGTGCGCTGGATTTGTCTTTCAAGCCCGTGCCGGGGAGAGATTCCTTACACCCCTCCTATGTCTTTGGACAGCTGGCTTCCGACAGCCAGCAGCAGGGTACCGAGCCACTTGTTAAAGATGAACAAGACTTGCTGTCAGATCAGGAGGACAGCGAAGCCAGGAGTCCAGAGAGTCAGCATTTTGGGAATCCAGCCAAAAGCCTAGTGACAGGGTTAGGACACATGTTCACGGGGAATGGCAGCTCTCATGCCCGAGAGGAGGATATAGATCAAGAGCGAGATGAGAGCGAGGATGACATGGATTCCTCGGACATCTCCTCGGCTGTCCTCGTGCCTCCCGGGCATATCTGCATTTGCCCCCTCTGTAGCAAGGTGTTCCCAAGCCCACACATCCTTCAGCTGCACCTGAGCTCCCACTTCCGTGACAAGGATGGCTCCCGGACCCGCCTGTCCCCTGATGGGTCAGTCCCCACTTGTACCCTCTGTGGAAAGACTTTTTCTTGCATGTACACGTTAAAGAGGCACGAGAGGACTCACTCGGGGGAGAAGCCCTATACCTGTGGCCAGTGTGGAAAGAGCTTCCAGTATTCACACAACCTCAGCCGCCACGCGGTTGTGCACACCAGGGAGAAACCCCATGGGTGCAAGTGGTGTGAGAGACGGTTCACACAGTCTGGGGATTTGTACAGACATATCCGCAAATTTCATTGTGGCCTTGTAAAGTCCTTGGTTGTTTGAGAAGTGTGATTTTTTTTTTTTTAAATTTTTTTAAATTATTTTTGTTTTTCCACACCCTTTAAAAACAAAACAGGAAAAAAAGGCAGCATCTGAATTTAACTTCCCCCCCCCCCCTTTATTTTGTTTTGGTGATATTCACTTCAGGTATATGATCTTTAAAAGATGCAGAGGCGTACACTCCAGAGGCCTTTTATTGCAGTCCTTACACCCCTCCATCTCCCCCACTTTTCCCTGCCACCCTCCCTTCACAGCAGTGCCCTTTAGGTCCTCTCATGCGCACCCATGTTAAATTATTGATGTGAAATGATCTAAGTAATTCTGCAATGATTTGGTGTCTGTTCTCATGCTTCATGGTCATGGTTGGGTTTTGGTTGGATTATTTTTGTTTGGTTGGTGTGTTGGGTTTTTTTTTTGGCTTGAAAAAATATCACCAAATTCCACTTTGGGTTCCATGAGGCTCTCCTCATAGTCTCTGCGTGATGCATAGAACTACCTGAAGAGATGAGCTGTAATTTAAGTACATTTCAGTGTAGAGAAACTCATCTGCATATTGAAAAGTAACCAGCCCTGTTGTTTATGGGGTTGGGTAAGACCTTAAATTGGCCCAAACTTATAAAGAGGGTTGAGGGTTCCTGGCTGCGTCTTGGGTACTGGTGGTTTTTTATTCTTTGATTGCAGAACTATTCTAATGTAACTGTCCTAAGAGCTGAATGAGAAGTGCCTTGGGACTTGACTTAAATTTTCTCCTCCCACTCACCCTCCTCCCCAGGCTGATCTCTTGGAAAGCTGCTTTTGAACATAAAATGTGGATGGAAAACCTTTTCTGTCCACAACACACTCACTCCAGCGATGTTGAAGGATGCACGCTAGGACGTAGAGATAGTGAATATTTTCATTCCCATTTTGCTGGGGGCTGATGATCCTGATCCCCTTTGGTGTGGGGCAGCAGCCCTAAAGCAGCTAAATAACCCTTTCTCCTGGGCTTGCCTTAGTTTAAGGTGACTAGTTCCACAAGTGTTAGGAGGTGCTCACCCCAAAAGTTTGCTGCTCTGCTATAATCAGCAGCTCATAACTGTGTTTCATTTTTTATGAAGTTGGCGGTTCCCTCTAGGTCAAACTGTGCAATTGTGGATGTTTCAAAGGTGCGCTATAAGGTGCTGGAGGGAAAACATGGCCCGGCATCATCCCCCACATCCCACCTTTTCAGGGGAAGTTTTTGGGGTATTTTTCAGTGCTTTTTGTTTAAAATGTTTAGTTTGGTTCTAAGCTGAGGCTGCCTGTAACTGTAACCAGTTTTCCTACAAATAACTCAATTACTTGCCCAATAGAGCATCCTCCGGTCTGTGCATGTCAGTAAATATCAGATGGTTTCCTTCCACTCAAATTGTCCATTCAAGGTACACGTACATGGGTCTGAAATACAGTAGTCGTATCGGAGGGGTTTGACTGTCGTTCTGCTGCGTTAGCATTGCTTCACTAGCTTTCTTAACACTCCCGAAGTTGTTTTGTGAAACTTAAGCATTTATTTTAGACTGAATTTGAAGCACTGAGATATAGATTATTTTTAAAGCTGTGCTTAAAATACTGTATTTCGTCTTATGAAGAAAAAAATGTCCCAATGCCTTCCCCCTCTGGTCCGAAAAGTGAGCACTACCTACACGAATGCTATGGGATTGGTAATCGTTTTGTTTTAAATAAGTAGTTCCTCCTTCAAAAAAACCCAGGATATACTTGTTGCAGCCTTCTCTTACTATTCATCTCTTAAACTATGAATGTACATGTAATGTGAAATTTTGCTTCTATTTATAGTTTTGGGTTTTGTTGTTTTTTTGGTCTAATTTCTCAACTGTAAAATATTTTTGCTGACCCCGTTACGTATATGGGAAGTTGTGGGAGAGTACTGTATCTTGAACATAAGTGGCTTTGGTACTGTGGTCTTATTATACTTAATCAGATTTTTTTTTCCTTCTTTTTTTATTCCTTTTTGCTGTGATTGGAAATAGCACTGAACAAAATCTACTAAAATTAAGTTATTTTTTTCTTTCTACTAAAATTAAGTTATTTTTTCTCCTGAAGATACTTGATATAGTATTTATTAGATTTTTTTTTGAAGTGGAATTATTACTGTTAATCTATTTCATACCTAGTTAATTTACCCTTCACTTTAAATTTCATAACAAGGGGTTTTGCATGTTGAACGACATGTAAAGAGTTTAATGTAGACTCAGCATTAATGAAGCTGTTAATCTTAATTTTGCATCCTTGTGACACTTTTTTTGCATTTCAGCCTTCAATAACTTTTTTTAGAAGATCATAAAATAGAATGTGCCATAAGAACATCATTAGTGTATGGAGCAGGGAAAAGTTGAAACAAGTTTGTCTGGTCTTAGGGTAGAAATAATTCATTAAGCTGATGCTATGAGCATGCTCTGTACTGCAGTGAATATGGGGCAAAAGGTTGTTTTTTTTTTTAAAAAAAAGAAAAGAGGGGGGAAAAAAGACTCTCATTCTTGACTACATCATGAACACGCTGTTCTCATAGTCTGGTATTTGTGTTCCCACTCTTCATAGCTTGAGTTTCTAAAGTAAAAAAATGTTTGCACTTATTTTTGTTCTTAAGGTGACTTTTTTTTTTGCTATATCTCTGTGTTTCTCATTTATTTTTAAGTTGCAATAGCTCGGAGCATGTTTGCAGAGCAGTTCATGGCTCTACGGAGAAGTACTGAAACCACGGCACACTTAGGCTTGTCTCTTCATAAACTATTTCATTGTGGGGCAGTTACTGTCTCCGTAGGGAACAGTCCTGCTCTGCATTTTAAACACTGGATTTGTCTTCTACAAACAAATACTGTGAAGTTAATGTAAAAAAAAAAAATCATTGATATTTTTAATTGTTTTTAATCTTGGTGCAGTTCAGATTAAATATGTATATTTAAAGACACTAATTTTTGTGGGAGAGTTTTATAGTATACAGTATGTAGAAAGGCTATTGGAATGGAATATATTTTATAAAAATGTTCTATCACTGTTTTATAGTGAACTATTTTCTTCAGTGTTAGTGTACTACTGTTAGTCTAGATACGACAATCGCAGAAAGAGTGATTCAAGCTACTGTTAGCGCTTAGTTTTGCGTGGAGTTCTGTTTGCAACTGTATTGGTATGTGCTGTACAATGTGACAATCGTGACTAGGATTGTTGTCTTTATAAATTTACACAAAATAAAATGTGCTAGTTGTGAGCTTGAGCCTCCTCCTCTCACCTTCAGCAGAAGGGGTGTGGCCTTTGGGGGGTTTATTAATATTTGTATTAATAATAACTTGATTACTGTTGTGTTACTAATTGTACAGGTGGCTGTGCTGCTTTCTTATCGTTGTTCCTAGATACTCTAATGCTTCTTTCTTTTACAGAATTATAGGCATGTGAGGAGCTGCCATATCACAGTCAGAGCCTGTCTCAGCATTCCTTTAGTCGCTGGGCAGGACTAAAACCAGCACCTCTTCTGTATTTTCACCAAGGCATGAGGAAGGTTTGGATGGACTCAGCTCTCCCTCCAGTGCCCTGAGTGAACCTTGGACCAGTCGTGCCCTCAGTGATGCTGTGTTACAGCCATGGGCAGGTTCTGGAGACTGAGTGACAAGCCTGTGTATGCAGATGTGATGTGGTACCTGCCAGCATTGAGCTGACCAAACTGTGTTGGCTAACTTGTGTAAAAGGGTTCTACTCAGTGTCTGGCCTCTCCCAGGTTTGCAATAGCTGAGATCCTCCTTAAAACTTGCTCTGACATTCACAGGAGCTGGGATGAGGAGGAAGAAGAAGATGCAAGCTGCCTGTGCCAGCTGCTGCTCAAGGGAGGAAGATAAGCTGGCGGGTAGGTTCGCACCCTTACGCTCTGTACAGCGTCACAAGTTTCTTAATGCTTTAGGGGTGAAGGATCCTGGTAAATCAGATTGCATTGAAGTGGTGCTGGTCAAGGGATGAGCAAATGACAGCTAATGCTGGTGTGGAGGCACAGCTGCCTCTCCCTTCACACTATCACGCAGACACTTTGCAATCATCTCAGAATAGGTGGGTATTTCTTATGTCCTGCCTCATAGCCACTGTGCCTCCATCCACATCTGCGGGGAGGATAAAAAAGCCACTGGGGCTGTGCAGTGGTCCTGCAACATCTGGCTCTGATGCGGTTAAATGTTAGAAACTAGAAATATTTTAAAATGTATGGGGTTTTTGATTTTACCCTTGTGGGGTGGGTGTCCATGCAACTGCTTACTTGTGGCACTCTTTTTCCGCCCCCCCCCTCTTCTGATGGTGTGGATGTATGGAATAAGACTGAAAAATATTAGCTGAATGTGTCCAAATCTGGGTGCTGTGCTGGGGAAGGAGCAGGAAAAAGGCTTTTCCTTGAGGGAGAATGGTGCTCAGAAAGAAGCGAGCTGGAAGCTAAACCTAGGAGGTGGATGGCTGGCAAACAGACTATAAATAACTGAGGAGATTGAGGAGAGCAGCCCACATCTACTCTGGCATGGGCATGCTGTGCCCATTTTCTTTTTTGATAGCAATTGCTAATGTGAATTCTGGCACTCCAAATCCTGATGCCTGTTGTTCTGATAACATAATTAAATCTTAGGAATGTGAAATATAAAGAGCTTTGAGAAGAAACCAGGCCACTGAGTGGATACTAAAAAGGGCTGTGGGGTGTGTACGTACCAAAGAAGCAATAGGGTCTCTCAAACTCTCAAAAAATGGTTCCTTACCTGCCAGGGAGCAAGTCTGCCCTTCCCTATGGGACAGGGGGTGACTTTCAAGGGCATCTGATGTCATAACCCCAGGCTGCAGAGGTTGTTATCTTCCAGGACTACAGCATGTAACAGACTTCTTAGGTTGGCAAGGGTCAGTCTTACTGGTGCCAGCAGCTTGGGTTCCTGCTGCCCTTGCAAACCCCAGTTCTCCTTGGGGTGAGCAGTGTGAAACGTTTTTATTTACTGTTAGCTTTTGTTTTAAAGTGCTGTGTGTCTCTTGGCCTGGGTGTGCACTGGGTTGCCTGTGGATGTCTGGATATACCTGGCCACGTGTCACCAAATGCCACTGTACAGCTGGAGAATGTGGAGAAATTGCATTTACCTGGCCTAAGTGGGGGGGGATGCAGGTTTGGACTAAGTGGCCCCCAACTCAGTGGAGGAGAGTTTGTGTTTGACCCATGGGGATGTCACCAGGTGAGGTCCTGATGTGGTTGGACCCTGTGTTGTGGGAAGCACTGTGCAGATGGACCATACTTATTGCTTAAATTAAGAGTCTTACAGGTGAAATAAGCCTCAAATCATGTTAATACAGGAAGTCCCACATGAGAAGTAGGAGGGAGGGAGGGACGGGTAGAGGGATCTTGGTAGTACCATTACTATCCAGCTTCTGTTGGTGCTCAGGGCTGGATAGTGCCACCCTGAATTTGCTTGCCCATAAGTATGTTTCTGTGCCATTTTGCTGAGGAAGGCATCCAGCAGAACATGAAACAGCAGCTGTTCTCTGGGGAAATCAATGGCAGGTGTGACCAGCACAAAGGCCCTATGTAGGACAAAGCTGGGCTCAACTGAAAGGGAGTTGAGCCTACAGTGCAGTTGGTGTGTGAAAACGCCTTGTCCTGGGAGGAGGAGGAGGAGGAGGAGGAGGAACTGTGAATGGGTCTGTGAGTGACCTGCATAGAGAACATTTTGTCTCCAGTGACTTGATGTTTTGTGCTGGGAAGGACCTGGCTGGAAGTGCTGTGGATTGAGCAACTTTGTGCAGCGAGGTGTCTTTCATAACAACTAGACCATTGGTTCCTGTTTCCCTCTTTTCTGATGTGGGAATGCACTACAGAGGATGCAGAGCACAGTCCAACCTATGTGCAGCGCAGCCCTCTGCTTTCTTCCCGAGCAGCTCTTTTTATCCCAATTAAAAAAGAAAAAAACACGAAACTGCTAATGATGCTGTTTAAAGGGAGGAGAGCGAGCAAGCACGCTGGTTAGTGTTACCTGTTTCCTGTGAGCTGTTCCCTCACGCACAGCTGCACGCTGCTGTACACAGCTGGCTCCGCTGCCCTTGCAAAGTGATCTGCTGCGGTGAAGAAAAGCAATTGCCAACCTGACTCTAAAAACAGACAAACAAAAACAAACCTCCAAACACCTTGTTATGATAATCTTGGGCCTTTTATGTGCACCAGCCTTATATGTGCCCTGCCCCAGCAAGAGGAGTTTGGCACAGGCAGGGATGAAGGCTGGTGCTGCTGCCAGCCAAAGCAGCCTGTGCCAGATAGCATTGCCAGTGTTCTCCAGCAGCAGAGGGTGGGCTCCAGCATCCCAAGGGGTTTTGAAGCAACATGCATTGTAGACCTGGGGATGAAATTGCCAGGAAGGGGGATGTTATCGATCTTAATAACATAGGAATTTGGGGAAACAAAAGTTGAAATGACGACCTTCCTCATGGGTTAGTTCTCCCTGGGGATAACTCAGCCCACACAGTAGGCACTTTCTGTTCCCCAACCTTCCTTATCTCTCTTTTCTTTTTTTTCCTGTGCTATCCAGGTGGTGTTATGAACCATCTGCTGCAGTGATTCAGCAGAATCCATTTAGCACTTTCCCAGAGAGGTCAGCATCTGCCAGGCAAGGGGGAGACTGTGGGGAAGCCCAGCACATCTGCTGCCGTGTCTGCAAGTGAGGTCTGGGGTCAGCCCCAGTCTCCTCCTAGCCACCCCATGGGAGGCATGTTGGGTGGAGGGGAGCACAGTGATCTTTGCCTTCATCATTGTGGCTTGTCTGACTCGGTCTGGGTGGTTAATTATCAAATGGCTGTTTTGGCTATAGCTGTGGAGGGGAAGAACCTCCCTTGCACTTTGTGATGGCTGGTGCTTGGCAGGCTCTGGGTTTCCTGACCAGTGTAGGCTAGGAACGAGACAGTGCCATCTTCATTCACCGGGTCACACCAAGACAGCTCGGGCTTGAGAGCACAGACGTGTGAATACGTGGCTGCCAACATGGGGGAAACAAGGCAGCTACAGTCCAGCAAGATTTTGCAGAACAGAAGCGCGGCCGGGTTGGGTGCAAGATATGGGGGAGGTGGCACAGAAAAGATTATGCCAGTTCTGCCTTGAGTATTACAGTTTCTACTCGTTTGCCTTGGGTAGGTCACTGAGTGTGAGGATTGCTTGATTTTTATTTTTTTTTGCTTCAGGAAGGGAGGAGGGTGATTGTTCTGGTAATGAAAAATGTCATTAGCAGTGCTGACTTTCCAACCGATTGCTAAGACTTGGGCTAACGCTTGGCAGCAACTGCTGGCAACTACCGAGTCATCGGTATAAAAGTAACTACCTGGCAAGGTGTTTTGAGAGCCTGCACACATTTGAGCCTCTGGCAGGAAACGTAATAGATCTTCTGTTCAAAAATCCATCACATTTGTGCAGTGGGTTATAGCAATGAATGCTGAACAAGGACTGGGAACGGGTCGTGACATTTCTCATGTACCAGAAGCCATCTTTATTTTAGAGAGGGCTGGTGACATTTGGAAGGGCAGAAACTTCTATCCCTCTTACTTTGTAAATTAAATAAGAACATCTTCATTTTGATAGACCGCATAAAGTCACAGCGATTAGACTTCCGACCCTTCTGGTGTCTCATGAGCTGTCAGAAGAAGCTGGTTTCATTTTAGTAATTTCCTTGGAAATGGTCTTATGCATTGTTTCTCAAAGGGGTTTGTAAGAAAACCTTTTCAGTCTTCTGCTGTCAGAGGAAACACACAAAATCCCTGGAAGAGAACAAGTAGAGACCTTGTTTGGGCATCTGCTCTGTCCATCCTCCTGGGTAGGGTGAGTTCAACCTTAGTTTTGCCAGACAAATGAGTGTCTAATCTACTTATGGGAACCTCTGCAGCCAGTCTGCTATGGTGCCCTTTAGCCTGGAAAGCTTTATTTTCTCCAGGTCATGTCTAGCTCAGGGTGTATGCTCTGATGCTTCTGCCTTTCTAGGAGGGAGCCTTTCCTGGCAGTGTGAGGACTCATTTGTAAAAATGGGCTTGTGTTTGAAGTGACCCAACTCATGAGCAAGACCTGGATGGAAAGCCTTGGGCATAGTGCCCAAACTGCAGAATAAGCTGCTTCTGCAGCTCCCCGGGAGTTTTACTTCATGGAAGCCCCAGAGCGTAAGCTGCTCTCTGTAGGTGGGCACCACGAGAAATGGGCTGTTGGGTCAGCACACACGCAGATGATTTCTGTAGAGACCTACAACTGCTTGGCCAGAAGTAGGTTGTGACCTTCTGTGCCTTGTCTGAGGCTTTTGCTTAAGGTAGAACTTCATTGACATTATTAGGGAGGGGGGGAAAAACCTGAATGTAGTTGCCTTCCCTTTCTCGTAGCCTTCAAAATGAACCTCCAGTTCTAACATCAGAAATAATACAATTAGCCTCTTACTAATGACAATCACTTAGTATTGTATTTTTTTCTAAAAGGCAGATGTTCAAATACATTGTCTTAGGAAAAGGGAGCCAGGAACCAGGCTACACCAGGGCCTGAGACCCATTAGACTGTAGCTGGACCAGTGTAGGACAGTGTGGCCTGTGGTGGTGTCAGTAAGTGAATGAGGTAGTGAGCTTGATGGTCCTGCGAGACTTGAGCACTTCACCATACTCTCAGCATACATCAGCTGGTGCAGAAACCCACTGCTGGAGGGGAAAGGACCTGGTGCTGCTGGAGGACTGTTAGAAAACATCTGCTGTGAGCGACCTGGGGCTGCAGGTACCTCTGTCTCTGCTCTGCTCCAGCCTGATGGAAGGGTGAAGTGAAATTAATGTCTGCTCACACTCATCCTCTGATTTGGGCAGCATGTTGTCTCCTGATGGTTCTCTGATAGAGAGAGAGAGAGAGAGCAAACTTTCATCTCCATGCTTCTGAGGGAGCATGGAAAGTTTGCTTAAGCTCAGGTTTACCCAGGGACATGAGGTTTGCTCTTGTTAGAGAGTAGGTCTGAGAGCGCTCTGCTGAGCTGCCATCCAGTTCTAGTTTCATTGTCTTGAAACTGGAGCACTGAAGGCTGTTCAGCTACACCTATCCAGAGCTGGTACAGTCTCAAGCACTTGATATTGTCTCCTCAGGACCTTCGCAAAGGTGGAGAAGGAAAGGAGCTGAAGTCAGTGATGCTGTTTGCGGCAATAACCCAAGGGCAGCAGCACTTACCTGGGAGGCAACGCAAGGCTGAGCTTCAGACCTTCCACAGCTTGTTGGGAACCTGAACTTGCTGTTCCCAACCTTGTGCCTCATTGCCTAGGGCACAGCCAGCGGTGTCTGCAGACAGCTCTCTGTTCCTTCCTGCAAGGGCAAGAGTTATCCAACAGTGAAGATGAGAGCCAGAGGAAGCACCTGGAGGATGGGGATGATTTTGTGGTGGGAGGGTTGAACACAAAAGGGGTGATTAGTTTCTGGAGCAAAATACAAGGCTCTGGGCATGGCCTTGCTCCAGAATAATGGTAGTAGTGCTGCTGCCTCTTGTTGCTGGTGCTAATGAGGCTGAGGTGCCCTGGCTCCTGGTGGCACCAAGTTCCTGCAGGGCAGAGAAACTGCAATGTTTCCTGAGTACTGTGTTTAGCGACTTGCCAGCAGCAGAATCACAAACTCCTGTTACCTCTAAAATTAGGCTGAAAAGTCACCTGATACTTCTGCAACAAAAGCCACCTCTTTTATTGGGCTTGGGCTTTTTAAGCCATGCTGCTTGTAAAACTAGAATTCAAAAGATCAGATGACACTTTGTCCTACAGTATTTGCAAACAGCAAAAGATGCCAAAATATACTGAACACTGAAGGATGGTACCAGCGTGGTGATTTTCTGGTGGTGTTTTGCTGTGCCTCCAGTAACAGACCGGCAAGTTCCTGCAGTGCTTCATTATTCACCTTCAGATTACAAGTTCTGACTTTTTGTTTCATTTATGTCAAACCCAGCAAAACATGTCAACTGCTTTCAGAGCAGGGAAGCACAGGGGATTGATTTTGGAAGATTGTTTTTCAAAATGTGCTTTTTTGTGTATGTTTTTCCATACTTATGGGGTATTCGGGGTATGTGATATGGCTGTGTGCAGCTGATGGAGCCACAAGGGAGCGTTGGAAGCTATTGGGAATGTGACTACGGCACCCAAATTTGTTCCCCAAGGTGGTCTTGTGCCCAGTCATCACATCTCCATCTCTTAACTCTTCTCTTGAGTTGACATATCTCAAAGCCTTGTTGCTAAAATATCAGTGCTGGGAACCTTCCTGGAAGAGCCTGTCTCCACATTATGACCTGGCACCAACTCCCTCAGCTTTTACAACTGCATAGTGTTAAAGGGTTCTGTAGAAGAAAAATAGATGTGGTGGGAGCTGTTACTGCTTTGCTGGCTTTTGGCATGGGAGCCAAAGCTGTCTGCTTCAGTGGGGCTAAAAATACAAGTTTAAATTACGGTTTTTTAAAAAGGTGGTTTCTTGGGTTTTTTTTAATAGTCTGCTAAGGAAAGCATTTGATTTGCAGCCTCTCAGATAAAAGTCTTCGGGTTTTCCACCCCCGTAGACTTTCGCGCATGGAGCTACCAAACTGCAGAAGATACGAAGTGCTCTCTGTAGAAAGCGTCTGGTTCCTTGGCTGTATCCTCCACAGCTCTGTCCCGGTGGGGCTGTGGAGTGGCAAAGCAGACTTTTACCTGGGTGAAGGCTGTCAAATGGGCTCTGGAGTTGTGCAACTTCCAAGCAGGCACAACAGAGTCAGCTACCTGTGAGCCTCTCCCTCTTCCTTGTGTACTTTGAAACCCTGAGGGAGGGATAGTAGAGAGTGAGTAAGACATTGAGAGCAGATGTTGCCCAATAGCAGTGACACAAATATTTTGTGCTTATGTGACTTCCACTGGAGGGAAAGTCTAACACTGGTGTCTGTGGTCACCTGTGCTTTTCTCAGCAGTCCTGCCGCAGAGCCACTGGAGCTGGTCACCAATAAAAGTCTCCTCCGTGTGGGGTGGGCACTGAACTCCCAGTAAAGTGTATTTTGTTTCCTAATTCTGCACAGTGTATTGGCTGCTCCCTTGCTTGTGTGTCCTCTCTTCCCATGCCTGACCTGTTTGCTGCCCTCCTGCTGTGCTGGTTTGCTTTGAATAAGGAGGAAAGACACTGCCCAGAAGGACCCTGAATTTTTTTGGTAGCTTTTTTTCCCCTCAAGGACTATATGGGTAAGCACATATCTTGGGTTTGGGGTTGCTTGGGTTTTTATGGTTTTGTTTGGGTTTTTTGCAGAGTGCCTGTGCCTCACTTCAGACTACTTCTTTTCTTCTTTGAGCCTGGGGTGCACAGCTGCTGCCCCTCCATCCCCTCGTCTGCTCAGCTGAGTAGGCTGAGCAGCGCCCGGTTCCTCAGCCCCAGAGGACATTATCCCTGTGGCAGCATCTGGCTCTTGGCAGGCTCTGCAGGCAGCCGTGCTGGCAGGGTTTGGAGTTCCCTTTTAGCTTTATCATGTGGTAATCTGTCGGTTTGCTCGTTGGGCTCCCTTGTTCTCCTCCACACTATTTCTTCTCAACAAATCTCTTCAATCAGAATTGGTCAATGAGAGCTTTGAGAATGCTCCTTGGAATTGCTCTCCACAAGGCATTTCTTTTGCTGTGCTCCAAGGAGAGGATCCCAGCAAATCTTTATGTTGTTATAATACTACCAAGAGTCAAAAAACCAGCTGATGAGGTTCTAAGTAACTTGGTGGAGTCTGTTAATGTGAGCGGACAGGGTAATTTACGCAGCTGATTGTTCTGGCCCTGGTTATTTACAGTAACCCTGAAAGCACTGCCTGCCTGCCTCTCCAGGAAGGAAGCACTGGTGGTGGTTTTAAACAGCAAGAGAAGACTTTAAACAAACCAAGAGCACAATAAAAAATACCAGCATTGCTGCTCCTCTTGAAAATGAGCCTGTTTTGAGGACAGATCCTCAGCTGAAGTAAATCCTACCTGTCCCTGGGATTGTGTCACCACACACCGTTTCAAAACCATCCCCCAAGGATATTGCTATTCTCCATGTATGAATAAGCCACTTACAGTGCATAGCTGCTATATTACAATTTCCTAAGAGGTACTGGCATCTGAAGAGATTACATTCCACTGGCCCCTGGGATGGAAAGAATGAGTTCAAGAACAAAGAATGAAATCCTCACTTCTGTACTCAGAAATCCAATATTCAGCAAAGGGCAGGGGCAAGCCAGTAGCCAGACCATGATATTGCTGGTCTTTGGTGCAACCTTCCTCTCTTCTGCCAGAAATTGGACTGTACCCAACCATCCATAAAATTAAACTTAATACCTCTTGGTAGGTGGGAGAGAAAAAAACATCCCTGGTGAACTCTGAGACACCAAAATGTGTAGGATTAACAGCTCCAAGATCCAGTGTCTATTTGCAGGACTGGCATGGTTCATACTGTGGTCTTGGCAGCCATCGTGCAGCCCCAGCACCTTGCTCTGCAGAGACACCTTTCTGGGTGGGAGGAGGATGCTGAGCAGCTGGCTGGCTGCCAGCTATCGTTGAACTGCCACACAAATTGCAGTGTAGCTGCAAAAAATTGAGATCGCCCACTCCTAGCAGTCTGTGCCATCGGCTGTCTGGCAGGATTGATGGTTGTCACTACTGAATGTTGCTGAGCTGGAGCCAAAATTGAATGAGTGGATGTCCTCGTGAGCCTGCTTAGGGGGAAAAAAACCCCAACCTTAGAAAACCTAAGAACTTCTTTTCAGTTTAGAAACTAAACTGAAGAGGCTTGTTCCACTTTATAATTACTTAGCTGCGAAGGAGGGTAGGGAAACATTCCTGCTGTGTGCAAAACTGGAAGGTCACAGGCTTTTAGCTGTCTCTTCTCAGTACCACCTTGGTGTGGAGGAGACTTTGGTAGGATGAAAGGAGTGTTTCTTCTCACGCTAAACTGTACCTGGGAGCCAGAAGGCTGTTTAACCAGGGCTAGCCCTGGTGTAGTGCTGGTTGTGGCAACAGGGGACAGGCTGATATCCTTTAATATTTTCCCTCTTCCTATGTGGACAGCTAGGCCTGGACATGCTCTAGGTCACAGTCACAGTGGTGGCTGATGCATGGTGGCAGTGAAGCAGTTGGTATGACCTCCTTGGTAAATCACAGAATAGTTTGGATGGGAAGGGACCTTTAGATGTTATCCAGTCCAACTCTCCTGCAATAAGCAGGGATGTCATCAACTACATCAGGTTGCTCTGAGCCCCATCCAACCTTAACTGGAGTGCTTCCAAGACAAAATGTGAGGTGTGTGTTCACAAAATTCAGGTAGGAAGGTAGCGTGCTAAGCCCGGTTTGTCTATTAATGGCTGAAATGAGCTAGAGCTCCACCAGCAAAGCAGAGATCAGGCCCTAGCTCCTGCAGCTGTAGTGTGGGTTCTGCTCATCTTTTGGTCTCCAAATCCTTCACAAAATAGAAAAAAAGTATTTGGACCTATGCTTCTTCACCTCTTGAAAGAGGGACAAAAGGAAGGGAAGCAAGCCAGAAAGGAAGGGGACATGCTTCCTTTTGTCCTTATGTTGATAAAGCCCGTGCTTATTCTTCTGCCTGCTTCCTCTTTCCTTCCCTCCTGTCCTTAGTGTGGTAAGACAGAGAATAAAAAAGTTTTCTCAACTTTGTGTGTCAAGTCCCTCTCCTGGGATGGGGAGGGTCTGGTCCTGCCTCTTCTGTTATCACCACTGGTAGTTAATATTTTTGGGGTTGGGGGGGTCAGCTCTGAACTGCCCAAAATAATTCCATGGGCCCTGCTAGAAAAGTGATGCAATGTATTCCTGAAGTATGTCAACAGATGTGATGTCAAAGCTTGTCTTTCAGTTTGTGTAAGCTGAGGAAAAGCCTCCTTCTTGGTGACGTAGCCTCTTCAGGTTGCCTTATAACATTTTCTTCTGGTGTGAATTGAGGGGACTGATCCTGGCAGTTAAGGTGGGTACTGCTGTAGGGATGTCCTAGTGCCTGCATTGGAGACCAGCAAAGGGACAGGGACACGCTTCTTTCTGTGGCACAGCAGCACCTATCTTTCTTGTTTCTAGTTGGTACCATCCATAGGGCTAAACCCATGGTATTTACTGGCTTGGCAGGCAGCAAGACCATAGCTACATATGCTGCAGAAACTCACGCTTGTGATCTTGTTAAGATGCTGAGCACCAGCTGCATAGTTTCTCCCTGCTGCAAAATGAGTGGCGAAATCAACCAGAAGGGTACTATGGCAGCAAAGCACAGACCATGTTCCCTGCTCTGCAGCCCAGCACTTCTTTGGGGTCCTATCACCCAAGAGACATTATCCCTCCCTGCTGCCCCGGGCAGGGAGACAAAATGTTCCTTTTTCTTGGGCAGCAAACCCATCTCCTCAGATGGGCTATAAATACTTAGAGGAGGAAACACAGGAGTATCGTGCTGGACCTGCACTATGACTTACAAACCCAAATTAATCGTGTAAGTTGAGTTCTCCGTTTGGAGGTTACCTAAACAGCATGTTTGAAACAAATACTTCCTACCTCCCTAAGCACATGCTTCCTCTCTGTGTTGGCTTCTGGAAGGATGTATACCCCACACTGCCTCCTTCCTGACTGTAATCTCAGGTCCAGCCTGGCTTTGTAACTCCACAGCCATCTTCACTCTGAGGGATCCTTCCATTGTTTCTTTGCTTTAGAGAAAACAAATGTGAGTGTTGTGCCTCCCCCTAGGCAGGCATGCCAAGGGGAAGCTGGCAACTTCTCTGTATCTTGATGATCCTTGGTTAGATTCCTTCTCCCATTCTTTTTGCCATTAGGTTGAACGGTAACTTTAGATCAAGCGGTGCAAGAGAAGAATGAAGACTTAAACTCATTTAACCTTGAGCATAGCCATTAGTTAAGCAATTAAAATTAAAGAGTGAGTTAATGGGCAGTGTCAAACATTCGGAGAAACAGCTGTTGTAATAGAAGTCTGCCTTTTAGCTGATGAATAATTGATCTGCTGTTCATCAGCACCTAAGCCCAGCCTGAGCAGTAGTGCCAGCACCATCAGTGCCTCCATCTCCAGCTGCAGACTGCACGAGGACCTGGCCACTACCACTTAAAGATACGTTAGGAAAACTACATGTGTTGCACCACCCCAGCTGAGGTCATCACTTTCTTTTGTTTTCCTGGGACTAGAACTGTTATTGCACGTCCAGAGGAATCTTTGGTCTAAGTCTTTACTAATACATGTGTGGATGGATGTGGTGTCTCTCTGGACACCAATAGCCAAGCATGTAGATGACTCAAACCACTTGGAATTGTATCATGGAGTTAAATTAACCTGGTTTTTGGCAAAAAGCTGGTATGTGTGGATGTCCTCATTAATTCATTGAAGAAAATGCAGTAAATACTGACTGGAGTTTGAGGAGTAAATGGTAGAAAGCAGTTATGTCTTGGCTGTGGTAGAGATAATAATGCTGAAGTCACTTCTGCAACACTGTCATCTGCCACAGAAAACCATCTCTTGCTAGAAAAACAGCAAGAAAATGCTAGGTTCTGTGAATGGAAGAACTCTGCTGTTCCCAGCAGTAGCATGGGATGTTACCCTTAGCACCAGGCCTGGCAGACCCAGCTGGGAAGTGCTTCCACAGCCAAACTGGGCTCTGTGTGGGGCTGGGAGTGTCTGAAGAGGGTAGAGTGATATGATAGAGCAGAGTCTAGTCCCTGTGCTGACCTCCACCTACACCACTGCTGAGGTTGGAGCTCAGAGAAGTGCCAGAGCAACCCAGAAACCAAACTGAGGCCAGGAAACATTCACAGAGTGAGATGCGATAGAAGGAACCCATGTAACAGAGGATTCTTGATCTGTTTTCCATACTATCTTGCTACCATTCCATATTACCATACCCTCTTTTGGAAAAAGTCAAGCGAGGTCTGTTGTGCAAGTCCTGAAACCTCCTGTGTGTGCAAAACAAGCTTAACTAACCAAGCCCAGCTTCTCATTCCAGCACAGAAGGCACTAGTACACCCAGAGGAGCCCCTCACCCCATGGTGCCAGGAACCAGGCTTCTCTATGGAAGGCAGTTGGGAAATGTGAGAGGAAGGCAACAGAAAAAGCAGAAGGAAAATTAACTGCAGGAATCTTGGAGGTGAGTGTTGACAGAACTTGGGTTCTCCCCCCAGTCCTAAAACGAGTTTGGTCAAGTTTTTACTTGTATTCATTTGGCTGTTTGTTAGAGAGAAACCACTGTGTCACCTCCATGCTCCTAAAGAAGTGTGTATTAATATTGTAAGAAGTTGTATTAATATTTGTCCTTCATATTACTTACCCCTTTTTATTCCTCAAAACTATCTGTAGAGCTTGAGTTTATGCAACAGTTCAGTCTTCGTTTAAAATGATGTTAATCTGTACTTGCATCATAAGAAAGGGAAATACACTGGGATGGGAAAATTATCTGCATGTCTCCAGCTGGCTTTAGCTGACAACAAGCAGAACCTGTAGCTCGGTTTGTTCCTCATCTCTGGCTCTGCAAGAGGTTCCCTGCACTTCTGCTGCTGCTTCAGCATCTTCCTCTGCTCTTTTAGACTACAGCAGCTCTTTTCTCTCTAGAAAACCGTCCCTGGATTAATGTCAAGTGTTTGATGCCTTGCTCCACTTCTACCTTTCATTAGCTCATCAATATTGTCTTTAATGCCATGTGAATGCAAACAGACCTGGCTTTGAAGCCTGTGTACAGCAGGCAACAAATCTGGCTTGTTCTGGAGGCCACTGAGGCGAACTGTGTTTAAACAAAATTGTGACTGCTGAGGTTATGAATGTGCATAACTGTTCATCCAGTGTGTGGGGGACATGCACAGGAAAGCTGTTCATGTTGAACTTAACGGGGAAGCTTTTTTAAGGCAAAGATAACTGAGGATGGATGAAATGGAGAACTTTTCTATGCTAGAAGAATTATGGTTTTTTGAGGAAACAAGACCAGTTAAGTAAGGAGATTGTATTCAAAGCAGTAACTTGTCCAATCCAGCTCCCACCCCGCAAAGGGTGGGATTTTGATGCATTTTGAAATTTCAGTAGCAAAGAAAATCTCAGAATTTATTTAAAAAAAAACCCCTCATTTCAGAACTCTGACTAGACTGTTTAGCTACAGTCTAGAGACAGAAGTGTATTTCCTTTTTTCACTTTACCCCAAACATGCGTGCTCCTACTCCATCTCAACCACAGCTTCAGCACTGTCCCTGTGATGGTGTGAGTGGCACCATTCCCATTACAGTAACCTGGTTATGTGTTTTTGGTGAAAAACTTATAAAATACATAATCTTACCTTTTCACCCAAGCTCTTTGAATGAAGGAACTATGAAGACATTTCTGCTTTGTAGTTTAGCTGAGGTTCGTGTATATATATATATAAACTTAAATGGAAGCAGTTTTGAGCCTTGAGAAAGCTGCTGTCCTTTAGATGCCTTCTCCAAACACCTCTTTTTCACATCTGCTAACCAGGCATTTTCTGACCTGACTTCTTTAGCCCTTCTGTTTATCTCTGCAGATCTCAAAAGGAGGTTCACCCCAGAGCTTCCTTGCCTCTGATGAGCATTTACCCCAAAAAATCTGCAAAGCAGTTTGGCTGAGGATACGTTACAGGAACAGCTATTTTAGAAAAGTGGATGTTATGCACGTGAATATGGCAGAGCTGGGAGCTGCCAACCCATCTGCTGCAAGCTTGCCCCGTACACTGTTACTGCAAAGGATTTGGGTGGTAATGCTGAATCCTTAATTGCATTTTTGTTAGGATCATCAGCCAGGTATTTCATCCCCATCAGTAGTGGCTGGGCAGGGAGGGGGGGTGAGCAGAGCTGTGTGCCCTGTAGCATTCTCTGGACAAACACCATGATGCTCCTCCCGTAGGGACAAACTCTACCCAAGCTTTGGAGATCTCACGTATTGGAGCCGTCACCCAAAGGAAGGAAAACTTCCAGGAGCCCTGTGGGATGAGCTCTGCAGTTTCCTGACCTGGCTTCTGCCCTTTGTACACATTGGATGACACTCTGTGCCTTGGAGAGAGCCTGGAATGGGCACAGTTTGTGCTGCCCGCATGCATAGGCAAGAAGCAGTGGAACCTGGAGTGGTGCTGTTGTTGGCCAGCATCAGCCATGAGAATGTGCTGGAGAAAATACACTGATGTGACTTACTGGTTTGACTAACTTAAAAACGTTATCCTACTTCAAAAGTGGGAGCAAAACTGTACTTGGAGATCTCAAATGGGAATGCTTGGCATGGATGGTACTCACTTGGCACTTCAAAAGTCTGGATTTGAGTGCAAAGCTGCTTTTGGATTTCTTAAGGAAAGGTGTGTGTTCTCCATGCTGCCCATCCCTGGGAACCACTTCTGCCATAGGGTGAGGGTTGAGCACCTGTAAGGAGGTGGCGGCTGGAAAATGGGTCTAAGCCTGGACCCCACTGGCTGTGGTGTAGTCACATCTAGGGCCCTGCCACCATGAGCCCCCAGGTTGAGGTGGGCACTGTGGTTTGAAGCTGCCTGTACTGTTGCTGACCCAGCTCCATTCCCAGGCAGAATGGTCCTGAAGCTGTTAAGATCGGACTGGGCTGGTGGCCTTGAACAAAATTCTGGCCAGAGCTGCTGCTGCTCCTCCTTAGCAAGAACAGAGGAGTGCATTGCCAACTTTTCCCTTTGTCCCTTTGTCTGACTTTTCCCAGTGAACTTCCGAGCTACCAGCCCTGCAGATGCTTGGGAAGACAACGTGTAGTCAGGGAATAAGAAAACCTTCTCATCCTGCACAGACATCCTAGAGGTGCTGCTGGGGAGGGCCAGAATAACTTCTGTTTCATTTCAAAACAGAAGAGGGCTGATTTAACGTTTTATTCAGGAAAGCTGTTTGAGATGTTAACAAGCACACAGGCAAAACGAAGGAGAAAAGTTCAATTTCCCAAGCCCTGAGCGTTCTCGTCCTGCCAGTGACCAACAGCTCAGCTCTGCCTGTCATCTGCAAATGAGCCAAATTCCTCACCCTAACAACAGTTGGAAGAATCTGTTTTTATAGCCTAGAAATAGGGGTTTGGCCTTGGCCTTTTTGGGTAATCTGTTTGGAATTTGGTGGTGGTGGTGATCAACAGTTGTTTAAAGCTGCTGGCAGCTTGCTGGTCTTCATGTAATGGCTCGGTGGTCTTGGGCTCTTTCCAGCTCTGTGCATTAAACATTGCTTTCTCATGATGCAAGGAAAAGGGTGCAGTCGATGCTAAAAGGCAGAAAATTTAAAACCGATGAAAGGAAATGCTTTTCCACACAATTAGCCTTTGGGATTTGTTGCCACATGGAGCTGCTTAGGTCAAACATTTTGTACTTCTTTGGGGGAAGGAAGGATGTCTGGGGATTTCTGTGGAAAACAGCTTTTCTGAGGAAAAAGGTTACTGTTTGAATGAGGGGTCTGAAATTCAGAGTAGGAGTTTTTTTGCTCTGGTTTTAGTGATCAGTATGTTCTCTGGACTGCAGCAAGGTCTTGAATTGCAACCTGAAGTCCCAGGGGAGCATCAGGACTGCTGGTTGCACTCTTAGTCTGCTTTTACAGTTGGTCTCCCTAGCACCAGTTTACCCAGCAGCACCAGCTTCCCCGCTGGAGGAGTTTCAGCAGCAGCACAGTTTACATTACCTTCCTCCTTGGGAGGTCCCAGCACTACAATGGACTGAGCTTGATGGTTTTGTGGGTGGGTGACAAGGGTGTCAGTAGTTTCCCACTTATCTCCAGCTAATGGGTGACTTTGTGCTGTGGGAGACGTCAAAATCTACTTTCCCTTCAGATAGGAGAAAAGTATAAAACGTTTTGTGTGTGAAATAATCTGTACTGGATGGACTGTCAGGGCTGAAGACTGGAGCAAGCCTTGATCCTGGGAAGAGTTTTCTCCTCGCTGCAGTCTCACAGGTGCTGGGTCCCTGAAGAGCCACCCAAGCTGGAGTTTGATGTGGTTGTGATGGATACAGCACCCTCTAGTAAGCTGGTGGTGAAATTAATATGGCTTTTCACGGTGGGTTTTTCTTTCTCTTTTGTTTTGAGATTGCCAGGACTGTTTTTAGAAACAAAAAATTCCCCCCTTGGGTTTTTCCAACTCCCTCTAGAATTGCAAGCCCTTCATTCAAAATCTCTTTTTTATTATTAGCTCAAATCTCACCTGACAATCTGAATTTGCATCCAGTGTTTCATTGTTCCAGTGCACCACAATGGGTTCCATCCTGCAAAATGAGGTAGTTTGCTGAAAAGGGGGCTTTTACATAAAGACTTTCAAACCAGCAAAGCCAAACCTATGGCAGAGCAGGACACTATTGCCAGTGTAAACAAGTGTTTAGTACAAACACAAACATCTGCAGAAGTTTCCTTGTTACTGGTGGGAAGGAAGGCATCAATGCGTGTCTGGATTACATGTGTAATCTTGGATCTATAGTACTCTGATGCTTAAGGGTGTGCTTAAACTTTCTGCTAGCCTTCATCCTCCAAACTGTTGTGTGAGTGTACCGGACCCAGAAATGCTCCTGTAATACCCTAAGGGCCATAGGGAGGACAGGGGCTCCCACTGGCTCCCAGCAGCCTGAGCACAGAGGACCCCTAAGGCTAAAACTCAACATTTTCACAGAGTCCTGAGAGCCCTTGCCTGGCAGAGGACGGGATTCCTTCTTCGTTCTTATTCTGGATTCCTTAGTGTTCTACAATAGTGATTAGAGCACATGGGGGATATAAAAATGCCCTTTTATCTGATCTTTGCACCATATTCTCAGTCAAAACTCTGTCCTGTGTCATGTCTGATGAACAGGTAACTATTTGAAACAATCACAAACAAACCGATCCTGAACTGTTGGGCTTGTCTAAGCCCTTGCCTGCACACGTGCAGATTTTAAGTGTACGTTACGTGGCAATAGCATTGTGAAAGCAAGAGGAATAGGTTTTGTCACTACTCTGTCACCCACTTTTTTTCCCCCTGCGAGCATTTTCTGCTTCCCTTCGTAAGGCTCGAAACGCCGTCTAAGCCTTTGCTAAGCCTTGGAACACTTTGTGAGCCTTGAAACGTCTTGAAGTGCTGCAGATTGAGCAGAGGGAAGCCCTTCGTCCCTCACCGCTGACCCAAGAGCATCCTCTAGTGCCTGTTTAAGGTACTGCTTGCACACCCCTGCCCCGGGTCCCTCAGAGAAATCACGTTGTCAAAGCAAAGGAGCAAACACCCTGCCTGAAGTTCGTGGTGAAAAGCCCCACCAGGCGCTGCCTAAGGAAGAAAACGCAAACACAGTAAGTTCTTGCTCTCGTTCTCTTGCTCCTAGAGTTAAGAGTGCTGGAAACCCCCGAGCCAAGCCTTTCCATGGGGTGTTCGGCAGCTCTCACCTCAAAAACTGAAGCAAAATGGAAAGTAAATGCTAAATGTATTGATGCGGCCAGGTAGATGAAAACTGGAAGTCTTGCTGCAGACAAATCGCTTAAACTGCATTAAAATGCTTACGTTGTGCTTACAGATTACAGTAACGTCTGTAACGGGTGTGTTCTGACTATAAATGCATTTTGCTAATTAGAAAAGCTAAGTGAAACCACCTTTGAGACTGTGGGATGGTTTTTCTTTTGCCATAGAAGCCTAGTTTATGTATTGGGTAACAGTAAGCAATTTTCCTGCCCTGGGACATGTTGATTTCACTGCACTAGGAAAAATGGTGCATTAATGAAGAGTGCAGGTACGGATTTAAAAAGAGCCATTACACGGCTCTTTGGCGTATCTATGCCATCACAGTATCATACAACAAATTATTCCCCTGTGCCTTATTTTTTCTCCTGTGAAAGGGAGGGAAAACAGGTTGATTTCTCTGCTTCAGAAGAGAATAAACCTATTATCCCAGCTAAGAGACACGAGGGAAATCTCTGGGTATTGCAGGTGGATGGACACATGGCCAATGACAACATAGTACCTTCTAATGTCCAGACAGGAGAAGTTCTGCCATACTTTCCTTCCCCACTTCATGGCACCTTAACCTTTTCTGGCAAACAACACCTTTGTGGTAAACCTCAGCATTGATGGTTTCCTCTTGGCACCTCCTTTTGCAGAAAGTTCACTGCAAACATAGTCATAGAATAGAATACAGAACAGAATGGTTTGGGTTGAAGCAGCCTTGAAATTCATCTAGTCGAAAGCCCTTTTTCCATGGGCAGGGACACCTTTCTGTAACCAGGATTGCTCAAAGGCCCATCCAACCTGGCCTTGAATAGCTCCAGGGAGGAGGCATCCACAGCTTCTCTTGGCAACCTGTTTCAGTGTATCACCACCCTCACAGTAAAGAGTATCTTACTAGTATCTAATTTAAATCACAGAATCACAGAGTATCTTTGGTTGGAAGAGAGCTTTAAGATCACCTTATCAAAGTAAAGGAACAGGTTGGGCTGGCACAGCCACTTTGGTTAAGCTCTACTGGATGTCATCTCATTTTCTATTTGCTTCTGTATGGGTAAGTGCTCACCCCTTCAAAGTTTCTATCAAAACCAAGACTGCACCCTGTCTCTCAGAGCAGTTGATAAAGTGTTGTTTGGGAAATAATGCATTAAGATGGGGAGGTAAGAAACTGGACAGGGTAATGTGGGATTAAGGAAGGCCTTGGGGGAAACTGCTGGAGCAGTTCCTCAAGAAGAAGGCTGGGAGGAGCTGGTGTATCCCAGCTGGGCATAGATGGAAAGAGATGAGGGAGATGAAATTTAGTTGCTGTGAGCAGGAGCTCATGCAATAACAACGGTGTTTGTGCCATGAAACAGGTGCTTGATGCTTGGAAATAACTGAGAAGAATCCCTCACTGCCTCCTCTGAAGGATTTATCACCATGCCGGGTGATAGGTCTATGCCACCATTACAGGTCTTGATGGTAGTGTGTTCGCTTCTCAGATGTAATGGGTAGGTATGTAATTCCAATAGATACCAGGTGAGATCAAAGGCCATAACCTCAGTTGACATAATACCTTTCACAGGTGAGAGCAGTAGTGCTACTTCCAACTTTCTCTCACAAATCCATTTCCTCTTATATTCATGTAAGGTTTAGTCTTTTGAGTTAAACCTCTCTATCCATAAAGCCAAGTATCTTTTTAGTTATTTCTAAGGAAAACAATAACGGATGGTCTTTGGAAACTCTAGCAATGTGCTGTGTTCCAACAAGATGGTGAGATCTGGTGGGAGTTCAGTCTTCACGCCTGCCTCTCTTCTGCATGTGGCACATTGTCCTCATTCAGACACCCTGACAAACAGAGATGACCAAGTTGCCACCTGTGTCACTTGACCTCTCATTTCCCAGTACTCAGGTCTTCAGAGCAGACTTGATGGCCCTAAAAGTCTTTCAAACCTCAATGAATTCATTGTTACGGGATTTGAAGGAGTGAAACAGCACTCCAATGGATGCAGAGCATCTGAATGTGGCCTAGTCTTTACACCTCAAGCTTCCTGTCCCCATCCACTATTACAGCATGTCAAGCCGTGACAAAGCACAATTTCCAGACAGCCATTTTCACTGGCATCCAGGAACTTAGTAAATTCTAAGGCACATTCTTGTCATGTTAAATTTGAAAATAAATTCTTTTAGCGATAAATTGCAAGTACCTGAGTAAATCTACTGGGATGTACTGGGCAGAGTCACTGTGCAAGACAGGTGGCTCTGGGGAAAACACGCATTGTGTGTTATAAGCAAATATTGCAGCTGGACTAGATGATTGTTGTAGATCCATTCCAGCTGGAACTATTTGATGCTATTCTAATACCTTAAAAGGAAGTGTTGAGCATACAACTTACGTTTCAGTTTACTTCTTTTGCTGCCTTGTAATTTAATCAGGTCATGGAACAAAACACAAGATAAACAGGCTTGATCAAAACAGATCTTGAAAATGAAAGTAGATATATTCATGTCACCAAGGCCACTCTGGATTTTGCCTGTTCAAGATGCCAACTGAACTGCAGATTGCTGAGTTTTGTGGACTGATGTCCTCCCACCTGCTACTGCGGGGTGGCTCTGTACATTGGGAGTGTAAGGGTGTGTGAATATTTGCTCATGGACTTGCAGGGCTGATTGCTCACCTCCTGCCCTGCCTTGATCCCATATCCCCTGGGTAGCCCACTGCAACCCCACCTTGAGAGCACAGAAGAAGCATTCAGTTTATACTGGCAGTGGTTTCAGTGGGGTATTTAGGATAGCAAAAGCAGTGCAATGACTGTAAACCATGAGTAGACACAGGTGGGGCCACATGATGTATCATTTGGTCAATAGAAAACCTCTTCATAATACTTGATCCAGATTGTGGAGCCGCTGCATAACAGTGGTGAGGCATGTTGCTGCAGGAGTTATCCATCCAACCTTATACAACATCTTGCAACTGCCCACCATGTCCCATCATGCTCTTCTGAAGAGTAGTCGTTTAACTGCTGGTTGAAATGGAAGTTGGATCAGGCATCAGTGAATATCATATTTTTTTTCTACTATCTGTTTTACTGATAATGCCACTGGCACCACTGACTGACAGTTTTCTCCCCAGATATCGAGTGATTCTGTTTCTTTCCCAGCATCTCTCTGCTTTCTGTTTTTCTAACCAGGCTGTTGCCCATCCACCTAGCCTATGCTATTTGCCCCATGTATGCTGCAGGAGGGCTCTTCTATCCCTTCTGTGTTGCTTTTTGGGTCCTTGGCTTTTGCCATTTTTGTGGAAGCCTGTTCTACCTTCCCCAAACCGAGCCATGTCCCCTAAAACCAGCCTTCCAGCTATGCCATCGCCCTTTGAATTTTAGATGTCCAGAAGCTGCTTTTCTCCAGCAGAGTAGCTAAGCTCGATTTATAGTCTATGGATGTGATCAGTGCAGGTAACTGCTGAACTTCTTTTAAGCCTCCCCTTGCCCTAGAAGGCTTAGCAGTTGCAAGATCCTTTGTATTCGCCTTACAGACCTGCTGAGCACAGTGAGTGTGATGGAAAGGCTTCCAGAGCCACATTGCCTTGTGTATGACTCAACTCAGGTGAATCATTAGCACTCAGTGTCCAGAAATCCCAGTAACTGCTCAAAGGACTGAAGAAAATCTTAGTGCAAGCTGATCTATAACAGCCTTCAAATGCAGCAAGTCCTTTCAGATATGGGTGTCCTAAATCCCCTGTGCCTCCAGCAGTATCAGGGAGTCCACAGTCCTCTGCTAAAGGAAAGCAAAACCAATGCCTTATGTCCCTTTGGTGTAATTCTATATAGTCAATTATAAAAGTTCAAGGAGAGGCTGGGCACATTTGCAAGAGGCTGTTTAGCAAAGGGAAACCACACAGACCTCAGGAATACCCTGAGCTGCCGGAGAACAGCTGGCAGCTCGGTGATGCCCAGGGCAAGTAGGGATTTTTGCATTTTTCCCCAAGAATTCACTTTGGCTGTGGCCAGAGAGGCACTGCTGTTTGGGCAACACCCTGCCTGACTGGGCATGGCCATTCCCAGGCAAACTGGGAATTCCCAAAGCACACGTAAGCTCTTGAGACTCTTGCTTATGCCACACTGGCTCTGCCTGTATGTGGCTGCCCTAAGTGGGAGCAGCTTCCTGGGCTATCAGGAGCTTTTGTATTCTGGTTGGACCTTTCTGCTTCACATCAAGAGCAAAGAAAAAGCTGGTGTGCTGCCTGAAATGCAGCTGGCAGTGCTAATTTTAGGTCAAGAGCTTTAAGTTTCCCTTCAAATGGCAAAGGCTGCTGTTTAAACCTTTCCCTGAGCACAGAGCGATATGTGTCCCTGACAGACAAGGACACAGTGTGTAAAAAATTGCCTTGCTGAAATCAGCAAGAGTTTACTCCTTCACTTGAACGTGGGTATTTTCTGGCCATCCCCTAACTTTTCATCATGAGGATGCAGAGAGGTGCATCTCCAGGCAGCAGTCTACAGTCAGCGAATAGTCCCGTTGGAAGCAGCCAGTTTGTGAATTTTTGTGGTATCCATTAGTAGTAACTAAAAGTTGCCTTGAGACAGGCTTTTTGTTAATTAACCTTCTGAATACACACATTTTTTCTAACTGGTGAACGAATTTGGTTTTCAAAGCCTTTCCCACACTCTCCTGCTGCTTTCTCTTTTCCAGGTTGAAGGCTTTGTAATCTCCATGAATGTGAAAGAACTATCAGGAGGTGAAAGTGGTAGTTGCACAGAGCAGAATAAATGCAGTGATCGGACCCTCTGCTAAGGTAAATAGGTTTTGAGACATCTATTCCTACCAGATGAGTGTGTCCAAAGTCTCTTCTGCCCTTCTTCCTCCCCTAGAAGAGGAATTTGGAGCATAAATCCTCAGGGATGTGAAATCTTGCTGTGTCAGGATGTTAACACCTCCAGGTTTACCTTCTTGGCTTTTTACTTTTGCCAGAGCAGTCAGAGCACAGAAGCAGTATTCATCTCTGCTAAATACTCCTAGTATGGTTGTTCTGGTGACCGGAAACACAGAAACCCAAACACTGAGCCTTTAGCGCTCCGGTTTTTGGCTTTTCTTTCCCGTCTTTTCAGGAGGTAAAGCGCTACCCGCTGGGGAGCTCCTGAAGAGAGGAGGAGGGGCTGCAACCAAGCAGAACCCTGCGTGTGGCTTCGAGCTGAAGGGGGGCTGGCGGGGAAGAAGGGAAAAAAGAGAGCAAAAAGATCGGAGAGGACAGGGCGTTTACCACAAGACATGGTTGCTACCAGGACAAAAGCCAGTAGAACAACAGTGGGCACCCAAACAGAGGCCACACACAAACATGGAGATGTTCAGGCAGGAGGTTGCAGTGAGTGCTGGAGCCTGGCACTCGATATGGAGGATGGCAGGGACAGCACCTGTGTTAGGGGTGAGCAGACCAGAGACCTGATGAACATGGTGGCTGAGCTAAAAGAAGAGGTGGAAAGACTGAGAGCTGTAAGAGACTGTGAAAGGGAAATTGACTATTTCCACAATGTAATATCTACAAAACCTGAACTAGGGTTAACTCTTAGTGGATCAGGGGGTCCAATATCCTCCCATCAGCCAGT